>JADMNL010000025.1:64567500-65167500 GCA_016271365.2 Neoceratodus forsteri | reverse complement strand
AACCTTGTGTCTCATTTCCATTCATTTTTGCAACTGCAGGTGTTGCCTGTGCGGCTGAAGGCTCTATAATATGGGTTACCCGTAATCTTGGGAATTTTATTGAACTTGCCAATATGACAGAGCTCATAAGTTTCAATGTAAACTTTCTTGGGGTAAGACCAATTCATTCTATATATTATATGCAGTAATAAGAAGTTAAAAACTGTAAACAAAGCATCCGGAAGCAACAGTTTCTATGGTAGGGGGTGAGTATAAAACGGAGATGGCCACAATCAAAGGTAAGTTGTGCAAATGTATGCTGTGCCATTTAAGGATCACAAGTATAAGTGCCAGGTGCCCCCTCATGCGTAGAATGCTCCCACACATTCATCTTTTCGTACGTCATAGAAGTCTTTACTATTTTTGCTGGACTTCTGTTTCTGCATATGATTGATGGTATTCTATGGTTACAGTTCATTATGACAATGTCACCTTTCCCTCGTTTCATTCATAGTTTGTACAAATAATGTGCTTCCTTGACTGTTATGTTGTGCTGTCATTCTCCTTTCCTGTTTTTGTACCCGTGTATGTTATTGCAATGTTTGTTCAGGATCTGATGCCTTGTACCATCTGCCAAGGCTGCTACAGCTATGCACTGTTCTCATGTACCAGTATTGTGTTGCACCTTTACTGATACTGTAAAGTCAAGAATTTATTTTCTTTTTTAGCTTACTGTATGTGCGCTACCCTGATTGATTGTTGCCTTTTCTTTTATTTCACTGTCCATATCTGTACTGTTATTATTCATTATGTAATTACTCTTTCATTCAGTTATCTATTTTTCTCAAGTCATGACTAAAAATGAGCATCTATTTGCCTAGTGTGCTTAACTGGTAACAAACAAATAAATAAAATATATATACGCAGACAACCATCAGGGGTCTCAACCTCAAGCAACTGGGGAGTAATATCAAAAAGACAAAAGGAAGTATGTCTTTACAGAAGCATATTTGGATAAATGGAATTGCCCAAAAATGTAATTAAGACCAGTCCAAGCTTAGGATTCAATATCAAATGGATTATCTAGAGGGAGTGATTAGAAACAAGTATAATGTTGAAAAGAGCGCTAAAATACATAAAACAGCCAAACAAGCCTAGATAGATAACTAGGGCCAGCTAAATGAACTAGTGTCTTTGTATGTTGTTAGCCATCTGTGTATGTACATCTCAACAGTGTACTGTCCATGTAAAAATTGCACTGTTTGTTTTGATTCAGTAAGGGAGCATCTGAGCTCCCTAATGGAGGATCTTGGCTTCCTTAGTAAACTACACTTCTGTAAGCTCAACATAACTTATAAAAATATGGCCCTGAGAACAGTCACCTGGGCAACTGCTACCTTTCATTCCACAGGAGTTACTCCTAGAAGTGCCGTCCTCCATACCATTTTCCAAGGAGCTACCCATCTGGGGACTGACCCTCATCACGGTGAAGAAAACCATAGCCCAGAACTGGGTTCACAACCTACAGTAGCGCAGTGGGTGAATAATCTATTGGGCTGCCTTAAAATAGAAATGGCTCAGTATAGTATAGATGGTCAGAAGAGGGTCTCTTTCATGTGGCAGCCTATAATAGGAGCACTGGAACACAGAAGGTTCCCTGGGTAAACCAGTCTGACAAAGAGGGTGCCCCAGTTACACAACTTGATGACTTGGGACCTGGCTCTTTTGAGCATTTTTGTCGCTTAGGATGACCCCATAAGTAATAATATTACTAAGGCTCTGTACCCCAACTAGGCTGCAACTTTAGGCAGGTAAAAATACCATAGCTATCTGTTTATAATGTGAGATGAATTCTAATATCATTTTGTGATGAAACACAGTATATGACATACTTATATACTAATGTCTATGTATATGAATTTGTCAAGTTAAAAGTTTATTGAAAGATATTTTACAAAAAAAAAGATTGCCCTTCACCCGCACTGAATTTATATGCAGAGATTAAGAATTATAATGCATGTTTAAATGATTTGTTTGTTTTTCTTTCAGGGGAACATTACTGAGACACTTAATCCAAAGCAACTGGCTGAATTAACTGTGATAACTGATGCACTACTAAACAGTACTTTAAGTGGTATTTTCAATAAAGTGAACAATTTTCAAAATTCAGGAGAACTTTATCAGTATTTGATGGCACTCGAACAATATCTATGCAGTGTAAGCCTGACTTTCTTGTTTATGAAAACAGCTACAAAAATGATGCTTTAATACAAAGATCTCAGAGTGGTGAGGTTAAAGTAGATACTGGGCTATAAATTAGACATTCAAAAAAGGCTTCTGGTCATTCAATTAGGTTAGACATCAAGTGATCTATTTCACATCATAAGTATTTGCCTGCCTTTGTGTTTCATACCCTGCTCTTAGTAAAAATTGATTGCTACTTTTATGTATAATTGTCTGATAAGCATACCAGTCTAATCATATGACCTTCCTCCATATCTCTCCCCATATACTTACTGAGACTATTGCTCTAAATTCTACTTTAATGTATAACTGTTTGATATGCATACCAGTTTAATTATGTTACCTTGCCTATCTCACCCCATATGCTTACTGAGACCATTACTCTGCAGCCTGCTTTTATGTATAACTATTTAATGTGCATTTCAATTTGATTATGTTACCTTCATATCTCTTCATCATATGCTTACTGTAACCATTGCTTGGCACTTTATGTTATATAATCATTTGGTACCTTTTCTGCTCATCCTGAGTTTCTGATTTTTTTCTATAAAGTTGTTTGCCCCAGGATGCAAGTGAGAGTTCTCAGCTCCTGCTTGTCCCCCATAAAATCTATCACCTTCCTTGGGACTCACCTATGAGAAAAATCCCCCAAAGGTTACCTCCCCATGGCAGTGCAACAGAGGGATGACTGCTCCCCGGAGACTCACCTCCAGATGCTGGCAGAGTCCCAAGTAGTGGAGCCCAGCAGTAGCAGGCCAAGACTTCATGTTTATTTTTTTATTGGCCGCGGCTGGTCAATCTGCTTTCTCCTTCACTCTTCCCAAAATTCTGGAATTCCCTCCCACTCCCTATCCACTCTACCACCTCCATCTGTTCCTTCTCTGGGCTTCATCGTGATTACACCACCCCCTCCTTCACCTGCTCCTGAGCCCTTCCTCTCTTCCCTCTGCTCTACCTCCTCCCGTCTCTCATTTTCTGCTCTTCCTCCCCCTCCTTACCTCCTCCCCAATCAGCCATCAGCCTCTTCCTCCCCCACTCCTGTTTATCTTACCTACACTCTCCTCTTTCTATTCTTCTTTCTCCTTTCTCCTCTCTCCTCCCCTTTACTTTCTTCTCCACCGGCTGGGATGGCTCTCTTGGCTCCTATACTCTCCCTTTTCCTTTCCCCTGTTCCTGAATGCTGTTGATATTCTCTGATGTTGCATTGATCTATAAATGAATACCTTGTAATTGCTCTATGCCATTTAGTGTTCACCTCATTTGTTTATTTATTATATATGGCATTGTGCTTGTGTTTTATACTACCCTGTATAATTGTTGTACTCTAAATGTACATGTAGATTTTTCCCTAATATTCTTTCCTCAGGACACCTCTGGAAACAAGTTGTTCACAGCTCAGTATGTATCTCCTGGTAAAAATTTTGAAATAAAAACATTTATTTAAACATTTGGTAACCAGGAAAGGCACAGTGAGCCAGGGCTTGTTTCCAAGTATGATCCAAAATATGCCTTGCCTTATTTCCTGTTATCTGTATTTTCCCACACCAGCGGTGTACAGTGACATGGGCATTGTGTGCATGTGGAGGTGCACACACACTATGAAGTTTGCCACTGGCCATGCCTCTAGGAAGTCACTCTGGCAGCCCTGCCACCAAGTCGCCCCATGATGGCAGTAAAGGAGCAGTGTGGTTGCTCTCCCCCAACCTGTGAGAGAAGAGCAGTCAAATGGATACTCAATTCTGTCCCTTCCAAGTCAGCCCTCAGTGACCTGAGTCTACTCCCAAACTCCATTAGCCAGTGGTGTGGGAGGTGTGGAGTCTAACACCTCAGCCCTCTGCACCACTGAGCCAGCTCTTGAGTTTCTGATTCTATTCTGCTACAGTAGGTCATGACTGAAAATAAGCATTTTATAGTCTAGTGCACCTACCCAGTAAACAAAAACTAACTAAATAAATAATGGTCACATCTTCGATTTTAATATCCCGGTCTGGATCTTCAAAGCCCAAAGAAAGCTTCATGTCATGATTCTGCCACTTGGCATTTGAAAGCTAGACCATCAAAAAGGTGGTTCAACTTTCTGGCTGCAAATTCTGCTTAGAAAATGGCACTTGTCAAACAAATGATGCCTGTGTGTTGTTTTCTTCCTGTAAACTGAGGAAACTGTCACCAGTGGATCAGTACATTTGGAAAGAATATCCAAACACGTTGATGCCTTTGGTATGATGTTGGCTGCATCACAAATCGAACATAACACCTGCAGTGAGGCTTTTTTGAAAATTGTTCCCCAAATACTCCGCTCGCAGAGTTGCTCTATATCTGTCTTTTACCAGGAGTATCAATGGCAGTCAGTCGGTATAGATTCCTAAAAACAGCAGTTTGCAGGTTATGCCCTCCCCCCAATTATATTCCACATTTCAGCTACAGTGCTGCTATTTGGTATTAAGTAGGACCTCCGTGGCCATAATTGTTTGAATTCTGAATCAAGATTAATGGTAGTTTACTCACTTGGTAAAGGTGATTGTGTTACTGTATATCCATGACACTCCCAGATCCATTACCTTAGGGTTATGTATGCCTGATAGGCTGCTGATGCACATGTGACCTAAGATTGGATTTTGGTCTGCCACCAAGCCCCTTCTCCTCCCTTACTGTCTTCAGTTTCAATACTTCCAGAGCTGTAAAGTAACTTACTAGGTGTAGGAATAGACAGTAAATATTACACTACAGACAGTCTTTCTGGAAATTTATAACTACTTTAATGATTACATATTGTATTTGACTTATACGCTTAAAGCATTCAACATAGATACTGTCATATTGTCATTGTTCTGTCACTTAATCCACCTGTGATACCTGTAATCATGCTCCCTTGGTTGGGATGGAGTGTCATGGATATATAGTAACACAATTACCTTTACCAGGTGAGTAAACTATCATTGTGTTGCCTGTATATCCATGGCACTCCCAGATCCATTACCTTACAGTGATTCAAAAGCAGTACCCTACTTATAGGAAGGGGGGAGCATGAGTTCTATATGCTTGTTAAGGTGGTGTTTTTTAACACTTTATGTCCGAATGAACTTTTCTCCAGAATTTCAGTGTCTAGTCTATACTGTCTCATAAAGTTATGAATAGTAGAGCAGATGGCTGCCGCACAGATTTTCTGTCCTATGGCAGAGTTTCATTCCACCCAAGAGGTGACCATGGCCCTTGTGGAGTGGGCTTTTATCCCCATCGGGGCAACTTTGTCACTTGATTTGTACGATTCTGTGATTGTTCTTTTTAACCATGTTGCTATGGTTCCCTTGGCCGCCGCGGTTCCTGTCTTGTGACCTGATGGGATGATGAACAGTCTCTCTGTCTTTCATAGTTATGCTGTTCTTTCTCGATACACTGTTAGTGTCCACTGTATGTCCAGGGAGTGGGGAGTCCTCTCCCTACAATTTGTGTGTACCTCATAAAAGGTAAGCAGTTCTATTGGCTGGTGCTTGTGAGATGTGGAGTATACCTTGGAAATGAATGAGGGTACAGTCTGTAGGGTAGCTCCGTCTGGTGTGAATGCTGTGAATGGTTCCGTACATGATAACGCCAGCAGTTCTCTGATGCAGCGGGCTGAGCATATTGCTACTAGGAATGCTGCTTTTAACTCTGTCCAGTAATCACTGATGTCTGTTAGGGGTTTGAATGGTGTTCTGGTAAAGGCATTGAGTACTAATGTCAGGTCCCAAGGTGGTACCCTGTTCCTTATGTGGAGCCCTATGTTGGTTGCTGCTTTTAAGAAATGTATGATGTCTGGATGTGAACCTGGGTATGCACCTTCGACAGTGCCCACTGCCACCCCAACGGCTGGAAGTTGAACTCTTATTGATGAGGGTGCTAGCCCCTTGTCCAGTCCCTGCTGTAGATATAGTAGTATGTCTGCCATAGAGACTAACAGAGGTGATAAATTTCTGTCTGTACACTGGGTTGTGAACATTTTCCATTGTCTGGAATAGGTAGATGATGTGGTAGCTCTGCGGGACTGTAACATTGTATCAATCACTGCTGTGTGGTAACCTGGACTGTAACATTGTGTCAATCACTGCTGTGTGGTACACTGGACTGTAACATTATATCAATCACTGCTGTGTGGTACCCTGGACTGTAACATTGTATCAGTCACTGCTGTGTGGTACCCCGCATTCAGCAGTCTCTTTCTTTCAGGAGCCAGGCCGTGAGTTGTAGGCTGTTCAGGGAGGGGTGTGTTACTGGTCCCTGTATCAGAATATCTGGCCTGTTGGATAGTCACAGGCTGTCCCTTACTACTACCATTAGGCGGCAATGTCATACTGTAGTTGAAGTCAGCCGTGGTGCTCTGCAGTGTGCCTGCTAAGAGAAGCCACAAGTGTTCCCAAGAACTATGGTCATCAGCGTGAGATAGGGACAGAATAGCCCTATGATGGTGGCTGGAGTAGCAAAGGGGTGCTGACCTATTATTGCAGTCGTATGGCTTAACATAAGCTGGCTGCTATGTTAGGTGGTCATGATATTGGTGTTAGTGGTACCCCTGCATTGGCATCACAAGTTAGGTAAATTGTGTACTTAATGGTTCCAGAAAGCAATGGCCTTTATGCATGTTTGTGAATGTGCCTATGTACTGGAATAGGATAGACCTGTAGTGAATGAGTATGGCACTGTATATATGTATATATCCTATATATTGTTTTGTAATCTTCTTCTCAGGGGTCTACCAATCTTGTTAGTTCTGTGTAATGGACTAGTAAGACCCCTACTATTGTTGTTGGGTCTATGCAGCACATTAGGGGAGTTAAGTTCCTAATGACCTACACTCAAAATTTGGTTCCCTGACTGCTTGGCCATGGGACTGCAATTGTTTGAGTTGTAGTTTATTTATAATTCCCATACTATGGCCTTATTAGTTGAGCAATATATGCTAGCCTTTGTATGCCTTTCACATGGTTATCCCAGAAGGGGATGCATGTGGGGGTTGTTGGTGCCCAAAAGAGACTGTAGTTCTGTAATGACCTGGTGTTGTGTCATATCCCTAGTACCATTAGTTGTGTTTTGATCATAAGGATGGGTGTAGTAGGAGCCAAGCTGCATGCTTCTGAACTGTGCTGATGTCATCCCACAGTGTAGAAGCAGTGGTACAGCAATGTTATAAGGGATGCTCTGTCAGCGACACAACATGTACTGTATAATCAGTATGCCTTGACCTCGCTTTGGGTGCTAAGATATAGGGGATAGACCTTCTGAAGGGGCCGAATGAGTCCACCTATTCTCTCACCTGACCCTGTATTCAATTTGACTTCTGTAACCATGATGGTTCTGTGTAGTACATTATCTTGTGTTAGGGGCAGTGTTATGCTGCCTTGCCCACAGCTGTGGTAATAGTGCTGTCCCCAATGTATTTTCCCCATTGTTAACTGATTTTCAAATTGTTGTCTTTATATTTAACTATTCACATTGTGGTCTGCTTTTGCAGATTGGTTGGTGCTTTTAACAAACTCCCTCTGTGCTGGTTGGATGTTTGTGAGCATAGATGTGCTCTCCACAAGATGGTGGCAGTGAATCTAAGTCAATTTACACTGTCTGGTGGCTGCCTACACCCTTAATCCCACCTAGATAAGGGGCGAGTGGAGAGCTTTTCCAAAATCGCAACACAAGTCTTGCAATATTATTTCTCGCAGCTGCCGATCTGGATAGGCAAGTTAGTTTAGTCTCGCAATGCTCCTCCTCCTCCTCCTCATGAGACCTACTTTATTTACGTTTTTTCAGTCAGGTAGATGATAGAGGAGCTTCCTCTACCTTTTGTTAGAAGAAGGTGGTGCGTTTAAAAGACATAATGTGTCATAAAAAAAAATTCTAGAGAGCACGTCATTTTGAGGTGAGGTACATAAGGACTGAGAAAATATTTCAGAGACTGTTGTGTAGTGATGTCTTGAGTGAGCTCTATGCTTGTAATGGGGACTGTGGCACATTACTTAGTATTTTAGAAGTCCAGGATGCTGGCAGGGTACTCCAGATGCTCTAAGGTGGCCACTTGCTCATTTAATAATGGAGAGACTCTGGAGCTGCTAGCAGGGGCTCCAGGTCATCAGGCACCTTAGTAAGGTGGTACCCTTGTTCTGAACAGCACATAGGGGAACTCAGAGTATCTGCTCAGTTAAGGAATGAGAGTCTTTAATTATTTAGTAGCCCCTGATGTACTGAGCTCCTGGGACAGCTGGTAGGGGTTTCCAGGTAACTGTGGCTGTGGAATCTGTTTGGTCATCTGTGAAAGATCTCAGACCATACATGGCTCTGTTAGCATCCTTTACATTTAGCATCCTTTAAATTTTTATAATGTGATAAATTATCTTCCTTTTTTATAAAATTAATAGGGCTAAGTTATGCATTCACAGTAGTATGCATTACTTTTGTCGCACACAGTACATAGTAGCAGCTCCTTAATGCATATGTGACTGTGCCTTAAGAGAGAAAAACAATTGTGAATATCATAGACTTTGACTTTGACGGCAGATAAGGACTGTTAGGCCCATCTAGTCTGCCCATTTCCCTACCTACAGGATAGGCCGCAGATCCTAGTTAACCAACAGCCTGATAATATCACTGATAATATCAGTGAAAGAAATGGCTCTATTAAAGTTCACTGTTTCCCAAATAGTTATTATATTTTAATCAAACCTCCTTGTATGTTGACCCAATATAGTACAGTGCTGTGTATTATTTTTGGCCCCTTTTGTATGCCCTGGTTAGTTTTGAGATAATGTAGGCATGTGCCTTTAAGGGAGGATGGGAAGGATGCCTTAGCTAGTCCTTGCCTTGGCTATGGTAAACTGAGTGAGGAATCATCTGCTTTGCTGCTTGTGTAATAGGACACAGTTTGGGGCAGAAGCATTTTTTGTTCTTTAAAACATGTTTCTTCTGTTCTCCCGCATGGTCAATGTTAAAAGTTAGGGGACTTAGGTTTGAGGAGCTGTAGCAATTGCTAGCTCCATTCTCCATTACAAGATATGTTGGATTTAGCCAAATCTCATTTGTTTATCCTCCTCTAAGATGATGGCCGAGATCTCATGAGAGCTGAGAGCCAGTCAGCTTGCAGCTCTCATGTATCAGGAGATTTGGAAACTAGGAAGAAGCAGGGAGGTTGACCATGCTGCTAGGAGCTGTTTGAGAAGCTGGGGCCATAAAATAACATTTGGGTGTCTCCACTTTGGCCAGCAGATCTTCCTTTTCTCTGTGGGAGTGTTTTTGGGTAGGAAATAGCACAAAATGGTTACGGGTGCTTTTATTTAGTGCCACTGAATTCCAGCAATGTCTGAATGCAGTGCGGGCATTTTAAGCACTTTCCAGTGCAAGGAAACTTTTCTGGATGATTTTGTGAGTACCTTTTTACAAGTTAGTGACACTAGCAGGGTCATCAGATTCTCGTTAGTGATTAATACAACTCAGGAACCGCTGGCAAGGGAACCAGGCTGATTATTTATTATATTACCTCCTGTAAATCATTGCATAGATTCTGTGTTCATGTTTGTGGGTCAGACATTTAGCTCCTGGTACTGCTAACAGGGGTGTTCAGGTAGCTAATAATCTTTATGCTTGTACAATGCGATAATGCTCATAATTTGAATACTGGGCTGGCAATTTCTCAGCTAATATTTCTCTAGACAATTTATTCTAAGTGCCCCTACTAACTTGTAGGGTGACCCTGTACTGGGTCCTGGGCAGTATAAGTTGCTTCTGAATTGGTATGTATTTTTAGCAAGTCTGGACCTTTAAATGTCAGCCTCTGATCCCTGGCTGAAATGCTGGCCCTTTAATGACAGTTTTGATCGCTGGTGCCTCCCAGAAGAAAATATGGTCCTTATTTACTGATGCCCAGCCAGTCGTGGGCATAACCTTTTAAATGAGCGTTCTTTTGGCAGTAATAGCCCAGGCATAATCTGTCCTTTGATTTTATTTCAGCTGTTGTTGATACGGCGAGATCGAGCGGTGTCGCGCATGCATGAGCTATACACGCATGCACATCCTTGCTTTCCCCTAAGTAAAATGGCGCTGGGTGGCATCGCACATGTGCGATTGCTGTATCCCCTCCACGCATGTGCAATAGGCATAGAGAGTGCATGCGCGGGTACTTATTTGCAATTGATGACCGAGAAGATGGAGAGAAACAACAGCAATAGGCCATATTCCATTTTGCAAGACCCTGTGGATATGTCATGGCCCAAGCAGCTGCAGCCACCTTCCCCAGCATAACAGTTTAGTTTAGACAACAGTAGGAAGCATTCTGATAGCGTGAGCCAGCCTTATAGACCGGGAGAATTGATCAAGGGTTCTATGTTCCAGGGGGAGTCATTAATGTGTGTGGTGAGGTGCAATGCTCTAGTGCCCCGCTACATAAAGGGATGTGACAGTCTGGCAGATATTCAATAGGTGCATCCCAAGTGTGAGCACTTAGTGGGGAGACTTCTACTTAAAATTGTAGTTGTTGTTGTTGTACCTCCCTCATTATGCAGATGCTGAGCAGGGACTGCGTATGAGGCTGTGGCCGGATATCCTCACTCGGAAGGGAGGAGACAGGCTGCCGGTCCTTTTGAGCTAGCTGCTGGCTCATACTTCTATTTTAAGCTGCACTATAATTCATTCTACCTGGTAGTGCAGGGCTGTATAAGCGTGATGCTGTATGATGCAGGTTAATTCTGTACAAATCATAACATGCTCATTCTCCGTCTGTTCTAACTTTTACTTTGTTCTTTTTTTTAAAACATTTCCTTATTTTACTGTTATTTTAACAATGCAATGATACTGTCTGTGCCATAATAATGAAATCCTGTAAATACCTTCTGTTCGTTGTTGCACTGGAGCTTGGGAAAGTGCTGCAGCCTGTATCAGATGCACATATTAAACTGAAGACAGTAAGGGTGGAGAAGGGGCTTGCTGGTAGATCAAAATCCGATCTTAGGTCACATGTGCACCAGCAGCCTATCAAGCATACATAACCCTAAGGTAATGGAGCTGGGAGTGCCATGGATACACAGGCAACACAATGCACTGTGTAGATTCTTTTCAAGGAAAAACTTAAAACATGTTGAACACAGCCAGTTTGTTGGCAAAACAGTAGGGCTACTGCTCATGGAGCTGGTGATCTGGGTTCAGGAATTAGTCTACCTCATCGAGTGCCAGCAAGGGCAGTAGGATTGAGTATCCCAGGGGATACTGTCCTCCTCCAGGAAGGGAATGAACCCCATTCTGCAGTGCTTATGCCACCTGGAGATGTGCAGATGGCAGAGTGGCTCGGTACACAGGAAGGAAGGGATGCCGTGCTGCCTATCAGCGGAGTGTTCATGAGCCCACTGTCACCTGGAACTTCACTCCCAACTACTGGCACCCCTGTGAGGGAAGGGCAAACCAAAAAACAGGGACACTAAAAAGGGTAAATCTGTTCTGCCCCACATCTCCATAAAGCCTGGCGTATTTAGTTGGAAGACAGTACACCCACTGCACCAGGACAAAGGAGCAAAATCCACAACAAAAAGAAAAGATGAACCCAACAAAATAATAGGTTCTACAAGAGAGTAGCTTTTGTTAGGGGAGAGGTTTTAACTAAAACTTTCTTTCTCAAACAAAACAAAATCCAGCAAATATCCAAGCTGCTCGATGGAAAGGCACCCTAGAACTCACAGCCATTCTCAAAGTGGATTCACACTGGACTTGTATTGTAGATTCTTCTGGGTGCAAAACAATTTTACTAAGGTGCTAGATACAGTACATATGTCAAAAAAAATACAAATGGTTGGTGAGTAGCCAGATCTATAAATTACCAACTTGTCATGCACTCACATTTGCTTTGTCAAGTTGTCTCCATTCTAACTAGTCTTTACTTTTAAGGAGACATCTGTCGATACACTATTTATAAAAAATCTCACTAGAAAAGGGGCACTGGGACCAACATCTGTGCAAACATGTAAAGCCATAATATAGTAAAAGTATAAGAGTTAAAGCATATGAACAAGCCAAAATACTGTATGTGCATAATGTTTTATATTAAAGTCTGTTCCCATTAATCATTTTAAATAATTTGGCAGTTCTTAATATGTCATATGATCATGAAAATATAAGAAGATATTAAACCATAAATACAGCAACACTGAATAAATGAATCAGAGGAAAGAGGGGAGGAAAGGGGAAAAGGGAATGGAAATTGAAAAAAGCATAGCACCGTAATCTGTTCCATATCAGTGATTCACTACATAGATGCAATACAATTAATAAATAGTTTCTTCTGTATACACATATGTATTCCAAAAGGTGTGGGGTGATACGGGCACTGTAATAATGGTGACAACATATGGGCAAATGGAAAAGGGCGACATCACTATGGGAAGGGAGTGAGAAGAGTGTTGGGTCACATTAACAATTCTGCCCAACTGATGCTGCTCATGTGATTCTGACTGCAATTTTGAGTATGTCCGGGTTTCATGTGTTTTTTTCCCCTGATATGTCCCCTTTTGACTGGGCACTGTTACGTTCCATTGCCCAACTGCTGTTCACCCTTTTGTTTTGCATTCATACTTGTTACATAGTACCATTTCAAAAAAATCCTCATGTCCAAAATTAACTAGATGTGTATTAAGGACATTTCAGAAAAGGAATCAAGTCCAATTTTCTGTTCAGATCTGGCCATTCTGTTGCACCAGTATGATATAACCATAAAACATTCTCTTCTTGGGAGCTATTGTCATAGTCACTACCTCTGTTGTTATGTTCTACCAGTTCCAATCCTAAAAAGTTGAACAAGTGTTTCCCCAGTGTTGCACAATGCATTGCTGTGGCATATTCTCTGTTGCCACCTTTTATGTCTCTGATGTGTTCACCAATTTTGATGTGAAACTACCTACTTGTATTCCATTTATGCCCACACATGAGAAAAATATATCAGCTGCATAAAATGTGCACAAAATGTTTCCTATTAGCTCATGTTTGTGAGGCTTTTTTTTTGGGGGGTGAGAACTGAAGTCACTAATGTACAGCTAACTGAATGTGAGTCACCGGCATGAAAAGAACAATTAACTAGTAACATCTCTAAAGTTAAAATTCTGAAAATACTGGACAAAATTATTTACTTGCTGCAATTAAGACTTTAGTCAATCATGGTGCACAATGCTGAAAGTGTAGTTTTGTGCTACACTGTCAGTTTTTTACACTGTGATAAAATGAAAATACTTCATTTGCTTCTGCACATGCACAAGAAACATATTGCAGCAGCTTGCTGTAGTAGCGATTGTGGAGGTGCAGCAGTGTTGTTGCCAATGTCAACATTCCAATTTGGGGCTGCTCTCCATGGGGCCATTAGAGGATCAGGCTATGGATGACAACAGTTGTGTAGAGTAGAGTGCCACCAACTTGAAAGAAACTGGCCGCTGCGGTCAGAGACTGCCCCATCATCAACAATCAGCTATTTTTGTAGGAAGATCCCTTTCAATAAACATGGTGGTGGGCTTCTCCCACAGCCTCTCACAGTCCCCATGAAGCCGATGGACAGCCATGGCCTTTCACAGTCCCTGGTGATACCAACAGGGGTGCCCCCTCCCTAGTTCATTTGCTGATGGATTAGTCCAATCCCCATTGGCATGATGCGCACTTCCCCCCTATTTGTTGTGTGCCAAGGGGGTGCCCAATCCCCCTCGGCTGATAAACTCTCCTCCCAAGCACACTGTATGGCTGACAGGGGTGCCCAATCCCTGTTGGCTCCAGCCCCCCCCAACAAGCACCCAGATAGCACGCTGGGGAGCCCACCCCAACATGCTCATCCTCCTCCCCGCACTGTATGGCCAACAGGATGCCCAATCCCCATCAGCTCCACCCCCAACAAACTTCCAAGTGGCACACTGGGAGCCCACCCAACATGCCAAAAGTCCTGCATTGTCTTTTTGTTAAAACCTGTAAAAAAGCGGTCCCTCATTGAGTCTCTTACCCCCTGCCCAACCCGCAGTCACCCTCTGT
The DNA here is from genome assembly GCA_016271365.2 of Neoceratodus forsteri. Taxonomy (NCBI): domain Eukaryota; kingdom Metazoa; phylum Chordata; order Ceratodontiformes; family Ceratodontidae; genus Neoceratodus; species Neoceratodus forsteri. The sequence goes on along the minus strand of JADMNL010000025.1, from coordinate 65,153,271 downwards.
GCACCCCGCCTCCCAAACCTCCACTCACCCCATACATACCTCCAGAGCCCAGCGTGATGATCTTCAGTGGACCGGGAACACGTCTGCACTCTTCTAAGCCGACCACGAACTGAAGAAATATCGGTAAGCTGTATAATGGCATAAATGGGTTTTTTTTTCAACTTATGTGGATATCGCTGCCATTTTTTCAACTTTTGGTACCAAATTTTTAACATGGGTTCTTGGGACCCCTCCTCATGAATTCAGTCACTGTCATGGTGTTATTTGGTCCTAAAAGGTGATTTCAAGGTCACAGCACGGAATCACCTTTTGGGACCAATTAATGAAACAACAGTGTCACTGTTCATGAGGTGGGATTTAAAAAAGCCTATGCTGCAAATTTGGTGAAAAGTTCCCAAAAATAACTGTGTTACAAGCGTGCATTGCGCAGTTTCCACGCAGACCCGTAACTTCATGAGTTTGTAATATTTTCACTCCAGATTTTCAACATTGACATTTTTTCACACCTCCTTATGAACAGTATAGCTGTAATTTTTCACATCATGGCTGAAATGTGTTTTCGCACTTTCAGCTCAGAATAGCATGGTCGCTGTGGGAAATCAGTGTTTGGGACAGATTAAGAAAATCACAGTGCCACTGTTCATGAGCAGAAGTCCTAAAATGCCTAAGTTGAAAATTTGGTGGCAAAAGTCCAAAAATGACTATGTTACTCGCGTGCATTGCGCAGTTTCCATGCACACTTGTAACTTTAAAAATTTGTAATATTTCCACTCAAAATTTTCAACATTGCCCATTTTGCACACCTCTGCATGAACAGTACAGCTGCCATTTCTCGCATCTTGCAGAAATGTGTGTTTGTACATCTGGTGCACAATGGCGCGGTCACTGTGGGAAATCAATGTTCGGGATAGGTTAAGAAAATCATATGACAGTGTTCATGAGCAGAGGTCACAAAATGCCTGTGTTGAAAATTTGGTGAAATAATGTCACTAAATGACTGTGTTACAAGCATACGTTGCACAGTTTCCACATAGGCTCGGACGTTCCAGCATTTTTAATATTTTCACTCCAGATTTTAAACATTGCCATCTCTTCACACCTCCCTATGAATGGTACAGCTGTCATTCTTCACATCCTGCCCAATCTGTGTTTTTACACATCTGGCGCAGAATGGCGTGGTCGCTATGGGAAATCAAAGTTCGGGACACATTAACAAAATCATGTGCCACTGTTCATGAGAAGAGGTCCCAAATGCTTTCATGAGGTGGGGGGGTCACAAAAAGTCCATGCTGAAAATCGCTAGAGCAAATACCAACAAACGCCCAGGGCGTTGGGGTTTCTAACCATAACGTCCCACCCTGTATGGACTGACAGGCATCAGGAGTGTGCCTTTGGATTGAGGGCTGTAATGCTCAGCCATTCCACCCCCACCCCCCACCCTGAAGCCAGTGACAGGCATTGACGTGTGCCTTGGACTCTTCTGCCCCAGACTTCACCCCATTCTCCTATACTGCACCCATTTCAGTATATGTCCGTATGAAATGGGGTGCCTATGAAGCCGAACACCCAAAGGCACACCTCAACACTTGTCAGTATCTAAAGGATAGGGTGAGGTGAATGTTGTGTGCATTATTGGTGATGACCCAGAGCTACACCCCAATGCCTGTCCATCTCTGCAGGGTGGAGGTGGGGTTGGCATGAGTTAAGTACTTCACTGCCATGCCTCTTCTGCATCTGTCTAACTCCTGCACATCCAATGCTAATATCAGCAAGCAAACATTTGGCATTGACAAACACTTGTTCTGTACTTGGTTCTATACTTGGTGTATAAGATGAACAGTAGGCAGTTGCCCATAGTGTCCCTCTCCTACACTAGCAGGTCAATAGTCCCTTATTCCGATAGTAGATGTAGATCTAGCCTACCCTTGAATGTGCTAATGGTATTGGCCTCTACTATCTCTCCTGGTATGTTATTCCATAGTGGAATTATTCTCTGGGTGAAATAGATCCTCCTTAAGTTACCCTTGGGATATGTCAATTTCAGCTGATAGTTATGGCTTCTAAGTGCAATGTCGCTGTTATTAACGTGGAGGTTGAGACTTGTCATTAACTTACTGTTACTTGAAATCCTATACATTTGAATCAAGTCAACCCTTGTGTGTCTAAACTCTAAGGGGTACGTATCGAACTCTCTCAGCCCATCCCCATACGACATATCTCCAAAACCATCAACCAGCCTGATCATCCTTCTCTGCACCCTCTCCTGTCAATTAATGTCCTTTTTCTGATTAATTAAACATATCATTTTCTGATCTACATGGATACTTTATGGTGTTTTTTAGCAGTGGGTGCTGCTGGAATGTTTGTTTGGTTGCCAATTGTCGTTATAGCTCACCCAGCCATGGGATGATCTTGTTTTTTCAGTATATTTCACTAAATACGTTTCTGCTGTTTTTAGAATCAGAAGGAAGGTAGTTTTCACAAAAATGTTGTCATATATATTATATCATTGTTCAGTTTCTTTTTATCTTTGTCTTAGTATATTTTTTTCTGAAAACCATAATTTTCATATTTGCCCTTGTTTTTAGTACCATATATAGAACATTTTGCAGTAGTAGACTATACTCTACTATACCCCCTCCCCATTCCAAGAGCTCCATTGGGCAATCTGTCTTCTACTACTGCCTCTTCCTATGGAATAACCACTCTTCCTCACTCTGCTCTAACACTAAATCCCTCTCTTACAAAGCTGTGCTCCATGACTGCTCCACAGACACCTGCTTATGTACATAGCCCACTTCTCTTCCTACCTCATTTGTCCTTAACCACTGTTCCCCTCCATCCCTTTCCTCTTCCCTTCCTGGACTCCCTGTTTCAGTCCATCTGTGGCAGCACATGTCCACCTGCATTTACTGATCATGCCCACTTTACTTTTTATTAAACTTGTTTTATTTTGCTACTGTACCTTACATGCCCTAACAATCTTGTGTATTTTATTATTGAATAGATTTTAATTTTCATGGTTGTGTGCTTATAATTGTATTACACCTTTTTCTTGCTGTACATCCTCCCACACCCCCATAGCAGTTTCCCTTCCCTACCAGTCACACTTGGAAGCAAGCATCAGCTCATCGTGCTTTTTCCAGTCAGTAATTTGTAAATAAAACAAATAAATGCATTTCTATGTATGGTTAGCTACGATAAACTGATACGTGTGTAGCTAGTGGCCAAATAATTTTAATAAATATGTTGTATCTTTCTTATGAGATCATGGTAACTATAAGTGTTCTTCTATTTCCAGAGCTCCCAAACTCTTCCTAACAGTGAGGTCTGTGAAATGCCAGAGGCACTGACTACATTAAGACACTCAACTCAGGAAGTGCTTTTAACAAATTCTTTCAATGTCTTGGAAAAGGAATGGGATTCATTTAACGTCTCACAGTGGTTGACATTTTTCCAGATTGCACTAGTAGACTTATTATCTGCCATTAATTCAGTGCATCTCTCCATGATACCTTTGAACATATCATGTGAAGCATTCCAAGCTATGTAAGTAGAATTCTACACACAGTGTATGACAATATGCAAATTTCTATGTAACGCAAGGTCCAGTTCAATACTGATGTGCTTTAATTTGTATTATACAATGGCAAGATAATTCTCTGTGCTTTGATTGGTCAATAAGTGCCTGAGACAGTGATGTTATCTGAGCATGACATCACTGGGCCTGATTCCAGAACACATGGCGCAATTCACGGGTGTATGCAAGTTGCACCATGTGCTGCTACGCCATGGACCGTGCACCCTATTTCAGGACAGGCAGGGTTCCTTGCACCTATGTCTCATGACTTGCAGCAGCTGCAGGGTTGTGCCATTGGACTGGTGCAATGGACCTGGGTGCCGCAAGTGGGAGACCACAGGGGACAGCTCCCCTGAGCCCCTCCAGCCCAAAACATGCCCGCGCCCCTGTGGGCCATTGGGGGAGTAGACTGGGTGGCACAGGCACAAGGGAGGGCATGGTGGAACACTGATCCAGGTGGCATCCCAAAATGAGGGGGATGGGGGGCATCACTGTGCTGGGGTGTGTCAGTGGGGCTCAGCAAGGTGCGAGTTGCAGCACTGCAGAGGGGGGCATCCATCATATTGCCAGGACGGATGTCTCTTAGACCACCTCCATGCTGGTCTAACCCGCAGTGCCATAGCAAGATCTGGGATGGCATAACTGTGTTATGGCAGCATACCCTTTCAGAATAGGGTGCAGTTACTGCCGTAACCCACCATTACACCATGCTGTAGTGGATTGCGGACATTGTGAGTGGTGTAGCCCACCTTTGGCACAACCCATATGCAGCATGGCACAAGCCGCAACTTGGAATAGCAACTCATGTATCACATGGCGCAACGTGCGATTTGTGCCATAGGATTTGGCGTACATCACCTTGCGCCATGCATAAGGTGTCCTGGAATCAGGCCCACTGCGCCATGTGCAGGCACACCCATGACCTGTTTACATGTTCATCTGAAGTATTCATATTCTTACACATGATACAGAAACCCCCTGTACTGCCACATGTATTCCCTGCCAGGCTGCCACACTTCCCCAGTCTTCTCCCCAACAAACCAACTCCCACTCCACATAAACCGAAAGTTTCCTTTCCTCATATCTTTATTTGAACTAAAAACAAAACTCAAGCCATCAGTTCCAGTGGTTCATTGACAGCATGGAAAACAGTGTGTGCTTTTTTTTTTTTTTTTTTTAAACAGACTGCGTGCTGTCCCACTATCAGTAAAAGCTGGCTTGCTTCACTTTTTAACTGGGCACTTGGTTGTTTGTGACAGAAGCAACATACCCCATGATGTGTAGACTGTTAAAATGTTACTTGTCATAAACTACCATATGTTATACCTTCCCCCCCAAGAACTGGATGACTTACCAATGATGAGTCCAGGACTGCACAACTGGAAGTGTCTACTTGATCAGCTCATGACTTCAGGGAAAACAAAAGAAACAGTTTCACCTGGTTCCAGGGCAGGCAGTGGGACCTTGTAAATTAAATGGGGGGGAGGATTACTAGGCAGAACAGAAACACTACAACAGCACTGTGTGTGTGGGGGTGGTGGCAGGAAGCTTACACTAGCAGGTGCAGGCAGCATATAGCAGCATCCCCTAATGGAGAAATCATATATCGTGGACTCTTTTTTTTTAGTAGGTATACATGCATATATGAAATTTAAATAAAAACACTTTTATATTTTTTTTTACATTTTTTTCTTTTATATAAAGGAGTCATATAATAGCAATATTGCACTCCAGGTTGTGTTTCATGTTTGGATAATGTCATTTTTCGGACATTGAATGTACTTGGTTTTTGACCTCATGCCCAACCTCCCGAGGAGTGATGTTATCCAAGCATAACACACTATGTCATGCATTATTGCATAATTCAAATAGAAAGTTTTCACAGATTACAGTAATACTGCATAAAATGGCATCATGCTGTATGTGCAATTGTGTTCATTTATTGAATTAGTTAATTAGATATGTATATACTGCACAATTTATATTATTTCCCACAAAAACTAGCCAAATTGGGTTTAATACCCTCTTCCCTTTGCAACCATTGTCACCAAGACGATGGCAACCTATACCATATCTTTTGGACTTGCCATAAAGTATCTCCCCTATGGGTTAAGATTAAGCAGAATACAGATCCCCTCTTAGGATCAGAGGAGCTGTTTACTCCTATAATCTGTTTGTTGGGAGACTACTCAGAAATCTCAGTTCTTAGACGTAAATACTGCATAGCACTCATGTCCATGTTGGTTAAAAAAATTGGTGTTGAGACACTGGATAGATCAGGAAGAAATCTCTTATGGGGAGTGGCTTACCGAGCTTTTAGCCAACCTTGAAACAGAGAAAATGGTAGCAAGTTTGATCAATAGACTAGACAAATTTTAAAAAATCTGGGACCCCTTTTATATCCTATATACTATGTAAGCAACAAGGTTTGATCTTTCTAAGATAGACATATTATCCCAATTTCAGGTGCTGTGTGGGGAAAAAGAGGGAGGAGTAGGAGGTGGGGGTTATGGGGAGGAAACAATGGGGGAGGGGGGGGAGAACAGTTATTACCATGTCTTACTATAATTATCATAGCATTATAAATGGGACTGTTCTCTGTATGATAAAACTTTTCAATAAATATTGAATTAAAAAAAAGAATTGCACTTTACAAAGAAAGTTTATTATTATTATTATAATATTATCAATACAGGCTTCAGCAGCATGGAATAGTATGCTGATCTTCTGTTTTCAATAATGAATACATTTAAATATTACAAAAGTATTTCCATTTTTCACCTGTATGGCTGCCAGCTTTTTACCTCTGCTCATTAGCATATTATACAAATCAGTTTTAGGGGCACACATGCAGCAGATACTCACAAATATTTTGTGTTTGTATACGCAAAGAACCACATTTAAACACACGGTCTTTCAAATCCATTTTCAACATTTACTTCAAAAAAGTTAATGCAGTCTTAAACCTAAATCTAACTAAATGTAGTACGTGTGCATGTGCTCATGAATCGGTTCACAGTTATAGTAACCATATTTTAGAAAGAAGATTCAGTAACCTAAGTAGCAATCCAGTAACATGATATTGCTTAGTTAACACTAGCAGCAGTGGAGTATTATATAGTCCACCTGTAATATTTTCTTTATTGAGCTAAGTGAGTTGAAATAACATTTTCATTTGTTTCTGCTTTTAACAGTTTAATCATGTTTGTGTTTTACAGAACAAAAGGGTTGGATGGTGTATACCTGAAACTAACAGCAGCTCAGGATTCAGATATTTACTTCTTCATAAATAAATACCTTGCAGCTCAGGTCAATTTGACAGGTATAGTATTTGATCACTACTGTACTGCACTGGAGAGTTGAAACTCATGAAAAATAAACCAAAAAAGGGATGATTGAAAGGATGCATAATTATGACTTTAGACCACACAGAAGTAGAATACTTAAGGGACCCTCTTCAAGGAGAGTAGTGTATAGGATCTATAACAGATGGAAGGAGAGAAAAAAATATCCAAATTATTTTGCCTTGTCAGGAGCCTGACCCATACCAGGAAGTGCATACCCATGCTTTACCTTTTGTTTGAGACTAGAAAGGTAAAGATGATCAGTGGCCTGTTGTTTGTAACACTATGTAATACAAAATACTGGCAGAGGTTGACATAGGAATGCTCATGATGTCAGCAAGGAAACATAGCAAGGTTGTACTGTTCATTTGAAAATACAGGTGTTCCTCAGGTGTGTGCTGAGACGTGAAACTGCAGGCTGAGTGCTCCTCAGCTCACACTTCAAGAGTGACTATATCTTCCAAGTAATGCACCAAGCTGGAGTCATGTTACTGCAGTTATAAAATGTCCTGGAATTAAGGGCCAGATTCTCAAAGCTCCCAGGAGGGTGCAAGGGACTTGCACCACAAAGAATGGTGCAGTATGCCCCTTGTGCCTAAGGATGCACTGGGAGCAATTCTCAATGGCAGCCTGTGACAACCACAGGCTACCTGCCCAAAATGAGGCTTGCACCAGCCCTCTATCCAGAAATGGGCTGCAACAAGGTGCTAGAGGGTATGTGGCAGATGCAAGCTCACATAGCCCCGTGAATATTTATTGATTGATTGATTTATTAGATCATTGGTTTACAGACCTTTGAGTCAAAGACTCATTTACAAAGGCACCTCATCAAGACAGCAGTACATCACAGCAAACAGTACAGTACATAATGCTTAGAATAAAAAAGCAACCAGTGTTACAGGAATTCACTGGTGGTACAAGCTTAGCAATAGGAAGATCGCAGTAGTCATAATATAGGTACATGAGTACCACGTCAGGTAGCAACCAGCGATATTTTATTACATTAGTCAGCAGATGTTGCCTGAGACCCTAGGCATATACAGCAAAAGTAGACAGGGCAAACCCAGCCTAGGGGTGAGGGTAAGGGGCAGGTGGGGAATTATGTGCAGTTGCAGCAGTGAGTGCTTGTCAGATGGCTTCTGAGAGAGACCTTGAGAGGACCATACTTAGTGGAATCAGCAATGTTGGCTGGGAGGTAACTGAACCAGGAGGGAGCCTGATAGCAAAAGGATCTCTGGGCCATAGAGGTCCTTACCCTGGGGGCAATAAGGGAGGTTTGACAGTGCTGCAGGTGGAGACTGAGGGGAAGGCATGCTGCAGGGAGGTGGTGACCCCATGGGGGGGGGACAGCCCTAGCAGGGTCGTTTTTACAAGAAGGCAAGTTTGAAGCAGAGTCTTTCTTCAAGGTTGAGCAAGTTGGTGGTGGAGTACAGCAGGCACGTATGGGTGTGCCAAAGGGCTCCCAGCATTCACCTGCAGGCCTTATTTATAGAGAGCTGGTTTCTTGCAAGTGCAGTGTTGTCAGCTGCAGCATAGATGGGCAGCCCATAGTTGATTAGTGACAGGACAGAGGAGGTGATTGCTAATCTAAGGGCCTCTTATGGTAGGCAGTCCTTATGGCGGTATAACAGTCCAATCCTGACGTTGGTGGCAGAAGAAAGGGCATTGATATGGGAATGGAAGGAGAGTGCCGAATCAAAGGTAATGCCCAGATACTTGTAGGAGGAAACCTGCTCAATGGGTTAGTGTGCTAGGCAGTATCACGAGGTGGCACCACTGGCTTTGCTTTGGTGATGTGAGAAGAGCATAGCTTTGGTCTTTTTAGGTTCAGGACTAGCCTTTGTGATGTGAACAAATTCTCAGCTCTATCAAAAGCTTGTTGGAGGTGGCCTGGGTGTGTTGGGGTTGGGGTCAGAGGCAACGAGCATAGTGTCATCCACGTAGTGGAGGATCTTACTTGGGCAGGCCGAGGGGAGATAGTTGAGGTAGAGACTGAAGAGGAGAGAGCCTAAAATGGAGCTCTGGGGAACCCCAGAGTAGACAGGTTGTGTATCAGACAGGGTGCTATTGATTTTTACACACTGAGTTCTGGCAGAGAGGTAGCTGGTGAACCATGCAAGGGGGACTGGGGGAGAAACCAAGGCATCTGAGGGAGTTAAGCAGGAGAAACATAGAAACATAGAATTTGACGGCAGATAAGGACTGCTTGGCCCACCCAGTCTGCTTATTTCCCTGTCTGATGGATAAGCTGCAGATTCTAGTTAATCAACAGCTTACTTCCTCCTGCCTCCCACTAGAATTGCCTTATGCCTGTCCCGTGCAGTCTTGAATTCTCCCACTGTTCCTGACTCCATAACCTCTTCAGGAAGGCTGTTCCATGCATCCACAACTCCCTCTGTGAAAAAATACTTTCTAACATTACCTCTGAGCCGTCCTCCCTCTACAAAGGAGGGGATGGCAAACCATATCAAAGGCCTTGGAGAGGTCAATGAACTTGGCACCGGCAGGACTTCTGGCATCAAGAGCAGAGTGCAGAAAGTTGGAGAATTCAGGTAGCGTGGTTGTGGTGCTGTGACCTGCATGAAAGCCATGCTGTTCAGGGCACAGGATATTGTACATGGCCAGGTATTCGGCAAGCTGATTGGCAACTACTTTTTCAAGAGTCTTAGAGAGTGGGGGGAGGATGGAGATAGGTTGATAGTTACCCGGGTCGCTCGATGGACACTCTTTAGGATGGGAGTGATGATGGCAGTTTTCCATGTGCTGGGGGACTGCCCCAGGCACAGAGTGTAGCTGAGCAGCTCAGTAAGTGGGATAAGGATACCATTCAACGTCAGGATCTGGGTGGGGGAGACAGTTGCATTTTCTGCAAGGAGACTGCGGAACACCCCTCCCATGCACCTTGTGTTTGCAGCATGGGAGAGATTGCCACAAGTGTGGGGACTTAGGCACAGGGACCCCGTCTATACCAGAATCTGGTGCAGGGCCTCTGGCATAAGGGGCATTGGTCCAAACTGCTATCTGACACAGCTTGCATCATTCTAAGCCCTCTTTGAGAATCAGGCCCTAAATGTTTTGTCATAGAAAATGCAGCATCATGTGTTACTTAAGCAATAAGGCATGACAAGGTATGTGTTATCGTGTAATAGTGTGACTCTTTGGGTGGGTTGAAGCACAAGGCAAAGCCGAGTGTTTCCACCACCCCAGGAGTGATGTTATTACACAATAACCCACACCTTGGAGTGCCTTATTGCAATTATACAATGACTCAAAGTTATACAATATAAAAAAATATTTAAAAAACGTTTTAGTAGATTTTTAGTGTGGCAATGTATCTTTGTTTCCGAAAAAAAACGAATGGTGGTCATCTGCCAAATCCAGACAGTGATGTTATTGTGTAACAACATCACTGTCTCAGGCACACACTGACCAATCAGAGTCCAGGAAATTTTCTTGACATTGTATAATGAGTGTTATTGGCATGGCAGTCATCTGGGTCATCCAGACACAGACTAGTATTTGTGGCAGCCATCTTGACCCATAAGGTTAGTACTGCAAAACTAACAAACAAATGTGCACCATGCAAGAACGTCTTAGCCAATAAAATACTTTGTGAGGATCATGCATATTATAAGTGCAATAGCACACTGTGTTCAGTGATGCTATAATAACAGCATTTCCCATTTGATTACATAGAAGCATAGAATCTAACGGTAAAAGGAGACTAATGGCCCATCATGTCTGCCCAAAGTAGTTACTGTCTTACAGACTTGAAGATGGTTGGCTGCTATTCATGCTTCAGACAGGTCTCCATCCCTCTTCAGCTACTAATTTCAGTGCTTCTCCAGATGGTAGAGGATGTTGAGTCCAACTCTGGCCCTGCCTCCACCTCCCTCTCCTGCCTCCCAAAAGGGTTGAGAATCGTTCACCTCAATATTAGGAGCCTTCTCCCCAGGATTGACCTCCTACAATTGCTCATGGCTAACCTCAAGCTGGACATATGCATCATCTCTGAATCAGGGCTGTCCTCTAAAATCCCAGCTAACGCATTATCCATCCCTGGATACTGCCTTGCTAGAATGAACACACCCAGCAGGGGTGGGGGGTATTGTCATCTACATTTCCTCATCCATCTAGTTCTCCACTGTTCTCTCTGTCTCCTTCCCATCTGCCTACAAACTTCTTCTTCTGAAACTTTCCCTCCCTTTCTCCCTCCTATCCTCCCTATTTATTTAGCAGGAGTCTACTGCTGCCCTGGCACACCTCCTCTATCAGGTGCGAAATATGGGTGCTATGCTTGATGCCAGGCTAACACTTAAATCTCAGGTATCAGTCATTGTCAAGACCTCTTTCTACCATCTGAGGAATATTGCCTGGATAAAACACCTGGTCTCGCCTGATGATCTTTCAACATTGGTCCGTGTCTTTGTGACCCACCACCTGGATTATTTTAACTCCTTATACCTAGGGCTGGAGGGGGTGGACCTTCATCACCTGCAAGTGGCGCAGAATGTGGCTACCAGGTTGCTGACTAGCTTATTAAGATGTTGCCATATAACACCTGTGCTCCACGGACTGCACTGGCTGCTGGTTCAGTGGAGGATCACCTTCAAGGTCGGGATACTGACCTATAACACCCTACATGGACAGGGACCCTGCTATTTGCAAGATCTCCTTTGCCCTTACCGCCACCTCCTCCCCCTCCGCTCTGCCAGTGAGGAACTGCTGGAGGTTCCCAGGGTCTGTTTAAAATCATCAGGAGTTAGATCCTTTGTATTTGCGACTCTGACCTTGTGGAACTCTCTAGCCCGCCAGATTAGAGAGTGCCAGGCCATTGAGGCCTTTAAGTCTGCTTTGAAAACCTATTTATTTAGCTTGGCATCTGTCTGAAGTTTGGAAATTGGCTGCCTATATTTAATTGTTTTAGAATTGTTTCTGGTTTTAAATATGCTCTTTAGAGTTTTATGTACAATGCTATGATCATGCTTTTGGAATAGCGTTTAATAAATAAAGATTACTTACTTACTCACCACCATCTCCACCCATTCCTCTTCCAGTGAATTAGTCTTCCTAGGGGACTTTAATTTGAACTGGTGTCCCCACCCACTTCAAAATCCATCATGATACTACCTCTCTAAATCTCACTCAGCTGATCACTGACCCTACAAGTCTCAACCAAACATTTCTCAAACACACCCTGCTGGACCGGGTCCTCACATCCCACCCACAACACATTATGGCTGCTGGTATTCTTCTGGAAGCCCTTAATGACCACCACATGGTCTATTGTGTTTGCAAACTCCACCACCACAAAGACCCTTCCAAACTCCTTCAGATTCGGTCCTTTAGGTCCTTAGATCTGTCTGTCCTCCAGGACAAAATAGAAACAACTAGTTAGTCATCTATCTCAACCTCCAGCTGTGTCAATTCCACCATCAGTTACATCAAATCCAAATTCCTCTCTATTTTGGATAGACACACCCCATAAGGAAACTAGGATCTGCGGCTCCCACCTCCCCTGCTTCTCTACTGAGCTTCTAGCTGATCTACGTGCTAGGGACCTATCATGGAAGACACACAAGTCTTCAGGAACCCCCCTGGACTTTCAAAATTATTGTGCCCTTCATAATGCCTGCACTAGAATCACCATGTTAGCAAAAGCTGAGTACTTTTCCTCTGCCTTTCAGAGCAACATTAACCACCTCCTCTAAGTTCTACAAGGTTGTTCACGCCCTCTTCTCCCCAAAGGCTCTGCCCATGGTTCCAGTCCTTAAGGTGAATGATTCTATCATTACTGACCCTCTTTCAGTGACAAATGAGTTCAATACTTTCTTCACCTCTTGCACCTCCACCCTTCTCTTCTCCTTCCTTCTAGCATCTCTACCTCTCTCCCCCCCATCCCCCACCCAAATACCACCCCTTTTCATTCACTCCTATATCAGCTGCTGTTACCACTAAGGTCTTATTAGCCCTCAATCCTCTCAAGAGCAAGAGCCATGATGGGCTTGACCAAAAACCTCTTCATCTCGCTGCTCCTGCCATTGGACTTCCTGCCTCTGCTTTTCTAAGCCTCTCCTTTTCCTTGGCTTCTGTCCCTAATGCCTGGAAGCAGAGAACAGTGATTCCTATCCCTAAAGGCCACGACCCCTCCCTTCCAGACAACTATTGCCCTGTTTCTCTTCTACCAACCCTTGCTAAACTCCAAGAATGCTTGAAACTCTCCCAACTTTCCCCCCTTCCTTGACTTTTTCTCCTTCTTCACCCCTTACCAGTCTGGTTTCCACAAAAATCACTCCACCTCCTCTTCCCTTCTCAAGCTCCATACTCACAGGCATGGATCAGGGCCAGATCACTTCAGCCATCTTTGTCGATCTGACCAAAGCCTTCAACACTGTCACCACCTTCTCCTCACTAAGCTCTCAGCAGTTGGGCTCTCCTCCTTGGCTACTAATTGGTTCTGTTCTTACCTTGAAGGTAGTTCCCAATCAGTTCAAATTGGGGACTCTGTTTCCCCACCACTTCCAATTCACACCAGAGTTCCCCAGGGCTCAGTCCTTGGCCCTATTTTATTCTCAGTATTCTTAAATGACCCCCCAGCTGCCTGCTCCTTAGCATCCATTCACACGTACGCTGGTGGCAGTCTTATTTACCTCTGGCCTCTCCTTCTCTGATCGGATGACCAGACCTCAGCAGGACTTTGATAATGTTCAGAACTGGTTCCACTCAAATCACTGGTTCTTAACACCCAAAAATGGTCTCTATGACTTTGGCACAAGAGTGATAGCTATCTAGGATTGCTAGTCTCCCCTCCTTCTGCAGCCTTGATGGGTCCCCCATAGAGAACGTACCACCTTTCAAGTACCTTGGGGTCTGGCTTGACAACCACCTTGACTTTTCTGAACACGTGAATGCTATCCACAAAAACTGCACCCCAAGTTAGGTGAGCTGTACCGCCACCATGGCTGCTTCTGTCTGATGGCCCACAGAGCAGTTGTTTAGAAAATGATTCTCCCATTTTTGACTATGGTGATATAGACTACAGTGCTGCCTCTAAATCCACCCTCTCCAGACTGGACACTCTCTTTCACTCCTTCTGCCACTTTGCCCTGGACTGTCCACCCCGCACTCATCACTGCACTCTTTACACCTCCCTCTCTTTTCCTTCCCTTGAAGCAAGATGTCTGGCCCACTGCTCCTCTTTTATTACCAAATACTGGTTTGGCTCCCTCCCATCCCTTTCTACTTCTCCTCTTCTCTCCCCCAGCCTCCTCCTAACTCCTATGCTCTTCGCAACTCATTACTTCTGTTCCCTTGCTCTCCCCACTAAGGCCTCCAGAGCCAGCCAGTCTGCTTTCTCTTATCAACTTCCTAAGCTTGGAATTCTCTCCCCCTCACCATTCTCTCTTCCCCCTTCCCACACTCTGTCCTCCCTACTGCCTCCCTACTGTGTAGTTTCACCTCCCCTCCTGTAACTGTAATTGACCTTCACTATTTGTGCCCTACTACCTTTCCTCAATCTCACTCCCCCATTCACCTACTCTTAATCCTAGCAACTCTCCTCCTGTAACTCGTGTGATCTCCCCTCTTCCCTATTCCCCTCCTCCCCATCCTCTTCCCCATCTGCCCTCTACCCAACCCTTGTGCCCAATATTTATTTGCAATACATTTGTTATTCAACCACCTACTGTATATTGCTGTATGTTATGTTATTTACACTGTCTTAAGTCCAGAATAAGTGTTACTCTGTGTAAATATCAAGTGTGCTTTCCTTGTGTCCCCTCCCCCCCGGATGCATCTGGAATCCAGCTGTTAGCTCAGTATGCCTTTCCTGGTGAAACTTTTAAAATAAATAACTACCTAGTACATGTGGTTATTTCAGCTGCACTGCATACCCTGTCATCTGTCATTGCTCACTTAGTACAGACACCTACTGGCCTTAGCTAGTGCAGCTACTTCTTTAGTTCAGCAATAGAACTCTCATTGTGTAAGTTCAACATTTTGGTTCAATCTCTGTGATTTATCAAAAATAATTTCTGCAGGATTGGACATTTTAACCATACAAATAATTTCTACAGTATTCACATTGGTATGCCCCCAAAATACCTGTTTGCAGCCAAAATGACATTAAAAGTCTATAAATGTGCTCATAAAATGTTTGGATAACCAGCAAAGAGGTGACCCCTTGATGCTTACTTTGTTTTGTGCATGTCACTCCATGGAAGCCGTAATGGTTGAAACATCAGTTCTAACTTTATTTTCTGTTTTCAATGTACATTTCTATACAGTAGTTCTATTTGTAGGCCAAATGCGCAGTGCTGTTTGCTATGTTCTTACATATGTGTGTGTGTGTGTGTCTGTGTCTGAGACTGTGTCTGTGTTTGTGTGTGTATGCTAACTCTTGGCCTTTTATTACTCAGGTTCGGCATGTACTCTTAATTCAAATGGCAGCAAAGACTGACTACAAAAGAATTTCTTCCATTTCTCAAGCAGTGCCTCTCTGGATGACTTACTGGCTTTAAACAAAAATTTTAGCGCAGTACGTATTCAAGCTCTTTCGACAGATTTTCTTCATTCTCGAGTAATTTGAATATCATTAATAAACATGTAGGATCAAAGTTAATTTGTTGGCCAGTGGTCATACAGGTTTAGATGTTTAAAATATGTGTATTGTTCTACTATTTAGGAATATCTGAATTTTTTTTTTTTTTTTGCATCAAATGACTTATAATACAGGCTACATATGCATTTAAAGTAGCAGTTTCACTTCTCATAGGAATGAAATCTATCCTTAATGTCTTTTATAGCAAAACATTGCATACGACATTTAGGGTTACCACCTGTCCTGATTTTCGCAGGACAGTCCTGATTTGGGCAGATGTGTCCTGTGAAAAAACATGAAAACTACTGGATGTCCTGACTTCTTATAGTAGAAAAAGTATTTTTTAATTTCCTCTAAATGTTGTAGAAAACGATAATACCTTAACTAAAATACCTTTAAATGATAAGCAATAACAGAAACAACTAAAAAAAAAAAAAACTACAACACCTAGTCTCTGTTCTGATTGTTTTGAGAAAACAAGTCTGTTGCACTGGTCAGGGTTATATCTTGTACTGCAAAAAATCATGTTTCAGGAGGAAATGTCCCACCTTGGGCTTCTTAAAAGGTGGTAGCCCTAGACACATTCCAGTTTGAATTACTGCCATCATCCAACATTAATACAAATGTTTTACACATTGTATTTTTTTAACAACTAGATGACTGCTTGCTGCCTTTTTATCTTTCTCTGTCCTGTTACTCTTGCCCTCTGTTCACAGCTTCTACAAAGTCCACACAATGAGGTTAGCTACATTTATTCATCCACTGTCACTGACTACAACCCATTGAATATATACCAATAGCCTGACAACAGGTAGTGTTACAGTAGCGTTCCCTGTTGTATAGCAAGTGCACACTATCACCATGCTGCCCATACAGATTCAGTGAGGCATAATCACTGACAGCTGCCGTTTACATGTTACCAGCCACAAAACCCAAGTAGGCCATGCATGCCCCAGCCCATGTCAAGATCAAACTGTGCATTTGGAAAAGGAGCATTCTTAACAAAAAAAGAAAATTCTGTTTTGCACACCATATAAAGCACTTTATAAAGGTAATATAATAGGCATGTTAATATCTCTACTAAGTAAAGGTGCATCAAACTTGAGTACTTATTTCTATTAACTACCAGAATAGATAATGCCTAAACTTGCTTAAAAATGAGATACAGTTGTGCTATTGTTTTAACCATATTTAGTATAAAATAAAAAATTATAGTGGCACTGTTATCTAGCATCACATTTGTGTAGTAGAATCACATTATCTATCTGCCAATCAAAAGGCTTGACACCTGCTTGACACCTGCTGCTGTTGGTTAAGAACATAAAAACATAAAAGTTTGCCAGCAGAAGGAGACCATGCAGTCCATCTAGGTTTCCCAAGATGTCTACCCCCCCCCATCTACTGCTCTTGTTGAGGTGACTACATTGACTACCCCATGCCGATTTGAATTTTCTGACAATCTTCCACACAGAAGGTTGACAGTGGCTCCTGAATCTTCCAGGTCCACTGAATTTATTGGTCAGGTGCATGCAATTGGTGTGGTTTTTAAAACCATATCAAACTGTGACAACCTGGCATGGTTTACAGCAGCATGCATCTAATTTTGGTCACATCTGCAGTTGTCAGACTGTCAACTAGACCATAAATTGATGCTCTAGCTGAATTGAAAGCACAAGTGCATTGGTGAGGTTGAGAAAAGCAAGCAAGATTAAGGTACCTAACATCCCCAGAGCACCCCAACAGCACACATGCCCCCTTCCCCACCTCCAGTAACTGAAGACACAGAAAGTGCACCCCCTAATTGCATTAAAGGTGGCAGAGAAGAAAGTGACATCGGTGGATGTTGTGTGGGATTCAATGTCCTTGCTTGCTCTACCACCTTCAGCTGTACACAGCACAGTTTACTGCTATGTGTCTGTGTTGCTTGGTTAAGTTCCTGCCTAGGTGCATCAGGGCCAGCAGAGCTCTTTTAATATACATCCGAGCAAATGATGGGCACATGTCTTTGAAAATCGGTTCCCATGGCATTTGAGCACTTGTCATTAACTCACATAAGCAGCACTGTATTACACCATAATGCCAAGGATCCACAAAATATGAAAACTGTGACTGGGATGGGGTTCTAATTTTCAAGACTGAGGCCTAAATAAAAAGATACATAGATAGTGTCGGCAGATAAGGGCTTATGGCCCACCCAGTCTGCCCAATTGAGCTTATAAGTTCACTTTATGTTTTCCTAGAAGTCTGTTACCCCTTAACCCTGACCTCCAGAATTCCTTTGTGTCTATCCCATGCATTTTTAAATCCTGTGATTGTTTCAGCCCCCACCACTTCCTCTGGCAGGGTGTTCTACTTGTCCACAACCCATTCTGTGAAGAACTTCTTCCTCACGTTTCCTCTGAATCATCCTCTTTCCAACTTCATCCCATGCCGTCTAGTCCTGGAACATCTTTTTCGCTTAAAAATAGTGTATTCCTGTACCCTGTTCCTCCCTGTAAGATACTTGTATGCCTCTATCCTATCCCCTCTCTCCCTCCTCTCCTCCAACTAGGGCCTCAAATCAGTGGCTACAATTTTAAGTTCCAGGGGCATGACGAACATCGTTGTGATGCCACATCCCCTAACCTGGCAGCAACCACATAGTTACTGCAAAGTAAAAAAAAAAAAAGAACTAGTCCATTTACTGCCCCATCTGTGTTACCTGGTTTCTGGCATCTTAATTCAACCCCTGAACTCCAGCTACAGTACTTCCCTACTGCTCCCATCAAAAAATTATTTCTGCAGTGGTCTTCCAATGGTTCTCAAGAGTCCAAAACTGTCTTTGACCCTGCCTGTTCTATAATAGGATCCTGATTCTGCATGACAATAGGGGGCCTCCCAATTGCTGAAACAGTCCAATTTTGCCCTGCTGCTAAATAGTTTGACAAGGAATCCTGTATCTACCTTCCTCTGGGAGCTTTCCAAAGTCCCTCAGTACTGCTCTGATTTGCCACTTCCATCTCCAGCAGGATTAACAAAGGTCCAGGACCTGTGTGATGTACAGCCCCTATCATTTCTTTCCACATCCTAAGGCAGCTAGCCTAATGCCAGCATGCATTAGAGGGAGCTTAGAAAAGCCACATGCTATGCCAACCCATACAACTTTCTATGCAATTATGCTGAACTTCCCCACTGTATATAGACATTTGTCACTGGCTGTCTGCCATGGAATGTAGGTAGGAGTGTTCACTGTGCAGGTCTTAGGCTCTAAGTAAATCTGCCAGGACAGGCTGCCAGGTTTGAGCAATACTGGGAAAGTCATCAGTTGCCTCATAAAATAATATGAATCTAATATGAACTAGGGGAATCCTTGTAAAGGGCTTTGGGTGGTCGTCGGAAAACCCTCCTGATGTAATACTGCAAGGTAGGAGGACATAGATGTGGGCCCTGGAAGCTAAAAGATCTAAGATATGCCAGAAGGGCCAGTCATGTTCCTTAAAAGTCTAGAACTTGTAGCTACTGGCCAGTAGATCTAAATGTAAGACTCAGAAATGACAAAAAATGCAAACCAGGTTCTAGCCTACTTGGACAGATCAGATAAAACCCAACCAACCTGATTCCCTGGCCAGACCTGCTGCATTTCTCTAGTTTGTTAGTATTCAGTAAGCCTGATTCTCAGGCTCAAGGGGATATTGCCAAGTGGACATAACAACCAATTACTGACAGTATAATTTTTAGGACCCCCTGAGTCATGCTTAATGGGGGCTGCTAGGGTTGCACAGTAACATAATAACATTGCAACTTTAAGTACAAAGGAACTGTAAGTCTATCATATAGAAATGTAAAAACATAGAAGTTAGCAGAGAAGGACCTCTCGGCCTGTGAAGTCTTCCCATTTTCCCCTGTCTACTGTGTCACCGCAGACCCTACTAGATCACTAGTCTTCCCTCCTTGCCTTATTTCTAAGGTTTCCTTGAGCTTGTTCCATGCATGCTTGAATCCTTTTACCATTTTAACACCCACCACCCCGATGGAGGCTGTTCCAGGCATCCACCACCCTTTCTGTAAATAAGTATTTCGTCACATCTCCTCTGAGCCCCCGCCCAGCTGCATAGCATGACCCCTTGTCCTGGAGCATTTTTTTCTATGTAAAATGCTACCTTCATGTGCCTTATTAATGCCTGTGAGGTATTTGAACATTTCTATTATGTCCCCCCTTTCCCTCCGTTTCTCTAGAGAGTACGTAATTAATTCCTTGAGTCTTTCCTCATAGGGCTTTTGATGCAGGCTGTGTACCACTCTAGTTGCCTCTTTTGTTCTTTAGCCCTCTTTTAGCCCTCTTACATCCACTCTATGCTTCAATAAAAGGATGAAAGTATGCTGTTAAAATGTACTAATTCATTGGTATTCCTGTAGCATTTGCAAAGTCATTATTGCAATGTTGGTCACAGAAATTTATCAGGTACCCTGCTTTTAGAAGTACTAAAGGCAGGCAGTAGGGGTGTTGCAACTTTGTGACTGACTGGAGGAGAGTGGGTAGTAAATGGAGGCTGTCATGAGAACAGTGCAGCCTACTGACTGTAGGAAGGAATGGGACTAAATTGGGGGTAGCATAGGACAGCACAGAGTGGTAAGTGCTTGAGGAGTGATAGAGCTCCACTGGATTACCAGAGAGGATATGTTGGATAAAAGCAATGTGGAAGGTTTATTTAGGAATGAGAGGCTTCCAGTTTCATACCCAATTCTGAAGGGCTGTCAGTATGGTACTGTTCTAATTGAAACTATAGCAGGTGTTGCTAAACAATATGTTGGTGAGTGTAAACCCCATGCTTACCCAACAACAGCTGTTGGATATACTGCCATGCTGATTTAGGATGGGGACTCTTCCCCTGTCTCACAAACAGAACCTTTTCTCTATAGCCCCAAAATGTGATGGCGAAAGGCATGTTTGTTAGCATCCACTTTGTCCCAGCACACGAGTCTCTGTATTGAATCGTTTGGCCTGTATTCAAGCAATCATCACCAGCATGAACACCATTTTACCTTAACTAAACTGATTCAGAAAATGTACCGTAGGAAGGCATTGGAGATTAATGAACTGGGTTAGTAAAGGTGAAGTATAATGGCCATAACGATGAAGGTAATGTTTCTGAGTATAGGTCTCTGTATCAAAATATTACATAACCTTTAGAAACAAGTGCGTACTTTTTATATTTAATGGGGATTTGATTATGGAACAACACTTTTTTAGTAATTCTAAAAGTCATTGTTGTATCTACTGAAGTTATTTACACTGGTTGTTCAATAACTTAGACAACATAACTCCATATGTGTTGCCTGCTGTTGCTAATGTATTCATTTTGCTGCTTATTTGAAGCTTCAAGTAGTAGATGTTTTGACAGCAACTCAACTTGGAGAGCTCTCTGGTACACCAGGAATACTGAGTGGCATTACTGCAGAAAAGGAAATCGTGAGTTTTCTCAAACCAGAGACTGTTGCACAATACATGGATGCCTTCAGCCTGACTGCAATGAAGGTAAATAAGACCACGATACCTAATGCTGGCTTCATGATTATAATCCAATCCACTGTAGATTATATTCAACTAGATTCATTTCTGTTATATATTAAATATAGAATAATGCATGGGGAAGTGTGGTTAACAAGGATTTTATGCAACCGAGGGTGGGCATAAAATCCAAGTTCACAGACTTCCTCATGTTTTATTTTTTTATATTTACTGGCAAAAGCAACAAATGAAGAAAATGAGCCTCACACAGACTGTTGTGGGTACCTCCCACAGGGCATTCTTGCCCAGGTTCAGCACATCCACGTTGCTGCTCTTGTCCGACAGGACAAGCCCCTCTCCTCCTTATCCCTCCAGGTCACTGTTGGCGGCAGTGCTGAGAGTAAGTTGGCTCATCGGGCGGCAGGCAGCAGCAGCTGGAAGGTGTGGCATGGAGGCAGTAGGTCCCATGGAATTCCCTCAGCACTGTCAGCTCCAA
Organism: Neoceratodus forsteri; assembly: GCA_016271365.2. Classification (NCBI taxonomy): domain Eukaryota; kingdom Metazoa; phylum Chordata; order Ceratodontiformes; family Ceratodontidae; genus Neoceratodus; species Neoceratodus forsteri. The sequence continues at coordinate 65,131,764 of JADMNL010000025.1, read as the reverse complement.
CAGCAAACATGAGCTTTATGACTGCCCAACTCCTCGTTCTGCTGATGGGGCAGGCTTGGGACTCTGAGCAGCAGGATAGGATTGGCATGACTAGATGTGACACATATTTAGATTGGCTGAGCTGTTTGGGATTTTATCTTAGGGGCCTTCCCGTTGACTATTGAAGTTAAGAAGTTGCAATTTTTTTATGAATTTCTCTTTGACTTTTGCTGCTGAAATGTGCCCAGTTTGTGTTTTTTTAAACATTTGAGAAGACTGTCCTTCATGGTGGTGATTTTCAGTCATGAGCATGAACGAATGGCCAGCGCAAGGACATTCTCTCATACAGGTGCTAAGGTGCACTTTGGGCTATTTTTAGAAAGGGGTTCACAGAACTCTGTTATTCACACATGTAAATAACAGAGTTTATAAGGTTGTGCAAGCAGTTGTTTATTGGCACTAACCAGTAAATATTTAAACACAAAGTATAAGTGGCAGACTGTTAATATCTGTTACTAGGTGTCTTTGTTTTAAACGTTTTAAAATTACTAAAGTGCTTTGCAATCTGAGAGAGGGGGAGAGAGAGAGAGAGAGCGAGAAAGAGAGAGAGAGAGAGATAAATGTTGTTGCCATCTTCGGAACACAGAAAGATTTAAAGAACAACAATTACACAGTAGTGTGTATCCCAAAGCACTTTACATGCAGTAAGAGGCTAGGAGTTAAGTGACTATGAATGAGTAGTGCCAACCAATTTGCACATCAGCCCCCAAACACAGCCTTGGACAATTCCATGAACCAATATTATGGGAAGGGGAATGTTGGGTAGGGAACTGGGGAAAATCCTCTAATCATGAGAGCAGTGCCTTGTTTTTTTTCACTTCCACCTGGACACCCACCATGACAGCATCAGAGATGGGCAGAAGGTATCTCAGTTTAACATCTCATCTATGCCACAGCCTGGCAGTGCAGCATCCCCCTAGTGCTGCACTCATGTGAGCCTTAGCCTGGTGTGGCACTAGAACACACAAGCTTCTGGCCCAGAGGTAGACATGCTACCAACTGATCCATGCTGACACCTCTCAGAGAAAGGGATACTGTAGACAAGAGAGAAATAAGACAGAGGTTGAGCACAGGGATGCAAAGGGACTTACTCAGGGTTGCACAATAGGTGGCAGTTTGGGGATTCAAACCCAGGTCTCCAGGTTTACAGGTCTGCATTCCAACAAAGTCAAACTGCCTACTGTGGACACTCTAATATGCCTTTGTGAACATGATTTAGGAGACCTAGCAATTTAGTGAACCTAGTAAAAAGACTGTATTTGATAATTTAATACTGTAATATCATTTTAATATATGGAATTTCTTTCATTTTAGAACAAACTGAAGCTGGCATCTGATGTTAGAACGGCTATGCTTAGTGATGTATGGAACCTTTCACAGATAACCACTCAGAGTAATGCTACAGTTCAAATGTGGTTTACTACCCGACTGACTTTGCTGCTTCCATCATTAAATGAAACCATGGTTTCCTCATTTGCAACCACTTGGGACTGTGATACTGTCAAAAGCATGTAAGAGTTACAACATTTTCTACTGAATTTATTTTCAAATCATCTATTAAAGGTGGTCTGCAAAGAACCACTGTAGCCCACTTCCATTCCCACATACCTTACAATGTTGCTGCAGGAGTCTGGAGCTGCAGTGATCATAATTTTTAATCCTCTGGTTATTTTTGCATTCACTGATGAAACTTTCGGCTGAATGCAGAAGTGCCACATGGTTCCTGACTGAGCAGGCACAAGGAGTCATGGATATTACACCCATATAGTAACATCACTCCCACCACTGCTCTTATTATAGCTGCAGTGACGGTACTTTATTATGTTTAATTTATGGCTTCCAAGGGGGTCTTGATACCATAATGTTACTTACAGCAACAGCTTGTCCGAGTGTTGCTGTAAGTAACATTATAGGTATCAAGACCCCCTTAGAAGCCATAAATTAAACATAATAAAGTACTGTCACTGCAGCTATAATAAGAGCAGTGGTGGGAGCAACGTCACTAAATGGGTGTAATACCCAAGACTCTTTGTGCCTGCTCAGTCAGGAACCGCACGGCACTTCCGTGTTCAGACAAAAGTTTTGGAAGTTTATACAAAAATAACCAGAGGATTAAAATTATGATCACTGCAGCCCCAGACTCTGGTGGCAGCATTGTAAGGTATGTGGGGATGGGAGTGGGCTGAAGTGGTTCTTTGCATATCACCTTTAACGTTGCAAAAATATGCAGGATCCCAGTCACTTTATATCACTTTTTGTAAGGTATTACTGAAAATGCATTGTTACGTTCAATACAAACCAAAACCTATGGAAACAGTTATAACAGTCATAATTTTACAATGGCAAGAACATTTCTGGTTCCCTGATTGGTCAGTGTGTGCCTTGGACAGCGATGTTATTGAACAATCACATCACTGTATGAAGTCCGGCAGACACATCACCTTCTGACACACACAGAAATCATGCACCAGCATACAAGTTACCATAGCATTCAACTTAAACAGTCACTGCTACCCCAGAAATTATCTGTCTTGCTGTAGAGCAGTCACACTGAAGTTCAGGCTCTAAAGTTTATTTAATGTACTAAATTTTCTCCTTGAAACAAGTGCACCATTTTCTCCCTGATGCAAGCAGCTTCAGTAAACCACGCTAACCATAACTACCGGTCGCGCGATTCACTGAAGCTGCCCAAAAGTTTCAAATGAGACCCCCTCCTCCTAGTGAGCCAGTCACTATCTAGCTGGCACAACAAAGTTTTAGTACTGAAGCCCATATGGCTTTGTACATTCTCGCTGTCCCCTGGGTCTTCCTCCATAGTCACCACACATTAAAAAAACAGAAACCATGACAACCAGCGGGGGAGCACATGTGGTGTTTGAACCACCATGCTCACTTACTGATTGACGGCTCTGCTTTCCGTTGCCCACTCTTGCTGAAAGAGACTCTTCAAAAGTGCCCCATTGTGAACAATAAAACTGCAACTACATTGGGGGGGCACTTAAAATGAATGAGAGAGAGAGAGAGAGACAGAGACAAAAACCACAGACGGAGAAGCACACGAGTGCATAAAGCAGGAGCACCACCTACTGGACAAGGAGAGAGGTTCATAAAGCAGGAGCACCACAAACTGGACTACTGTATCTTCTATTTCAAATAAATGCCTTTCATACAAAAAAAAGAATAAAATTGTAATAAACAAAAACCATAAAAAAAACTTTTTATTACTATTTTAAAATGAGCCATTGTATAATAGCAATAAGGCACTCCAGGGTGTATGTTATTATGCAATAATGTCACTCCTTAGGTGGTGAAAGCACTTGGCTTCACCTCATGCTTCAACCCACCCGAGGAATGACGTTATTACACAATAACACACACCTGGAATGCCTTATTGCTTAATTGCAATATTGTTTCCTTTCATTATAAAACTAGCATGAAAACAAGACAAAGGATACAAAAAGAAATAGTCCATTTTCATTGGCTTCTTGGCCAAGTATATACCGTATTCTAGGTGTTAAAATGGTGAACTTATTCTAAAAACCCTTGTGAAGTAAATGGCCATGGCCACAGAACTTGGGCCCTGCCACAGAAATGTTATGCTGCCACACAAGGCACCAGTTTGTTGACCTGTATTTGAAAACAAATAGTATACACAATTCCAGGATCATTTCTGTCTTTGTCCAGAAGTCTTTCACATGTATACAATGCAGAATGAAATCAAATAAATATTAATTCACATGCAATGTTAGCTGATGGCTGAACCGGAACCTGACACAGGAATCAGTTATGTCCACTTCAGAAGTGAGACAAATGTGCCTCAAAATTTTAGGATCCCTGCTGCAGAACTTAGGAACGATGTGCCACAGGGAACAAGGGCTATGCTGTCATCCTTTTGGTGTATTCTCTAAACTATATACTACTGCAAAGTAGTTATAACATTGATACATCAATATAACCCCAACTTTGTAAACTGGTATTACCATGTCTCTAAATTTTTACCAATTTATCCCAACACAACTTTAAAGTGTGATTGCTAGAAAAGAAATGCATTGCAGTGGAGGGTTTCAAGAAGGCCTGGGACAAACACAAGGGATTGTCAAGGGGAGAAGGGGGGGATCTTGGGGGGACAAGTAGAGGGAGGGTATAGGCAGACTTGATGTGACAGGAGGTTCCTTTTCTGCTGACATGTCTATGAATCTATGAATTCTGACAGATTTAAATATCTTACAACTGTATAAAAGTTATGCATATAGATTGTGCTTTTGTAAGCCAGAAGCTGACATTTATCTTCATGTTTAAAACAACATGCTAGCAGTGAATCTTGGGTACCAAGTCAATATGTCAATGGGATAACCATGCAGAATAAACTGTGTGGTTAAAACAGCTAAAGGAATAATAGGTACAGGGACAGCATAGTGAAGGTAAATTATCGCTATCCCTTTAACTATATTGCCATTGGGGGAGAGGTGAAAGGTTGTGGCTGGTGGTGTGCTGGCCGAGCAGCTGCCATGGCTCAGTGGGTAGAACCATGGGTAGTGGAGGGTGGTGTAACAGTGACAGACCAGTGCTCGATTCCCGGTCTTGGGAAGGTGTATTTTTTTGATATTTGTTTTTTCTCCCCCCTGAGTTTTCGGACTTTCCTCTAGTTTGGTCCCCCCCCAAGTTAGATATTTAGAGATGGGGGGTTCAGGGGTACAGCCCCATGTAATAAGAGATGCAGGGGCAGAGCCTTCAGTAAACATGTAATTTATATGTTTTGTTTGCAGATGGTAATGCTCGCTGTTTTGCTAAATACTACCTCCATTTTTGTCAATATGCCTGCGCGGTTGTTTACCGTGCTGTTCTTTTCTGCAGCATGTTGACCCCATCCTAATCTTGAACATTCAGCCTCATACATTTCCATATGACACAAGCCATTCAAACTATTTGAAGTTTAATGTTCTTAAAAGTAAATCAAGGAACAGCAATGCACCCCTTCCTGTAGTTAATACTAGCACTTTACGTCACTTCGAAATCAGAGAACAATACAGCTGAGGCACAGCATGATCACTCACTAATATTGATAACTTTTTATTGGCATACATTTGATACAATGTTTAAATACATGGGGTCCTATGCACAACAGGCAGGAATTACACACCAGAGGTGCATATCCCGCCCACATAGCTCCGCGACCACAGACAGATGTAGGGTGCATGGTATTCACTACCACATGCACCCACAGGGCACCTGTCCATGGCCTCACCCCTCCCTGCATGCAGACACACAGAGGACATTTCCACGGACAGGGCGCACATCCAATGGTATGCGCAGACCCTGTCCCCTAATGGATCCCTTGTGCCTGAGGGGCATGGATGTTGTACCACCAGCTCAGGGCAGGTGGGTGCCTGGTCAGCCACCCCCAGCCCTCCTTGTTGTCCTATGGGCTGGGGCAGCATGTGGGGGGAGTCTGCAGTGTCCCCACATCGGTGCCATGGCTGGCAGTGGCAACTTGGGGAGGCACATATCCCTTATGGCTGGGTGTTACCAAGCATAAGGTTCACCCCCTGCACCCTGCACTCTGCACCTTTGTGAACGGCCAGGAGTGTGGAACACACCCCGACCACCTCCGGCGCATTGCTGTCTGTGCGGCTGGTGGATTGGGCATGCAACTGCCCTGCACACCCTCTGTGAATGCCACGTAGGGTCCATGGGACCCCACTCTACAGCATTCAATCATAGTGATGCCAACATGTCCGGTGTACACAGCAGGTTGGCATCATGCATAGGGCCCATGGGTTTTAAATCAATTCACATTTTTACATGCACATTTCAGAAGAAATAAAGCCAGTTCCAACTTGGTTCAATGGGCTGAATTCACAAAGCTTTATGAAAGTACAAAACCTTCCCTAAGTCCCCAAAACTGCCGTAGCTATGGAAACAAAGGGGAATTTGCACTGAGTGCTAGTCACAAAACCCTCTGCAGCTGCAGAAAAAAACACTATGGAATGTGGAAAAAAGTGCAGCTGCAGAAGTCCCCAAGGAAAAAAGTGTGAGATAAGTAAGGCTCATCCCCTGAAAGGCTATTCACAACCAGTTTTGTTCCGCAGTTGTGGCAAAAATGTTACACAGAGTGGAATGAGGTGTAACTCCCCCTCAGCAAACTGCAGTAGTGCCCTGACAATTGGAATCAATTAAGGTGGAGGTGAGGTACAGGTAATAGCATCCTAGAGAGTATAATAGTGGCTGATGTTACAGCAACAACAGCACACATTGCCATGACATGGCAACAAGTAACAACCACCAGACCTAGTGCAGCCCATGACGGAGCCTGACCAGCCTGCAGTGAATGCTACCCCTGCAAGCAACAGGAACACCCCAGGGAGGGAGGACCAGCAGTGGCAGTCAGCCACTGTGATGCCATGGTATTGCTGGTACCTGTGGTGCTGCAGTGGTCCCAGTTGAGGGACTGGTTGCTGGTCTCTTTGTGAGTGCTTTCAGCTTCATGCTATGGCAGCAGTGTTAAAGTCTGCTGCTCCAGCTAAGTAAGTTCACTGTTGCTGTGCCTCCTAAGCTATTCCTGCAGCTGCAGATCAGCAGTTGTGTATTTTCATCACTTGCTTAATTTCCACAGCTGCTGAATTTCCACAGCTGCAGGGATTTTACGGAATTCTACACCTGCTCAAAATTTCTTTATGAATATCACGCAACTGCGTTTCCGCAGTGCTGCAGGCCTTTTTCCCGCAGCTCTGGGATTTTTGGCTTTCTTTGTGAATCCTGACCAATGTGTCTTAATTTAACATTTTCCATATCATTGTATTTTCCAATTCTGCAGAACTCAGTAAAATTCTTATATTTTCTGAATTACTTCATAAGGAACAAAAATAGTCTTCCTCAAGGAAACAAATACTACCCAAGATATCCATTCATTGTAAAAGGCATCCTTCTTCTGTCTCACAGTTTCTGTCAGGTTTTCAACTAAGAAACCACACTAACAGTACAGTACTTCACCTTTCTTTCCTGGCTGTACTAATTTTATAACCCCTTAGTGGTGATACAGTGTATTTCATTGTTGTAGTGACCAACATTGAAAATAAATGCTGCGTCTTCTGCCAAGGCAGGATTCATAGGACCCTGCAGAATTCTAGAGGAAGCAGTCCGTAATTCTGTGGCAGTTCATTCCATTTGCCATTCAGGAATCTTAAATATTTTTATCAGTTTGCTTTATCCTTCTAGATGCCACTTTATTTCTATACTTTGGGCAGTCCATAATAGGAAAAGGTTTTTAATAAAAAAGTTTGTGGTAAATCCAATATTTCTAGCCCACAATCTTTCTTATATCCTCTACGAACTTCTGCCTACATTTCTTGGCCAATTAATTATATGCTCAGATTATTAGTGTGTGGTTTGCTCCTCTAACTTTAAGTGATTAGGTTTTGTGGTACTTATGTATTGAAATATTATTTTGAAATTCACAGAATCCCCTGGTAAAACCTCAGTGGCAAAACATTGGGATGATTCGAATAAAAAAGTGTCTGCTTTAAAAACTTTTGGGGAGTGAGGCATATTTCACCACCAAGATCACCCCACCCCCATTTTATCATGTCAGACTATCTTTTCTCACATTTTCTCAGTTTACGGCAACTTTTCAAATAAATTCCATCTAGACTTCTGAATTTCTGACATGAAAAACATTTACATACAGTGGAGTTTTCCAGGATGAAACACACAGCTGCAGCATTCTGCAGCAGGGTTACCGCAAGATATTAAGCAATTTTAATGGCAGTTATGCAAGAATCTGTGACACTGCATTGCACCCTGGTGGGTTCCACTGCTTGAATGATAGACTAGAAGAAGACGTGTTGCTTCTCGGGACCGCTTCCCACCTCACAGTAGCAGTATCTGTCAGCTTATGAGTCCCTTAAATAATTGTCTAATTTCTTCTTAAATAATTCCTTATTTTCTAGATTTAATGTGGTACTTGGAAGTGAATTCCATATACTCCACAGCCTCTGTGTGAAACAGTACTTCCACCTGTCATCCCTTAAGTTTCCCTCCTTGCAGTTGCTTGCTATGGCCCTTGTTGTACATTCATTATATTTAATTACTAACCTATTACTTGGCATGATGTCTTAGTTCAAATCTGTTTTCACTCCTCTTCAGAAGTAATTTATTGAACTCCTTTTGCCATTCCGGTTGAATATTTATACCATCAGGTTTGAATAACTCCTGTATAATATAAAATATATATGCCTGTCTCATCAGGCTAAACTATATGTTTGTTTCATGTTTTCCCAGTTTTCTTTCCCAATTCTTTTATTGCGGTCAAAATTTGGATCCCATCCTATACACTGAAGCCATACTGTTTCATCTCCCACTTAATCATGGTTCTTTACTTTTCTCCAAATATTTAATATATTCCCCCAATCCTGTCTGGAGTCCCACAGGGCTTCATACTGGGACTTGTCCTTTTCTCAGTCTTCCTTAATGACATGCCCTCCACTTGTGTCTCTGCACATATCCATATGTATGCTGATGACATGGTCCTTTACATCTCCAGCCGCTCCTCCGCAACTGTTGAAGGTACGCTTCAGCAGGACTTCCATAACATTCTATGGTGGTTTGATGCCAACCAGCTCCAGGTCAACACTGAGAAAATGATGTCCTTGACCTTCGGCACCAGCCAGAAGTTGTCCAGACTATCACCTTCCCCTGTCTTCTCCATGATGGATGGCACCCCACATAGTCCCTGCCATTAAATACCTCAGTGTGTGACTTGATAGCAAGTTTAACTTCTCTGCCCACACTGATGCCATCCACACCAATCTCCACCCGAAACTAGGTGTCCTGTAGCACAGCAAGAACTGTCTCTCCCCCCCCAGATCCACTGGGAGCTGGTCATCAAAATGGTTCTCCTGGAGTTCCACTATGCTGACATGGTCTATTGTATCACCCCTCCTCCTCCTCCTCTCTTGTCAGACTGGACAGCCTCTGCAATGCTTTTCGCCATTTTGCACAAATGTATCACCTCATACTCATGTCTGCTGACACTATTCTTCCCTTTCCATCCTCCCCCTCCCATCACATTAGCAATCACACTACGCCCCATTCATCCAACTTTTGGATTGGGCCCTCCACTTCTATCTCTCCTCATTCCTCTCTCCCATCTCCTCCTCCTCCACCTCCTCCTCCTCTCATTTTATCTGCTCTAGGAATCCTCTTACCTTCTTCATCCCCCCACTGCTGCTGGGCAAGCTGCCTTTTCCTACTGCCTCCTTTCTCTCTGGTACCCACTTTTCTCTGCTGTCCACTTTTCCTCCTTTGTCTTGGCCCTTAGATACTACATGAGGTGCCTTCCCTGTCCCATCTGTCACTGTCAGCCTCCCTCCTGACTCTACTCTCCACTTCCTATCCACCTCTAGCAATCTTTTACCTGTACTTGAATGTGACAGAGGTAGACTCAAGCTATGACACTAAAACTGCTTCCTCAGGCACTATGCACTTTATTTTATACTTAAGGAATTGTATTGTATTTACTTTGCATTTGTCATGAACATTTAGTAATTGTTGCCTGCTGTACTTCCTCAAGTAGCTGTAGCCTGTTACTGCACCCTGCATTGTAAACTGTCACAGAGTTGCTCACTGATATGTCACAATGTATTGTTCTGCTTGTACTCCCCTCCCCTTCCCCTGGATCGCACATGGAAATAAGCTGTGGCTCAGAGTGCCTTTCTCAGTTACAATTTTCAATAAATAAAATAAATAATCTTGTGATTGCCAGAAGGTAAAGATTTCTCCTCTTTGCTTTACTATTTTCTTACAAAAAAATATGAAACCAGTAATATGTTGGAAAATGTATAGTGGTAGTAGTGGCAGCACCTTTCATACAATAGCACACCATGTTGTGTGCTACCACAGTACCAATACAGGCTGCTATCACTCACAAAGCATTACATTATAAAGCACTGATAGTGACCATACCCACATCACAGTATGCTATAAGTATTACTATCATTAGTGATGGTGAATGCTTTCACCATATATATCTCCATCAACATTCATAGAGTACGCTCACTACTAGCTAATCATATAAAAAAAAAGATATACAGCATAGCCTGGAATTAATTTTGTAAATCTGACAGGACAGCCTTCCATTTTGCTTCACTGAAAATGTTATGTTTTACCCCTTGACCTTTAATCAGCCCATACACATCCTGACATTTCTATTTTCCAAGTTATATTCAACTTCTGAGGAAGACATATCTCTATGTTAATGCCTGCAAAATAAACAAATATGAAGCAACACATTTCATTTTAAGGGATTCTAATTTAATGGAAACTACAAATTCCATCTTTTAAAAGTAAGTTACCCCATCTCAAGTAATTTACAATAGTTAGTCTTCCACATGACTTGTGGGTTTCTGGTCATGTAAATGATCAAATATTTTAGACTCAAAACATTTCTTTATCGCCTTCTGCGCCACTCCTTTGGCCATCACCCTGTGCCTGATCACCCCACACTGAAAGCTTACATTGCCTGTGACCCCATTTCCCCTGGTTCACACAAATCTCATCTGCCACATCTCAACCCTTGGCTTGCACCTCCAAGGCAGGGTCACCTTTTAGCTCCTCAGTGATCCCGCACATGAATCCAGTTCCTGCAGACAAAGATGAAGACTAGAGGGACCATGGGACCCAGAAGGGCAGGGTCCAGTTGTGGGAATGGTGGCACTGAAGGGTATCACGTGCCCAACCAGTGGAGTTATCCACTTTTCTGGTTCCCTATGATGGGACCAGACATGCAATGATGTCCTGGAGCATCATGCACCCTCCCATGCATGACGCATAGACATCCACCGCATCCCACAATTTCAGCTCTTGCTGAGGCTCCAGGCTCAGTGTTCCTGGGCAGCTCACAGGAGATACACTATTGATGAAGCTCTGGGTCCACCCTAGAGGATGCAAGCTATCCATTGTATGCTCAACCCTCCTGCCCCTGCTGACACTCTGATGTGCCACGCTTGTTCCTGAACCCAAGTCATCGGCATTGCAAGTGGTAGTGCTACTGCTGTGCTGTTGAGCCGTCAGACTCAAAACATTTAAGTAGAGTCCTGGCTTCTGTTTCAGTAATGCTTAGGTTGTAACATCTAAGGTCAGCTGTTCAGTTTTAACATGTTTACCTTACAAACAGAGACCTTCCCATAATCATGAAAGACATTTAATAATTTTTTTCAGGTTCATTTAAGTACAGTACATCACCATAGAGTGCAATAGTATGCTGTTTGTTTGCATGATTTATGCCCTAAAGTCCTGCACCTTGTCTCGACCACTGTACAAATTGTTGATAATTGCAAAATTGGCACAAAAAATAAGGCATGGAGTATTTCTACTTTTTTCCCTTTTTTAAGTTATGGTTCCTGGGCTGCTCCTCCATTAACTGTTAGCATTGCAGCATGAACTGTATAACACATCTTGATTCTACCCATAAAATTTGCATACCATTAAATCTGATTAGTCTTCCCAGTGTTCAGTACATGGTTGCATACCTCTCATAATGTTGCAAATATGCTTCCAGTGAACCCCATTAGAAAAATCATACACACACACCCATCTAATTCTATGATTTTTTTTGTGATATCTTGAATCTCTCCTTAATCAGTAGATGGCTACCATTTTAGTTGTGCCTTGAACCTTTGACAAAATCAAATTGTCTAATTACAGTACTTATATGTTCTATTCACTAATTTCTATCTCAGTGTAAAGAAAGTATATACATTAAAGATGTAGCAACTATATTAGAGTGTTTGGTTTTTAAGATCTTCAGTATTAGAATGACATGGGAATGGTCACAGTTTCACTATTATTGAGCTTCAATGTATTAAGTTTGTATTCAATCATTTTTTTTTTGCAAGTTTAAATTAAAATGATGTAATCACAGTATTCCATTCTGCTCTCTAAATGTCCTTACATATTGTGTTTTTGAGTGGAAGATGTCTTTGCAAATATGAGCATTCCCTTGCTGGGATTGCAAAACATTATTTGGGCCCATATCTGTTAAGGATAAAAAAGCTTGTGACGTACTATACCTATTTCAATGTTTCTACACAAGTTATGTAGTTGAACATTCTACTGAAAGTTCAGCCTCCCCCCACACCATATACCACCCACAGCAACAACAGTGCCAGGTCACTGTAGTGTAGGCGCTGGACCCTGGCACTGTTTTCTGGGGGTCTTGCACCACCTCCCCTAATCAGCTCTGACTCAGTGTTGATGGAGGGGAATCCTTAAGTTGAAAATAGAGGAGTTCATTGGTGAAAAGTGGGGTTTAAACTTGTGAAGGGGGGTGGGATGGGAGAAAAGGCTGTCAAGGGGGTGCCGATAAAGGAGGGACTCTGTCTCCACCCCCCTGGGGACCAGGAGGATTGCAGGAAAAGGCCAACTGGCAAAGTACAGACCAGGAGAAAACAGAATCCCCATGGGAACACAAGCAGGGGAAATGGAACTATGGGAAAGGGTGGAAGGTAGTCCGATAAATGCCAGGAGCTTGGGCAATAAAATGCCTGAGCTCCAGGCGATGTTAACTGAGGGAGCAGTGGATGTGGCAGCGGTCACTGAGACTTGGGCCACTGCAAGACATGACTGGGACCTGAACCTGGAGGGTTACACTATGTTCAGGAAGGACAGGGGGAGGGAAGGGAGGAGGGCAGCAATGATAGTCAAAAACTGCATTGGCATAGGGGGAGTAGAGGAGGCGGAGGAACCGTGGAAGCTAATTTGTAATACCTTGATAACAGAGGGAAAAGAGAGTAAAAATAGGAGTGGTGTATAGATCCCCTGTTCCTGGCGGGAGCTGGAGGACAGTCTGGTGGCAGATGTTAGGAGACACTGCAGACTGGGCAGAGGAAAGGTGGTGGTGTTAGGGACTTAAACATGCCAGGAACAGACTGGGAGACTATGACATCCTCTGTGACCAGGGAACAGAGGTTGTTGGATGTCTTTCAAGACGCGTTCCTAACTCAGCAGGTGAGGGAACCAACCAGGGAGGCACGGGTACTGGATGTGGTCCTGGCAGACAGTGACCAGATTGGGGGCCTGGAGGTCAGGGACCCATTGGCAGGGAGTGACCATGCCATGGTCTGGTTCTGCCTGGACCTAGGAGGGGTAGAAGGCTGCACAAAGACGGAAGTAACCGACTTCAGGGGGGCGGATTTTAAGGAAATGGGAAGGATCCTTAAGGAGCATTTGGATGGGATTGGGTCAGTCATGGACGCTGATAGTAGGTGGGAAATCATCAGGAGAGGGGTGCAGGATGCTACCAGCACCTGTGCAAGAGTAAGACGAAAATGCGGTAGGGCCCAAAAACCCTGTTGGTGGACCAAGGAGGTCCAGGAGGTGGTGCGGGGAAAGAAAGCAGCCTATAAGAAATTCAACACCAAGGAGTGAAAGGATTGAGGGGAGTATAAGCTGATGGCTAGAAGGCTACTAGAGTGGTGAGGGTGCTAAGGCAAGGAAGGAGCAGAACCTGGCCAGAGAAATTAGGAGAGGAAAAAGGGTCTAGATACATTGGGGAAAGACGAAGGGTGAAGGGCAGATTAGCAGGATTAAATCAGGGAGAGATGGGCACAAGACCTGGGGAGCAGGCTGAGGTACTAAATGAGTACTTCACCTCAGTTTTCACCAGGGAAATGGGGATGCTGCATCATACATGGGAGGAGACAGAGATAATGAGGAGGGGGGACCCTTACTGATCGGGCATGTCTGGGGAGAGGGGGCATCACTGGCAGATGGGGGAGGCTAAGCAGGAGAAGAGGCACCAGAAGTGGAAATCACAGCAGAGAGATTGAGGGAAGCCCTCAGCTCCCTTAAGATGGAGAAAGCACTGGGGCCGGATAAATTACATCCTAGAGTGCTGAAGGAACTTGCGGATGTCCTGGCGAAACCCCTGGCAGAGCTTTTCACCATATCTCTGAGGACAGGGTGGGTGCCCCAAGACTGGAAAGTGGCACATGTAGTGCCTATCCACAAGGGAGGATCAAGGGAGCTGACAGGGAACTACAGGCCTGTCAGCCTGACATCGGTGGTGGGCAAGGTGATGGAGGGCATTGTCAAGGAGAGGCTAGGGGGAGACCTGGATAAGTCAGGGTGCCTGGACAATAGACAGCATGGATTCATCTAGGGGAAATCATGTCAGACAAACCTGGTGGAGTTCTATGACTGGGTAACAAGTGCCTTGGACCTGGGTAGACCAGTGGATGTCCTCTTTCTAGACTTCAGCAAGGCATTTGACTCTGTTCCTCCACGTGGGCCTGTTGGATAAGCTAGGAGAAATGGGGTGAAACCAGATGATCAGATGGATAGGCAATTGGCTCCAGGACCGGACCCAGAGGGTAGTAGTTGGTGGGATAGTCTCATCCCCAAGGAGGGTCATTAGTGGGGTCCCACAGGGATCAGTCCTTGGGCCCCTTCTGTTCAACGCCTACGTATCTGACATAAGGACAGGAATCAGGAGTGAGATGAGTCTCTTTGCAGATGACTCGAAACTGGGGGCGGTGGTGGATGGGGAGGAGGGGAGGGTGGCCCTGCAGGGGGACCTGGAGGCTCTGGAAAGATGGTCTAGAAAGTGGAAGCTGAGGTTCAATGCAGAGAAATGCAAGGTACTCCACCTGGGGGCCAGAAACCCAGGCCAAGTGTACACCCTGGGGAATACTACAAGTCTCAATGGCTGAGAGGGACCTGGGGGTGGTGGTGGATGTCAAGATGAACAACTCTGAGACTTGTAGGAGGGCAGCAGCCAAGGCCAACAGGATGCTGGGATGCATCGCTAGGGGGATCACCTCCAGAAGGAGGGAAGTGATACTCCCTCTGTATAACTGCTTGGTGAGGCTGAACCTCGAGTACTGCGTGCAGTTTTGGAGGCCACACTTAAAGAGGGACATTAACCTCCTGGAGAGGGTCCAGAGGAGGGCAACCAAAATGATTTGGGGCTTGGGGACAGGACCTATGAGGAGAGGCTCGAAGAGCTAAATATGTACACATTGGAAGAGAGAAGGAACTGGGGGACATGATAGAGGTCTTCAGGTGATACAAGAGGGTAAATAGGGGAGGAACAGTCAGGGTGCTTTCGAAGGAAGGAGGAAGGGGCCACTAGAGGGGCATGGGTGGAAGCTGGAGGGGAAGATTCAGGGAGAAAGGAGGAGGTGCTACTTCACTGAGAGGGTGGTGGAGCCATGGAATGTACTACCTAGGGGGCTTTGGAGGCAGAGACAGTGGAGGGGTTCAAGAGTGGTGGACAGGTACAGGGAAGGGTCTAGGAAGCAAATCCAATGCAGCAAGAATATCCGGGACTGGGAAGGGAGAAGCCAGAGAAGACGAGGGGGACAGCAAGGTCAGCACCCAGGGTGGGGGCTGACCAAACGAGAAGACACGAAAGACCGTTAGGCCTATTCTGCTGGCATTTTAGTATGTTAGTATATTAATTGGGGGTGTTGGAGGCACAGACTCCTGTTCTGGAGGTTTGGGGGAAAGCCCACTGAAGAACACATGGTAGGCAGTGATTACCTTTATGCTGACCACAAATGCAGTTACATAAAGGTTTCGTTGTACCGTCAGTTGACAAAATGTTTGTCACTGTATGGTCATAGATCACACACACACAAACATCAATTTGTGCAATTGTGTTAGAGCACTTTTAATATATTGAGGATAGATCAGTCCCAACATTTTTAATCTGAAACTTGAAGCCATCTTGAATGATATGATCCATTTAAGTCAATCCTGAATCATGAGATGTGTCTGCAGCTTTTTAACTTTTTGATTTGTTACAGATCCACAGCAATGAGCAATGTGTACAATGAAACAAGTCCAGCTGTGCAGAATTCTGTGTTCATGTATTTGTTGAATTTCCATCAAGGTAAAAATCATTGTACATAGTTTGTATAAAATGTCCTCTAGAAAACTAGCAGCCCACAGGTACTTATTTCCTCCAAGTGACCTGTTACAATACTGTATGAGAGCTCTGCACCTCAGTCCTCTTTTTCCATTGAATAATTTAGATTTCTATCGCCTTAAGATGACAGTTTCTCCAACTACAAATCTAGAGGCTAGAGTTCCCCCACCTACAAAATCTTGATGTGAGAGTTCCCCCACCTAACCATTTCCCATTTAACACCCTGATTAAAGCATAGAGCATTCCTATAAATGTAACAGCCCATGCTAAAGTTTTTGAAAAACGAAGCATTACTTACCAGCCAACCATCTTGTCCCCAAAAATGTTCTTTGATTTGCTGGCCACTTCTCAAATAGTTGTCTCTCACTGTCTCAAACTGTACACCCTTGGGATACCCTAAGTGAGATTACAGATAGGTTACTGCTGTATTGCAGAAAAATGTTTTGCAGTCCACTGACAACACTGTCACCATTTACTCCCAAATTATGCTATTGCAATGATTACATTTGCTGGAAAACTGAGTTAACATATTTTCCAGAAAATTGCACTGACGTTGTCTCCCAAAAATGTGAAAAGACCGTTTTCCTCAAATAAAACAAATGCTGTTTTTTGAAAGAAGCACAAAATTATGTATAGCCCACTGATTTGGGGTATAATTTTCCATAATAGTGTTGTCCATTGTAGTGTAATATTTCATTATTTATTGGAACTTCTGCTATTTGAAATAATTTTCGGTTGGGCTGTGCAAAGTTGGTTTAATAAGTTTCAATATTGCTATTTTATGATATTGTAATGGCACCCTGAGGAAAGGGTGCCATATATAAATAATGACTACTACTACTATATCAAGCATCCTAGAAAATACTGTATATAGCTGCCCTGGTGGCACCGAGGGTTGAAACACCGGATGCCACACCTTATTCCACACCAGCAACCCGTGTTTGGGAATAAGCGTGGGCCTCCGGGGGTCGGCAGGGAGGAGAAGGATTGAGCATCCAGAGGACAGCTCTCTTTCTCCAGGCAGGGGGGGTTTCAGCAATCAGCGCAAGTCTGGCCCCTAGTGCTGGCTGGAGGCTGGCACACTGACACCATAAAATGGGGTGTCGGGAGCAGCACAAACACTTGATGGTGGTGTGCACAGGAGGCACCATCGCTGGTTTCATTGCACACTCCACCCTGGCAAGCAGGGAAAAACACCAGAAAATATGCCCCTAGCAGATGAAGGAAGGAACTCGCAGGCCTCGCACCCAGCCAGCCATGGCACAGGAACAATCAATCCGGTCTCGGAGGGGAGGACCCCCCTCCGACCCCAGCAGGAGAGTAAGCCCTGGAGCCACTACTGTGCCAGATGGTAGATGCCAGAGTGATGATGCTGGGGCTCCCCCCAGATTGCTAGAGCTGCAGAGGCAGAAGAATAAATATTCAATAAAAAAAAAGAAAATGCTGTATATACAAATCACCAACTTGACTTTATTGTGTCCTTCTAGGGTAGCCTTTTCTTCAGTTTGCACTATTGCTTTCCTATATAGAGCTCACCATGACACAAATAACTGAGCTCACGTGGCTGGTTCCCTCTCACCTAAGTCTGAGGCAGAGATGTGGTGCACAGATAAATTCTAACAAGGATGAAACACATATCAGTGTCTGCTTTTTTCACACTTTGAAAATTGTTTAACTCTTCTTGCATCACTCAGTTTTGCTTAAACCCAGACCAGGCATAGTTACTTCATAGCGAGTCATACTGTATATATTCCCCAGTGTGTTTGCATTCACAGGATATATTTTGTTGTGTATTTTTGTGATTACCCTATTTCACAAAAAAATGTTGCTAACATTTTTAAAACATTTTCCTCTGTGCTCCACTTACTTATATTTTCCATAAAATTATGCAAAAATCTATGTCTCACAGTAGGTAACAAAGGTGCTCATTCTTGCATTTTATCATGACTCCAGACACCCTTGTATGAATCAGTTTCTTATAATCCAGTATAACCCAGTCATTATTTTATGTTTTATAGACAATCAGAAGGCTTGTCCTGTAGTTCAGTGGGCAAGTAGCCAGCCACTCCCACTTACTGAGCTATATAAGCTGTTCCTCTCAGCCTTCTTCTGAGGCACTTTTTTCTATGCTAGCCGAAGGTTCTATTGGTCTGTCCTCTGAGTTCACTGAGGCCTACACCCCCTTGCCCACCTTGCTGTTTATGTTTGTCTCTGCTGGACTACGGTGTTTGTTTTCCTGCTTCTGGTTTGTATTTTGCCTCTGGCTGTGTGCTGCTTTCTGTTACTGCTTTCTGTGTTTTTTTGTTCCCTGTTTTCCATGTTTATGTATTTTGGTTTTGTCTTTTGTGGGTTTGTTTCTAAGCTCCTAGCACACTGCTACACCAGGGTTCATACTACTTGCTTTCAGTTACTCAAAACTCTCAAATTACTTGCAATGCCACTGCAAACACTATGTTTGTGTTTCAGCTCAACCATAGCCACTTTACATGTTGCATACTTAATTGGTTTTACCTGATTCAGGCTCACTCTGAACCCTAGCTATGCAGCTCAATCATGCTCTTTCAGCTCATTCTACTTACCTCATTGCTGCAGTTTCATTGCACTGCCTGGTGACAGCTGCTTTCAGAGCATTGTGCCTCATTTTATTTTAAGTTGATTGTGATTTTACAACTCTGTGTACTCAAGTACAGATGCTGCTTCTATGTTTGTGCACCTTGTTATATTCTGAGGTCTGCTAAGCTACTGCTGATGCTGTAAATTAGTTTCAATAATGTTCTGAATCCTGTCTCCACCGCTGAAAAAATCCTCAGAGTATTTGTCACCTTTATTGGCTTTCCATGCCTAACTGGCTTGCCCCACTATTTCCAGTGCTCCTTTGCTACTATGTTTTGCAGACCTACATGCAGGTCCATTCTGGCTTATGCAATCATTGCTTCATGCCTACTGCTATCCCCTCAACTTCAGCCTCTGGGATGTCTGCTGCACTCATTACTGCATTTGACCTTTACAAGGTCTCAGCACTTCAAGGCTCATTAAGATCTCAGCACACCAGTGCTCATTCAGCTGCTCACCAGTTTTTCAGCTACCTATCAGTTTCTGGGGTATGCCAGCCATACCATTCTGGCACAGGATCCCTGCAGCTGACGGTCTCACTCTGCATTTTAAGTCCACATCTTGAGCATGCCAGACGTGAGGGGGGGGTCCTTCATACCTGGCCCATAGCTGGGAATGTCCTCGCTCCAGGCGTGGCTTTAGCTGTTCACTATGCAACAGCAGCTCCTGGTGTAGAATTTAAGGCTAGCTGTGGAGGGTGGCTACTCTAATCTCCTTTGGATCTAGTGGTTCCACTATAATGGTTATCCATTGGCTTTAGTGGTTTCCCTAGCAAGGCACCTTCACCGCATTCTCACTATGATTGCCTCTGGTTCACCTGGTTTGAGTTTAGGGTGAGTAGGCCAGGTGAGTGCCTCAGCAGTCATTGCTCTCCAGTGAACAGCAAAGACCAGTTAGACCACCTTTTTGTCGGTGTAACTGGTCTTTGACAGATGTTCGCTGGTGGTTGTCTCTGAATCCCATCAGTGGATGTGGTGGCCATCCTACCTGAATAGGGTGAAAATGCTACCAGAAACCCCCTTCTGCCATGTCGCAAGGGGGTTTCAGGTGCATAGGTGCTGTTGAGTGCAGGCAGCCTGCCGCATGTCACAGGCTGCCTATGTGAATCCCACAGGGGTGCAACACAGGATGCAAGTGCAACTTACACCATATATTCCTATGCAAGTTGCCTTCTCTGATTCTGGCCCAATTAGTTTTCTGCAACCTCATATGTCTTCTTCTGAATTCACACATATTTGGTTCTTGGCTGTCACACATCATATTATCATTTATGTCTTCTATTGTTCAGAAGTTTGTGATGGTTTAACAACTGGGGCCACCATATATTCAAAATTCTGCCCGCTGCAAAACCCAGTCTGTGCATGCAAACCAGGTTTTGCATTGAGGTCCCATATTCAAAAGTAGGAATGTTGTGAAATAAAATTTTGCCAGCAAAAGTGCTGCAAAATCGGCAATTTTGCTGTGTGAAATGTTTTGTGAAATTGTGGTGAAATGGCAAAATTTCGCTGTAGTTTTTCCCACTGCAAATCAGCATCTCCCATGTAGTGCCCCCCAGCTGCTCACTGGCCAACTTTAAAAAAAAAAAATCTCCCTAGTGTCTAGTGGTCCCCCTGGCTCAATCACAGTTGAAACTGAATAATCACCTACCCCCAGTTACCCTGTGTCATGTCCCGACTGAGTTCAAAATTAATCTGACCTTGTGCAAAAAAAATAATAATAATTAATTAAATCCCAACTCCCTGGTGTCTAGTGGACCTCTCACCCTGGCATCAGATAGCACCCACTCCACTCCACCCCAGTTCCCCGATCGGGCCACTGGAAGCAGGCTGTTAGGTAACTCACGCACCAGGCAAGGGGGCCAGCAGAGAGCCCTGTATGGTTGAGGGCATTTAGTAGAAGGGGGTGGAAGACAGTGTCAAAGGCCTTAGAGAGGTTGATGAACATTGCTCCAGCTAATTACAGATAATTAATCACCCCCAGAAGCATGCTGTTGCAATTGTCCGTTAGCATTCTCAATGTTATTGCTATTACATGACTAAGAAAAGCAATTACAATAAAAAAATTGGAGACATTTTAAAACAAAAGGGAAGCTGAGAGAGTATTAAACCTTTTAAAATAGCTGCTTGGCACTGTCCTACTGGAGCAGCAGTTGGATTTCCGCTTGCGACATCAGCGACCCGGGTTCGGGAACAAACTCGGGTCACTGGAGGGCCGGCCGGGGGGAGACAACATGAGAGTCCCACGACTGCTCATTGTCTCCAGGGAGGGAGGGCTGTGACCCAGTGTTGGGCGACCACTGGTGGAGACCAGGGGTAGGGCAATACATTGAGTTCACTGCTGGGCGGTGCATGACAGACGTCGGCTAATGCATTGACGTTTGGACATCACGCACCTAGGGGAAAAAACAGGAAATACCACTCGCTGGCCACTGGATGATGGCTCTCTGTCCCCAAATGCCTTCAGTGCCTTCCCGGGGCCTCCTTCTCTGCAGCAGCATCCCCGGGCCCTAAGTAGAGAGTGTGCTGGGGTCATCCCCTTTCCCGGCGCCTTCCCCCTCGGAGGAGGGGGACCCGCCCTGTGAAAGGGATACACCGGGATATCCCGGGGATCGGCTGCAATCCATGGAGTTAGAGGAGGGCTGGGTTAGGACAGTGGGGCTAGCAGGGGACCTGTGGAACCTGAAGGAGTGGGGGCCAGCAAGTACGAGGAGGGCAGAAAAAAGAATATACAAAAAAAAAATAGCTGCTTGGACACTGAAGTGGTGGTGATTTGAGTAATCAATCACTGGTGTGTCTTTTTATTTATTTTTCAATCAGTACTTTATCTCTTTATTTCCCAACCTGCTCCCATCTGGACCAGTTCCCCCAGCTCCATCATCTGGTTTCCCTGGGACTTACCTCATGCTCCATTGTCCTCTGCCCCAGGACCCAGAGGTGCCCAGTCACCAGTGTTGGCCCTGCAGGGGACCGGGCTGTCTGCTATGCTCCAAAAAAATTTATGCATGTCAAACGCATTACAGAACAAATACTGTATAGGGGAGCTGGGGTTGACAAGCACACAATACAGTAAGACAGAAGAATCAGTTAATACTGTATGCATAGTTGTTTATGATAGACAAATCATTACTAAAATACAATAGGTTAACCTTCTATAAATTATTTTTAAATGCTTCAGTATGTTTTGTACTTATTTTCATAGGTTCACAGCTGAGATGTTTTTCACAGAATAACCTCAGTGCTGACTTAAATGGAAACTTCCAAGCATTTTTAGCCAAGCTGACCATCACAGATTTGGTAGCATTGATCCCAGCTGATCAAAGAGTAACGGTACTGTATGACAAGTGTCTTGTTCTTTTCGATATCTAAACTATTTAAAGCAGCAGTGCATAATAGCAGTGAAAAGTCTGGCCTATACTTCTTTTATTGTATTTTGGATTGTGCCACATCTCCTATCTTGTGTGATACCCTTTCCCCCCCATTTTGAGTCACCTTTAGCACTTTTTTCACATTTAAAATAATAAAATGGGCATTTCTTTTAACATGGTTCCAATCAGGTTTTCATCAGCATTCTCAGCTATTTTTGTAAATCTGGTCCCATAAGGTCAGGAAGCAGTGCTTGCAGCATACTAATTTATTATAGTGCCAAGGAAAATAATCCTAATGGGACACTAGCAGCTTTTTTGTGAAATTTCTGATCATGTGTGATCAGTTTGCACACAGCAATGTAATTAAACAACTAAATGCTGTGACTGTTCCACCATGCATAACAATAATGCACAACAGAGCGCATGCCATGCTGAGATAACAGCATATGTTAGATAATTAGACACAAATACATCCAGCACCTAAAATGCAATATAATGCTTGCACAACACACACCCTGGTGCGCATTATTGCTGTTACACAATGGATCTTGTAACATGGCAAAAACAAGAACTTCAGAAATAAGGAACACAATTGGTTTAATAGCGTCATGTGGTACAAGAGCAACACGGCATTATGGCACGATAATGCTGTGTTGCTTGTGTAATACAGACAGTAGGCACAGGGGAGAAACGAGCAGTGTGGAAAAAGAAGAGATAAAGCAGGGCAGTGCAGGACTCACCAGAATGGAGGAGGAATGTAGAGGGAGAATGAGCATGAACGGGAATGAGCAGAGAGGAGCAACCGGCGAGCCAGGGTCATCTGGAAATGCAGCCCCACAGGTAGTGCAAGTAGAAATGCGAGCAGGGGATAATTAGCAAAGTGTAGCACTAGGAGTGAGAGCGAGTTTTAAGTAATGCTGCTGAAAATGCAAGGCGTAGAGGTGTAAGAGTGGGAATGAATTGAGGAAAGCAAGAAGAATGGTGCAGAGACGCAAGAGAGAAAGAGCGAATGGAGCGATATCGGAGCACCTTCATAGAAACACACAGAAGTTTACAAAATATGCAAAATATACTGTATTGAGGCGGAAATTGCGAAACACAGAAATGACCGTAGCAGAGTGCTCCAAATGGAGCTATTGAAATAATAGTCATGCAGATCTTCTAAATTTTCAGAAGCAAATGTTTGTAAGTTAAATATTGTTTGGACAACATGAGCATATAAATGGTACTCTCCTAAATGTTGAAAAAGTGCAGCAGAAAAATCAAAAGAGAGCAAAATGTGTTTGTATTATTGCATGTACAGTATGAGAATAAGATGCAGAATAACCACACAATCCTAAAAGCCATGTTACAAATGCAATAATCCACTCCAAAAGTGGTATCTAATGGGGAGTTAATGATTGGTTGGTCATTGTAGGCACTCGGCCTCGGCCACAACAGCCTGAACCATGCATTAACTCCCCATTGGATGCCACCTTCGGAGTGGATTAATGCTTACTTATTTATTAATATTGTGGGGACAAAAATGAGCACATGTATATGGCTAAAACATGACACAGTTAGGCAGAGAACAAGTGCTGGAACATCCATTTTATGTGTAGGGATATCTATTTTATAGTATCAGTTGTACAGTTTTATTTAAAACATCTTTCTTTTTTTTTTTTGAGGAAACACTCCCCATGTGAAAGCACTGCATCATGGGTATGCAAATAACCAATTGTCTGTTATCACTGTAGAGTGTTATGCGATATGAGACAATTAGGTATTTGCATACCTATGATGCAGTGCATTCATATGTGGTGTGTTTCCTCATACAAATTAAAACTGTAAAACTGATACTATAAAAGAGATGTTCCCACGCTATAAAGGAGATGTTCTGACACTTGTTCTCTGCCTAACTATGAAATGTTTTAGCCATGACAAATATACTTTTCCCCACAAAATTAGTAAAAAAGTTTCTTTTTTTAATATTATATAAAACTAAGCTTGTATTACTACAGTTGTAAAATATTAAATTGTCTTGGTAAGATGCAGTTATGTATGTTTGGATTACAGATAGTCATGTTATACTGAGATAATATCAATATCTCAGACACCAGCTGGCAAATCAGAACTCCAGGATTTTTTTTTCACCATTGTATAATTCATTTTAAACATCTTTAAAGCACTTAGGTCTGGATATTCAAAAGGGTAGCGCATGGTGCAACCCACCAATGCACTCTGGTGTGATATTCAAAGGGGCATGTCGTGCTGCGCAACTCCCGATGCGCCGGGGTGCATTGGTAATGAATGCGGTGCAATGGCAGTGGGTGTGCCCATGCATATGCAGCACATCCCGATATTCAACCTGGGATGTGTGGCACATATGCCAGTGCACCCCTGCGTTCTGCTGCACAGAGGGGTGCAAAGAAGTTCCCGAAAAATAGGGAACAATTCGTGGACACCCACAGGCAGGCTGCCGTATTGCAGGGTGCAACATGGCAGCCACCTGCTGTGGGTGGCCAGCCGACCTCCCCAAACACCGTATCGGGGCACACAGCCCCACTGGTAGTCCAGTGGCCCCCTCTCGCCCAATCACAGGCATATGTATAATAATATTCCCTGGTGGTCCAGTGGTATCACCCCCCCCATCACCCGATCACGGGCATATGTTAATATATTATCCATGTTGGTCTAGTGGTAAACCCCCTTCACACCTGCCCACTGAGGTCTCCTGTCACCCAGCACCCCGCCTGTCATCAGCAGGTGGCAGCACCCCACCATCATGCTGCCCACTGACTGACAGTGTACAGTATGGTCTGTACGCCTATTGGTCCACTGCATGGACCAATGGGTGTGCAGACCATACTATACTACACAGGCTCGATATGTGAATGACCACATTCATTCACATATCGGGCCTGTGTAGTACAGTATGGTTCGCATACTCATTGGTCCACATAGTGGACCAATAAGTGTACAGACCGCACTGTATGCTGTCATTTGGTGGTCAGCCTGGTGGCATGCGGGTGGGTGCTGCCGCCCGCCGATGACAGGGAGGCGTCGGTGGTGGGGACCCCAGTGGTGGGTGGGAGGAGGGATTACCGCTGGACTACCATGGATAATATATTAACATATGCAAGCGATCGGGTGATGGGGGATGCCACTGGACCACCAGGGATTGTATATATGCTTATGCCCACGATTGGGCAATGGGGGGGAATACCACTGGACCAGCAGGGATTATTATTATACGTATGCCCATGATTGGGTGAACGGAAGCGGGGACCACCACGGGACTGCAGGGCGTGGGTCTCCGACAGCTGCAGCCTGGCAGGGCGCAAGGCACAAGTCACTGGGGATCAGCACACCACATGCAAATGGTGTCATAATGACATGCAAATGGCCCCATTTGCAGCTTGCATGTATAATGGCCTCATTTGCATGTTCAGTTCTGAATATTGCAGTTGATGCACCTAGCGCAACTGCACTTGCACTGGTGCATCCCCCCTGCTCCTGTCCTGCCGCTTGCACTGGCACAGTGCCACTGCGCTGTGTGCAGTGCTGTGCCCTCAGTGCCATATTCAGTGGTACCAAGCCATGGCACAGCACTGTTGAATATCGCATGGTCCGTGCCCTGGCGAAGTCCAGTTGTGCTGTGCCCAGGTTTGTGCCACAGCTGGGTGCAGTCTGAATATCCAACCCCTAATATTTATCTCAGGATGAGCACAGTCTGCCAAACTTCAGGTGCTGGAATCATTTGTACTTTGGAAATACTTTGAATTTCAAACTCATGATTTGCCTTTTTTTTATGTGGCAATATGAAATAAGGCTACATGCCAACAGAGTGTTCCATTCTGAATGCATAAATATATCTCGTAAGTGAAGACAAGCATTGGAAAGGTATGAAAAGCATTTTTGGAAAACACAGTCGCAATCCTGAGCATGCGCATCAGCAATGAGCACTGATACACATGCTTGGGATCTTGTTTGAATTTAAATGCTTTTCATGCTACACAATGCTTGTTTCATTTAAGAGATACATCTACATGTTCAGAAGCAAACACTCTGTCAGAATGTAGTCTTATTTTATATAGTTTTGTAAAAAGCAAAAACAAGCAATAAACGAGTTTAAGATTCAACTTGTTCACCAAAGTACAGATGCTTCTGGCACCTGGAGTTTGGCAGGCCATGCTCGTCCCATGGTAAATACTAAATATGCTTAAAAGACTTTTAAAATGAATTACTATACATACGGGGGCATTCAAAACATGTTGTAGTCTAATTATGTTGCTACTGGCAAACTGTTCATGTATTATCGGAAATTTCACAAAAAACTGGCAGTGTCCTTTTAAACAATGGGTGTTCAAAAACAACTTGTAACATGGCTAAGAAAAAGTGTTGCACGGCACCTGATTGGTGCAAGCATACCAGCTGACCATGGATTAATTCTCAATTAATCCATGGTTCCTATCTGGGGCTCCACGGTGTGAGTGACCTTGCAGTCAGTAGTGTAGAAGACAGCATAGCGCAGAGTCGCATTCAGAGGAAAGGCAGCAGTATTTGTTTCTCGCAGCTGTTTCAGAGTAAGACTCTTTCTTCTCATGAGCTGCAGAATCAGTTCTCCATAAACAGCTGAGAGACACAAGAAATGTAGTAGTGAAATGGAATATGACCGTACATTTTTGTCATCTCACTTCTGATTTGCTTCCCGACTGCAGTGTGTGATATTGCCGACTCTGTGTGTTTGTAACATGGCTAAGCAAAAGCATTGCACATCCGTCATTAGAGTGCTGTTGAACCCTTTTCCTTACCCATGTTACATTGTGTTTATGGTAGTTTTCAATTGAACTACTGATCGGGCACATCGTACTGTAGTGAATTCCCTACTATCTGTTGTCCGCTTTAAAGAGTAACGTGGGCAGATCAGGTATTACATACTTTTAGTAAGAAACATAGAAACATAGACTTTGACAGCAGATAAGGACTGCTTGGCCCATCTAGTCTGCCCATTTCCCTACCTACAGGATAGGCCGCAGATCCTAGTTAACCAACCGCCTATTTCTTCCTACCCCCACAAGAATTGCCTTATGTCTGTCCGATGCATTCTTGAATTTTCCCACAGTTTTAGACCCCACAGCCTCCTCAGGAAGGCTGTTTCATGCATCCACTACCCTCTCTGTGAAATAATACTTCCTTACATTGCCCCTCAACCGCCCCCCCCTCTATCTTTAAATTGTGTCCCCTTGTTCTTGCACATCTCTTTTTCTGAAAGATGCTACCCTCTTGGACTTTGTTGATTCCACTGAGGTACTTAAAAGTTTCTATCATGTCCCCCCTCTCCCTTCTTTCCTCAAGGGTATACATATTAAGCATGTATGTCTAGTGACTTACCAAATTTCCTATGTGCTCTTTTCTTGCTGAAAATCTCAGAAAGTGCCAACCCCTTTTAGTAGTAATTAATAGCAAGGTAGAAGAACATACCGCTCTTTTCCTATGATTGCAGTGTCTGACATCGCCGACTCCTCTTTGTGTTTGTGACATGGCTAAGCAAATGCATTGCATGTTCATCATTGGAGTGCTGTTGATCCCTTTTTTTTTTTTTTTTGCAGCCATGTTACAAGTGAATTAACCCACTCCACAGCTTGCGTTGACTTGAGAATTAATCTATGCCTGGGTGGTTGAAGGCATGAGGCCACATCCCCCCCCCAACCCAGCATGCATTAATTCTTGAATAAACCCATGCTTTGTCAAAGGTTAATCCTTACACAGAACACTGATGAAAACCTGGTTTGAGTCATATTAAAAGGAGTGCTTCTTTTATTATTTCAACTGTAAAAAAAGTGATAAAGCAAAATCAAAATGGGTGGAAGAGGATTGTACAAGCTGAGAGATAAGGGGCAGTCTAACACAGAATAAAAAAAGTACTGGTCAAAATATTTATTTATTTATTGAAATGTTTCACCAGGAAGGTTACATTGAGCAACAAAAGCTCGTCTCACGGTACATCCTGGGGGAAGGGGAGTGGGAACAATAAGTAATACAACAGGATACATACATCAGGAACTAGCTTAACAGCATATAGACAGACTGTACAGTTTAGAACCAAACAATAGCTAATAACAATTCAAGACTAGGACACATTTGAGAGAGACTGACGGGGTATAGTAAAAGGTATTCGGGGGGGCGGTGGAACAGTAGAGTTGATAGAGTGCTAAGTTGCAGGAAGTGCTAGGATTGGAAAAGGGGTTTGAGATAGGGGACACATATTTGGCCAAGCTTGAGGAAGGGGGAGGTATAGACCAGCAGCTAGGCAGGGCCCCGCGGGGCTCGGTGCAGTTGCAATTCATCACTAGGTAGTTTTCTAGGGATGTAGAGACAGAGAGAGAGAGAGTAGGCTGATGAGGAGTGGCAGATTTGGGTCGGTAGTTGGTTCCAGAGCTTACAGTAGGTAGGCGATGGGAGAATGCCATTTGGCCGGATGTAGTATTTCTGTAAGGTACAGAGGATTGTGTATGATCGCTCATACACAACAAGGGTATTTTTCACTTGAGAGGTTTCCATGGTAACTGGAGACCTCAAGAGAGCAGCTTGAGAGGTCTCGTTACCATGAAAACCTCGAGAGTTGAAAAATACCCTTGTTGTGCATGAGCGATCATACACAGTCTTTTATAACGTATGTTCACTCATACAAAGACTGCCCTTACTTTCTTCCAGATTTGTGTGTAGTTTTTGCCTCCTCTGGCCTGTTTCACCACTGCAGCCATTCTCAGAGCATCGCCTGTCACCCGATCGCGCATGCACACCCACCTTCTAGGTGTTATGCTGCACTAGCAACATAGCTAGTGCAGCACAACAGCTACAATGATGTAGCTAGTGCAGCATAACAACGTTGTTGAAGGGACGGATTTCCATCCACAACAACGTTCCACCATACACTATATTTAGCATTATCATGCACTGCTGCTTTAAGCTCCTTGTTCTTCTGTCTTCCCATCTCTAAAACAAAGTAGGAGCATGACCCAACTGAAGACGAGATTTTGCATCTTAGTAAAGCTAAGCTAATATACAGTAATAAGGGCTAAGTACCTTTCTTTAAGGATAATAACATGATGGTGAAGTTCTGCTTCCTTTAGGTCTTTATCCTTCAGAAAAGATTAGAATCTGATGGCTTATCATATTATAAACTTGTTTTTGCTTTTTAAGCCATTTAAAACTTTATAGGTGTTGCCAGATTCCAGTAATGACCATGGGAGCCAATGGCATGACACTTATTCGAACATGCTTCAAGCATTTATTTAAGCAATAAACCATGACAGGGTGTGTGTTATGTTGGGACTTACCCATGTCTGGTGTGGTTCGGTCATGAGGCTGCAGGCTGAAAGGTGCCAGTCTGACAATCAGGTTGCCGGATTCTTGGAGCCCATTCTATAATTGGTAATAAAACATCTTGGTCTGACAAATCAGCTAACAGCATTTATTAGATAATGCTTGCAAAGGTTAATCATTATAAACCAACTGCAGAATACAATAAAGCTGTTTGAACATAACTGCTTTGTATATCATTACAAAATGATTTGAGATAATACTGTACTGGGATTCGTGGAATCAGATCACATGACCACAAGTTATTCCAGCTCATAGCACTGGTCAGAAATGCTTAACATTCTGTACCTCATTATCTATGCCTCTTACAGCAAGCAGTGTACACCAGTTTGTCCTGTTGTAAATTATTTTTCTACCATGTGTGGCTATTACTTTGTCTAGTTCTGTGTAAACATCTTGGTTATTCCTGACAATAGGCATTTATTTGTCTAGTGTGCTTATCTGTCAACAAAAATTAGATAAATAAACAAACAAAGAAACAAATAAATGTACCTATAGATTAGAGAACCAGTTTTATCATTGCAATAAGGTACTTCATGGTATATGTAATTGTGGGATGTGTAAGTCACTCGGCTTCACCTTGTACCTTATTTCCAAAGGCATGCCATTATTCTAAAATAACACAGACCCTGTCATGCCTTCTTACTTAATTAACTCATGTGTTTATTAATAACAGCAATATATCAACTTATATTCCTTGGCTCAAAAATGTGGATATATTTTCATCAGCTTTACAATGGTCCTGTTGTGATCAGAACATTTTAAAGTTTATAGCTGATGTATTGAATTGATACACTGTACTCAGTGCCCACATAACATTTTATATATCAGCAGAAGAATTATTCTGATATTGAGAGCAAGAAATGCAAGAGCTTCTGATAAGCACATATACCACATGCTAAGCAGTTTTGTTGTACTGCATTTAATTTATATTTATATTTATTAGATCATCATTTACAAAGGC
Organism: Neoceratodus forsteri; assembly: GCA_016271365.2. Classification (NCBI taxonomy): domain Eukaryota; kingdom Metazoa; phylum Chordata; order Ceratodontiformes; family Ceratodontidae; genus Neoceratodus; species Neoceratodus forsteri. The sequence goes on along the minus strand of JADMNL010000025.1, from coordinate 65,101,494 downwards.
ACCTCATCAAGAGAGCAATACATCATAGCAAACAAAACAGTACAGTACATTACGCTTAGATTAAAAAAGCAACCAGTGTTATAGGCATTAACTGGTGGTACAAGCTTGGTAATAGGTAGATCGCAGTAGTCATAATAAACATGAGTACCACGTCAGGTAGCAACCAGAGATATTTTATTACATTAGTCAGCAAATGTTGCCTGAGACCCCAGGCATATACAGCAAAAGTAGACAGGGCAGACCCAGCCTAGGGGTGAGGGTAAGGGGCAGGTGGGGGATTATGTGCAGTTGCAGCAGCGAGTGCTTGTCAGATGGTTTCTGAGGGAGACCTTGAAAGGACCAAACTTAGTGGAGTCAGCTATGTTGGCTGGGAAGGAACTGAATCAGGAGGGAGCCCAATAGCAAACGGATCTCTAGGCCATAGAGGTCCTTACCCTGGGGACCATAAGGGAGCTTTTGACAGTGCTGTGGGTGGAGACTGAGGGGGAGGCATGCTGCAGGGAGGTAGCAACCCCGGGGGTGAGAGTCCTAGCAGGGTCTTTTTTACAAGAAGGTAGGTTTGGAAGCAGAGTCTTTCTTCAAGGTTGAGCAAGTTGGTGGTGGAGTACAGCAGGCATGTATGGGTGCGCCTAGGGGCTCCCAGCATTAGCCTGCAGGCCTTGTTTATAGAAAGCTGGATTCTTGCAAGCACAGTGTTGTCAGCTGCAGCATAGATGGGCAGCCCATAGTCAATTAGCGACAAGACAGAGGAGGTGATTGCCAGTCTAAGGGCCTCTTGTGGTAGGCAGTCCCTATGGTGGCATAACAGTCCAATCCTGGCATTGGTGGCAGCAGAAAGGGCATTGATATGGGAGTGGAAGGAGAGTGCTGAATCAAAGGTAATACTCAGATACTTGTTGGTGGAAACCTGCTCAATGGGGTTTAGTGTGCTAGGCAGTATCACGAGAGGGGCACCACTGGCTTTGCTTTGTCGATGCAGGAAGAGCATAGCTTTGGTCTTTTTAGGTTCAGAACTAGCCTTCGTGATGTAAGCCAATGCTCAGCTTTATCAAAAGCTTGTTGGAGGGTGGCCTGGAGTGTGTTGGGGTTGGGATCAGAGGCAAAGAGCACAGTGTCATCCACATAGAGGAGGATCTTACTTGGGCAGACCAAGCGGAGGGAGTTGAGGTAAAGACGAAAGAGGGCCTAAACTGGAGCCCTGGGGAACCCCAGAGCGGACAGGTCATGTGTCAGATAGGGTGCTATTGATTTTACACACTGAGTTCTGGCAGAGAAGTCACTGGTGAACCATGTAAGGGGAGCAGGGGAGAAACCAAGGCATCTGAGGGAGTCAAGCAGGAGAGGATGGCAAACAGCGTCAAAGGCCTTGGAGAGGTCAATGAACACGGCACCAGCAGGACTTCTGACATCAAGAGCAGAGTGCAGGAAGTTGGAGAATTCAAGTTAGCGCAGTTATGGTGCTGTGACCTGCAAGAAAGCCAAGTATTGTATTACTCATGTTAATATGCATTTAATGTTTTGCATGTTTATTACAGAGGATAAGTTCATTACAGCCCAGTGAACTGATAAGCTTCTTAAAGAACCCTGACTTTGTCAACAACAACACAGCTCTGGAAACTGTGCTGGCAAGCTATCAACAAATCAATAACTTGGCCAATGTTTTGGATGGGCTAAAGGACAATATGGTATGTTTTAGGAACTTTCAAATTATGGCTTTTTATAAAGAACTAGAGAGCATCTATGGGTATTAAATGATATAATGTAGGAACTGATCCTGTGCTTTTGATGCTTTTACTTTGTTCCCAAATGATGAGGCATACTAGATATTTACAATATACTGTATTCAGCAATTCCGGATCATTAATTGTATTAATCAGCTGGCCCAGTAGCACTGAAGGTTGAGGCACTGGATGCCACACCTCGCACTATGCCAGTGACCCAAGTTTGGGAGCGAGCCAGGGCACCAGGGGTCAGCAGGGGAGGGAGAGGATTGAGCATCTGATGGACTGCTCTCCTCTCCCAGGGGGAGGGCAGCAGGGTGGTCCAGCATCCAAGTGACCTCCAATGGAGATCGGGGCACTGCAGTATATGGAAAAAGAAAGATGGGGGAAGCATGGCAGACACCGGCAAGGGTGCTGTGCACCATGCATGCATGCTCAGGGAGGAGTGGAAGTGCACCAGGAGCAAGGAAACACCCAGCTCTGTGGGATAGGGGATGGTACCTGGTCCCCATGCCCCCCTCTGGATCTCACCCACCCGGCCATCCAGTTCCTCCACCCAGGCCCTCACCTGCAGCTTGGCCAGTCTATAAGTGCACCCATGAGGAGGGGCAGCCACACCCAAGAGGGGTTAAGCCAGGGGTACTGGCTGCAGGGGGGGAGAGAAGGCTTGAGACGAGGGGCCCTCAGATGGGCAGGATCAGGCCAGGATGCCTGAGAGAGGCCCTGCAGGCTACCACCAGAGGGAAAAAGATGTTAAAAAAAAATTGTATTAATCATATACATGAATAAAAACTCAGTCACTTCCAAGTTAATCTTTAAAGAGCAGATGCTTAGTAAAGGTGCGTATCTTAAAGAACAAAAGTGTGGGGCCTTTAGATACCTCTGCAATCATTCAATTTGCTGTTATTTGCTTATTTACTTACTTTTACTTACATTTCCATCTTTTTATTTGTTTTTTGCCAAGTGTTAGTGAAAAAAAAGAGTTCAATGGAGTCCCCGTGTGATGATGTCAGAAAACCCTTACTAACAAGCCTGCCAGTGTATTTCAAAGGGAAACCACAACCTTTCTACTTTTCAGATATTTCCTTCATACTGATCTATTGGTGGAGCTGTAAGCAGGCCTAGCCTGCCCCTGTACTTCCAGACTGACCTACAGGTTGAGCTGTGAGCTGACCCAGCCTGCCCCTGTACTTTCAGACTGACCTACAGGTGGAGCTGTGAGACCCTGCAATTGCATTGTGCAATTTACATGTAACTCAGGTCATAATGCTCACTTGGGGCAATGATGTGCGAACGCTCTGGCTAAGCGGTTATTCGCTCCACCACCCCCCCAGCATCTGTTGCAATGGCGATGTGAAGGAGCTTTCAAGTTTCACTATACAGTTTCTCCAGGATTCGAATGGTTTTGTTTTTTGAAGGCTCATATGTGCTGCTGTTCCTCACAGTGTATTTTCTCAGACCAAGAGAAGCCTGAGAGTTTTTTCTTTTTTTTTTTCTGTCAAACGCCTGTTTCTGGTCCGCGTCGATAAAATTTTCTTTGCTGTTTCTGAGAAGAAGGCGACGTGGGCTTTTGGAGAGGCTGCCTAGAGAGTTGTTTTGAACTTGGCTACCAGCATATTAAGAGGGAAGAAAAGAAAAAGTAATGAAACTGACTGGGTAATATTTGCTGAGCTGCCGAACTGCTTACTGTGTTCCGCAAGGTCTGTATAGCAATTTATATGGCTACCACCTGTAAGAGAAATGACCACAACAGTTTACGGCACTATTAACTGTGAATAGAATATGGAATACATAAGTTACAAGTCTCAAACTAAAGTAATGTGTGTGTCAACAAGATAACAGAAAATAGAAAACTGTTATCTTTCGGCTAAAGCAGTTACGTTTGGTCATTGCCGATTTGGAGAACTGTCTGTTTGAAACTGGAGTAAAGAACGTGCTATTGTGTGTTTAAAGTCTTCTCTACTTACATACAGAGAACAGAGGGATTTACCTCTTTTGGGACAAAGTATTTGTTTCTTGCATTGGATCTTCATGTAGTTGATTACTGCATTGTTTTTGAAGGCAGCTTGTTCAGTTAATGACTGTGGCAAAGTTCATTCTTTTATTTTCAGAGACTTCCATGGCTCTTTCTAAAAAACATTAAATTGGGCTTATTTGGTTTCAGCTCAGTATACCTGAATACTGGTGCAAGTAAAAGCACCCTGTTTGATCAGCTCTGGGGCAATTGTCAGGCTAATGCTCAGACTCTTTCTGGTTCTCTGAAATAATATCTAGCAGACCTGTCCAGCTTAATTCTAAGACTTGGCAAAACTAATCCTTTTTCCTTTTCTTTTTTGTCTGGGGACTTTTCTGGAGTGTGAGGCTAACGTATTGGTATTTGGACAAGTAATTTCAACTATATGTATTTATTTTACTGAGGAGCAGATGAACAAAGCTGATTTAATAAATGCAAGAGGAAGATAATATACAAAAAAGGCTCAGTAAAATTTTTCAGGCTGGAGGAAAAAAACAAGAGAAACTGGATATGATATTTCAATATCAGATTCTTATCAAAAGTTTTCACAATTTATAAAAGAAATCATGTAAGGAACTTTAACTCCAATTGCCTTTTAAAAACTGTTGCAATATTTCAGGTACTTCCTGTACAAAGATATCTCCTAAAAGGGATCAAGAAAGGAAAAAAGATAAGTCTGGGAAACCAGCAGGGCCACTCTTGTCAGCTAGTAAATTCCAACACAATACAAGCTCATCTTCAGCAGCAGAAACAGCAGAGGAATCCAATAATATAATGGAAGAAGAGCAGAATAATTTAATTACAACAGAACTCCAAAGAGACCAGGAGGGAGTAAGGCAAGTGGTGCTTAAGAACCTGAAGGTCATGAGGAACCCCCCGCCTTGAGAGGGCCAGGCAACTTATTAGAAATGTGCAGAGCATCCAAAGTTCAGTGGAAAAGCTGCAACCTGTAGTGGTAGCCATTGATACACTGAAAGACTCTCTGAATAAAACTGAACGAAAAATTGAACAAGGGGCGCAGAAGATAAATGAACTAGAGCGGAGGCAGTCTAAAATGGAAGACACATTTCAGCCTTTAATTCAAGATTTGGAGGGGTGCCAAAAGAAGTTGCAAGAAACTCAGGCCAAATTGGATGACTTTGAAAACAGAGCTCGCTATAAGAACATGAGAGTCTACAGTATTCAGCAGGAATGGGAAAAGGGCACATCCTTAAAAGAAGTTGTTCTCCAAATCCTAATCGAATTGTTGGGCAATTCTACAGACGTTCCGGCTATTGACAGAATACATTGACTGGGGGCCACCACGGAGAAATTCTGGGTCTAGACCTGCAGTAATAACATTTCTGTCTTCTGATGGTAAAGAATCAGTCATGCAATCATATTACAAGAAGGGGAATTTCCTTTTTAAAGATCAGCGAATATTCTTCAAGAATGATTTTTCAAAATCTCTATGGGACAAAAGGAGAACATTTAATAATTTACAGCAACATCTTTGAAAGAAAGGAATTAAAGTGTATATTATTTTTCCAGCCAAATTAAAAGTGCTTCTGAATCATCCAGTTTTGGTATATGACAATCTTCCGGAAGCTCTTACAGATCTTAAGTTAAGACTACCAGAACATTTTATGGATTACGATTTTTCAAAATAATAATTTAGACTGGTTCTTCTTTTTTCATTTTTTTTTCATTTCAATTTAACTTCTTTACCTATCAAGTGCAAGCCAAATGTTAATTAAGATGCCGGGGCATTGGGAGGGTTGTGGTTTTGCACACAAATTAAGTGGCTGTGGTTGATCACCAGACAATTGTCTATGGTGATGTGGGGGGGAAGCGGGGAGGTTGGGTGGGTACTTTAGGGGGGTGAAGACACAGTATTTTTTTTAGAAAACAATATAAACATGTTAAGTTGTAGTCAGGCAGGAGGAGTCAAATTAACAGTTGTTGAGGGGGTAAGAGCTGATAAACTCAGTAGGAATATTTTCCTAAGATGACTTCTGCTTTAAGGTTTGCAACCTGGAATATAAATGGGTTTAATTCCTCTGTGAAGAGGTATTGTATACTAGCCAGAATTAAAAAATTGAAGCTGGACATAACGCTGCTACAGGAGGTATTTCTTAATCAAAAGGATTTAGAAAGGCTTGAAAGAAGATGGCCAGGGAAGATCTATTCCTCACTTGGTTCAAAGGAGAACAGTGCTGGGGTTCTTATACTGATTTCAAACACTTTAAGGGCTCTGCAGAGAAGTCAGTATCGGATCTGTAGGGCCGTATAGTAACTGTTAAAATCAAATTTGAAGCAGAGCTTCTGACCCTGTGTTCCGTTTACATTCCACTTTCTGGTTATGATGATTTTTTGGCAGAGATCAGCAAAATTATGTATGATATGGACAGCATATATGTTATACTGGTCGGAGACTTTAATTGTCTGAGTACAGATCCGTTAGACAAATCCACTCCTTTCTCCTCTTGGGACAGATATAAATCTAAAAGACTTAAAAATTCCTGACTGTGTTATAAAAATGTGCCTACTTAGGCAGTCGGTGGGCAAACATCCATATTAGCATCTTATTATGACCTGATTTGCATGTAGATTGCACAGTGCAATTGTAGGATCTCACAGCACCACCTGTAGGTCAGTCTGAAAGTACAGGGGAAGGCTGGGTCAGCACCCAGCTCAAACTGTAGGTCAGTCTGGAACTATAGGGGAAGGCTGGGTCTGCTTACAGCTCCACCTATAAGTCAGTCTGAAAGAAATATCTGACATGTAGAAAAATTGTAGTTTCCCTCTGAAATACACTGGCAGGCTTGCTAGTAAGGGTTTTCTGACATCATCACACGGGGACGCCATTGGACTTTTTTTTTTTCGCTAACACTTGTCAAAATACAAATAAAAGAATGGAAAAGTAAGTAAATAAACAAATAAAAGCAAACTGAATGATTGCAGAGGCATCTAAAGGCCCCAAACCTCCGTTCTTTAAGATATGCACCTTTACTAAGCACCTGCTCTTTAAAGGGAAACCTCAATCAATAAGTATCCCACATCTTAATGTGAGGCAGTCCCCACTTAGACTTTCCCGATCCTTGTGCCATACTAAAATTAAGCATAGACTGTAGTTTATATCTCAGTCTCAGTATGGTACTGGGCTCAGGAAAGGACAAACCAGAACTAATAATAGTTCCTACTATTAATAACTTTATGCTCTCACCTGTGGCTGATCACTGGCTCTGACATCAGTCACTGGAGGTTCTGGGATGCACCCCAAGTGTCGCTCATCACAAAATGTTGGGTGGGAGAGAAGGCAGGATCCGCTGGTTAAAAATAACATTGCAAAAGCACAGACTAAGGTAAAATTATGCTTTTTAGGAGAAAAGCCTAAACAGGGACAGCCCCACCCTAAAGCGTGGGACACTTCTTGATGGAGGGTTCCCTTTAACAATATTTCATGATCCTCTGTTTCTTGTAAATGCCTTATTAGGTACGGGTGTGGGTGAACACGTTTGTGTTGGTTTTCTGAGTGCAGTCAGCAAGCACAAATCCACACTGAAGTTTACAGTTCTGTAAGTAATATCTTCAAGATTTCATTTTAAAAACACTGAAATGAACACCTCATCAAATATAAACCATAAGCTAAGCTGGTAAAGGTAGTCCCAGCCTCATTCACCACTAACATGAATTCTAAGAGCACAGAGAGGGTAAAGATTTGCCTCCAACTTCAGATTACCACTGATAGCTGAGTTCACGAGTGATGCCCATGTAATTTTATTTAATTTTTTTTGTCCCCTATTTTTTCCTTTTTTATTTTCTATTCCATACCCTGATGATTGATTATTGCAAATGCCAGGCCAATTCTCAGGTCTGGAGGGAAGGCAAGTGGTTACCTTCCCAATGGATGAAAATGTCACTCTGTGATGGCCCGGTAGGGAAGTACAAGTATCGGGAGAATGCCCCCCTCCACAAGGAGCCATGAATTCACCAACCTGATGTATCCAGCCTCCAGACATCCTCAGTGTGAGATTCCAGGGTTCACACATGAATCCTGATCTCCTAGGTACATACAAACATATGAATCTTGCCAGCAGAAACAGGCTTCATGGTCTATCAAGTCTGCTCGAATGTGCAGCTAGCACCCCTGTACTACACCTGCCCATCCCCATCCCCTCTGTAACCCTCGGAAACTGCTCAGCGTTGTTTACCCAGTCCCCCCCTTGCCCAGTCCCATGCTCTTTTGAAACTGCTCACCATCCTGTATGCCACCACTTCCTCTGGTAGAGCGTTCCATTTTGACACCGACCTCTCAGTGAAATAATGCCCCCTCATCTCCCTCCTGAATCTGCTATCCTCCAGTCTTAGCCCATGCTTTCTCATGCCCCTTCACTTCCTCAGCTTAAACAACCCCTCTGTGCCAGATTTGTTGATCCCCCTCAAGTATTTGAAAGTTTCAGTCATATTCCCGTGAGCCCTTCTCTCCTCCAGGGTATACAAACTCAAGTGTCTCAGCCTTTCTTTATAGGTTCTGCCTTCCATCCCCTGTATTATTTTCATCTCCCTATGCTGCACTGCCTCAAGTAGCCTGATATCCTTCATCAGATATGGATGCCAGTACTGCACGCAGTACTCCAAATGCGGCCTGACCAAGGACCTATACAGGGGCAAGATCACATCCTTGTGTCTGGACGAGATCCCTTGCACAATGCACTCCAGCATCCTATCGGCCTTAGTCACAGCCTTCCTGCACTGAGCAGAGTTGTTCATGCACCCCATTACCATGACACCTAGATCCTTCTCCTCCTCAGTGACTCCCAATCGCACCCCACCCAACCAATGTTCCCTTCTCGAGTTCTTTGCCCCGAAGTGCATAACTCTGCACTTCTTTGCATTAAAACCCAATTGTCACCTTGCCAACCACTCCTCAAGTCCGGTTAGGCCACCCTGTAACTTCTTCCACCCCTCTAAGTCATCCACAACAGCCCCCATCTTGGTGTCATCAGTGAGTAAACTGATCTTGTTCCCAACCCCATGTGCAATATCCGATATGAACAGACCAAATAACACTGGCCCCAGCACAGAGCCCTGCGGCACACCACTGGTCACTGGCCTAAGAGATGAGAGTCCCCCCCCCACAACCACCCATTGCAGTCAATCTTCCAGCCAGTTCTTGATCCAGTTAGCCATCTTAGCCCCCTACCCCTACATATTTCTACTTTTTCCCCCAGTCACCTGTGAGGGACCGAATCCAAGGCCTTGCTGAAATCCAAATATAGGACATCCACTGCATGGCCTTTGTCCAATTGCCTTGTGACCCAGTCGTAGTATTCTATTAGGCTGGTCTGGCATGATCTCCCAGAGATGAACCCAAATGGAGCTCATCTACCTCCAGGAGGGTTATCAGTCTCTCCTTCAAGATTGCTCCCATAAGTTTACCCACTATGGAAGTGAGACTGACAGGTTCGTAATTACCCAGCTCATCCTTTGGGCCACTGTTGTGGATAGGAACCACATGAGCCAGCCTCCAGTCCTGCAGTATGCAACCCATGTCCAGGGAGGTGTTGAACAGGTCAGCCAGCAGCCGGCCAATACCTCCACCATCTCCCTCAACACCCTAGGGTGAATGCCATCTGGACCTGGTGCCTTATCCACCATAAGTGCCTTCAGACCTTCCAGTACCTTGCTTTCCACAATCACCCCATCAGTCACCTCCTCCCCACCCTCCCAGTCTACGGAGGTAGCGGACCTTCTACCTCCCTCATGGACACAGAGCAGAAGTATTCATTCAGTACTTCTGCCTTTTCCTTCTCCTCCTTCTCCACCCATCTTCCTTCCTTCTTGATCCAGACTATCTTGTTTCTGCAGTTCCTTTTCTCCCTTACATATTCATAGAATTCCTTCTCCTGCTCCCTGATGCCCCGAGCTAGCCTCAGCTCCTTGTAGGCCTTAGTCTGTCTTACTAACTTGGTTACCTCCTTGGACCTCCTCGCAGACATCTCCCTGTCCTCACTCCCAGTTCTTTTCAGTCTCCTAAAAGCTGCTGTCTTGGCCCTCACCCACTCCAACACATTCCTGGTCATCCAACATGGCACCTTAGCCCTGGACTTCTTGCTTAGAGTTCTGGTGAATGCTTCAGTAGCCTCCCTCAGCCCAGACTTTATGATACCCCACTTCTGTTGTGCATCCATCTCTGACCTAATCACCTCAAGGTATCCCATTAGCATTTCCCTCATCCTCCCAAAGTCCGCCCATCTGAAGTCCACTACCATTGTTGCTGACCCCACAGCCTCCCTGCTTATGCTAAGCATGAACCACACTGAAAGGTGGTCACTCCCAGCTCATGGGTCCTCCACCGGTAGCTCCCTCACCATCTCCCCATTTGATAATACCAGGTCCAATGTATTACCCAGCCAAGTTAGTTTGCCAGCCATCTGCACCAGATGGCCATCCTGGAATACATCCAGAAGTACCCGTTCCCTGGCACTAGAGATGGCTTGGGTTCCCCACTCCACCCCAGGTAGATTGAGGTCCCTCACAATTACCATGCTCCCCTTACCACATACCCTTTGAATCTGATCTGCCAACTCCCTATCCAACTCCTCAGACTGTGCCAGTGACCTATACACCACCCCTAGCCACAGTTACCTGCCCCTTGAATCCAGGAACTGCATCCACAGTGCCTCTTTCCTCCCCTCCTCCCCCTCATCCCCTGTGTATCTAATTCCATTCTTTACATAAATTGCCACCCCTCCCCCTTTCCCCATCCCTCTGTCCTTCCTATAAACTCTGTACCTGGCGATCACCAGATCCCAATCCTGGTGTTGGCTGGCCCACGTCTCCATGATAGCCACAATGTCCACCATCCCCATGTTTAAGAAAGCCTGTAGTTCAGCTACTTTGTTACCCAGGCTCCTCACATTCAGGTAAAAGTACAAATCAACACCAAGCCACTGGGATGAACCCATGCTAACACTGTTGTACAAGTTACTTCTGACATTAATGGAGAACTGCCTTGCATGGCTGCCATAAGTACAATCATCCAGGAACAGGACATAAGGCAACTTAGTGGTCATGAGAATTAGCCACTAACCAGTGGCATAATGGGACTGGACCCTAGAAGATTTTACAGTGATAGACTAGTAGGGAAAGAAAGTACCTCCTTTACATTTAGCTGACATGGTTTAGTGTAGCATTAGCTGTGCTTTAATTAGATGTTAATATCTAAACAATCCTTAGAAAGTTGGCCTACCTACAGTACTTGTCTAATCCCCATGCTACAAACATGATAGTCTAGCACCATTTTTGTTTTCTAGAGATTATTACTTAACTTTTTGTATAGTGCCGTGATTACAGCATTAGCAGTCACTAACGCCATGTCCTTGCCTGCTGACTAACAGTGTGATCTCAGGAAGACCTTGTCATTAGAGTGTGTGGAATGCAGAATTCTTCCAGTGGAATTCATGCAGAATGGAAATTCTACTTCTGAAATGCTTTGCATGATTTATTTGTTAATTCCGTGGAATTTCAAAAAGCATTTCTGTGTAAACTGTGGAACAATATTCCATGGATTAAATCTACAAAATATTATTCTGTGGTTTGTGAAAAATGAATCCACTGTGCAGAAACTATGGAAAATGATTCCACAGTTAATATCAGAAAAATACATTAAAAAAAATAGAATTTGATGGCAGATTAGAACTGATTGGCCCGGTCAGTCTGCTGTTTCTCCCTACCTATGCTATTACCACAGACCACACCCAATCTACAGCTCTTTCTCCCTCCCCCCTTCCTTTCCATTATGATTCTCTTTTGATTATCTCATGTATTCTTGAACCGCAGCACAGTTTTCACCCCCACCACCACTGCTGGAGGGCTGTTCCAGGAATCCAACACTCATTTCTATATTAGAACAGGTGTGCAATGTTACAAGTAATTATATTTCTTGGTATTGATGGCATTATTTTTTAAACTATTTAAATAGCCTAGCTCATTAGACACACAAATTGTGCATTGTTGAAGAGATGCTATACTTTATGTAGCAGTTACTAAGAATGTAGATTTCCACTTAGGTCCCTCAAGCTTGTATGCAAAAAAAAAAATATATATATATATATATTTATGCTGGTGTGGTAGCACCAGTATAGTTAGGCTTAATAAGAGTGTTTAATGTTAAAGGCCAGTCTTTCCAGCTTCATACCTTTGGAATGGTTCAATGGATTTGCATTCAATTGGGTATGCATGATCGCTAGGGGCAGGTCTGGTGATGTGACACATTTGGTTTGAATCCTTAGTGTGGTTTTTGAGATACAGAGTGTTGACTAAAGTGAGATTTTTTTTTGTCCACCTGTATCTCAGAAATGGCTTTAGTTTCTGGGCTAAAAAGGTTTCAGAGTTGAAAGCCTTGGCCTTTCAGATATGCCTTTTGAAGGTTTGGTGCAAAAATATTAATCCATTCCAAAGTTATAAAATGTTGAATTTCCCATTATTTCCTATGGGAAAAAAATAGATGTCCCACATGAAAATGGATTCTATGTCAGAGGAGCTACATGGAAATGGATTCTATGTCACAGGAGAGAATCCTTTTTCACAGACAGGGTAATCCTGTGTCACAGGTGGGAAACTGTTTTTCGTGTGTCTGCCATTTTGCTTTCCCACTTAGCGAGTGGAGCAAAACAAACAAAACTCAAAAAATGAATTTTAAAAACTAAACATGAGAACCTAGCTAAAGGGCACCCATTTAGCTATATTCTCATGTTTTTTTTTTAATTATTCAAAGAAGGAGGTTTTCTGGGACCTAAAATCTCCAGTGGCTACTTTAATGAGAGGAGCGCTTTCCCTGTGTTCTCTGTATGAGAACAGAGGGATTCTCTTGACTTTTGCAGCCACAACTGGAACTCATGCTGCTGGCCACAGTTCTGCAAGTGAGCCCTTTCCCTGGTATCTAGTGGCATCCCCCATTCTCCGATCACCATCCCCTTCTTTATTTCTTTATAATAAAAATATGACACTGGAATGCTCACTCCTGATGTTGGATGCCCCTCCTTGCCCCCTCTTACATTAGTAATAATTGCTGAGATTGGGATGCCCAGTCCCCATGTGGGCATTCATATGGCCCCCTCAACCAGTGTAGGGCGCTGAGGAGCCCACTCCCAATGTCCCCAAATTAATTTTATATTTTATTTGCCCCCCTCAACAGTGTGGGACACTGGGGAACCCACTCCCAGTGTCCCCAAATTACTTTATTATTTTATTTATCCCCACGCCAGCAGTGTTGGACACTGGGGTGCTCACTCCCAGTGTCCCCAAATGCTTGTAATGGTATCTATCACCAAAAAAGAAAACTGTCCTACAGTGTCTTTTACTTTTTTATTTAACATGGAACAAAGAAAACCATCTCTCCTGATTGCCTCTGACCCTCTTCCCCATCCTGACCCTCCCACTGAGGATCCCCACCCACAACCCCCCTAACCCCTTACTTACCACTGGAGGCCAGATGTTCTCATATTCTGTGGACTGGGACACATCTGCACTCTTGAAAGCAAACTACAAACTGAGAAATAAAGGTAAGCACCATATAATGTACAGTATTTCAATGGCATTTTGAACTTACTTTCATAACATTGCTGTTTTTTGGAATTTTTTCTTCAAATTTTCAACATGGGCTTTTTGGAACCCCACCTCATGAACACTGTCACTGTTGTTTTGTTAATCAGGCCCAGAAGGTAATTATACGGTCACTGTGTGAAATCACCTTTAACGACTGATTAACATAATGACAGTGCCAGTGTTCATGAGGTGGGTCCCAAAAAGCCCATATTGAAAATTTGGTGAAAAAATTCCTAAAAATTGCTTAATTATGAGCCGTTGTTGAAATGTTTCTATGCACATGCATAACTTTGGTAATTTTTAATATTTTGACTCCAAATTTTCAACATAGCCATTTTTCACACCACCTCATGAACAGTACAGCTGTCATTTTTCAGATCCTGCCCAAAATGTGTTTTCACACCTGTGGCGTGAAATGGCGTTTTGGCACAGATTTCAAAATTCTAACTTATGGAGTTTATGAGGACAGTTCATAAGAAGAATGAGTTCAAAATTTGGGGTCAGAATATGAAAAAAATCTCTATGTTATGACCATTCATTTCAATTTCAGTATGCCTGCTCATAACTTCAGAAATGTTAAATATTTTGACTCCAGATTTTCAACATAGCCTTCCTATTACCTGGCCTCATGTATGTCACAGCCCCAAATGTGTTTTAGCACCTGTGGCCGAAAATGGCATTGAAGTTGTGCAGAACTGGCGTAGATTCGAAAATGTTCTATACCAGGTTACATGAGGTGGGATAATAGCATAACTATGCTGATAACTTGGTCACTTGTGTCCTATGAATTGACACGGCTACATACATATACATAGGTATGGGGGGATGTGAGCATCACAGACAAAAAAGGGGATGATTATAGTATCTGAAAAAGTAAGGAAGTTCATTGCAAAAACTTTGTTAATGCATCAGTTAGGGTTCTTACTGAAGTGGCAAAAGCAGGGAAACCCTAACACCCCACCCCCACCCTGTAGATACTGATAGGCATTCGGGGGTGCCTTGGAATCGTCAGTCCTAATGCCCCACCCTGCAGAGACTGACATGCGTTGGGGGTTCCTTTGAGTCATCAGCCCTAATGCTCAGCCTATTCTACTATACTGTGCCCATTTCATCTTATTTACTTATGGAATGAGGTGAATGTTAGGGCTGATGACTCCAAGGCACCCCCAATGCATGTCAGTCTCTGCAGAGTGGCAGTGGGGGAATTAGGGCTGATGACTTCAAAGCACCCCCGATGCCTGTCAGTCTCTGTAGAGTGGGGGGGTGTCCAACCCTAACACCCCATTTCCCTGCTTTTTTTTTCACTTTAGTAAGAACCCTAACTGATGCATTAACAATGTTTTTTGCAATAAAGATAGATAGATAGATAGATAGATAGATAGATAGATAGATAGATAGATAGATAGATAGATCAGAACACTACATACTGGGTATGACACTGACTAATATAGCAAATCAAAACTACTGTACTAAAATATTAAATGCAACTTGTCTCATCACATTTTCAGATTTCCTGTAGTGAAGTACTACTAGCAGCAACAGACTATTCCCTTCTTGTTCTCCCCCAACCTTTGAAGTACTCCAGTTCTCATCTTTTCTTCATAAGTTTCATTCTCTCTCTCTCTCCTTTTTCTCTCCTTTCTCTCTCTTGCTCTCTCCTCTCCTACTTCTCTCTCTCTCTCTCTCCTTCTGTGTGTCTCTCTCTCTCTTACCCCCCCACGCACACACTACAAGAAGGCAGTGTTGAATAAAAGTGTGTATGCAATCTTTTTCTCTTTGGTGAGATGCTGCGGACCATTGAACAGCTCACACACATGTAGTCCTGTCACAAATCTGTACATTTAGTGCATAATGTGCATGTTAATTGTTCCAAAGCAAGCTACCAAAAATACTGTTCTAGGTAAACCTGTGCAGAATGTAGAATTCTGCTGATAGAATTCATGTGGCATGGCAATTCCACTTCTGAAATGCTCTTTGGAATTTCTTCATTGACTCTGTGGGATTCTAAAAAGCATTTCTATGCAAACTATTATAGATCCAGGGAGCACTCCTGACTAATCAGAGCACTTCTTTCCTCTGCGTGTGAGGCACTCTTATTCCATGAAGAGCGTTTCACGCACACATGCCCTGGAAATGGACATGTTCTGAGAAGTTTATTTTTTTTAAATATATTATTGATCGCTCTCGATCAATAATATATTAATATGCCCCTCGGAACCACTCATTGCTGAAAATGAGTGGTTTCACTTGCCTTCATCTTGAGCCAGAACAGGTCAGCTTCACTGTTCTCACTCCAGCTGAAGGCGCATGAAACCACTTGTTTTCAGCAACAAGTGGCTCCGAGGCACATATTAACACATACAATCACACAGTCTGCAGAGCAATATTCTGCAGTTTGCTGAAAATGAACTTGCATTTTACATAAACTACAAAATAATTCTGCAGTTAACATTTCACTTCTAGAATTTCAGAATTCTACTTACAATGGAATTCCACAGAATTAGACTGAATTTCTGAAATTGCACAGAATTTCAGCAAGAGTAGAATTTGAAATTTCTCTTCTGCTCTAGTTCTAGGCCCAGTTCTGTCAGCATTTTTGAGTTGTTCAGAAGTGTTGTTTTGCCTATCCCTAGGTATATAAGACATTAGTTTAGCATTATTAAAATAATTGAAGCATGTGCCTTATTGTGTTCAGTTTTACTACTGTAAATAGATATAAAGCAGAAAATACAGCTATCACATAACTACCATATTAATCTGTTTTATGATTCAGTAATTTGACTTCTGTATTATACTTACTCATGCAGAACTAATTGGAATGTCATATAGTATACAGGGGGTACCAGTCAGGATGCAATGCGGTGCCTGGAGTTACTGCATAACAAAAAGGGATTGACTGCCATTGAAACTGTCTTGTTTACTGCGGCAACTCTACTGCAGTATGCTGCAGTTCTGTTTTGCATCCTGGCCAGCACCACTATGTATTAATTCACTTACAGCAATTAACAAACTACCTTTATTTTGTTTAAAGGTGGAATTCAATAATGATACCCAGCAGGCAATTTTCAATGGTGTATGGACCACCTTTGTAAAAAACATGGCTTCACTAAATGAATCAGAGCTGCACAAATGGCTTAACGTACGTCTTTGGCCATATTTCTCATTCATCACCAAAGATCAGCTAAATGTTACAGAAGTTATTAATGCAGACTGCCTAAGATTTAAAATACTGTAAGTATATCTTTATTTGTTTTACACAAAGTTGATGGGGTTTACGTCATCTCATCAGGGCATTTTTAAGTGGGCATATGGCTTAGTTTAAGGGTAATACACTTTAATTTTGTATTTTGCATAGTTTTGTATAAAGAGCCTTTCTACAGAGTAACTAAAACTGCTCAAAAGGGCATTCCTCATAGACACTGAGGCTGGTTACATCCCAGAGCTGCTTGACATCAGTCATGCTGTCATTGGGCAAATGCAAGCAGGATGACATGCATCACTCTTAAGATTACTGTAGCTTTGCCTGCCATCACATTAGCACTTTCTTGATGATAGAGTGCTTCTGACAGCAAGCAGCAATGGCATGAAACCTGTAGTTTGCTCTTGTTTTTTACCAGATCAGAGAAGGATTTTAAAACTTCAGAAACTGGGCAGATGCAGCAGCAAAAGTTATACAAGAAGGATGTCCTCTTGTATAATAACAACTTCTGTTACCTGGTTTAGTCATTGAAAAGGTTGCCCTTTTTGTAACCATTTTATCAGTTTATGACTTGTGCAAATGATTTGAATAATTGCTGCACCAGGTATAACCATGTGTAGTATTTGTGCAAAACACAGTAAATGATGACTCAAGAAGTGCCCCCTGTGCACAACAAATGCTGCAAATAGCATTTTCAGCAGTCTGGGAATTTGTTCCTGCACTGGTGAGTTGCACAGGGGTACATTGTCCAGGGACATGACAGACCCTTCAAAAGTTGGGCCCCAGATCTTGTCATGGGACACAGTATTGAGCTGTGGTCTTTCACAACTCAACTGCACTACAAACCATCTTAATTTAACCCTGCTTGCATGGATTTCAGTGGAAGACTCCCAATCACCTGCACGAGAAAGCAAAGGAGCCCCATTCAGCCACGTTTCCCCAAACTCTTAGCTTTGCAAGAGCGCAGTTAGTGTAATTTAATGATCTTTAGTGCTGACCCATTGAAGTTAAAGACCCATTTCACATATTTCTTTTGAGAGTCCTCAGAACCCAAACATGTCTCTTCAGACAAAGAAAGTAGCTACTTATTTCTCATGAGCTATGAAAATGAGGTTAACATTTACACAAGGCTATAAGGAAAAATAATACTGAGTGTTGAAATACATATTATTAATATTTATTATGGACCAAATAGTTGGCAGCTGAAAATAAATTAAAAGGTGGTGGGGATGGATAATTAATCAACATTACAGCATTACAGAAATACTGCTTTCTTACTTTTAATTAGGACTGAGCAAATATACAATATAGTTGTAACTCTGTTAACCTTTCCTCATAGTTTTTTATCTGCATATTGTCAATTGTCTTGGTTGTTCGCCTCTGGACCCTCTCCAGTTTTGTCACAGCTCTCCTTAGATGTGGGCTCCAGAGTGCAGAGCAATAGTCCAGGTGTGGACATACATACTATAAAGTGGTAAAATACAGCCTCTGTCTCTAGATGAAAATGATCTTTTTATACAACCAATTATTTTATTACATTTTTTGATCACCTCATTACAATCTTCTGTAAAGGATATATTAGATGAAATGATGATTCCAAGGTCCCGTTCAGTGGTAACTTGTTTGAGAGCTGTACCATTCAAGTAGTACTGATGTTTTACATTTGCTTCACCCAAGTGCATAATTGCACATTTCTCAGTGTTAAAGGTCATATTATTCATCAATGCCTAAATAAGTACCATAGCTCGGTATTCACAGAGGAGGAGGAGGACGGTAGGGGACCTGAGCTAAAGTCAAATGGGAAGGAGGGTAAATGGGTGGATCTGAGCCCATTCACTGTGTATAGGGTTAGGGCAGAGCTAGATAGATGGAGCATGGACAAGGCAATGGGCCTGCTGGGTTACACTCCAGAGTAATCAGGGAACTGAAGGAGGAGTTTGCTGCACCCTTGACAGGGCTCTTTGACTTGTCCCTGGATACAGGGAGAGTGCCAGAGGACTGGAAGATCGCAGACATACTGCCTTTACACAAGGGCGGTAGTGAGGAGGTGAAGGGGGACTACCGAACTGTCAGCCTCATATCAGTGGTGGGGAAGGTAATGGAGGCATTAATCAAGGAGAGGGTGGTGGATTACCTGGAGGAAAGTGGCTTGCAGGGCAGCAGACAGCATGGCTTCACAAAGGGGAAGTCTTGGCAGACAAACCTAATTCAGTTCTTTGATTGGGTGACTCAGGTGATTGACTGGGGGGGGCATTGGACATGGCCTGTCTTGACTTCAGTAAGACCTTTGACACCGTCCCCCATAGGAAGCTGGTGAGCAAGATGGAAAGCCTGGGGTTGGATGGGAAAATTACAAGCTGGGTGGAGGCCTGGCTGTCAAGAAGAACTCAAAGAGTGGTGCTAAACAGGGTGCACTCTGAGACAGTGAGGGTGAACAGTGGAGTGCCACAGGGGTCAGTTTTGGGTCCACTTCTCTTCAACATCTACATCAGTGATATTGCTGAGGGTTTGAGACAGAGAGAGAGGGTGTGCCTATTTGTTGATGATATGAAAATATGCAATAGAGTGCACACCCCCAGGAGTGGAGGACATGAGGGAGGACTTAAAGACACTTAAAAAATGGTCTGGGACATGGCAGCTGAAATTTAATGCCAAGAAGTGCGCTGTGATGCACTTGGGGAGTAGGAACAGAAGAGCAGGGTACACCCTAGGTGGGGAGGAAATTAAAATAACAGAATAGGAGAGGTATCTGGGGATCATAATCTCCTCAAACCTTAAGGTACAAATCCAATGTAGCAAGGCAGCAGGAAAGGCCAATGGAATGTTGGCATGCATAGGCAGGGGCATTACTAGCAGAAAGATGGAGGTAATAATGCCCCTTTACAAAGCCATGGTGAGGCCGCACCTGGAGTATGGGGTTCAGTTCTGGAGGTCACATCTCTGCAAGGATATAGATGCATTGGAGAGGGTTCAGAGAAGGGCAAGTAAGATGGTGCAGGGTATACAGGGAAAGTCATATGAGCAGAGGTGTAAGGAGCTTGATCTGTACATAGAAACAAAGAATTTGATGGCAGAAAAGGACCGCTTGGCCTACCTAGTCTGCCCATTTCCCTACCTGATGGATAAACTGCAGATTCTAGTTAACCAACAGATTACTTCCTCCTACCCCCCACTAGAATTGCTTTATGTCTGTCCCATGCATTCTTGAATTCTCCCACTGTTCTTAACTGCACAATCTCCTCAGGAAGGTTGTTCCATGCATCCACAACACTCTCTGTGAAAATATGCTTTCTAACATTACCTCTAAGCTGTCCCCCCCTCTGTCTTCAAATTGTGCCCACTTTTCTTGCACATCTCTTTTTCTGAAAGATGCTACCCTCTTGTACTTTATCAATTCCCATGAGATACTTGAAAGTTTCTATCATGTCCCCCCCCCTTTCCTTGAGGTATACATATTAAGATGCCTTAGTCTGTGTTCATATGTCTTCTGCTGCAGACCCTAAACCATTTTGGTTGCCCTCCTCTGAACAGCCTCCACTTTGTCTATGTCTTTGCGGAGATGGGGTCTCCAGAACTGCATGCAGTACTCCAGATGGGGTCTCATCAACTGTCTGTACAGAGGGATAACAACTTCCTGTTTTCCACTATTGATACCTCTCTCTATACATCCCAGTATCCACCCAGCCCTCCTTTCTGCCTTCTCACATTGCTTGCCCACCTTAAAGTTATCTGATATAATTACTCCCAGGTCCCTTTCTATTTTTGTTGTTGTTAGTATCTCACCCCCCATTGTGTACTCTCCCAGTGGGTTTCTGTTTCCCAGGTGCATAACCTTGCACTTCTTTGCATTGAAATTGAGCTGCCATACATATGACCATTCCTCCAACCTTGCTAAGTCCCTTTTCATCCTTTCCACCCCACCTTGTGTATCAACCCTGTTGCAGATCTTTGTGTCGTCTGCAAAGAGACATACTTTTCCTTCCAGGTGCTCTTCAATGTCACTTATAAAGACAGTAAAGAGGACCAGTCCCAGTACTGAACCCTGTGGTACCCTGCTAGTTACCCTACTTTCTTCACTGTGAACTCCATTTACTATTACCCACTGCATCCTGTTATCCAGCCAATTTTTTATCCAGGCTACCACCTTGGGAACCACTCCAAGGTTGGCTAACTTGTATATTAATCTTTTGTGTGGGACTGTGTCAAATGCCTTCCTAAAATCTAGGTAGACCATATCCACAATCCCTCCCTGGTCTACTACTTTGGTCACCCAATCAAAGAAATCTATTAGAGTCATCTGACATGATCTTCCCATTGTGAAGCCTTGCTGCCTTGGGTCCTGTGCCCCACTGGCCTCTAGGTACTTTACAATATTTTCCTTCAGAAGTGATTTCGTCATTTTCCCTACCACTGAGGCCAAGCTAACTGGTCTGTAGTTTCCTGCCTCTGCCCTGCTCCCACTTTTGTGAAGTGGAATCACATCCACCCTCCTTCAATCCTCAGGTACCACCCCATCCTCCCATGATTTGTTAAAGAGACTAGTCAGTGGTGTCACTAGTTCTACCCTTAGTTCTTTTAGAATTCTGGGGTGAATCCCATCAGGACCCATTGCTTTGTCCACCCTCAGTTTCAAGAGTTCTTTCAAAACCCTTTCTTCTGTGAATGGACTGGTATCGACCCCTATCCAGTGTTTCTCTTGTTTGGTTTAGGTACCTACCCCTCCTCTTCTGTTGTGAATACTGAGCAGAAATATTCCTTCAGTAACTCTGCTTTTTCACTATCACCCTCTATCCATATTCCCTCCCCTTTGTTAAGTCTCCATATCCCACCCTTGGTCTTTCCTTGTTCCCTAATGTACCTATAAAAGGTTTTATCCCACCTTTATAATAGAATTGGCTATGTTTTCCTCAGTTTGGGCCTTTGCTATTCTGACTGACTTCCCTGCCTCCTTCTGCTTTAGCTGATAAAAATCTCTGCCGTGCTCCTTCTGTGTTTTCTTATATTTCCTAAATGCTATCCTTTTCTCCTTAACCTTCCCTGCCACCTCTTTTGAGAACCATAGTGGGTTTTTCCTTTGATTTGTTTTATTGATTCACTTCACACAAAGGCTTGTTGCCTCTGTGATAGCTGTTTTGATTATTCCCCATTGTTCCTCCACTCCTCCTTCTTGCCTGTTTTCTTGTGCTTTTCTGAGGCACACTCTCATTTTCCCAAAGTCAGCCCTCCTAAAGTCCAATACTCTTGCTTTTGTATGGCTTGACTCTATGGCTGTGTTTATTGTGAACCGCACTGTTTGGTGGTCGCTTGTTCCTAGATGGCTACCCACTTCTAAATCCGAGATCCTTTCCCCATCCCCATTTGAGAGTACCAGTCTAAGATTGCTCTCTTCTAAGTGGGTTCCAACACTAGCTGTCTGAGGCATGCCCCTTGCAAGAATGACCCTGCTTCTGGATGTGCCAAAGGTGCTCCAGTTAACATCTGGCATATTCAGGTGCCCCATTAACAATATCTCCCCTTTTTCTCCCATTTTAAGGATGCCTTCTATCAATCATTTCGTTGTTGATTCCCTCTCCTGAGATGGGGGTCTATACACAACACCCATGTGGATTGCAGTGCTATTTCCTGACTCCAGGGTGACCCATAGTGACTCATCTACTTCATATTTACTCTTTAGTTCTGTTGCTTTAATCCTTCCCCTACATAGAGAGCTACTCCTCCTCCTCTTTTACTCTACCTGTCCATCCTATAGACTGTGTATCCTGGTATGTTGACATCCCAGTCATGGTTCTCTGTATACCATGTTTCATTGACTGACACAATATCCAGGCATCCCTCTTCCATCAAGGCCACTACTTCAGGGAGCATGTGACACAGAATACAGGCATTGGTACTCATCACCCTCCATTTTTTGATGGTCTTACCCCTTTTAGCCCCATCCTTGTCCTTACTGCCTTTGCCTTTTTTTGTATTTACTCCTGTCCTGCTCCTGAATGACTCCTCTACCTTGGTGTTTACCTCACTAATTACTGTGTTGTGTGGGGGGAGGCTGGGATTTCCCTGCTCCTTTTCTGTGCCTCCCCCCTTGGCTGCTTTAAATGCCTGCCAATGAAGCATTTAAACCTATAACCTAGGATTCTGGTTCTCCCAGGGACAAATGCAGGCCATCGAGCCAGTATAGGCCTGCATCCCTCCAGGTGACTCCTCAGTCCCCAGTGAAGCCAAAACCCTGAGCTCCACACCAGTTTTTCAACCATTCATTGAATCCCATGGTGCAGAGTACCCTAGCATCATCCTTGCCATAGACAGGCAGCACCTACAAGAAAGTTACTGTAGGTGCTACTTGTCTAAGGCCCCTCCCCAACTCTACAAACTCCTCTTGCACTGGTCTGATCCCATTCCCAGCCAGGTCATTTGTCCCTAGGTGGACAATGATATCCAGCTCCCTCTCTCATGCAGCTGCTCCCGTGATCCTGAGGATTCACTTCCTGTCCCTTCAAGCCATGATGCCAGGCAGGCACTTTACCTCCATCTCCCTTTCCTCCCCCACTCTCTTTTGTGGAGGTTCCCAGTATCCTCCTTGGTCTCCACTGCAGGTGCCTCCATAGAGGAACCGCTCTTCACCAGAACAGCATATGAATTGTGGAGAGATACAGCTAGAGGAATGCACCTCTGTTACACCACCCTCTCCCTCCCTGAGCCCATCTTGGTCCAACCGCTCCTCTTTCTTGGCAGCCTCTGAAGTAGAGGCAGTGGCCCTGGTGGTCCCTTGGTGGGAGAAGAGGTTTCATGAATCCTAACCAGGTCAACCTGGAGATGGACAACCTCCTCCCTCAGACCAGAGACGTGTCTACAAATAAGGCAGCATCGCAGCCTCCAGGAACACTGTCTCCCCGAGCACTGTTGCCCCACAGCCATTGCACTGCACCACTCCCATCATGACTTATTTTGTGTCCCCTGTACTGCTGCCTTTTATGCTTACTCTCTCCTCCCTCTACGTATTTTTCTACCTACTTTCCTACTGCCTATGTACCCTTGCAACTCTTTCCCTTCCTGTTCTGGGACAGGATCTTCCTGTAGTCTTCAATAATCTCCTTCCTCCTTGCTTGGACTCAGACCTCCAGCAGCTGGGGGGGGGAAGAGCTATTTTTTTTCCTTCTAGGTTGATGAAACTAATGTGTCTCAGTGATCCTTCTCTTCCTACTGCCAAACAGGAAGTTCCTGTTGTCAGTCAAATCCAGTGTGGCTATAAAACTAGAACTGGCTTACAATGGGAGAGTGTAGGGGTGGGAAGGAGAGCAATTAGTAAGAAAAACTGTAGTTTTTTTAGTCAGCTGCTTGCTCTGAAAGCAAGATTCCCTCTGTCAGAAACTAGCAGCAGGAAGCTGTCATTGGAGACAGCTGCTTTTCTACTGTTCAAGCTACACCCCCAATTAACTTCTCTCCTCTGCTCCTGTACATGCTGGAGACAAGGAGGGAAACATTTCTGTGTACCTTTAAGCCTCTCAACCTGGACTGCAGATCTCCAGTTAATGTATCTTTCTGGGGTTCCTTCCCACTATAACTCTCTGATACCTTCCTACAATAGTTGCCCTTTGCTCATACTTGCTGTTTCTTATCTCTCTGATTTTGTTGGGGGCCTCTGGTGGTCAAAATACAACAGGTACCCTGTATCATGTCCTAAACCTGGAGCCCTACCACTACTCCAGGCCCCCTCTGTGTGCAGATCCACCCTAGCCCAGTACAACCAGAGGCACAGTCCCATTCCGAAGGCTGGGACAGCTGTTCTCAGCTTAAACATCCTCAGCCTGACAAGCACATTCTAGCTTTCTTTAGCTGTCTCCAGTTTTCTCCTTCCCAATCTCCTGTAGTTGTTTACCTCCATGATCCTGACACAAGGATTTCTACTGCAGCCAAACCATTAATTTATACTGTGGAGCCTTTTTTAGTAGCCCACCAATTGTTTTTGGGGGGGCTGCCACAGGAATAATCCTCTAGGAAAGATTATTGATTCTTGAACACTAATTCTTTTAAAACTAAACTTCAACAGATACATGGGGGATGTGGACCTTGCATGTTGTGACTGTAGAGCAGTAAGGGTCGATCTTGATGGGCTACCTGACCATTCTTAAACTCCTATGTTCCCAAGGGATGATAATTGCTGGTGCTATTTTCACTACATCCCAGGCTTGTTTTTTAATGTTATGCATGACCCCTGTTATGCTCTGCACCAGATAATGTTCTCAGGCAATAATGATTCAGCTCCATATTGGCAGTTAATGAGAGTAATTTATTCACCATGTGGATGTGTGGGTGTGTGGATGTGTAAAGAGAGAGAGAGACAGAAAGCAAACCATTTGGAAGTTTTTTCTCTTGCATCCATTATGGACCCCTCATGCTGCTTTCTTCCAATCTGCCTCTCTGGTGTCCTACATCCCAGTGTACTAAATACCTAATGTAGTCACCATTTTGGAAATTGAGTGAAATCTATTCTTGGTGACTAAAAGTACCCCTAAATCTAAGAAGAACACCGCATCCATTTTTATGTTGGCTCGCACACCAACAAACATCTTGCGGTAGTAGCAGATTTGGAGGAGCGGTCACTGTTGGGCGAATGCAGGGCACACATCAGTAGGTGCATCCCTCCTTCCTCAATCAGCCAGCATGCAGGTGCCACACCAGCAATTCATATTGTGGCCACCAGATCTAAGAAAAGGTTTGCTGCAATGAGAAACAAGCTTCTCATTGCAGCGGCACAATAACACGCCTCCAACGTAAACATGGCAGCACTGACTGCCGCCGCCCAAAGCATGCCTCACCCCATTTCATTTGCCAATGGGGGAGCCCACTCCCCATTGGCATCATAACCGCCCCAAGTGCATGCCGAGGGGGTGTCAATCCCCTCGGCCTCATGCCGCCCAACAGTCTTTCTTTGCTGACGGGGCCCAATCCCCATTGGCTTCAGTCCCCTTCCCTGTTTATTTTGCCAATGGGGAGCCCACTCCATCAGCATGTCTCCCCCATCTGTTGTGTGCCAAGGGGTGCCCAATCCCCTCAGCTCTTGCCACCCCTTTCATTACGTGCCAACAGGGGTGCCCAATCCCCTGTCAGCTACAGCCCCCCCAAAAAAAATCAGGTGACATGCTGGGAGCACACCCCAGCATGCCAAATGTCCCTGCAATTAAAAAAATGTTCTGCTGTGTTCCCTTTTTATTTTTTTCACCCTGTAAAAAAGAAAACAGTCCCTCATGGTCTTCCTGACCCCTCCCACAACCTGCACCCACCCACTGTGCACCATACCTCCCCACACACCCCCTCACCCCATACTTACCTCTGGAGCCTGGTGCAATGATCTTCGGTGGACCGGGAACATGTCTGCACTCTTCAAAGCTGACCGTGAACTGAAGAAATGCCGGTAACCTGTGCAGTATAATGACATAAATAGGGTATTTTCAACTTTGGTGCATATCTCAGGCATTTTTAGGAATTTTGACACCAAATGTTCAACATGGGGTTATTGAGACCCTGCCTCATGAATTCTGTCACTGTCATGGTGTTATTTGGTCCCAAAAAGGTGATTTTGCAGTCACTGCATGGAATCACCTTTCGGGACTGATTAACAAAATGACAGTGCCACTGTTCATGAGGGGGGCTCTCAAAAAGCCTATGTTGCAAATTTGGTGGAAAAAATCTAAAAAATGGCCGTTTTACGAGCGTGCATTATGCAGTTTCCACACATGCTCATAACTTTATCAATCTGTAATATTTTCACTCCAGATTTTCAAAACTGGCATTTTTTCCACACCTCCTTATGAACAGTACAGCTGTCATTTTGCATATCCTGGCTGAAATATGTTTTCACACATCCAGCACAGAATAGCGCAGTCGCTATGCAAAATCAGTTTTTGGGACAGCTTAAGGACATGACAGTGCTACTATTCATGAGCAGAGGTCCTAAAATGCCTATGTTGAAAATTTGGTGGAGAAAGTCTATAAAATGACTGTGTTACAAGCATGCATTGTGCAGTTCCCATGTACCCTTGTAACTCCACAAATTTGCTATATTTTCATGCCACATTTTCAACACTGGTATTTTTTCACACCAACTTATGAACAGTACAGCTGTCATTTTTCACATCCTGCCCAAAATGTGTTTTCACACCTGTGGTGCACAATGGCATGGTCGCTGTGGGAAATCAACTTTTGGGACAAATTAACAAAATCACAGTGCCACTGTTCATGAGGGGAGGTCCCAAAATGCCTATGTTGAAAATGTGGTTAACAAAATCCCCAAAATAATTGGGTTACAGACGTATGTTGCATAGTTTCTGTGCATGCTCATGACTTTTCCATATTTTCACTCCAGCTTTTCAATGTTGCCATTGTTTTACACCCCTAATGAACAATACAGTTTTCATTTTTTACATACTGCCCAAAATGTGTTTTCGGACCTGTATCTCCAAATGGCATAGCCAATGTGCAAAACCACCTTTCACCTAAAAAACTGTTAGTGACGCTCTTAATGGGCACAAAAAGCCCATGTTGAAAATTTGGAGTGAAAATACCAACACACGCCTACAGCGTTAGGGTTTCCAGCTGTAACACCCCACCCTATGCAGACTGACAGGCGTCAGGGGTGTGACTCAGGATCATTAGCTGTAATGCTTCCTATTCCATCCCCACCCCCACCGTACAGCCAGTACA
Organism: Neoceratodus forsteri; assembly: GCA_016271365.2. NCBI lineage: Eukaryota > Metazoa > Chordata > Ceratodontiformes > Ceratodontidae > Neoceratodus > Neoceratodus forsteri. The sequence goes on along the minus strand of JADMNL010000025.1, from coordinate 65,074,268 downwards.
GTGTTTGGCCACAAAGTTCACCCCATTCTCCTATACTGCACCCACCTCAGCATATTTCCTTGTGGAATGGGGTACATATAACACCCAAAGACCCCAAAGCAAACCACAACACTTGTCACTGTCTACAGGGTAGGGTGAGGCAAAATGGCATAAGCGTTATAGCTGATGACCCAAAGGCACACCCCAGTGCCTGTCAGTCTCTAAAGGGTAGGGGTGGGGTTGGTGTCACTTCAATACTTCACTGCCATTCCTATTATGCGTTTCTAACTCCAGCACTACCAATGCCAAAGCCAGCGAGACAACATTTGACATTGATAAATGCTTGTTACAACAGTTACATTTTGTAGGCAGCATTCTTCTAGATCTAGGTAATTTCCAGGTGCTGCTCCAAGTTCATGAAAACAGTTTTGAATGGTATTAACAACAAGAAATGACCCCCCCAAGTACTTATCCCCCTAAAAAACTACCTACCTCAAACCCCAGAGCATTTACAAAATATACAAAAGCTACATCTCACAGATAATGTCATCCCATGACATTTGTTTCATTTTTTTAAAACAAACTTTACATTATGATTCAACTATGAAAAGCCCACTGCCTCCCAGAAAATCCATATTTACATAATTATGCTTTTAAATTATAGCCCCTCTTCCAGCTGAGACTATTCAGATTTCATTGGTTATCCATTATTTATAAATGCCTACATGTTCATGGCCCTAGGTACCTTATGGTCAAGCTAAACACAAATCTCTCCCCATGACTGATCCAATCTCCAGATAGACTAACAATGGCCCCTATGCGCCAATGGGTGGGTAATATGCACTGGAGATGCATTACCTGCCCATGGAGCTCTGCACCAGTGGACAGGTGCTCACTGGTGGCATTCACTACTGTGAGCCACCTGTCCATGGCCCCGCACTCTGGTATGCAGGTCCACACAGGGTGGGTACAGGCAGAGTCGCAGACCCAGCTGGGCATCCAATCAGATGCCTGGCATGGGTCCAACAATGGATCCCTTATGTGGCAGGGTGCACACTGGCAGTATGCCCCACAGATGTCTGAGGGCCATCGGCTGTGGCGGGTGGGAAGAGGGCAATGCCTCTGGTCCTCTGATGGCACCAAAGTGGTGCAGAGGGATGGGGGTATGTTGGGAGGTTGAACAGTACCATCATTACTGGGGGGGTTGGACATGCAGTGCCATTGGAGGGGGCAGCATCCAGGTACCAGTGCCCATGTGAGGGGTTTGGATTGGGGGGCAGCCACACACACACACACCGCTATGTACTGGGGTGGGTGGATGGCACCAGCGGCCATTTGCTGTGGCCCCGGAGGTTCAGTGGGCTGTTCGCCCTGTTCTGTGGTGTGTCCCAGGGTATGTGCGGGGCACATGGGGGTTTACATCAGGGTTCTCCCTGACATACCCTATGCCCCCTACACACCCCCATGACCAGCACTTTGCACCTTTGTGCATGGTGCATAGTGCTGGCACGCCCCCGCGTGGTACATACCTGGGGGATTAGGCACATCCTGTCTGCACAGCCTCCTTTGTACATCCTGTGCGGGGGCCACAATGGGTACGGAGTGGCTATGCACCCCAGATACACGCACATAGCCTCTCTGCTCCATTGGTGCATTGGGTCAAATATGCCTTTCAGGGTAGTCTGACTCTGGCAATTGTATTTTTGAATTTTGTGCTTCCTAAACATGGAATGCTTTGTGGCTGGTGTTCAGTGATGCCCCCAATCATTACAGGTTGAAGAAACTGATGTTATTATTCTAGAATACTCTGTTTTCATGATTTAAAGAATTATAAATAGTTGTAGCAGTAATGTGTTCATGCTATATTTAATGCTATGTTTGATGTAATTATTGTCCTCTTTGAACCATAGCTGTATGGCATAACCAAAACTGTCAACATTAACTCACATATAACAGAGAAAAAATTGCATTTTTTACAATTATAGTATGACTATGCATGTTGCATAACTTGGCATTCTGCACATTCAGACGATCAGACTGTACTGTACAGCACAGAAACAGAAAATGTATTTCTTTCTCTTTCTGAGCCATGCAGGATTGTGAAGCATGGATATGGGTTACAACTGTGAGCATGACTCATCCAGCAATATGGCAGATAGCAGCATCAGCTGACAGCATGTGTCTGCACTCTAGTCTTATTATAGAACTCAGTGCTCAATGCTCAATGCTCCAGCCCCTTCCAAGCCCTGGAAGCAGTCCCTGATTGGTCAGGCCATGGGAGAGGCTCAACTTCTCTATCTCCTCCAGCTAGCTGTCATCCTGGCCCTCCATATTTGGGATGGACCTTCCAATAGCTGCACAGAGGAGTGTGAGGGCAGGTAGGAGTACTTTCTGCTGCACAGATGCCTCAGTGGTGGAGTATCAACCATGCAGCACTTATATTAGTGCCAGCTTCCCAGATGTGGGAAGGCAATCTCAGTATAGGAGATAAAGTTCATCATTTTCCACCTAAGTTAATGATAAATTATCTTCTTTTCTTAGAGTGTTATGCTTGAATATCCATTACAATGATTTTACACCTGTAAAACAGCAAGATATATACAGTGTTATCAAGACCTTTCTTCTAAATACAGGCAAGTATTTTCAATTAATAGATCTTAGTTTGTTGATTCATGAGATGTGTTAGGTGTGTTAGGAAAGTCAAATTACAGAAAAAAATTAATATATCTTCTGAGGGAGTAACATGAGAAAACATTTGAGAGACTAACATAGACTCTAGCATGTCAGTCTTATTTAATGAAGGGTATTAACTTGCTTGTCTGTTTTACTGAAACTTTAATTGGTTTAAATCATGCTTGTGTTGCACATAAGGGCCCAGATATTCAAACGGGTTGCGCTCCGGCACGATATTCAAAAGGGAAAAGTGCGTGGCACAAATTCCGATGCGCTGGAGCGCATCAGTAATGTATGCAGGCGCAGGTAGGGGAGGCGTGCCCATGCATACTCTGCACAGCCCGATATTCAGCCCAGGATGTGCAGAGCCATGCATGCGCAACCCCTACCTGCGCCAGCACAAAGTTGATCCAAAAAAAAAAGGAACAACAGATGGCCACCCACAGGTGAGCTACCACATTGCAGGGTGCAACAAGGCACCTGTGGGTGGCCACCTGAGCTCCAGCTCCACCTGGCGGTGCCCCCCCATGCCTGATCGTGGGAATTTGTTAAAAAAATGAAGAATTCCTTCCAATATCCCTGGTGGTCCAGTGGACCGTTGTCTGCCCGATCGTGGGCATTTGTAAGAAAATAAATAAATATTTCCAATATCCCTGGTGGTCCAGTGGACCGCTGTGTGCCTAATTGCGGGCATTTTTAAGAAAATAAATAAATATTTCCAATATCCCTGGTGGTCCAGTGGACCTTCAAGCCTGATTGCGGGCTAAGTACATAAATACACCCCAGCAATATCCCTGGCGATCCAGTGGACCCCCCAACCCAGCCGCCCACTGAATCCCACCACCCCGCTCCCCCCCGGTCAGCGGCGGTGGCAACACCACCTGCCTGCCGCCCGCTGACGGCTTATAGTCGGTAGGGTTGTCGCCCATTGGTCTACAGGCGTGAGCCAATGGGCGTGCAATCCTACCACTACACATTCCAGATATGTGAATGGATCCCATTCACATATCTGCGAATGTTATACTATATAGACTGCATGCCCATTGTCACACTGTGGACCAATGGGCGACAACTCACTGATGTGTCAGTTGGCAGGCGGTGGGGTGGCAGGTGGGTGGGGTGCTGCTGCCTGCCGCTGACCAGGGGGAGTGGGGTGGTGGGATTCATTGGCAGGTGGGGTGGGGTGTCTACTGGACCACCAGGGATATTGCTGGGGTGTATTTATGTACGTAGCCCATGATCAGGCTTGCAGGTCCACTGGACCACCAGGGATACTGGCAATATTTATTTATTTTCTTACAAATGCCCATGATAGAGCACACAGCGGTCCACTGGACCACCAAGGATATTGACAATATTTATCTATTTTCTTACAAATGCCCGTGATCGGGCACACAGCGGTCCACTGGACCACCAGGGATATTGGACGGAATTCTTCTTTTTTTAACAACTGCCCATGATCGGGCTGTGGAGCACATTGCCGGCTGCAGGGGGCGTTGGTCCCCGACGGCTGCTGCCTGACCGGGCGCCAGGTGTAAGTCGTCGGGGATCGGCGCACCTGCATGCAAATGGGGCCATAATGACATGCAAATGGCCCCATTTGTGCCTTGCATACATTATGGCCCCATTTGCATGTCAGGTTTTGAATATCGTGGTTGCTGTGCATGGCGCAATGGAACTTGCGCTAGTGCATTCCCATGCTCCACTCTGGCCACTTGTGCTGGTGCAGTGCCACTGTGCCATGCACACTGTGGGTGGCCTGGGTGTGATATTCAATTCTGTCGAGCCATGGTGCAGCTCCGTTGAATATCGCCCAGTCCATACCCCCGCGCAGCGAAGTTGAGCTGTGCCCATGCTCGCGCCACAGCCTGGCACAGTTTGAATATCTGGGCCATTGTGTAAAATATGAGAAAATGTATAAAGTTGGTTGCGTAGTCTTTCTGATGCATGGAGCTAGAGTAACTGTGACAATAACATTCAACAATTTACCATGTTAAGCCATGAGATCACTTCATGCAGAAACACTTCACTCGCCATCATAAAACTACAACAATTACACTAAAATGTCATTTATTATTAAATGCACTCTCTTGACCTCTTGACTTTAATAACAATACAAAATAAAGTTCAGAGCAAAATGAAACTAAGGTATTTGCATATAACTCTTATCAAATTCTGTTTCGTAAATGAGAGTCCAGTCTTCATCTCTCTGAAACAGCCATGTACTGTATATTGCTGTTTCAACCTCGTACTGTATATTGCTGTTCCAGCTGCAGATTGTATATTGCTGTTCCAGCCACGTACTGTATATTGCTGTTCCAGCCGCAGACTGTATATTGCTGTTCCAGCCACGTACTGTGTATTGCTATTCCAGCCACATACTGTATATTGCTGTTCCAGCCACAGACTGTATATTGCGGTTCCAGCCACGTACTGTATATTGCTGTTCCAGCCACATACTGTATATTGCTGTTCCAGCTGCAGACATTATATTGCTGTTCCAGCCACATATGGTATATTGCTGTCCCAGCTGCATACTGTATATTTCTGTTCCAGCTGCATACTGTATATTGCTGTTCCAGCCGCATACTGTATATTGCTGTTCCAGCCGCAGACATTATATTGCTGTCCCAGCCACATACTGTATATTGCTGTTCCAGATGCATACTGTATATTGCTGTTCCAGCCACGTACTGTATATTGCTGTTCCAGCCGCGGACATTATATTGCTGTTCCAGCCACATACTGTATTGCTGTTCCAGCCACATACTGTATATTGCTGTTCCAGCCACAGATGGTCTTCTTTAGTGGATTATATTTACATTTTTACACAAAAGTATCCATAGTTATAAAATGGGTTAGGTACTGTATATTGAGTACTGTGACTGGCAGAATCTGATTATATGACCAAAGTATATTCCATGATATATTCATGGTTCAGAATTCCTTTACAATTTCTTGTCTACTTTCACTCATTTTCTGTCAACACTAACTAATTCTATAGTAGAAAAAATACACTATAAGAATGATGTATATCATGGGATGCATCACTTTTCGGGTGGTTGAACACACTTGGCTTTACCGTGTGCCACACAAATATACCACAAAATAATGAACAAAAGGATAACACAGTTCCTCAATGAAATTACAGTTGCTGTTTGGATACAATAGCTATATGGCAGAACAACCTTGAAAGACTAGATTCCAAGATTTGTCATCAAAGAAACCAACTGTTAGAAATAAAACAAAACTAATTTAGCAAGGCTGAGAATTAGCATGAAATGACATGAAAACATAGAAGGAACAGTATAGCTAACATCAGAACCAGGATGCACAGATATTCTTAGATCAAGGGTATAATGTTTCCACATTTGAAGCAATTGTTTATATAAAAGTAGCACTTGCTCTTTAAAGGGCTATTGCTAATTGAATGATATTTCAAGTTTGGGTTTCTTTATTTAAGTAATAATACTACGTCAGTCAGAGCGTACAAAGAAATTACCTGCTGATATGGGTACGTAAACACTCAAGGCTTGGAGGCTGAGGCACTGAATCAGTCACAGAAGTCAACTATTCTGAGTGAACTCTGGCTAAGTGAAGGCTATTTCTATTACATGGCTGAGAGTTTTGAAACCTAGATGTTTAAAAGCTCTGTGGTAGTTGACATGAACACTCAGTGATGCATGTTTCCCTTTTTTCCTGTGGCTTAAATGTGGATAACATATTGTAAGCATACGTTAAGTAAAGAATAAGGAATAACTGAGATGGGATTATGGGGTGGAGTCCGAAACCCAATGGGTGAGTGACTTCAACCACCGTGAGGCACATTGACATAGCATGATCCCCCTAGTGGATTTGCCTTATTCCACTTATACAATGTTTAGTAATAGTTTTTTTAGCAGTGTAGTAGAGTTGTAATTTGGTACTGTATCTTTAAATGGTTGGCTTTAGGGCATTGGTATCAAATGAGATATGCAGCAGGATTTAGGTTCCAGTTGGTATGCTGCACTAGCTGGGTGCAGCTGCACTGCAAGAAGTGGGTTATTTTTACATGGTTGTAGTTGGGCCCGTTGCTTTCAATTGGTACTGTAGTCCTGACTTTTAACTTCCTGCACTTCCCATGAGGTCTGTGAGGCTAAACTGAAAGCCTGGGCTGTGCTTCTTGTACATTCCATGGGGCAGATTTTCAAATACCCCCTTAGATTGGCGCACCATGTACCAAATCCCCACTTGTGGCAAACTCAGGTGACCCATAGACCCTGCGATTTTAGTAGAACCAGGAACCTGGTGCCAAAGTCTCAGAGTTTGCTGCAAGCCATCACGTGTGCTGAACAAATGGCACAAGGAAGAGGAATGCAGCAAGCTGTGGAACATTCATATGGCAGCACTAGCCATGGCAGAGACCCATGGGCCATGCATCCAGAAGGCTGGCAGGGCTTCTGCAGGGTAGAATAGGGCAGGATGGGGTGGGGGTTGTGACAGACCCAGGATGGGGACACGGCATGGCTGACACTGTGCCAGGGAATGGACCATGTAGAGTGGTGGTCATATGACTAGTGTTGGGGAGAACGACTTGGAGGGCACCAACTGTGGCTCCTCTGGTGAGGTACAGGTGCCCAAGTGCAGAGTAGATATGGAATTCCACTGGCGCTGTCTGCAACAGGAGGGCATGATCCACCTCCCACCCAGAACTGGCTCCAGGGATGATGCTCAGGCTGTTAGACCAGTTCCGGGCTGGTCCGACCATAGCATACCATGCAATATTTGTGGGGGTTTACAAAATCCCATGTTAGGGTATGCTGCAGCACTGCCCTGGCATAAGCCTTCTCCCACCATGGTGCACCAGTGTATCTGTTGCAAGGACAGCATAGACTTGGCTGGTGCAGGCAGTCCTATAACTGGTGCAGGTTGCATCATAAAACTGGAAATGACACAAGATGCAGCGCGGGGAGCCCTTTGCATCATTTCTTTTTAATGCAAGTACCTTGTGTCATTCCCAGTGCTTTGAAAATCAGGCCTCATATGATTTGAGTCAGACCTGGAAGCCTAGGCTATCGATTAGATGTCATGCGACTTCACTCAGGTGCACTGCATTTCAGATGATTAAGTTCAGGCAAAGAGTTTGAGCTGTCATGTGTTTCTTTCTGCATGCCAGATAGGTAAGCAGATGTTCTATTTGCTTTTTGAGCAATGTTTGTGGAAGTTTTGCTATTGGTTTAGTGATGTATCTATACATGTTTCTATTGTTCTGTAGAATCATAGTTTTAAAATATGATTTGTGTTTTTATTAGGTGTTTAAAACATTTTTCTTTTGTGGGCAGCACTGAGGCTGTTGGATTTGGGGTTTTCTGAGTAGAAAGAATGCTTTCTCAAAGTTGTTAAATGGATTTTCTTTGCGGTATGTAATTTTTGAGAAAAATGTTGCTGTGGGTGGGTTATCTGTTTCTTAATTTGCATGGTTTCTTTTTTATGTTGTTTGGTTGTTTGAGTTGCATTATGACCTTTTTGTCCTTGAGAATATGTAATTATGATATTGAATTGTTTGACCTTGACTAGTTGTAGTCTCAACTAATGCACCTCTGTCATGTCTTCTGAACAGGGGTATATACTTCTTTAATGTTGTACCACGTGATGGAGTCCTGACTTATGAGGAGCAAGAACTGATGAGACCCCATTTTATAAATGTAGATAAACTGTGTGGGCATGTCTAAAATGTGGATAATTGATTATGAGAGTAGTTGTATTAAGTTTGTTGGGGTGTTAAATGGCAGTTTTCTTCTATTCTGATTGGCCTGCAACAGATACAATTAGTAATTTTAAATTTTCTGTTATATGGCATACAGTTTACTCCAGTTTAGGATAATGTAATAACTTGTTTTCATATAGATTCTACATCCCATAATGCCTTAACTGTCACTGTAGTAAGAAATTTCACACAGGACCCAATGTAAAAAAAGATTTACTGCATCTAATCACTAAAAATAATGAGTGAGATTGGGAGTCATACTTTCAAATATCCTTTCATACATACACAAATACGTTATCATACATTGTTTTTATAGCACATTATCCAGAATCACAACTAATTGTGTTTTTTATTCAACTATGAAACAGGAAATAAACCAAAATGTTATAACGCAAGTGATGAGAATTTAAATTCAACAGCCTGGTTTGTCAACTATCTGGGGCAATACTTAACCTATTCCAGCAAAAATGACATCATGTCCTTCAGTTCTAGTGAACAACTGGTATGTACTTTGTATTGCTTTGCAAATGTTTTTGTGAGTTAATTGCTATTTTCTTCAACAGTCCATGATATACTGTTTTATTTTTATAAAAGATTGTACTCACCTGCATAACATATGTATACTAAATCATTACTTTATAATGGTACAATATTTAAAGAGGGACTACAGTCAACATTTCTGGCATCAATAAATCTCAGAATTTGGTTCAGCATAGCCTCAATCAGCCTCATGCCAAAAACGAGATCTCTAAGGTACTTTGTTTAAAGGTTACAAGTCATTTTACAATCCTACATTCACTGCCTTTTCAAAAAAGCCATTTTCAGTGAAGAGCTGCTGCTGATGTCATCTCCAGAATTCAGAGTCTAGTCTTCCCTATCAGCAAGCTTATAGAACCTGTTTCTTCAAAGGCTGGAGTTCATGTGCAATAGTTTTCACAAGTAAAACAGGCAGCAACCTTCAAAAAACATTGCCATAAAAACTGTATGTTTCAGGTTTTGTAAAAAAAGTTGACAAATGTGTATTTATTTATTTATTTTGGTGCCTTTATTGTTGTGGTCCTTTTCTTCAGGGTTGATGAATGCTGAATCATAGCACACTGCAGTGAGGTTTAGTATCAGTTTCAGTTTATTTTTTATACTGGAAAGGCATGTGAGCACAATTTCCTGTTTTCACTGGTGAGGTTTACAGACTGAATAATTTTCTGTTGTGGTGGAAGGCTGTGATCATTCACACCTGTCATTCAATTGAGGTGATTTCTCAGGGTGGCACTTTAAAACAATTATTCTACCTCCCTGTACATGGGAGTGAGAGAGGTAATGCTGTTTTAAAACCTCACTATGAGTTTCTATGCAGTAGCCAGCCCAGCCAACCTAGAGCCAAATATTCAAAACTTTGCCCTGGGGCAAAATTAGCACTGCACGGTAGACAAAAATTAGCCCAGAACCGTTTACATGCCATATTCAAAGGAATAGCCCCAGGGCTAAATGAGTTCAATATAGCGGGCAAATGAAGGCATGCAAACAGGGCTGAGACTGCAGTTCAACAACAGCCAAGCAAATAAGATAGCTCTGAATCTAGCAACTGAGAGCAGTGCAAACTGCAACAGCAGCCCAGTGCACACAGAGGTGGCATGAGGTAAGGCTGAACAATGTGGACAACGTGTGTGCTAGCAAAGCAGTGGAGCACAACAACAGCAAACAGTGCATTTAGGAAATACAGTATAAGGAAACACAGAAGGAGCAGGACAGAGAACTGTATCAGTTAAGGCAAAATAAAGCAGGAAAGGCAGTCAGAATAGCAAAGGCCCAAACTGAGGAAAAGATTGCCAATTTGGTTAAGAAGGAGGATAAAACCTTTTATAGGTACATTAGGGAGCATAGAAAGTCAAAGGGAGGGACAGTGAGGCTGAATAGAATGGACAGTGGGTGGGCAGAGAGGGACAGTGAAAAAGCAGGGATACTGAATGAGTACTTTTGCTCAGTATTCACAAAAGAGGAGGAGGGTGAGGTACCTAATCCAATTAACAGAAGCACTCTAGATAGGGGGGTCAATCCCAGTCCTTTCACAGAAGAAAGGGTTCTGAAAGAACTAAAACTAAAGGTGAACAAAGCAATGGGGCCTGACAGGATTCACTCCAGAATTCTAAAATAATTCAGGCGAGAACTAGTGACACCACTGACTACCCTTTTTAACAAACAAAATGAGCCTACTCAGGCAATCCATGGGCAAACATCTACATTAGCACCTCATTATAGCTTGCTTTGCATGTGGATTGCCTGGCGCTATAACATGGTGCACACAGCTCCACCTGTAGGTCCGACTGGAATAATAGGTCGATAGCCACATTTCTTTCTGTGCTCACAGCTCCACCTGTAGGTCCAACTGGTATTACTGGTTGGTTGCCACATTCATTGTATGCTCACAGAACATTAGCTGCAGTCTTGGTTTGGACACAGATGCAAAGACTAATGTGGCCCATGGGAGTAGCACTACATGAATGGGTGGGCATGCTGCATGCCAGAGGCAAATCATTGTTCCTGCCACAGTGTTTCTCAGATTGGACAGTACCATAGTAGGTGATACTGTGGCCAGCCCAGCGGTGCTGAGGGTTGAGGCGCTGGACACCACACCTTGCACCATGCCGGCAATCAGAGTTTGAGAATGAGCTTGGGTGTTGGGAGTTAGCAGGGGAGGGAGAGGATTGAGTGTCTGATGGACTGCTCTCCTCTGCCTTGGGAGGGATCCTGGGTGTCTCCGGCACAGTAGAGACCACCGGAGGAGACTGGGGGTACTACTAGCATGGATCAGCTAAGGGGAGGAGCGTGGTGAACATCTATGGTGCTGCCATGCTGGCATCATTGCATGCCTGTGCTCCTGGGGAAAAATAGAAGAAAACCCTTACTATGTCAGTAGACGACTGCGTGGTTCAGTGATGGGATCCATGCCCAATGTTGAGCCATCTGTTCTGGTGCTCCTGGTCCCTCTCTGCCTCTTCGGTCACTCCATTAGATTGTAGATAGAGCACCAGAGGAGGTGGCGGTCCCACCCTTGGGGACTCAGAGCCAGGGGATTGAGTGGCCAGGTAAGGTTGGAGGGGTAATCTGGGATCAGAGAGCATTTAAGATGGGGGCTTCAGGTGAGCAACAGAAAGCCACCAGCGAGAAACCACTTCTGAGAGAGTTCATCAGGGTAAATGCAAAAATAAAGTCTAAAAAAAGAACAAGTAGGCCATACTGTGAGGTACACAGCAATGCCTACAGTGTGTCAGGCAACAGTGACTGATGCTATCCACACAGTGACAAGCATAGTTGGAAGGTGTGGTCTGACAGTGGACACCACGGTCATACTGTTCTGTAACCCTCATGTGCTGCACCGGTGGCATGGGATCCCCACCCTACCATACACATGGCTATCCGTGTGTGTGGGGATCCCGGACAGGTGTAGGGTATGTGCCCCAAGGAGGGGCACACATACCATCATACTGGCACACTGATGTCAGGAGCAGTCCTGTCAGCGGAACATGTGCACTGTGTGGATGGCCCCAGCTGTGTGGCAGTACCTACTATGTGGTGCAGCCTGGCCACCTGTACACCCTCCCTTCAACACCCTCCATTCCCCCCGGTGCAGCATGTGTCTGCTGGTCTGTATTGGTGTACCCCAGTGGGAGAACTGGAGGTGTGTGCTGCATGGACGCATTGCCATAGTGTCCACTGGGCACTGGGGCACCCACTAATGCCTGGCAGGATTAGGACCGGCAGATGACGTGACATGGGCAGTGCCATCTGTGTGCAGCATGTTTCTGCCATGTATGTATTCTGTTCATTGTTTATTATCACCTTGTTCACCAGGTAAGCACACTGGGCCAAGGCCCAGTGTCTGGAATAACCCAGAGACACTAACTGTGTGGATAAGATGCAGCAGTGTACACTAAAGACATACAATGCACAACAACACACAATACACAAACAGCACATTAGGTGCACATTACAATACATTACAGTACCATACAAATAGTTTGTTGCTGCAAGTGGTGTTCTAGCTCAGATGTAACATTTACATGAGTGTTCACTTCACAGCACTGTTGGGGCATTGCATTCCACAGTTTGTGTGCCTGTGCATATGGAGTGGCCCAGGGTTGCTGTCCACCCACACTGCCTCCTCTTTGGATGCATACAGCCTTGTTCCCTGTTGCTGCTGTATCCACACCCCCTATCCTGGGTTTGCCTGGCATTAAGACCACCTTTTCATCGGCTGTAATGTGCACTGTGATACATGTTGCATTAACACATGTTGTGCGGTGCTGTACTTTTGAATATACATACCATTATGCCTGTATGCATGTCCTCACCCCTCACTTTGCACCGCACATACATTATCTGATGGTGTTGGTGCTATCATGCTGCACCAGCGCTATTTGGTCTTTTGAATATAGCACTCCAGCACAAATGTAGAGCAATTGTGGCACAATCGATTTGCACCAGTCACAAAGTTTTGAATATCTTGATTCTAGCATTTTCTCCCTGACAGGCTGTTCCTACATTCAGACTCATCTATGTTGTATTCCACATTAAAATGATCATTTTACCAGGGCTAACACTTTCACCACTAGCAGGAATTAACACATATTAGGCCCCTGTTAAAGAGTACCTTTCATGATGGTCCAAAAAGTTACATCTTGTAGTGATTAAATGCAGTACTAGACCTGAAAGGGTGAGTGTATTTGTTATCTTTGGCCAAGGTTTACTCTGCCTTCCATAATTTGTATTTGTTTTGGGGCCCTGCTTTAGCCTTGCTGCACTTGCCTTTGTTGTTCATCTGCTGGGCTGCTGGCTCCCGATGGCATCATTGTAGGGCAGAGGAGTGACTCACATTGTGTAGTATGATGCAATCACAGCAACTTTGTAAGGGAAAACTATCAGTACTCAATGTACATATTACAGTCCCCCTTCCCCAATACACCCTGTTAGCAAAGCATTATGCCCAAATACAAATACCTTGTTAGTATTTTTTTTTTTGAAAATTGATTTTCTTCTGCCTAGGTAACAAAGCATGGGGACTGAGAGAAGATAGAGTAGAGTTGCTGTCAACATCTTTCCCAGTCCTTTTGACTTTCATGCATACCCTGTATATTACCCCTTCTTGCACTGATTCTGGAATTGCATTTCATTCATTTTGCAGAATGCAAAAACTAACTGTAGAGGAAAGTAATGAAACACAATTGCAGAATCAATGCAAGAAGGGGTAATTTATGCATGAAAGTCAAAAGTAGTGAGAAAGGTGCTCTTTAAAACTTATTATAAAGCAGACACTAACAAACAGCAGTGAAGTTACCAACATTATGCAATACTAGTAGCAATACAGCTTCCTAACAGACACAGTAGAGTAGCACCCAAATGGTATCAGCAGCCTGGAGGCATTCTGACACAGCATTCAGCAACCCTGGAGAAATTTACCACATCAAAAAGGCATTGAAAATACAAATTTGTCAGCTTTGTCCCAAAATCTGAAGCACACATAGTTTTGATAGAAATGTTTTTTGAATGTTGCTGCCTCTTTTCCTTGTAAAAACCATTGCGCATGATTTTTAAACTTTGGAGAAACAGGTCCTGTAAGCTTGCTGACAGAGAAGACTAGACTGTGAGTTCTGGAGATGACATCAGCAGCAGCTTTTCACTGAAACTGGCTTTCTTGAACAGGTACTGAAATCAGGGTTACTAAATAGCTTATAACTTTAAAATGAAGTAACTCAGAAACCTAATTTTTGGTATGTGATTTATTGGGGGTATGCTTATTCTAGTTCTGCAAAGTAGCACTTTTGACCAGAGTCCCTCTTTAAATCTTAGAATAGTATTTTTTCATGTTCTAATCACTGCTGTGGTCAGTTTTGGAAGCCCCACCCCAAAAAAGACCTAGACTGCCTGGAGACAGTACAGAGAAGGGCTGCAAAGGTGGTGCGTGGACTGCGTCATGAGCCATACGAGGCAAGACTCAGGGAACTAGATCTGTACACCCCTCAGCAGAGGAGAAACAGAGGGGACATGATTGAAACTTTAAAGTACGTTAAGGGAATCAACACAACAGAAGCAGGAAACCTGTTCTAGCACAACAGGGATACACATACATGGGGGCACAGCTTGCATCTGGTGGGAGACAGGTTCAAAAGCAACTTCAGGAAGTATTTCTTTACAGAAAGGGTCATAGACCCATAGAACAGCCTACCTCAGGAGGTGGTATAATTCAAGACAATACACGAGTTCAAGCTCTCATGGGACAGACATTGTGGACACATCAGGGTGCAGTCTAAATAGGGAGGGGGCAGAAACATGGGCAGACTAGATGGATCATGTGGTCCCCATCTGCCAACACAATTCCTATGTCCCTATGTTCCTGTTGATCAAAATAATGTTCATGCTTTTCTCCCTACTATGGCCATTTGGTGACGTAGTTTCTGTAAACATATTTTATTGAAATTCATATCAATCCGTAACAAGTAAGGTCCATATTACATTAATCATAGTAGAGGTTATAACTTCATTGGCCAGACAATACATCACATAATACAAAGTATTCTAGTACTGAGATACAATTATACAACCCATGGAGTATATTCTCACTAATTGGAAAAGTGCTCAAAATGTGTATTTCCTCCAGGGCCATAGTGAGTGTAATGGTTTTATAATGTGGGGATTGTATTACTCTCAATGGCTCACGCTAGTAAGACCCATATTTGGGAGAAATTCTCCTCTCTACGAATATCTTGTAGTTGTATTGTCTCTAACTTGGGGCACAACATTATGCTATTCACTCACTGTTGTATACTGCACAGCTCCACAGCCTCTCGTTGTTGTATGGCACATCCTTGCTCTGACACCCAGCCTCCACTAGGTGTCAGACAAGAGGGGAGAAGCTGACCACCCTGATCCAGGAGAGGAGAGCTGTCCAGCAGCTAGCTCAGTCCTTCTCCCACCCTCTCCCCCTGTAACTCAAGTTCATTGCCCAATCCAGGTCACCGATGTGATGCGAGACAAGGTGATTGTAAGCACCTGAGCCCTCAGCACCATTGAGACAGATGAAACAATGCATTTTCAATGGGAATTAATCACTTTTGCCATGCAGGAAATTGTGACACTGTACTTCATCCTGGTGGGCTTCACTGTAAATGTAATGAATGTCTTAAACTAATATTCTGATACTAATAAAACATAGGTCAAACAATACAATGCTACCAAGTCAACATTTGGCAATTACATTAATGAGTTTTATAGAGGTTTTTTTTCTCACTGGAACAATTCAAAGAGCTTGAAACAAGAGAATGGTTAAAGGTTTTGTGACATTAAATGTGTTTCAGATACAACACCAATATACTGGAATACAGTATATAGCTGATGAGTTCCCAATCTGGTTACAAGTAGCCTGTGCTGATTTATTAAAATAGAGTTTATCTGCAATAGTCTGTAAACATCATTTACTCTCTACTTTACTTTATGGAAACATTTTCTATGTAGGCTGTAAAAAGACATACTACACTGGCATCAAGAGATAACTTAGAAATTCTGGATGTTATTTTTAAGTGCTGTCTCTCATAGTTTGAAAGTTAGCCAGAAACCCATTTGGGTCAGAATACTCTACAGACCCCCAAATCAGGAGGAAGTCAGGGATAAGGAAATCCTGGAAACCATCCTCCAGATGTCAGGCAAAGGGGACATGGTGCTGGTGGGGGATTTCGATCTACCAGACATAGACTGGAATGCCCACACATCAGCATCACAGAAGGGCAGGGAATTCCTAGCCACTCTACAGGAAGCAGACCTAAGTCAACTAGTGACAACACCCACAAGAGGTAATGTGATTCTAGATCTGATATTCACAAATGGCGATAGGGTTACAGGTGTCAAAGTAGGAACCACCTGGGCAACAGTGATCATAACACAGTATGGTTCAGGGTAAAAATGACTGTAGACTCTACACACTCCAAACTGAAGGTCATTGACTTCAGGAGGGCAGACTTCACAAACATGAAGGTCTGCCTAAGAGACAAACTTTGTAACTTGACAGAAGGGAGCACTGAGGAATATTGAACAAGGTTGAAGGATGCAATAACCATGGTCACATCACAGTGTGCCCATCAGGTTAGTAAGAACAAAAGGAGGAAAAACCCACTATGGTTTTTCAAGGAGGTGGCAACCATGGTGCGAGAAAAGCGCATAGCCTTTAGAAAGTACAAAGAGCCGGGGAACGAGGCGGACAAAACAGAATATAAACAGAAACTAAAAGAGACAGGGAAAGTGATAAGAAATGCAAAGGCTCAAACAGAGGTTAGGATAGCTCAGGAAGTAAAAACATATAACAAAACCTTCTACAGGTACATATTTGAAAAAAGGAAGATCAAACAGGGCATTGCTAGATTCACAAAAAATGACAGACAAACCACAGAGCATGATGGGGAGAAGGCAGAGGCCCTCAATAAGTACTTCTGTTCAGTCTTCCCACAGGAATCATAGGGTAATGGACCAACAATAGGCAAAAAGAAGTGTCCAATTGAAGGAATAGACACGGGTCCCTTCACACAGGAAAAGGACCTGGAGGAAATAGACAAGTTAAAGGTAGATAAAACTATGGGGCCAGATGGGATATACCCAAGAATACTGAAAGAACTAGGGAAGGAACTGGCAGCCCCCTTAGCAGTGCTCTTCAACAAATCATTAAGCAGCAGGGAGGTGCTAGAGGATTGGAAGAGTGCAACAGTAGTACCACTCCACAAGAATGGAAGCAAGAACAGCCAGGTAACTACCATCCAGTTAGTCTAATGTCAGTTGTGGGAAAACTGATGAAGCCCATGCTGAAGGAAAGAATCATAGCTTTTTTGGAGCAAACTGGTCAGCTCGACAAAAGTCAACAAGATTTCATGCCAGGGAGGTCCTGCCAGAGAAACCTGGTTGATTTTTTTTCTATTGGGTCACCAAAACAGTGGATCAAGGTGGGGCAGTGGATGTGGTTTACCTGGACTTCAGCAAAATGTTTGATGCCATTCCACACAGGAAACTAGTCAAAAAACTGGAGAACATGGGAATTGGGCCCGAGGTTACAAACTGGGTCAACAACTGGTTACATGGGAGAACTCAGAGAGTATTAGTGAATGGCACTCTGTCTGTGGAGGGGAGTGTGACTAGCAGGGTCCCACAGGGCTCAGTTCTGGGGTCGATCCTCTTCACCATATTCATTGGCGACATTGTGAATGAACTGAAGGGAAAGGTATGCCTTTTTTGCAGATGACACCAAAATTGGCAACAGGATAGACACAACAGAGGGACAATAAAGCATGAAAGCTGATCTCCAAAAACTGGAGGAGTGGTCCAAGACCTGGCAATTGAAATTCAATGCCAAAAAATGCCAGGTCATGCACCTGGGAAAGCGTAACCTAGGGAAACTGTATTCAATGGGAGGGGAGCAACTTGTGGCTACCAGGCATGAGTGAGACTTAGGGGTGATCATATCAGATGACCTCAAGGTCAGTAGACAATGTGAAAAGGCAGCACTAAAGGCCAGTGGTATCCTGGGATGCATAGGGAGGGGCATCATGAGCAGAAGGCATGAGGTAATCATGCCTCTGTATCGGTCCCCGGTCAGGCCTCACTTGGAGTCCTGTTCCAGTTCTGGAGCCAACACCTCAGGAAGGACATAGATAGGCTGGAGACAGTACAGAAAACAGCAATAAAGATGGTGCAGGGCTTGCATCAGAAACTGTATGAGGCAAGACTGGATTACCTCATATTATACTCCCTAGAACAACACAGGAATTGTGGAGACATGATAGAAACATTCAAAGACCTTAAAGGCAACTACAGGGTGCACATGCAGAACCTCTTTCAGGTAAAGGCCTACAGCAGGACTAGAGGACACATCCTTCAACTTAAGGGAAGAAAGTTCAGAAGCAATATGAGGAAATTCTTCTTCACAGAGCGCTTTGTGGAACTCTGGAATAGCCTGCCGGAGAGGGTGGTGGGAGCCAAGACAATGAGGGAATTCAAGTGGGCATGGGACAGACACTGTGATTACACAAGCAGGCAACTAAGTAGGGGGGTAGGAAGCCAAGGGCAGACTTGATGGATCGTATGGTCCCCATCTGCTGACAACTTCTATGTTTCTATATTACTTTCACCTCAATGTTTTATGAGCAGATAGACTAGTTCTTACTGTATTTTAATTAGGAAGCATGTATAGTATAAGTATAGCTTTGAATGACAAAACTATTAAATCCAAAACCACTGGGGATAGTGTGCACAATTGAACCAATCATTAACATTCAAAGCATCATGGGGAAAATACAGATATTATCATGAAGATATTTGCCCTGTAATCAAAGACTAACCTTATTTATGTTGGATGAGTCTGAAGCAAGAGTCTAAGGTACCAGAAAGCTTTACTAACAATTAGCAAAGGCTGAAACTGCAAACCACAGCCAGGTCACATCCTGATTGGTACTCCCCAGTGTGGTATAACTATTTCCTCGGCCCATAACAAGAGGTTGGCAAGTCAGTGATGGCAGGTCGTTGGTCAAGTGAGCCTAAAGGAGTAAATTATTTGAAAAGAAAAACTAGTAATGCCAAAGTATTATGTCAGTAGAGAAATGAAAAGTACATGGACAGTAAAGCCAAATTGAAACACAGCATTAGATATAGAGGATAATGGATGGGCATCAGTTAATAACTACACTGGATTCACTTCAAGAGGTTGCCAGGACAACACAGTAAATCTTGAGTGCAAAACTTGAGAGGTTTACTGTTGTCATGGCAACTTCAACAAGTGAATTCAGTGCAGTAATTAACTGATGCCCGTCCATTAGCTTTTATAATGTACGGGCACCAGTTAAACGAAATGAGTACTTACTTTTCAGTATTTTTATTTTGTGATGCTGTGTTCCAGTGTAGCTCTCCCAGCCATGGCCATTTGTTGGAATGCGGAAGTCCACGAGATGCGCATGTGCAGAGACATTCTCTTTTGTTATACTATCATTGTGACGTACTGAAGAGGGTATAACAACCTCTTGACATCACAACAATAGTTTAACAATGATAGGAATTCATTGAATTCCATCGTTAATAGCCTCTAGCATACATTATATAACCCTAAACATACTTATCATGTATTCACATTGCAATTAAGCAAAAAACTGACTAGACTATAAGCAGTACTATGAGTTGGCAGAAAGTCTTAGAAACAATCTGCAAAGGCTGTAACATCATACCACAGGTACATATGATCTTTTTCAGGACTCATCAGTATGTTGTTGTCATTGTCCAAGACCAGTAAAGCAGACCTGCCAGCCAGCCAATTACAGTATATTAATGTACTGGGTAATGGTGATTACAAAGGAGTAAGCCTAAATGCAAGAGCACAGTAAAATCATAGTATAGGGTTTGTTAGACTAGTACTCCTCAATAAGAAATTTTACTAAACGTTCAATTTGTAACTCTTGAAAAATTTGATTTGAACAGCTTCAAGATTTTTCAGTAGACCCTAACAACTTAAAGCTTATAGCCAACCTCTCCCTGCCAGAAGACGTGAAATCATACTATGCTGAACTGATGGCACAAAAGAACCCTATCATCAGTTCTATTGACTCGTAAGTACAAATATGTTATACGAATAATATCCTGGGTAAAGCATAATTTTCATGAAGTTTCAAGTTTTTATTTTTTTATTTTCCAGACAAAATACTTTTAAAGTATGATAAATATGCACTCATGAGGAACTGCTTAGTAAAGAGTTCCTCAAAAAGTTAGTCAGAAAAAGGGGTCAGATGCAAGTACAGATGCAGTTTTCACATCTGGTAGTGTCTGCCTCTTTGTAGCTAGTCTATTTTCATAGTCGTGCAGTTTTTTATGACAGTTTCCAAAATTATGAAAGCTTGTATCAAAAAAGTAATACATTTCACTTCATAGATTGTCTTCCTTTTGGGCACCATTCCATGAACTACTGTTGACTCTCACCATGCATTAAAATGGGCTTTTTGAAAATCTGTCCGTATGTACATACTGTAAATCCCTTTGGCAGATACTGGGGACACTGTGAGATAAAACATGTAGCAGCTGCAATGGCGCTGAAATTTCTCTCAAAATGTAAAAGACATTACTGACACCCAGTGTTGGAATTACAGGAGGGCTTTCCAGGACTCAGCCCCCCCCCCAGCCCTGAAGTGAGTCCAGTAGCTCACACACCACTGCCGTTGACTTATAATGGGAAGGGTGGCTCAGTTTAAAGATCAGTTCTTTATGGGCCTCCTATCTCCCAAAGCTCATAAAGTGTAATTCCAACACTGCTGACACCCTCCAGTCAGCACTAAACAGCACAAACAGATCTACATGTGAAGAAAATATAAGAAATAAATATTAAGAATACCATATTCTCCTACTTAATACAGCACAGTAGTTGAGTGAAATGAAAATAAGTAGAAGAAATGAAAGAGCCATGTAAGTATTTTTACAGTTAGTATCACATCTGAGGAGTCAATAATCAGAGCCAATTAAGCCTGTTCTCATGTCATGTTAGTATCTCATGATGTCATAATATGACATTTTGGCAGTATGATAACTGTTGCATGCAATACCATGGTTACTGTAATACTGTGGTACTATGGAAGTAGTCATTTTTGTACAAAAAAAAGTTACCTCAAACTCTTATGTCACTGTGAGCAGGAGGGACAGTAATCCTTAAAAGCATAAGACAATTACTTGAACGGTTTGAAAAATCCAGAGTACCATGAACCATGGCTGTCACCGTATCAGAAATTACCTACAGGATCCATACCACAACTTCTGATACCATTAGTACTGTTCTGCCACAGTCCTGTGTCTACAGATTGGATACTGACTGCTTCAGTAGTAAAGACAATATTTTATGTTGTTATTTTATTTTATCTAATTATAAACTTAAACCTTTTGTACCCAGTCACACGGGGGGAAGTAGAGCTTCATTTGTACCTCATGCTGACTGCTGTTCCTAATGGGTAAGAAATATACATACAGTAGAAGGTCCATTAAAGCACTCAAAGAAGAAAATTGTGAATAAGCTTTAAACAAAAGTAAATAGAAACTATGGGATCAATTTTCAAAGTGCATCACGTGGCTTGCACCGTGCCCTGCATCAAAGACTTTTCTTGGTGCAACTGCGCCAGACACCTTTACTGCTACTGCATTCTACTTTGGTGTATCGGGTGCAGTCTCGACCCTTCACTCAATTTACTGCAGCTTGCACCTAATATTTGGTGCAAGCCCTGTAAAAAGGCTGCCCAGGACTGCCACAAGTTAGACCAGGAAAAATTGGTCTAACTCATGGCAACCGATGCATGGGGTAGAAAATCCCAATCATTGGCCAGAAGAATGCCGCAATTCCAGAGTGCCTTATGTTCGGCGCACGCGGGGCTTGTGTCATTCTCGGCCCTTTGAAAATCAGACCATAGGTGTAATTAAACACCATAAACACTGTCTTCCCACCCTCTGATTTTAGCCATAATTATCACTTGTGACTGACTGTTGAGTTTGGTTTGTACTGTTCTGTCACTGTCCTGAGATCAGTTGGGAAGGGGGCCAAAATGTTTTTGGTATTTACCTGCTACATTACTGCATTCAAGCAAAGATTTTAATCTATAATTTTCTCATCTCTTACTTTCAGTTTTCTCTGTTTTTTCTAAATGATCTCCCCCTCTCTTCGCTCCCCTCTGTCCAGTCATATGTACACAGATAATACAGTTCTCTTTGCCTCTGGCTCTTCTACCCTTCACCTCATAAACCAGCCCCAACTGGACTTTAACAACATCCAGTACTGGTTCTAAGAAATAGAGAATAATGGATGGGGAAGGGTTTGATATGAGAATGTAATGCACACCGGAGTTGTGGGATGCTACATAAACCCGAGGTGAAGCCGAGGGGTTTATTAAACATCCTGGCAGTGTGCGATAAATGTCATGAAACACCCTCCCCTTTTATTTTTTATAATAACAGACCAGCAATTTTTCTCCAGCAGTTTGTGAGACTGTTTGGCCCTGCCCACATACAGAATGTTGGCCAATGAGGCAGCAGCATAGTTTGACTGGCATGGCTCGTGAATGTCATAACAACCAGCCGGTTGTTATGGAAAATATCAACCTGGTCAGTACACTGAGATAAACTGCTGACCAGTTATTATAATCAGTTATTCCTCAATGCAAAGAAAATGGTATCTAGGACCTTTGACAGCAAGCAGAGGCCTGCTAGTGTCTCCCCTTATTTCCTTCCTTTCATACCCTTGATGGTGCAACTACTGGAAATGTCTCATCTTTCAAGCACCTCAGAATCTAGCTGGATCACCACCTTGATTTTTCTGTTTATGTGGATGAGCTCCCTATTCAGAGCAGATGACATTTCTAAATCAGGAATGCCACATCTTTTGTCACAAGGTGCCAGTTTCATCAGAAATGTTTGACACAAGCACCTTACATCCATCTCAGGGCATTGGAAATCTGGCCCTCTGTCTCCCTTTTATCTTTTTCGGTTAGTATTTAGTTTCTCTTAGGATTTTATGTACTCTCCCATTGTTTCCTTTGTCCCTTCAAGCTTGAGATTTAATCATGTTTTTATTATTGCTGTCAAGCATGTCTACAACTTCTCCCCATACATATGCCTACCAGCCACTGAAATATACTCACCTGTGATATTGCCCACTGGATAGTATTTCTACGTGTGCTCCCTTTGCTTCCTTTGTCCCTTCAGCTTACATTTTTTAACATGCTTTAATTTTTGCTATCAAACATGCCTAATATTTCTCCCCATACATATGCCTACCACTTGCTGAAATATACTCATCAATGATGCTGTTCACTGGATTCCTTTTAAGCAGCTGCTGTATACTCTATATTGATAACATTTAGTATATGGCAGCAAACGTCTTCTACATATAGTATTTGCATCTGCAGTAGGTGTCAAAAGACTTAGAGTATCAGCAAAAGACAAATGTATGGTGGCTGGAAGTACAATAATATGCTACATACAGTGAGCTAAGGGGAACTACTTTCCATTTTGTTTGAAATATATTTCAAATTCCGATCTCTGCTACATTTACAGATGTATAAATTGTACAGCAGGGTTTAGTCTACCTGAAAAAAACAGCACACTGCTGTTTTGTCCAATTAGTAATATTCTTTTTATCTTTTTGTCTAGCATTCCAGCCAATTTGTTATGCTATGTCCTCAACATAGTAGAATTCCAATCTGCAGATGTCGAGCAATCACTAAAAGTCATTGCAGCTGTGCAGAGCTGTGGTGGACAATCCGCTCAGGATGTGACACAAGTCAATTCAGTAAGTACTTTTGAAATAGCATCTTTAGCCACATGGCGTTTTTGGTTCCTGGTTTTTATTTGGCATCTTGTAAAAAAGATATGAGGGCTTCAGCTGATTTTGAATGCTAATTGATATATTTTCTAAGTGTTCCAGGGCCACTGCCATTACAATGTAGAAATATGCATGAGAAATTATTTTGCTTCAGATGTACTAATTATAAAGGACAAAATACAGACTTCAGCAGAACACTGATGCTCTCAAAGATGTGTCCATTTTATTTACAGCTTATTTTCAATTAATAACTTTATGGGCCAGATATTCAAAACTTTGCACTGGGAACAAACCATCTACACTGGGTTTGCGCGGGTCCACTATATTCAAAAGGCCAAGTAGCATGGGCAAACTGCATTAGTACCAGGCAAAAGTATAATGTATGCAAGGGGCAACAAGAGGGGGGCATGTACATAAATACAGGCGCAATACTATATTCAGTGCATTAGCACCACACAAAGTGTTGTTGCACGATTTAGCATGACACTTTACATAGTGCAAATTACCGCCCAGGAAAAGGTAGTCTTAACTCCGGGCAAACCAAGGTTGGGGGACTTGGACACAGCAGCAACAGGGAACAAGGCGGTCTGCAGCCAATGAGGAGGCAATGTGGGCAGACTGCCTCCCTAGGCCACTTCATAGGCACAGACACCAAAACTGTGGAATACAATGCAGTTATATTTCTTAGAAGCCAACCAGCCAGCCAGTGACAGAACTATGCTGAAACAGCACCTGCAGAAGTAATGGTTTGCAATGTGACAATATGTTGCATAATGTGAACTGTGTGTTGTGTTAATGGTCTGTGTTTAGTGTACTTTGTATCATCCCAGCTGCACATGTTGCAGCTCTGGGAGGTGTCTTGCACAGTGCCTCAACCGAGTGTACTTACCTGGACAACATGGTGGTAAATAAACATAGACAGCCACCAGAAAGGGTATAAACAAGCTGCACATGGATAGTACCTCTTATGTTACCATCATCTGCCACCAGTCCCAACCATGCCAGGCATAAATTGGTGACCTGGTGCCCAGTGGACACCATGGCAGTGTGTCCATACAGCAAACACCTGCAGACCACCCTTCAGTGGACACCAATAGAATCCAGCACACACGTGCAGCACTGGAGGCATGGAGGGTGTTGAGGGGAGGGTGTACAGGTGGCCAGGCTGCACCACATACTGGGTTCTGCCACAAGGCTGGGACAATGCACACAGTGCAAATGGTCCAGTGCAGGGAATACCTCAACACCAGTGTGCCTGCCTGATGGTATGTGACAGACATAAGGCAATTCTTGTGGGGGGTAGGAAGAAATAGGCTGCTGGTTAACTAGGATCTGCAGCTTATCCTGTAGGTAGGGAAATGGACAGACTAAGTGGGCCAAGTGGTCCTTATCTGCCATCAAAGTCTATGTTTCTATGTGCCCCCCAAGCCAGTTACCGCACATTTGTACAGACACCACAGCACACACAGCCAGCCATTTTTATGTCACTGTGAGTATCCCATGCTAGTGGCACAGCATCTGTAGGTCACAGGACAGCATGACAGTAATGTCCACTGTCCACAACACACCCGCCAGATGGGCCTGTCACTGTGTGGAGTGCAGCAGTCACTGCTGTCCTACACACCATTGGCATCACTGTGTCCCTCACACTATCGGCCATCTTGTTACTGTAGGGTCTGCCATGCACTGCAGCAGGAACTACAGTTTGGCTATTGTATGCAGCACCACCACCTGTGCCTGTGCTGTGTAGTCACCTGGGGCATGATAGTCTGCAGCTGTGTACAAATGTAGCCTGCAGCTACCACCATTCTCTTCCAGACTGACATACAGGTGGAGCTGTCAGCAGACCCAGCCTGCCCCTGTTCTTCCAAACTGACCTACAGGTGGAGCTGTAGGACCATGAAATAGTGCTGGGCAAACTGCATGCAAATCAGGCCATAATGAGATGCTAATCTGGATGTTTGCCCATGGACTGCCTAAGTAGGCTCATTTGCATGTCACTTTTGAATATAGCAAATTTTTGCCCATGGCAAATGTGATGGTGCCAGGCAAACATCTTAGCTCTGTGCAAAACCTTGTCAAATGTGTCTGCGCCATGCTAACATTTTGGAAACATGGTACATTTCTGCAGAATTTCACATGCAGTGGTGCTTGCAGCTTTAATGAATCCACTCCTTTGCTAGCAGGTACATTGGCCACATAGTTCACCTTTGCCTTCCTTCGCGTCACTGTGCACTGGGCTGCTGTTGTGGTTTGCACTCTCTGACTGCTATATTCGGAGCTGTCTTATTTCCCAGGCTATTTTTGCACTGCACTCCCTGCCCAGTTTGCTTTGTTTCCTTAGTACGCTATATTGCAGATTTAGCACCGGGGTTATCCCTTTTGAAAATAGCGGCCTATTGGTTTTGGACTAATTTAGCATGCTGAGCAGTGCTAATTTAGCCCAGGTGCAAAGTTTTGAATATTTGGCCCTATATGTCTTACATAACCTGACTGATCATTTAATGTTCATTAAAGCAGTTGTATGTTTTAGTTGGCAAACAACATCCTCATATGCCACAGTATTTTGGCAGCAATGTATTTCTGACATTTGTAGATTCATGCTCTGTATATTTTTAATTCCTCAGATATTTTGAAAATAACCTTTATTACTAGTTATATCATTATTTACTTAGGTGAGTACATATTGCCACAATAAGCAATTTTCAAAAGTCTCTTCCATTGGGATTACCTTTTGACTGTACCCACTGGGTTAATAATATGGATGGATGTCATAGTGTGGATGTATGAAGATGGTGATAGCAGACATTGGAAATGGCAACACTACACCAAGGGCCAGATATTCAAGACTTTGCGCTGGGTGCAAACCGTTTGCATGTGGTTTGAGCCGGGTTTGTGCTGGTCCACTATATTCAAAAGGCCAAATAGCGGGGGAAAACTGCATTAGTGCCGGGCAAAAGTATAATGTATGATAGGGGCAATAAGAAGGGTGTGGAAATGAATACAGGCGCAATTAGTGCCATGCAAATGTTTTTATGTGACTTAGCTCAACACTTCACACAGTGCAAAATACCGCCCAGGAAAAGGTAGTCTTAACTGTGGGCAAACCAGCTTTGCATGGCTTTGCGCAGATTTGCATGGCTTTGTGTGACTTTGTGCGACATAGTACCATGGTTTATGGAACTCTGTAATTCACAAGTGTGAATTATGGAGCTTGTGAGGGTCTGCCAGCAGTGGTTTATTGACCCTAACCAGTACATATTAAACATTGAAAGAAACCAGACATGGAAGAAACATGCTGCACTCGGATGGTACCTCCTGCACCCTCGTGCCTCACAATGCATCCGGGGTGTTGATTAATCCCCAATACCCGCACACCCTGTCATGGGTTATTGCTTACTTATAGCACCCGCACCATGGCACATGCAGGATAAAGGGAAACATGTATAGTGGATGACATTGTTTGAAAGCCCATGAAAATCTTTTTCAAAAGAGGCACTGGACACTCCTGAAGGTGGAAGCTGTCTGGAAATATAGATGACTGAATACGCTCAATACAACTACTACACTGCAGCTAGTGTAGGACATTGTGATGACATAAAGGAAGAAGCTGCCCCGGTACTTCAGGGTGTCACAAAGCTGGAGTTCAGCAAGCTACAGACATTATGCAATAAGGTGGTCCACTTTGCCTCCTTATCCCATTGTAGGAGCCACCATTGCGAGTCATTAGCGAGACCCAGCTGGCCATCTTTCGAAGCTCGCCTCAGGTACCCGGTACTCTGTCTGGCAAAGAAGCTAATTAGTCCCACGCCTCCCCCGAGTCTCGAAGGACTACTAACTGTAAAGAGAAATCTGCGTAACCTCAGGACCTCAGGCCAAACTCTTCTAGAGGTCACTAAGGTCATCACCAAGGCAGGTTATAAGTCCTTTTCTCATGCTGCCCCTTCCCTTTGGAACAACCTCCCACTGGTGGTGTGAGAAACCCCATCTGTAATGTGTTTCCGCACTAGACTCAGGACTCATATGCTGACAATGAGTAAATGCCAATGCTACGGTACCTGACACTCCTACCATGACCCTTGGTCTGTGCACTTACTACATGTAAATCTCCTACACCCGAACTGGCAGCACTAACTCCATAGCGAACTCTCCCCCCCCACTGAACTTCAACGAGGGTTCTTAGAGACATAGTCATATGTTGCACTGAAAAAAAAATGTAATGTAACTGATAGAAAATACTGTTCTGCTTCACACATATGCATGACTGCCGCATGCCTGTAACTTGTATATGTACTATTGCTTACCAAGTTTAAGTACTGTTATTCCTGGCTCGCCCCTGAAAAAGGGACCTCCGGGGCCCAGTGGGCCTACCCAATCATCAAAATTCAATAAATAAATAAGCTATGCTTAACTTATGTAGTGAGAAACGGCGTGTTCCTCAGTTACATCACAATGTTCTCAATATGACTGCAATGTAGTATTAATGCTGAACAGAGGCAGTCATATATGTCTCTGGAGTACTTCTAGCTACATATGAGCCCAATATCTTGTTTGAAAGAGATTTTCATGTGCCTTGAAACAGTGATAGTCAGTGGGTTTGAATATGTCCTTTTAAACCTTCCTGCCAGATTCTTTCATACTGCTGCCTGTAAGTTTTTTTTTTCTTACTAACTAATGAAATGTCTCTGTTGTTCCTCATTCCAAGTCAGATTTCAGCACAGCTGTACCTAATTCTGCAGGTGGTTTGAGTGGGGCACTGGAAGGTTAAATGACTTATGTGGGGTCACACAGTGAGCATCTGATGTTAACATGGCTTGAACCTGCAATTTTGCAGTTCCCAACATTGCTGTAAGCACTAGAATGCATGGCATGCAGGGGGCAAAAGCCCAACATTTTTTTGTTACAATTTATTTTCTCATGACAACTCAGCTGAGTTGCAACATCTCATTTGCAGTGGGATCCTGCTTCTACATGCAGTCTGAAGTACAGTAGCCCCTGATACAGAACTGTAGAGCACAATCTTCTTTCTTTAGCACTGGGGCACGGAACACAAATATTTTAGTCATAATGCAGAAATAAACCAATTATTGTAAAATTCAAACTTCCCTATATGATTTTGGTCACATCAATAAAGTGCTTTGGCACCAGTCCTCTGACTCCTTGCTCAGCTACTGGTCTGGGCAGTTGGCCACATAACAAAAAAGTGAAATCTGACATTTGGGATAGGCTTCCAGTTTGTGAACAGCGTAGAACTAGTGAAGCTACTCAGCCTTCAACAAGAAACACATCTGTAGACTTTGGGAAAGTTTATTAAAGAAATGAACTGGAATAACAGCAGCACTCACTCCGACCTATCACCAACGTGTCATGCAGTCTCACTGCAGTTTAACAATGAGGTTGTGTAAAACATTGGCAGCAGAAGTGAGTGCTGCTATTTTCTGTTTGCCTTATTTAATAAACTTTCCCAAGGTCTTGGGATGTTTTTCATGTTGAATACCAAGAAGCCCCAGTGGTTGTAGTCTGCTCTGTTGATAATTTTTGCTTTTCCTTATGGCCGATCTGTTTTTGGATGTGGCTCCTGGTTCTGTCATATAAAAAAAAAATAAAGCAAATACTGGAGATGGTCTTGTGGTCCTGGAATAAAAAATGTAAAAGCACACACTGTGTAACAGTTGTGGCTGCAGTTTCAAATTACCCACCTTGCACAGATAAGTAGTAGATAGATCTCTTACCTGATTCCTGGAGTCTTGAGCAGAAATCTGGTCATACTTGTAAAAACAGAATAACAAGGAGGTCACAAAGAATCTGTTGTTCTTTAGGAACAAAATATGACAAATAGGGAAGGTTAAACAGAAAACAATACTTATCTGATTGATTTGAAGGGGATTGGCATGCTGCCAGATCACAGCTGGCATCCTGTCAGACCTACAGAAATAAAGGTAACATTGGGTTACCTTGAGGCAAAAGTACTTACAACTGTAGACAGAGTTGTGGAGAGATACAAGAGCAAGAAAATGCATGTGTCCTGCATGTACACATGTTTCTGTCACTGTTTAGCTAAACTGAACATTTTCCCGTCATCCTTAAATTAGTGGAGATTAAATAAATAGTTTATGCTGGAGAGACAGAATGGGGAGATGACATACAGCAGTGGGGAGACAGCCTTGGGCAGCGGGGAAAAAGAGTAGGGGGAGACAATTAGACTGGAGGAGAAAAAACCTGGCTGATGGAGAAGGTGTCGCACTGGGGAAAGAATGTCACACAGTGGGAAAGAGTGTCAGACTACAGAGATAAAGTCACATTGGGGGAGACAGAGACGTTTGAAAACAGAAACAGGCTGGAGAGGAAAGAGACAGGCAGTGGGAGACAGCATCCTACAGGATAGAGCATGTGGGAAACATCTTAGAAATGGATATAATACCTCAGACCTATCTTCAAAACAGTGCCTTATTTTTACAAAGTTTAATTTTAATTTAGCATTCTGGAATATTATGAATTTATGCTTTAATGTCTAAGTTTACAGCACCTTCTCTTTGTGGGCAGTACCTTTTACAAGTGGGACAGATGTGGGACAGAGCAATTTTGAAAGGAGAAATGCGGGACACCCCTCCTAATGAGGAACTTTTGAAAGGTATGCAGATAGGTAAATCAAATAAAGTAACAACCCCTGGACATCCTCAGTTGACTTTTGCAGAAAGATAGGTTTTATTTCATGGAACAAAAATAAAGCCTTTCCTTGGCCATGACTAATTTGAATGGGCATAGGCAGCCTCGTCCAAGACTTTCTTCGACATAAATATAATCCAGGCTTACCGGGGTAAAATGAGTGCACACAAAACAGAGTTGTAGTTACAGTTATGGGAGCCTGGATCTTTATGCTTACCACTGTGTATTGCTGTACCAGCTTCCACTTACTTGAGACTAATTAAGTTTTACTTGATCTGGGACAAATGTAAAGGTTTCCCCTAAACATTTAGAGTGGGCATACACAACCTCAGTAAGGTCTTTTGGATGTAAGGGAGACCCAAGTGGATAAAGTCAGTGCACGCAAAATGGAGTTGCCATTGCACATGCGGGAGCTTGATTGCTGCACCGTGGTTCACTTACTGATGGCTAAATGGGAAGGCTTTAAGCCTGGGGTTCAATGGGCAGAGCAACAACATCACTCCCCTATCAGGCCTTAAAAGACAATTCCTCCTGGACTGTTCCAGGATTTGTTTCTTTCTTGGTTGCAGCTGGAGGCTCTGTCAGCTGTTTCTCCCGTAGCTACATATCTTTCTTTTTTCCCTCTGGCTGTCTTCTTCATCTTTTCTACCTTCCCCTCATTCTGCTTATATTTCTCCTAATTCTTTGCCCACCTGTGTCTGCCACAGATGGGATGTGGGACCACTCGCTCCCTCCCTGTTCTGCTGCTTGCTTTGTGCTGTCCTCACCCTTGTCTGCTTCCCCCCCATCCCCCTTTTTGCCTCTGGATTGTCACCTCATCCCACGTCCTGCTTGTGTTTTCATCCTTGCAAGCTTCCATTCTGCCTTCCCTCTTGAGTACTCGGGTGCTATTTCGCATTATGACAACTGCTCCTGCCATGTTGCTCCATGTTCTCTACTTTCGCATTTGAGCCTTCCAACCACCCACTTCTCCTCACCATCAGCCCGCTGGAGCTCGGGTGTGCCTTTGCCCTCTGTGCTCTGCTAATGCATTCCCTTGTTGTGGTCGGCTGCTCCAATTGTGCCATTTGTGTTTTCATAGTCTTTCTTTTCCTTATTCAACTCCTCCACTCCATAGCTATGTGAGCGTTCTGGAAGTGACATCATCCCCCGGCACTACATTTCCCCAGCTCCGCAACTCCTGTTCAGCTTTCCTTGCAGCATTTTTTCCTCTCGTTCTCCTCTTGCATTAACTACAGGTCTGGTCTCCACAGCAAAGTGCCCCTTCCTAGTGCTTCATTCGCTCTCCTCCATTCTGAGTGACCCTGCTGGCTACCGCTCTGTACCTCTCACCATCTTGCCTCATGATTCTGGGACAAGGCTTCAAAATCAGGGACAAAGACCCACACTCAAGGACGAATCTTACAAATCTTTACTATTCTCTGGAATAGTTGTTGGGCTACAGGATTTGTGTAAAGATGTTTTTTCTGATGAAGACCAAGACTCTACCTTTAATGTTTGCCATTCTTTTGTGTTTCTTGTCCCCCCTGTTCTATTACATGACCACGAATTTTCTGTGGGATAGAGGAAACTTTTGAGGCCCTTTGTTCCCTGCCTCTCATTTCGGCTTGGGTCTGAGGACCACCGCAACTCGCTCCGTAGCTTGCTGACATCATCACCAGGTTGCAGCCTGGAAGCCTACATTTTCAGGTAGGACTCCATGCTCCTCTGTGTCTTTTCTGGTGGACTCTCAGGCATCTCCTGTTCAGCTCTCTCCATTTGATTTCTTCCCTACAGGCGTTTCATGGCCTTCTTCTACTTGGTCAGCTCCTCTCTTGTCCATCCCTCTTTCCCTCTCCTCACTGCTTGTCTTTAGCTCTGGTCTTCGCCACTCCTTGCTCTTGATTTCACCATGATGTGCTTTCTTAATTTCATCCTGACTGTGCTTCCCCATGGTGGACTGTCACCAACCTCCTCCTCCTCCTCCCATTCCCTCCATCCTCTGTTCCTCTCCTTCTCTGAGCTCTGCTTTCTTTTGTGGGCTTCCCTATCCTGTCATCCTGCTATATCACCACACCCTATTCATTCACATTGCCTATTATTCCCTCCTGCATATCACCCTGCCTACTCATCTCCGCCTCCTCCAACCCTATTCCCCCATTCTAGTCACACCTATTCAGATGTCCTCCTGGTACTGCCTACCTCATTGTCGGCTGCTGGCTTCACCCAGCTGTTCTCGCTCCTACCATCATGCAATTTTATCTATTCCTAATTTGGCTGAATGGACCTGGTTAGCATGCACTCCTGTGATTACCAATCACGGGTAGCTTCCTCATGACATGAGCCTGGTTCTCCTTTGCTCAGTCTGACCTCAGGGTCTACTCATTCACATCGATTAATTGAGCACACATCTCATTGGGTCAATGCTACCTCATCTACCTGCTGCATTTCCATGGTTATTATCACCATCAGTTTTCTCATGACTGCATTTGGGTCTCCCTTGCTCATCCGACCTCTCTGTGGGTCCATTCCTTCACAGCGACTACTCAAAACTAACCCTCTCAGGTCCATGCTACCTTGACTCAACCTGCTCTCCACTTAAAGACATGCCTTCCATGTCCATTGCCCCTTAGCTCAAGGCTGGCTGCATTGGCCACTTATCAACGGGCCCCCTTTGGCTGCCCTAGCAGGTTCAGAGGCATCCTCTATGCCATTCTCTATCTTACCACCTCTGGTTCACCTGGTCTGTTTTGTAGGTTCACATAGGCCAGCTGAGTGCCTCAGTAGTCACTTCTCTCCTCTCTTGCTTTTGAGCATCTAGTTGCATTCCCATTACAAGGACAGAGTGAGAGTGTCATCTCAATTGGAATCTTTTCCTCTTCCCCAATATCAACTCGTGTTGCAGTAGCTGAGCCATCACTAATCAAAAAGTCCTTCAGCCTGGAGGGAAAGTGACCTAGGCCTTGGATCCCCAGAGGTTTCTTCCTCAAAGGGGCTTCTTCCTCTCCTCCCTGCCGTCAGTCATAACATTAGACAGGGTTATTGCTTTCATAGGTTCCTTAGTTAAATTCTGCTGTTCGATGGAGTCGAATGGTGGCCCCGGCTGTTCCCTCTTTCTTTAGGAAGTTCGCCCTTCCACATCTTGTCAACTTTCATTTAGTTCATTGTCCTCATCATACCTCATTTTTCTCCTGTCCTTCCCACCTATGTCTATCTCCTTATTTTCTGGTCTCGATCTATTCTGATTTCTCGCCTCTTTGATGCTCGACACCCTTTTGGTTATTCTTTTTGGGCTTCTTCCTAAGCTACCTTTAGCCAAGGGAATTATTCCCATGGCACCTTTGGGGGGGAGCCCTCCTCTAGGGTTCCTTGTGGAAACATGGCTGCCTGGCTGGGTGTGCCGACGGCTGCTCTGACAGCCTTGTAGCATTTTCGCGTTTAATGTTTTACTTCAGCATTTAATTACTATAGTTTTACTTTAGTCTCATTGTTTTACATTCTATTTTTGTTAATGCTTTGTTTTCGTTTTAGCTTGGTACACTGCACACTGTATGTTATCTGCCCCCTTGTTTTTACATTTGTATTCCACTTGCTCCACTGGCTATGGATTGTTTCACTGACTCATTTGGTGCTCCAACAGCTACAGACTGTTTCGCTGCCTCGTTGGTGGTGTGGGTGGCATTTTCTCCTGAATTCATACCCTTGCTTGGTCTTCTGGCCAAGAACTATGACTACAGATTGTTTCATTGCCACACTTGGTGCTCCAGTGGCTATGGACTATTTGATTGCCTCATCGATGGTGCTGGTGGCATTTTCCCCTGAATTTGTATCCTCACTTGCTCTACCAGCCACGGACTGTTTCACTGCCACATCTGTTGTTTGTTGGTGTCTTTTTTTCCCCGAATTCATCAGAGAGACTGCTTATGTTTGAGTCCACTGAGTCTCAGTGTGATATCGGGGGTGTTTGGACTTCCTCAAAGTGTGCACTGGTGCTGTCTTGACTGTTCCTGCTACCATTCTCATTTTCTCAACAGTCGGGATTGCTCTTGCCTCCGATAGAGTTTGGTGGATTACATTACCTTCCTTCGGAATTTTCGGGCTTGGATGTGTCTCTACTCCTGTTCTTATCCTATACTGGCTGGTTTTGCTTTGTTAGCCAGCCTGCTGTGAAGAGGGTGGGCCTGAGTCAGCGAGGGGGAGTTACAGAGGTGGCGACTGCGCAAGCGAAGATTTGGGATTACTGGTGTTGAACACTGTGGTGGAAATTATTAACTTGGATTCATCTGGCAGGTTGATGGAAATTAAAGAACAGCTTGATTTGGAGCTGGGTAGTGTAAGCTTCGATCTTGCGGGTGGGCTGCTCATGGGTGTGTGGTGGTGTGGGTGCCTGGGCCCCACTTCACTGGGGAGCTGGTGGTGGGGACAGGTGGTCCCTAGGGTTACCCCATGGGACCTGCTGGTTAGTGGGTTTGGATGGGCACCCGTATCAGCAGCCATAGACCCTGGTTGGCTGCTCATTTAGATTTTTGGGGGCCCACCTCTGGCTTCAAAGCGATGGATTTATGGAAGAGGACTCCTTCTGACTCCCTCTCCATCTTCAAATTACAGTCAGACCTTTAACTTTATTTACTTTATTTAATAAGAAGGCAGTGAGAGTGCCTTAAGCTGGCTTTTAAATTCAGGGAGTGAGAGTTTCTGAAGATTGGTGAAGCTGTTGGACTTACCTCAGTAAGCCCCCTCTTCAGTAAGAGTGTCTGGGAGGGCTGGAGAAACTATTAAGACACTGTTATCCATCTGTTTAGGAGGTGTGAGCTCCTGAGGGTTTTCAGTCTTGCTGGGAGTGAGAGCCTCAATGGGGTCTGAAAAACTGAAATTTCTCCTGAGATTGTTTTTCTAGTTACGGTGTTAAAGACGTATTAGTGAACTTTTCACTGACTCTGCTCCTCTTAAACTGTTGTCCTGGATTTAATGACTGTGATGTTGTATTTTACTGATTTTATAAGTTTGTTTTATATATTGGTTGATTGTTAGGGGGAATATTGATATTTAGTCTTTGTTGAATCTTTTTAAATTTATTTTACAGTCTAGTTTTTATTTGATTGGAATAGTTTTTTTTGTTTTCTTTTTTTGGGGGGTGGTGGCTTGGTGTTTATTGATATGTGTAGCGGGCCTTCCCCCACAGTAGTGTGCTACTCATCCTCTGCCCTTCGTGCCCTCCACCCTTTTATCTCCCTCCCATTGCTGTTTACAACTTACCAGCATTGTAGAGCACTGGGTATTGTTCATCGGGGGAAGGGGATTGGGAGTGCGAATGGTGGAGGGTGAGTGAGCGGGGTCATCGCATCAGGGTAGTGAAAACCAGAAGACATCCTGGGGCAAAATGGAACCCAGATCGTGGTCTTCCATGTCTGGTGCCCATACCCAAGGGCACTACTGATACAGGTGGGCAGGTAGTGCGAGTGGCGTGGGAAGTCCATCCTACTCGGGCAGTGTTATGCAATGCCAAGTCTCTTAAAAACAAGACTGCCATTATTGCAGATCTTGTTGGGACAGTTGACCTGGCCTGCATCACCAAGACTTGCCTGGATGAGAACTCTGGCCCAATATTAGAGGCCACAACTCCAGCTGGGTACTCGGTGATACACTGCCCAAGACTGGATCGCAGGTTTGGGGGGGTTGTGGTCTGTTTCAAGGCCGAACTGGGCCACACGGATGTACCAATTGAGGAGGCTGGGTTATTTGAGTATACAGTCATAGCAGGTGTAGGCTGTAGGATTGTTCTCATCTACCATCCACCCAGGGATGAGAAGCATTTCCTTCAGGAAGTGGCGGACTTTGTCATCGACATGGCATTCAAGTCTCCCAGGTTGATGGTCCTGGAGGACTTTAATGCCTGGGTCGATGATGAACTTTTGCAATTTGGTCAGCACTTCCTCCAGTTAATGTCATCCCTGGGCCATACACAGATGGTTAACACTGCTATGCACAAACATGATCACTACCTTGACATAGTCTTTCTCGCAGGGGTCGAGGCCTTCTACTTGGGGGTGGACTCTGTTGGATGGTCCAATCACTGCACTGTGAGGTTTCAGTTTTCATGCCCCTCTGCATCAGTCTACCCCTGTGGAGATGGCCAGGCACTCCAATTATGAGATATAAGCTCTGAAGGACTGGCGGTGGTGCTTGACCTATTGGATCTTCCTGAGGCAAACAATGACCCGAGGTGTTAGTGGTGGCCTATAATAAGGCCATTTCCACCACCCTGGATGTTGTTGCTCCTGTCCGTGTTCACCCTCTTTCCCTTTGCCCTCAGTTCCCCTGGTTTGATGGGACTTTAAGAGGGATGTGGTGAGTAGGCAAGGTTAGAGTGTTGCTGGCAGAAATCCACCCTGAATGCCAACCACCTTAGATTGATGGATCCTTATCATCTCTATCAATCTGCAGTCACCTTTAAGAAGGCAGAGTTCCTGTCCTGGGAGATTGAGGCAGCTCATAATTGACCAGTGCAGCTCTTTCAAACTGTGGACAGACTGTGCAACTCAGCCTGTGTGCAGATTTGAAGAGCCTTTTCTCAAGTGGAGTGCAATGAGCTTGCTAAATTCTTTGCAGCTAAGGTGGCTGACATCAGGGCGGGACTCCTACCAACACACTCTATGGGTGTTGCCTTAAGCCGGCACTCGGTCACTATCCCTCAGTTTTCCTAGAGTACCTTCAACCGGCCAGAGTTCTCAGAAGCCATGCAGATTGCCCAGAGTATGCACCCTACATGCTGTAGTTTGGATCCGGGGCCAACTACCCTGATTATGAATTGTAGTGATATCATTGGCCTGGTCCTTGCACGGATAGTCTGGTGCTCCCTGGAGACAGGTGAGTTTCCTAGCTCTCTGAAGGAGACGGTGGTGACACCCCTCCTGAAGAAAGGTTCCTTGGACCCAGACTGTCTGGCCAACTACAGACCAATCTCTAACATTCCCTTTATTGGGAAGGTGGTTGAGAAAGTAGTGGCCCTACAACTGGAGAACCATTCAACCATCCATGACATCTATGAACCTCTCCAATCCATTTTTTGTAAGAGGCATAGCACTGAGACAGTGCTGGTTCAGGTGCTCAATGATCTCCTGATGGCAAGGGATCAGATTAAATGTTCCATTCTGGTTCTTTTAGATCTCTCATCAGCATTTGACTCTGTGGACCACGGGGTGCTTCTCAGTCACCTGAGGTTCATCTGTGGCCTGTTAGGTACAGTCTTCAGTTGGTTTACATCTTTCCTCACTGGCAGAACTCAGACGGTGGTGTCAGAGATTTATTCCTCCGATGCAGTCTCTCTGCCATGTGGGGTTCCTCAGGGTTTGGTGTTGTCCCCCATGTTGTTCACAGCGTATATGCTCCCTCTCAGAGACATTGTAATAAGGTATGGGCTGAGGTTTCACTGCTATGCTGATGCTACCCAGCTCTACCTTTCTTTTGCACCTGACCAGGATAGAGCTGTCTCGGTATTCAGCAACTGCCTACTCGAAATCCAAGATTGGACGAATTCAAGCTGGCTGAAGTTGAACTCGGAAAAGACTCAGGTGTTGGTTGTGGACCCATGGCACCGATAGAGAGGTTGGGGGCAGGTTCACCTTCGGGACTTTATCTTGGGGGGTGCCACTCCTTACCTCCAAACAGGTGCAAAACCTGGGGGTAATTTTTGATGAAGAGCTGATACTACGATCACAGGTGTCAGCAGTCATCAAATCCTCTTTCTATCATCTGAGGAACATCTCCAGGGTTAAACACCTTGTTCCGTACAGCAAACTCCCTATGTTGGTCCATGCCTTTGTGTCCTCACACCTGGATTATTGCAACTCCCTGTATCTAGGGCTACCAGGGGTTGATATCTGCTGCTTTCAGCTAGTGCAGAATGCTGCAGCCCAGTTACTGACTGGAACTCCTCATTCATGTCATATTTCTCTGGTGCTGTGCAATCTGCACTGGCTGCCAGTGCAGTGGTGGATCACCTTTAAAATCAGACTTCTGACTTATAAGGCCCTACATGGACAGGGCCCAGACTACCTGAAAGAGCTTCTGGTTCCTTACTGCCCGGAGCGATCACTCCGCTTGGTTGATGAGGGGTTGCTAGAGATCCCAAGGGTTTCTTTAAAATCTTCTGGGGCCCAAGCATTTATGTACTGTATGTGGACCCAGCCCTTTGGAATTCTCTACCCCATCAGCTATGGGAGTGTGTGACTGGGTATAAGGATTTAAATGGGCCTTAAAGACTCATATGTGGACTCATGCCTACACTATTTGATTTAATAAGAATTTGTATGCCACTATCTTTTTATATTTTATGTTGTTTGTTACTGAGTGTTTTAATATATTGTCTTAATCTATTGTTATGTGCCTTGGTTTTGGAAAGGCGCAATATAAATGACAATATTATTACATAGAAACATAGAA
Organism: Neoceratodus forsteri; assembly: GCA_016271365.2. Lineage (NCBI taxonomy): Eukaryota > Metazoa > Chordata > Ceratodontiformes > Ceratodontidae > Neoceratodus > Neoceratodus forsteri. Next base: position 65,035,416 of record JADMNL010000025.1, on the reverse strand, counting down.
ACATAGACTTTGACGGCAGATAAGGACCGCTAGGCCCATCTAGTCTGCCCATTTCCCTACCTACAGGATAGGCCGCAGATCCTAGTTAACCAACAGCCTATTTCTTCCTACCCCCCACAAGAATTGCCTTATGTCTGTCCCATGCATTCTTGAATTCTCCCGCAGTTTTAGACCCCACAACATCCTCAGGAAGGTTGTTTCATGCATCCACTACCCTCTCTGTGAAATAATACTTCCTCACATTGCCCTGAACCGCCCTCCTTCTATCTTTAAATTGTGTCCCTTGTTCTCGCAAGTCTCTTTTCTGAAAGATGCTACCCTCTTGGACTTTGTTGATTCCACTGAGGTACTTAAAAGTTTCTATCATGTCCCCCTCTCCCTTCTTTCCTCAAGGGTATACATATTAAGCTCCTTTAGTCTCTCCTCATCGGCTTTTCTTGCAGACCCTGCACCATTTTAGTTGCCCTCCTCTGGACTACCTCTATCCTGTCTATGTCCTTGTGGAGATGGGGTCTCCAGAACTGGACACAGTACTCAGATGGGGTCTCACCAACTGTCTGTACAGAGGGATAACAACTTCCTGTTTTCTACTGGTGATGCCTCTCCTTATACATCCCAGTATACCCCAGCCCTCCCTACTGCCTTCTCACATTGCTTGCTAACCTTAAGGTCATCTGATATGATTACCCCAGGTCCCTTTCCTTTTTGTTGTTGTTACTACCTCCCACCCATTGTGTATTCTTCCCTGGGTTCTGTTTCCCAGGTGCATTACTTGCACTTCTTTGCATTGAATCCTAGCTGCCATACTTCTGACCATTCCTCCAACCTTGCCAAGTCCCTTTTCATCCTTTCCACGCCTCCTTGTGTATCAACCCTGTTGCAGATCTTTGTGTCATCTGCAAAAAGGCATACATTTCCTTCCAGTCCCTCTGCAATGTCACTGATGAAGACATTAAAAAGGACTGGACCCAATACTGAACCCTGCGGTACCCCACTAGTAACCCCCTTTCTTCAGAGTGGGCTCCATTTACAATTACCTTCTGTGTCCTGTTGTCCAGCCAATGTTTTACCCAGGCTACCACCCTGGGTCCCACTCCCAGGCTGGTTAATTTGACCATTAATCTTTTGTGTGGGACTGTGTCAAATGCCTTGCTATAGTCTAGGTAGGCCATGTCCACAGCCCCTCCCTGGTCTACTACTTTGGTCACCCAGTCAAAGAAATCTATTAGATTCATCTGACATGACCTTCCCGCTGTGAACCCATGCTGCCTTGGGTCCTGTGCTCCACTGGCCTCTAGGTACTCAACTATTCTTTCTTCAGAAGTGACTCCATCACTTTCCCTACCACAGAGGTCAGACTGACAGGTCTGTAGTTTCCTGCCTCTGTCTTGGTCCCACTTTTGTAAAGGGAATCACATCCGCCTTCCTCCAGTCCTCGGGTACCACACCATCCTCCCATGATTTATTAAAAGTAGCCAGTGGTTTCACTAGTTCCTCCCTTAATTCTTTTAGAATTCTGGGGTGAATTCCATCAGGACCCATTGCTTTGTCCACCTTCAGTTTTAGGAGTTCTTGCAGAACCCTTTCTTCTGTGAAAGGACTGGGATCGACCCCCCTATCAAGAGTGCTTCTGTTAATTGGATTAGGCACTTCTCCCTCCTCTTTTGTGAAACCTGAGCAGAAATATTCGTTCAGTATTCCTGCTTTTTCACTGTCCCCCTCTGCCCACCCACCGTTCATTCTATTCAACCTCACTATCTCTCCCTTTGTCTTTCTACGCTCGCTGATGTACCTATAAAAGGTTTTATCCCCCTTCTTAACTGAGTTGGCTATCTTTTCCTCAGTTTGGGCCTTTGCTATTCTGACTTCCCTCCCTGTTTCCTTCTGCCTTAACTGGTACAGCTCTCTGTCCTGCTCCTTCTGTGTTTCCTTACACTTCCGGAATGCTATCTTTTTCTTCCTGACTTTCACAATCATCTCTTTTGAGAACCATAGTGGCTTTTTCTTTCATTTTGATTTGTTTATTTGCTTCACACAAAGGCTTGTTGCCTCTGTGATGGCAGTTTTGATAATTCCCCATTGTTGCTCCACACCTCCTTCTAGCCTGTTTGCTAGTGCTTTTCTGAGGCTTTTCTAAGTATTATACTCCTACAGGGTGATAGATCCCACAGATAGAGAGGCGAACAGCCACAATGTATCAAAGTCACACAAGCATACATCTCATCTAGTTGTTTAAGCACAAATGAATGGGAAGGCTTTAAGCCTAAGGTTCAATGGGCAGAGCAATGTCACTCCCCCATCAGGCCTTAAAAGGCTACTTCTCCTGACTGTTACAGGATTCATTTCTTCATTGCCCCACCATCCACCCCTCCTCCTCCAGCGCCTTGTCTCTCTTTCCTGTGGACTTCTTTCTAAACTGCCTTTAGCCAAGGAAATTATTTCCATGGCATCTATGGGGGGGCCTCCTCTAGGGTTCCTTGTGTTGTACCCCATGCAGGGTGGCATATCCCATGGATAGAGAGGCGAACAGCCTCAATGTGCCGAAGTCACACAAGCATACATCTTATCCAGTTGCTTAAGCACAATTGAATAAATGTTTTGCTTGATCCGCCAAACCATGTACCCTCCATGGCAGTCTTCACTCCAGACCAGGCTGGGTAAACATCAACCATCTAATTATACCCTCTTGTCTTTTTGAAATACGCTGATGTAAATGTTCAGTGAGGCATAATGAGGAGCTAGGCTGGATTTACATAGTCATGGGCCCTGTGCACAACAATAACCAAGCCCCCCCCATACATAGTATCACTCTCTGCAAAAACAAGTACAAACTTATTAAACTAAAATCATTCATCTTCATTTATAAATGACTGTATTTGTTTTACCAAGCACTATGCTGCACAACAGTAGCAAATGAGAAAAATATACTATAAAATATCATTCAAATTAAGGGTGAGGGAGACAAAGGGAATGCATCAGCAACCTTGGGGAAAAGGGGAAGGAATGGTCAGGGACTGTCAAAAACAACTGTTGCTGCAGGTAAGACACACATGTACAAATGACCCCTCATGTGACAACTGCCAGCAGCACTTAGTTTCTCTCATTCATGCGAGCTACAGAAATTCCCACTGTGCTTTTTCAAGATACTGTACCTAAAGATTAACTAACTTGTCTTGATTTCTCAAAAGAGGTATCAGTGTCATTAAAAAAGCCTGTGGCTGTCCTAGTATATTTTCGACTAAACACAAACGATTATGTTTACCATGCGTCTGTCAGAGCAGTTCAAGTTATAATAATTTGTTTTGGATTAGATATTGTAGCTCATCTTCTTTTTTGCAAGTTTAGAACCTGGTTTTTGCAATCCTTACCTAAACATGACATCTTAATCTTGTGTAGCCCAAATGTTTCTAGATGTTGTCAAGAGCAGTGTCCCCAATGACTCAGAACTTCTCTGCCCCATATTGAAGACACTGTGCCCACAACAGATGTCTTGATTAAAAATGCACCACAGTTTATTAACAGCTGGCAGTGTCCTTGGTTTTGATTGCTGATGTTGTTGCAGGAAGAAAATGCAGACTGTGAATGCTCCTTTTTCTTCCTTCCTCAAAAATAAATGTTTTAAACCCCTCTCTCTTCCCTAGATCCATACACCAAGCTTTTGTTCCCCATCGTGATTCATCGCAAGCACGCAAGAGAGTCTCATTCAAATGAGTGCTCAAGCACTCCCCATGTCTAATAATAATAATAGTAACCTTTATTTATAAAGTGCAATTTCCAAAAACCAAAACACTGTACAAACATTTTAAATACAGACAAGTTAAAACAAGCAAGATAATAAAACAATGCAATTTCAGATCACATAAAAGTATAAATACAGATACAGGAACATGGTTATTATGTAAAATCCCCAAAGGCCAGGTGAAACAGATAGGTCTTTCAGGCTATCTTGAAGCTCTTCATGGTCAGGCACTCTCAAATCTGACGAGGTACAGAATTCCACAGGGTAGGAGCTGCGTACATAAACTCTCACGACCCAGTGGCTTGAAAAAAATCATGGCCACCCCCAATGCTGTGATCTCTGTCTTGAACGCTGACACACATCCAGGAAGCACATACCAGTACCAGATCAAGGCAATTTATTAGGCAAAGGCCTAAACATTTTGAAGTTGCTTGACAACTGAGTGACTGCTGTTGCTGGGTCTGTTAGTACTGCTGTCAGTCACCTTCACCTGCTTGAGTAACCAGTTTTCCTTGGGCTCACCTGATGCTCATCTTTCCACTGCTCCAAGTCAAGTCAAGTTCAGTTTATTGATCAATATAAAAAATATCATTTCAATGTACAATAAAAGGTTGACTATCTCAATAAATACAAATCAAGAAGACAGTATTGGCTTCTAATAAACATTCTCTAAACAATTGATTGTTTGGACAAGCTTCCATCTATAAAGTGCAATAGTCTCATGTATAACATTTAACAATTACTTATCATAAAACCAGAAGTATAATCCAAAATAGACACTACCTGCTCCAATCAGTTCAGATGCTGAGAGCACTGTGGTCTTATAATAACATTTGGTTATAACATGAGTCTAAATAAATAAAGATCCAAGATAACCAACCAGTGCTTTTAGCTTAAGCTCATTGTTTGAATTAAAGAGATTGTGTAAATCATATTTGGTGGTAAATATAAATTACCTAGGATTTCTCTCAGCCATTTGCCTCTTCTATTATTAAATAAAGGACAAAACAGAGTTACATGTTTAAGTCATCTGGCTGTGAGTTCCCATATCTGCAAAAGGGTGTTAAGACATCAGGTCTTTTTTGCAACTATTGTATATAATTAGAATTGTACAATTCCATTCTAAATCTACATAACAAACGTCTCTCACTAGATTTAGTCAAGAGTTATAAATAAGATTAGTAATTTTTAACTGTTTATACCAGCCAAATCATTTGAGCTGTTCCAAGCATGAATATTTGTTTTGAATATCAAGATCTCTAATTGTAGATACAACCTTGTTTTTAACTTCATTCCAAGACTGAATATATACGCCTGTTAGAATATTCCCAAACCTATGGGATAAAGCTGTTTCTTTATCAGCTACATGCAGGAGGAGAGGAAATCCAAGTCAAGATAGTTCATCTCCTCCTCCAAGCACCAGGAGGGAAGCCGATCATTAGGGAGACGGAACAACTTCAAGAGAAAAAGAATCCTCCTTTCCAAAATCTTTGAACTTAGTACTGAACAAGTTCTAACTGTAGGACAGCTGCAGGAATGGAGTTAGAGACCATCAGCAGATATCTGTAAAGTTTGTTAATTGGGGTCTCAATTTCTTTATTATTTCCCAAACCCCAAACCTCTGAGGCATATAAGGCACTGCTTCATGTCACATACACATAATGTTATCCCAGCCCTGTTACCCTAATCTGGTGGCCACTTCCAATGCATCCTGTCATCTTGCCACACCCCTCACCTCACTCAGTGCTGCTGCTGCAATGCTGTGCTAAACTGCTACAAAAAAAAAAACAGTGACTGGTGCCAAATGAATGCAGCAGAAGCAACCTTTCAAGCCTTATGACATGGTTATACTGTACAATCATCTGGTCCAGTGGGGGAAGGAACAGAATCTGTATGGTGATGAATGACGATTCAGTAGCCCCCATGCCATTTGAAAAAAAAATACTTAGCTGTACCACCACTTACAACAAACACAGACCTAAATTGTTTGACTGAGTGAACTATTTATACCACTGTATTAGCTACAGTTTGGGAGCAAGTCTTTCCATCCTTTATATAGTTTTTAGATCTTTCACACATTTCATAGAAATAGTGATGCATTGAAGATTGTTAGCCACTGCCACACAAAAGTGATCATTAGACCTTCTCTTCCTTCCTTGTTCCATAACAGCTATACAAGTGTGGTGCCTCCTAGATCTATACAGTCTGCTCTGTGGTGTAGTGGAGAGGGAGGGGCTGCTGTCACTGAAGCAAACCTGGTGGCCTTTCACCCATGCATCACAGTCAATCAGCAGTAGCCACATGGTGGTGGCCCTCAACTGGGCTTGTGCAATCAATCAACAGGCCCATTAGCACCAAGCAACTGACATGAAATAGAGTAACCGGCTGAGCTACGTCTTGGGGAACCTAACCTAAACACTGAACTGAAGAGAAAAAAACAACATGAAAACAGTGTGGTATGTACAGTACATACCCCCACTCAGCCCAGGAGCATGCTACAGCAGGTGCAGTAGTCCCCATTGGCACACTGAGCCACCTTCCCCATCCCTGAGCACAATTTAAACCCATAGACTGAATCTTGTCCCAATAACACCCCCAGGTCTTGGGTCCTATGTCCACTGCCTGCCATTGGGTTCCCCCAGTATTTACCTCATACATGGTCCCCACATCCTGTAACTTCTCCTGCACTTAAGGGTCATCCTGCTTGCATCTGAATGTAGCTGAAGCACAAACTTGCAGTAGACTTTCTTGATATCTTTGACAGAGGTACTCCTCGGCACTCCCAGGATGTGATAGAAGTCTCTCCTGCGTGGGAGGGGAGTGAGAGAGAGAGAGAGAGAGAGAGAGAGAGGGAGGGAGGTTAATGCTTGCATTCCCTGCACACAGTCCCTATCTGGGACATGTGGAGACAGCACACACAAAGACAATGCTATTTACATTTTACAGCATGCACTCAAGTGTGATCATGTCAACACAGTGCATGTCCCCTTTACCCATCAGCACTAGTTGCACCATCAGGGTGAGTTGGTAAAGGTGACGTGGTGTTAGAACAGTAAATATTTAAGAGGAGGAACTTAGCTGACAAAAAGAATACATGCAACAACAAAGGCTGCCTTGAAAGCAGTGCTGTCTCTAAGGCACAAAATCTCCTGGGGCACTTGACAGCCAGCTTCATACAAATGAAAGGACCAACGTGCTCAGTCATTGGAGTACTTCAGTCCTTTCAGTTACACAACATTTATGCCCATCAAACAGTGACTAATGCCATACTCAGCTTGCATGGTCATTGGTCTGTCACTGACAAGCCAGTGAAGCCTGACCTGCACTGGACAAGACAGTGATACACCTCTGAAATGTAGTTCATCATAATAAAATGTTTGCTGCACACACATGCATTAGCAAATATAAAAAGGCTGACAATCCAAGCCCACAAACTTAACTGTGTCTATTCTGAACATCTTTCAGGTAGGGTTGCCAAACTGCATGTAACCCAGCTAACTATAAACCATGGTAACTTTCATATGAAAAAGAAGGCAAAGTTATGTTTAGCAATTATAGAACAGTGCTATGACGACATTTAATAATGCCTGTAAAACTGCCATTTTTTTCTTTTATGCGATTGTAGTTAAATTGCACAAAAATGTTACAAATTCATTAATTGTGCATTTTTTTCAAACGGCATTATTTTTAAGAACTGTTTGTTAAATGTGCAAAGTGGAACATTTATATGAAAAATACACCCTTTCCAGTTTTTAATCACAATATAAAATTATTATTGACTTCAAAAAGCAAAGTGAATGTTCACCAAAAGCATTCCCAAGAAATTGCATTTAAACAGGCAAACAAAGCATAACTAAAATTAGGATGGTAAATTAATTTGTTTTAAATTTCTCTTTATTCAAGTTTTCTTTTATGTGACCTAATAGATAACCAAGAAACAACTACAAACATCTGCAGATATTTCAGTTGATGAGCGTACATTGTTTGCAAAATGATACATTGACAAAGGATGGTACATTTCTATAGTTCTATCGATTACTCTTATCATTGCTTTATAATTATCTTGCAGGTAATATTGGAAGCACTTAACAACATCAGTTCCTTCACTCCAGAAACTATTCAGTCACTGGGTACTTTAGTTACTGAACTGTCATCAACAGACATCTTGGAAAAGATGAATGGAAGTACCATACTGAAAAGTCTCTCATCACTGAGTAAGATCACTAACTGGAGTCCAACACAAGCAGCAACTATAGTTCAAAAATTGCTTGATAATGGATATAAGGTAAGCATATAGCCATTGAGAACATGGGCTGCATTTTCAAAGAGCCCTTAGACTGATGGGTGCTGGGTCAAAGCAGTGCACCAGGAAGAGCACTGCAAGAACTGTACTGTGTAAAGCACAAAAGGAATTTAGAGTGACAGGGGTATAACAGTGGTAGGGGAATTACAGTTACCCCTGTTGCTCTGCAGAATTCCTGTAGAAGGATCTAGTTGCTGTGTGCTGGGGTGCCTGGTTGAACTGCTCCTGTGGTGCAGTGGCTAGATCACCAGCACACTGTGAAGCAAGAAACCTGGGACCATTGTTTAGTTCCTACCAGGTCTCCTCATGCTGCAAGCAACTTTATTAAACAAAAAAGTAATTTTCCCCCTCCCAATTTTCTCCTTATCCCCAAAGTCCATGACCCCCCAGGTTTGATTATTTTACATCTGGGGCCAGGGTGTGGGGGTAAAGCCTCCCAGAAAAAAAAAGATGTCCCAATGTTTTCAATGGGGCTGTGCTGTTCTTGTTGGGTTGCTCTTACACCTGACATTATTTGGGAAGTTGCTGTTTTCCTTGCAGTATTTATTGCTGCATGGTCTTTGTTTGCAGTGACATGATCCCATGCCAGACTGATGCAAGGTGCATCAAACAACCACCTTGCAACAAATACAGGTGCACCAAATGCTGTATGCCATACTTTTCAAGAAAAGCATTCATTGTGGCAAAGTCTCTCAAAATGACACTAGATGATCACTGCATCAAAAATATGATGCATGGGGTGAGAATGACGCAAGCTAAGAATGATACAAGTTGAGTCAAAAATGCAATGCCAGGAGTGAAATGGAGTACCAGTGGTGACAGTTGTGTCAAAAGTACAATGTATAGGTGAGATAGAGCAAAAATGGTGCAAGCTGAGTCAAAAATATGATGCACAAGTGACAGAGCAAAAATGGTGCACACTGAGTCAAAAATATGATGTCTGCAGTGAGATGGAGCACAAATGGTGCAAGTTGTGTCAGAAATACAATGCATGGGTGAGATGGAGCAAAATGGTGCAAGTTGAGTCAAAAATAGGATACATGAGCAAGAAGGAGCAAAAATGATGCAAGCTGAGTCAGAAAATGATACATGTTGAGTCAAATAAAGATACATAAGCGAGATGGAGTAAAAAAATTATGCAAGCTGAGTCAAAGTTAAGTGACTGAAATAGCCTCGGGATGCAATATTTTACATCAAATCAAAATTTATTTGTGATGCGCTTTTCAAAATATCAAAGCACAAATACATAACAAAATAACATCCATCACAATAAATATAAATATAAAAACAGTTAAAAGGCAACAGGGTGACCTATTCAAAGGCTAGTTCAAATAAATAACTCTTCAGAGATGTCTTGAATGACTCTGTGGACAGTCACTCTCTAATCCGACGAGGTAGAGAATTCCACGGGGTTGGGACCACAAAGAAAAAAAACTCTGACCCCAGATGACTGAAGACAAACCCTGGGAATCTCTAGCAATCCCTCGTCAGCGAAGCGGAGTGGGCAGAGAGGGCAGTAGGGTCAAAGGAGATCTTTGCAAGTAGCCCGGTCCCTGACCATGTAGGGTCTTATAGGTCAGCAACGCAACCTTGAAGGTGATTTTCCATTGCACCGGCAGCCAGTGCAGTTCACACAGCACAGGTGTGATATAGCAAGTTCTTGGCAACCCAGTCAACAACCTGGCTGTAGCGTTCTGCACCAGCTGCAGGCGATGGCGATCCACCCCTGGCAACACCAGATATAGAGCAGTACAGTAGTCAAGACATGAAGAAACAAAGGCATGAACCAATACAGGAAGGTCATCGTGTGGAACAAGATGTTTTATCTGGGCTATATTCCTCAGATGGTAAAATGAAGACTTGACAATGGCTGACACCTGTGTCTTCAGTGTCAGCTTGCTGTCAAGAATTACGCTCAGATTCCACACCTGTTCAAAAGGTCTCAACTGGTTACCCCCTAACACAAGGCCAGAGGAAAACCCAGGATTCAACTTCTCTGCAAGGTGACCCAGGTCCACCACCAACACCTCAGTCTTGTCCGGATTCAGTCTTAACAAGTTAGCGCTCATCCAGTCCTGAATCTCAGCGAGGCAGTTGTTAAAGACCGATAAAGCGTCATTCTGTTCAGGTACAAAGGACATATATAGCTGAATATCATCTGCATAGCAGTGAAAACTCAGCCCATAATGCCTTATAATGTCTCCCAAAGGCAGCATGTACACGGTGAACAATATGGGGGAAGCACAGAACCCTGCGGCACCCCACAGGGCAGAGCAAAGGGAGAAGAGGAAAAAATTCTTGATACTACCCTCTGGGTTCTGCCCATGAGAAAAGAATGGAACCATCTGAGGACTGTCCCCGACAGTCCACAGAGCAGCCACAGGTGCTCTAGCAACATCCCATGGTCCATGGTGTCAAATGCTGCAGAGAGATCAAGGAGAACCAAGATTGAATGGCTCCTCTGATCTCTTGCTAATAGATCATTTAGTACCCGAACCAATGCCATCTCAGTACTATGCCTCTTCCTGAAACTGGACTGGAGAGGATCATAGACTTCATGGATGGTAAGAAAGTCCTCGAGCTGCAATGTGACTACTTTCTTAATAACCTTGCCCAAAAAGGGCAGGTTAGAGATCGGTCTGTAGTTAGCGAGACAGTCTAGGTCAGGGGAAGGTTTCTTTAAAAGGGGTGTCACAATAGCCTCTTTGAGAGACTCCAGAAACACCCTTTGGTCCAGAGAGCACCAGACTATCTCAGCAAGGACTGGTCCGATTGCATCCATACACCCCACAAAGAGGCATGTAGGACCAGGATCCAGACTACAGCAAGTCGGTCGCAAGCCCTGGACAATCTTCATGATATCCATGATCGTTGGCTGGTCAAAATCTGTCCAGACAGACTGAGGGCCTGTAACCTCGCATCGATCACCACCATGTTCATTTGAATGTGTACCGTGGATCTCTGACCTGATCAACGACACCTAATCATCAAAGAACCGAGCAAATTCATCACACTTTATTTGTGAAAAAGCACTCTGACTCTGCAGACAGGCTGGATTACACAGTCTGTCCATGGTCTGAAAGAGCTGAGCTGGTTGATTTCTTGATGCAGCTATCTCCCTGGACAGGAACTCTGCCTTCTTATGGGAGATTTCTGATTGATAGTCCATATAATGGGCCATCAATCAAAGTCTGTCATCTTCCAGGCCAGATTTCCACCAGCAGCATTCCAACCTTCACCCCACTCTCCTCAGCTCCTTCAATGTCCCATCAAACCAGGGAGACCAAGGGCAGAGGGAGAGGGGATGAGCACGGACAGGAGCTATGGAATCCAGAGCCCTCAGCACCATGTTATTATAGTGCACTACTAAGATATCTGGTTCCATGCACTCCATAGGCCAACTCAATAGGTCCAGCATTGCCATCAGACCCTCAGGGGTAACTCCCCTTAAAGGGCGGTACTGGACCATCTCCAAAGGGGTTGGTCTCATCAGGGGGCCACAAAAATGAACCTTATAGAGTGATGGTCAGACCACTCAATTGGTTCCACCACCAGTTCCGTGATCTCCATCCCCAGGATGAACACCAGATCCAATGAGTGATCCTGAATGTGGGTAGCACTGGTAACAGCCTGTGTAAAGCCCAACAAAATCATCAGTTGGAGGAAGTTTTGACCAAAATGTGAGAATTCATCATCGACCCAGGCATTGAAGTCGCCCAGGACCAACCACCTGGAGGGGCTCCAACACCAGGTCGACAATGAAGTCTGCAACTTCCTGCAGAAAAACATTCTCATCACCTGGTGGATGGTAGATGAGTGAGATTCTGCTGCCCACACCTGCTCCCATGATACACTTGAAGGATCTGAGGGTCACCGCTGGAACCTCTACAATGCCCAATTCTGATTTAAAACAAATAGTGACCCCCCCTGATCCAATCTCTAGTGATGTATCACCAAGTACCCCACTGGAATGGCTGACTCCAATATGGGACCAGCATTCTCATCCAGCCAGGTCTCGGTGATGCAAGTCAGGTCTGATGGCTCAACAAGATTAGCAATAATTGCTGTCTTGTTCTTTATAGACCTGGCGTTGCATAACACCGGCTGGGTTGGTTGAGAGGCCTTAGAGGAGTGAACCACTTGCCCACTATCAGTGGAACCCTTGGGTATGGGAACCAGGCATCGCAGACCCCTATCCTGGACCCATTTTGCCCCAGGGTGTCTCCATGACCTCACCACCCTTATCCGCCCACTCCACTCCTCCCCCAGCTGAAGGAACCCCCCCGCCTATATACCTTGGGTTGCAATGGGGGGCTGTCAAAGGGGGGCATGTTTGTCAACCTAGAGGGTCAGTAGCGCCTGCCCACAGAAGCTCGATCCTGACACATGCTGCCACAAATTTAAAAACTACTATTAATCAGCCACTAGCTTATTTGAATTAACTTATATAACAAATATCCAACTAGGAAACAATAATTAAACTGTTTTAAAACTAAATTAAACCAAAAAAAAAAACCCTCACACCTCTCACATAGCAAGGGAGAGTATTTAACAAAAAGCACCAGAATAAAACAATTGTCCATTCCTCTTCAAGCAGATTTTGGTTCCTCAAGAGGAGTTCAGATGATCTGGGCACAGAGCCCCAGTCTCTTTTCCGCCTATATCCCATTGAAAGCTTAGAACAGTAGACACCCCTCAGGGCTCTCACCCCTGAGGAATTCGTTCCCAAACCTGTCTCTCACATAGGCAGGGTAATAATCAAACAGTCACTTAAATGTTCTTGGTGGAAGAAAAGAAGCACTCTCACTGCTTCACCAAAGTACACCGGACAGAAAAGGGAACAGTCTGACCCGGATTGTTCTTTAGTAGCTCCACAATAACATAGTCAGACCTGCAGCCAAGAAATCACTTTGAATCCTCAAATTGATTCAAATTTCCACTCAACAGGAGCTACCCAGCTGAAGAAAGTGTTCACCCCAGTCGTCCCCAAGAGGTTACCAGGCAGGTCAGCCCACGACTAGGTCCAAGCGAGCAGGCTGTCCAGCCTGCCTGCCAAAAACCCAGGAACCATGGGCACACTGGGGCCTGTCCTCTGACAGCACTAGCCCCGATCTCCCCTCACAGTCAACAGCCCCAGTAAACCACCCTGGGTTCAGACCAGGATTCAGCCTGCTCACCATAAGGCCAACACTCGGGAAAACACCACCATAGATGGGCCTGAAGATACATGCTACAAACAGCATTACATTGTCTACAATGCGGGACTCTTGCAGAAATTAGTAGCATAGTCAGGTCTGCCCGCCTCCTATGGGCCTCTGTATATGCTCTAGTGTCAGTTAGACCAGCTCTGACTGGTCTAACAGTGGCACACATCTTTGATGCAGAGTCAACAGCTTCCACCTTAGAAAATCCAAAAAAGGGGGATGGTGCATCATTTTTTTGATGCAAGCCCAGTTGCAACATGGTGCACCCATTTTTTTGATGCAAGCCTTGCACTAGCGACTGTGGTGCAGGCAGTTCTGCTTTTGGCAAAAGCAGTATTAGAAAATCAGAATTAACTAAGTTTTGACACAGCTTGCTCCTTGCATAATTCTTTTCTGCTGCAAGTACCTTGCATCATTCTTGGCCTTTTGAAAATCGTGCTACATTAAGTCTGTTCAAGTACTTGCATTTTTAAGATAAAGTCTTCCGAGAGCTATTTGTGTGATTTGAACTGCGTTATTTAAAAAAAATGATGAAGCGTTTACAAACGAATCTGACAAATTAGAAAACAATTCATAAATATTAATTTAGTGCAAACTGTACTTTGTATAAGCAATGCATGCACAATATTCAGAATACTAATTTCATTGCAGTTTTCTTTTTTTGGGGGGATGGGTACATAATTTATGCTATGATATCCTGAAGTCTTTGATAATGCCACTATGTTGACTGCTAACATGAGGTAAAATGTTTAATAATTCAAAAAAATATATGTTAGCAGAGCGAATTGTGTTAGCAACTCAGGAGCAAACAGAGTTTGCAATACCTCCCCAGTGCCTACCAGTACTGCCTATACTGGTTAGCGCCCTTCCCTGCCCCCGAACATCCCTGCAGTAGGTACTAATATTTCTCTGGTGTCTAGTATTACCCCAACCCCAAACACCCCCAATATGTTTTAACATTTTCCCTGGTATCCACTGGCCCAGCTCACATCCTGATCACCTCTCCAGTACTTTAAACACATTTCCCTAGTGTCCAGTGATTCCTCCACCTTTTCACCCTTCGGGTGCTTTAAAAACATATCCTTGGTGTCCAGTGGGCCCCATATCTGATCATCCCTTTGATACTTTAAACACATTTCCCTGGTGTTCAGTGGTCCCCACACCCCTACTGGGTTCAAATCCCACCCACCCCAACCCAACCCAACCCAACCCAACCTACCTGAGATCCACAATGCCTTCCTTAGTCTCAACCATTCAACCCACCTACCCTATCCCCAGCATGCATACCCCCCTTCAGCAACCAGCACAGACTCTCTGAGCACCATTACCACAACAGTCAGACACTGATTGACTGGTCATCATCACACGTCTACTGTTGTAACAGCTGGTTACAGTAGGCATGTTACTGCAACTGGTCAGTCAACAGCCAGCCATGGAAGGTAGCAGAGGGTCTGTGTTAGTCACCAAGGAGGGGATTCATGCATTGGGTAGGTGCATGGGGGGATTGAGACTGTGGGGGGGGGCTCTGGGGCTCCAGCAGTTAGAAGCCAATCACCTGCCATGGTACAGTATGTTATCTACAACCAGAGGTAACTGAAGGGCTGGAAGCCCCTTCACAAGAGAAAGGGTGCTGAAAGAACTAGACAAATTGAGCACAGTCAAAGCCATGGGACAGGACAGAATTCACCCAACAATACTGAGAGGGCTTTGAGAAGAAATAGCTGCACCATTAGCTGAGCTACACAGTGAATCTCTTGAAAGTGGCAAGGTGCCACTTGTCTGGAAGAGGGCTACTGTGGTACCCTTGCATAAAAGTGGCAGCAGGGAGGAGGCAGGAAATTACTGCCCAGTCAGCTTGACCTCAATGGTGGGTAAAATCATGGAGACACTCCTTAAAGAAAGGATAGTAGACTTCCTAAAAGAGTCAGGAACATTTGACCCCAAACAACACAGATTTATCACAGGTAGATCATGTAAGACTAACCTGATCTAATTCTTTGATTAGGTGACCAAAGCAGTAGACCCGGGGGGCAGTAGACATGGTGTACCTGGACTTCAGCAAGGCCTCTGACACCATCCCACACATGAGGCTGATCAATAAACTTGAACACACAAGTGTCGGTCATAAGAAAGTAAGCTGGGTAGTGTAGTGGCTGCAGGATAGAACTCAGAAAGTCAAAGTAAATTGCACCATGTCCAAAGAGGGCTTTGTAACCAGCAAAGTCCCTTAGGGATCGGTGCTGGGTCCAGTCCTCTTCAACATATTCATCAGCGACATTGCTGGTGGTCTTGAGGGTAAAGTCTGCCTGTTTGCAGATCATACAAAACTATGTAATAGGGTGGACAATCAAGAGGGAGCCACCAGTATGAAGGAGGATCTCAAGTAACTTGAACAGTGGTCGAATGACCAGCAACTTAGATTTAATGCTAAAAAAATGCAAACTGATACACCTGGGAAAATAGAACCCAGGAACTCAATACTTACTAGATGGGCATCAACTTGAGGAGACCAGGACTGAACGGGACTCGGGTGTAATCATATCGGATGACCTTAAAGTAGGGAATCAATGTGAAAAAGCAGCATGAAAAGCAAGCAGCAACCACAGAGGCATAGGCAGGAGAATAGCTAGCATAAACAAGAAGTGATCATTCCACTCTACAGATTCCTGATCAGGCCACACCTGGAGTATTGCATCCAGTTCTGGAGGCACCACCTGATGAAGAACACAGAGCACTTGGATTCAGCTCAGAGAAGGGCCACAAAGATGGTGCAGGGCCTCCATCACAAGTCATATGAGTCTAGACCTAAACTTGTACTCCCTGGAACAGAGAAGGGACAGAAGGGATATGACAGGAATGTTAAAATTCATCAAGGGTATAAACACTGTTCAAGTAGACAAACTCTTCCACGCAAATGAAGAGGTGTGTACAAGAGGTCACAACCTACGCCTCAGAGGGGGGAGGCTCAGAGGCAATATCAGGAAGTACTTTTTTATGGAGAGGGTAATAGATACAGGAACAGCCTGCACCCATAGGTGGTTGTAGCAAAGACAGTGAATGCATTTATGCACGCATGGGACCAGCACTATAGTATAAACAAAAACAGCAAAATTTAGGGTAGGGGGTTAGGATCATGGGCAAACTAGATGGGCCACTCGGTCCCCATCTGCTGTCAAATTCTTATGTTCTTAGGTGTGACACAGTTACCTAAACTGAAGATTTCACCCTGCCCATCTCTGCATGTGCCCTGTTTTGCAGGAGCACAGGGATGGTGAGCTAAGGTTAAAAAAATCTGCATAATGCCACCTACATTAAATGGAACACTGATCCAAATGCACTTCTGTTCCACAGAGCTGGGTTGGTGAAAACTCTGCTGAGGCTTACATGTCTCTCTCTCTCTCATGGGTGTAAGAATGCATGTGACAAGTAAGCCATGGTTAGAGCTGGTCAGAGTGGGGAAAATTGAACCTGAAGATGGGGGGGGGGGCACTGAACACAAGGAAAATGTATTTACAGTACCAGAGAGGTGACTGGGGGTGAAAGGACCACTGAGTACCAGGGAACTGATTGTAAAGTACCAGGTGGTGATTCTGGGAGGAGGAGGCAGTATTGTAAAGATTGCAAATTAACTGCTGGAAGATTCAGCCCAGAGAAAGTCATCAACCAGCACCTCCCAACAAGATGTTAGTGAAGACAGTGTTGTAAAAGAGAACATTGCCTAAATGAGCAGCACAATTGCCACTCACTGACCAGTTCTGATGCACAGTGTAGTAGCACTCCATAACAGCACAAGGCACTTTCCCTACCTCATGTCACTCACTAGCATCTCTGCAATGTAAATAGACATGGGCATGCATGAAATACACACTCAGGCACAGTCCAATAAATTGGATTACTGTGGCTGTTTTTTTTTTTTTTGTTTTTGGGCACAATATTGTGATTCAACTACTTACCATCATTTCTGGCTCTGAGTATCACTGCAACAAGGTAACTAACTCATGTCAGTTGCTCTTTAATAGAACATCATGTTACTTGACCTAATGTTCAACTCTTATATGGCTGTGAATCTGCCAGTTTGTCTGATTTTGCATACATTCAGAAACTTGAAATATTGCAGGTCATGCTGGCAGTAAAAAGGGAATGCTTCAGTAATTAGGTTCTTAATAAAAATATGAACTCAAATTGGACTTCAGAACAAAGTCACAGATAGACATGTGTCATTTTGGATAACTGTTGATGTCTTTAATTAGGTAACCTCATCAGCCACTCTGTTGAGCCTGGGGCAGCTTGTCATTGGCATGCCAAGTAAAGTATTGAAGCAGGTTAACAAAGATGAAATCCTTCAACTTGCCATGAATACTAATTTTACAACATTTATGGGTGAGGCTCCTGTAGCACTGAAACACACCTTTGTACTAATGGTAAGTGCCTCTCGAATGCAAATGCAAGGTCTTGTGTTGTACCTTTTCCCTAAAATCAAAAGTATGCAATTTTGTAAGATGAAAAAAATCATTGTGTACTGAATACATGTAAAAAAAACTTAAATATAAAGTTTATGCAAACAACATTTACTGACTCACTCTCCAAGTTCCAACATGCACAAATGACACCAGAGCATCTGCAAGTAATTAAATAAAAACTGCATGAGTGCAATATTTAGCCATGTCCCTGTCTTGCCACCCGCTAGGCAAAGCTCATTGAGGGTTGCAACCACTTTCCTGTGTACCTGAAAAGGTCATTGTGGGCAGTTGGGAAAGTGGGTGAGAATCACCATGCGAATGGGCCACAGAGCCATGCAAGGACACATGGCAGCCCTCAAAGGTCCCCCTTCATGCCATATCAACCCCCTCTCCCATCATTAGTAGGTAGTAACTGTGTCATACAGGCTCAACCAGTGTCACCAGCTGCACAAGGAAGTAGATCTGAGATTGCCATTGAGTGGAGGAAACACAAGACCACCCATCTTATAGGTAAAGAGAGGTTAAGAAGGGGGCTATGGTTAGATTACCAGTGATTTATGAACTAGAATGAGCAGGAGAAGGGATTGCATTAGCCCCCCACCCAGGAAGTCATGAAATGGGGTTATGAAATGGGGAGTCTTTGGACTACAATGACCTTTTAAACTTGGCTTGCTTAGGCATGGGAAATACAGCTGGCTTTGAGGCACATTTGTTCAGTCCCACCATGGTTTTGCCAGTTTGAGTATACAATTCAATTAAAAGGTTTATTGTTCTACTTATAATAAGTCATTACAATTTACAAAAAATTAAAACACGTATAAATACAGTATCACTGTCCACATACATAGAAAAATATTATGTCCAGCTTAGACAAAATTATACACAGTAGTTTATCAATATGTGTGCAAATATATTTAAAATTGACTTCATTATTCAGTTTATATTAAGTCATTACAAGTGAAAATCAAATACAAAAATATAAATATTACAATTTACCCTAAAATACATAAAAGCCGTAAATCCATTCAACCTCCTTTATGAGCTTAACTTTCCCTTAATCAGATGTAATAATTTAGTCCTGATACATGTGTCATTTTTTAGTTTCAATTACTTTCAAGAAGGAAGCAACAGATATTAAAATATCTTTAACATTTGCTTTTAAAAGATAAGTTGTTAAGTGTATTGGTTCATATTCCAGTTCCCTTATAATATTTCCCAAAAGTTTCCTCCTATATTCATTATATAGAGGACATAATGAGTAAATGTTTCAAATTATCCTGTCCATAACCACATTTACATAAACCATCTGTGTCATCTTCATTTTTTGCATATCTTTTCCTATAACTCTGACTAGTAAAGCATTCAAATCTGAATCAAGTTAAAATCAACCTTTGACTGGGATTTGTCAATATAGACAAATATTTTTCCATTTTATGATTTCTCTTATTATATTTTAGCCAATTACATACCTTGTATTGTTTATACTTTTCTAAATTATGTTGCACAAAAACATATCTTAGTCTATTTTTGATTTCCAAATATAATTAGCAATAGGGGTATCTGATGGTCTCTGGGATATAGGTTAATAAACGATATGGTCTAATATATTCTTCAACCATCCTCATACTTGGGAAAACTAATTTTCTGTTTAGATACTGAATTGCCTCATCCAGGCATAATCTTGAATGTTTATATGTTTCCATACCATATACTTTCAACCAGTAAATTATTAATCTTTGTATGATCTCACATTGCATCTGTACCTGTCCCAGTTCAGCCCTAACTAATGCTGATGGAGCACTTAAGAGTAAACCTAGCAATTTCTTACAAAAATGTATTTAAACAGGTTCAATCATTGTTTTTGAAGAGCTGCCCCATATGTCTGCACCGCACAATATCCATTTTTTTAATTTTTGTGTTTATTACATCTACAGTATATTTCCTTTCACTGATTTTCTCCATATTTATAAGAGAATGAATTACTACTGGGAATATTTTTTCTTACTTTATTTTGAGTTTCTAAAATATGTCTCTTCAAGTATCCTCCTGTGAGAATATTATACCCAAATAACAAAATCCCTTTACTACTTCTATTCTATTGTTATTTATTGTATACTTATATCTATTATTATTCCCTTCAAATACTAGGACTTTTGTTTTTTCATAATTAGTCTTTACCTGTGCTTGAACACATTCTTGGTAAAACATTTTTAATAATCTTTTCATACCCAGATAACTGTTCGAAAGTAAGGCAATGTCATCTGCATATGCCAAATGTGGACATCTTTTATCTCCTATCATCGGCATGTGGAACTCTGGTTCATATAATGTATTGAGGACAGTATCAAAGAAGACAATAAACAAAACTGGTGATAGAGTGCAACCCTGTTTTACTCCTATACTGGTCTCAAACCAATTACTAATTTCCCCCCCTTGTATTATATCTGATACTAGAGAAATTATTCTGATACAATATTTTGATTATATTTAATATCTTTCCATGCCCTTTTTTTCCTAGTCATTCTCACAATAACCCCCTATTAACCTGGTCAAAAGCTGATTTTAGATCAATAAAAGTGAAATGCATTTTTTGTTTTTTAATTATCTTCTATTTATACACTAAATGTGCAAATGTGAAACATTGATCTATTGTTCTGTAACCTGTCCTGAATCCTGATTGGGCTTCATCCAATATCCCTCCTGTCTTTACCCATGTTTCAACTCTATTGTTTAAAATTCTTGTAAATATTTTGGCAGTACTGTCAATTAAACTTATTGATCTATAACACTCTTTTTCCCCTTTTTTAAAAATTGGCATGATAATACTTAAGCACCAACTAGTTGGAATTTTCCCACTATCCCATATCTGATTAAATAATTTACATAGTACTGGAATCCATAATGTCTTGGTCTTCCAAATTACTTCTATAGGTACACCCCTCCAATCCAGATGTTTTATGTTTATTAAAGGCATTTACTGCTTGCTCTACTTCTCTCTTTGTTATTCTTACTTTAGGTCCTATCCACTTTATTGGTAGACTATTGAAGAGTTTTTGTAAATAAGGATTATGTCTTCTGTAGAATAATCTACTAAAGTGTTTCATCCATATGTCAGGTTCTATACCGTTTTCTGGCTAATATCCATTACTACTCATCCCTTTATTAATTAATTTCCAGAAGGTGTTACTATCTTTGGTTTTAACTGCCAATTCCAAATCTGTCCATAATTTCTGGATACATTTTTGTCTATTAATTTTTATAGTTTCTCTGTAGTCTTTCCTTAATTTATTCATTACTCTATTATTATTTAGGGAAGGGTTATTTTTCAAGTTTCTGAGCTGTTTATTTAATGCTTGTTCTCCATTATACCATATATATCCTTCTGTTTTATGAATATTGATCTTTTTGTTTATCAGTATTGAAATTGACCCTAATATGGCCCAAAATTGGCTAAATAAATCTTTACTCTCTGTTTCTTCTTCTAATTATTTTAATTCTGCAAGGATTCCCTGACTTTCTAAGAGCTGTATAAAATTACCACTCTGAATTATAACCCATCCAATACAATTGTTATTATTAATTTCAATTGGGGCCATACACATCTTTCTAGTTTTCCCTTTCATATAATTTATTTTAAGCTCTAAAGCAAGATGTTGGCTTCCTGGCCTAAGCTGTATATCCATCCTTAAGCAGAGGTTTAGCATTTGAAGATTTACCCACTATAACCAATCACAGAAGATCCATTCCCCCATAAATGTGGATTTGCCTTCTGTATATCCTATTATTCTACCATTTAGTAGTATTACATTATTATTTATAAGTTTATTATGTACTTCAATTCCATTGGTGCTAATTTTCCTATCAGAAGAGTTTCTCTTTGCCTTTATCTGAATTAAATCCCCCTGATCAATATAATTCTTAATGTCTTTATTTCCGACAATCTGCCTATCCTTATATTCATATCACCTTTAACCACTATTTTCTCCATTGTGTAGTCTTGTTGAATTTCTCTTATTATAGATTCTATATGGATTAACCAATCTGTGTTACCAAATTTACTTGATTCTGGTTGTGCATAAATATTGATTATAAATAGGTCACCTATATTCTTCCTTGTAATTTTAGTTATCAGAATGCTATCACTTTCTGTTTTTGCTTCTTCTGTTTGCACTTTATCCTCCAATTTACATAAAGTTACCAGCCCCCCCTATATTTCTTCCATATTTTTTCTTTTTTATTGCACTTTTCCAATAAGCTTTAAAACCATTTAAATAAATAGCCCCAACAATCCAGGGGCCAGATATTCAAAACTTTGCCTGGGGCTAAATTAGCACTGCCTGGCAGGCAAACTTAGCCTGGAGCACAAAACAAGCCATATTCAAAAGAAATAGCCCGGGGCAAACAGCTTCTGAATATAGCATAGGAATGAAGCCGGGCAAACTGGGCTGGGAGTGCAGGGCAAACTTAGCCCTGGAATAAGGCAGTTCTGAATATGGCAACCAGGAAGTGCAAACCACAACAGCAACACAGTGCACAGTGATGTGAAGGTAGGTAGAGGTGAACTATGTGGCCAATGTGTGTGCCAGCAAATGCGTGGATCCAGTACAGCTGCAGGCAGCAGCGTATGTGAAAGTACAGTGTGCAAAACTGTAAAATATTCCCTGAACTGTTAGCACAGTGCTAACACATTTGCGTGGGCTTAGCACAGGGCTAAACTGTTAGCCCGGTGCAAACACGTTTGCTCGGCACTAAATTTTGCCATATTCAAAAGTGACATGCAAATGAGCCTACTTAGGTAGTCTGTGGGCAAACATCCAGATTAGCATCTCATTATGCCCTGATTTGCATGCAGTTTGCACTGGGCTAACTGTTTAGCCTCATGCTTAAACCCGCAAGCGTGTTAGCGCGCAACAGCTTGGGGAATATTACAGTTTCGAACACTATCTCCACATGCGCTGCCGCCTGCAGCTGTACTGGGACAACACAGCATAGGCATGATTGGTGGTGGTGCTGCATGCAACTGTCACATTGTAGGTCATGCTACAGTACACAGCAGAAACTACAGTAGCAAGGGGGCCCGTAGTGTGTGGACACAGCAATGCCTATGATGTGTAGGGCAGTGATGATGACTGCACTATACAGAGTGAGAGTCCCAACCTGCAGGTGTTTACTGACAGTGGACATTACTGTTATGCTGTTGTGTGACCCACAGATACTGCACCTGTGGCATGGGATGCTCACAATGACATGTACATTTATGTGCTGTGGCAGTTGTACAGCTGTACAGTATGTGGCCGGGGGGGCTTATATTATCTGAAAGGCACACTGGTGTTGGGGTATTCCCAACACTGGCCCATATGCACTGCATGATGTGTCCCAGTCTTGTGGCCACACCTGGTCTGTGGCACAGCCTCACCACCCATACACGCTCCCCTCAACATCCTCCATGCCCACAGTGCTGCATGTGTGTGCTGGCATCTGTTGGTGTCCACAGAAGTGTGGTTCACAGGTGTGTGCTGTATGGTCATACTGCCATGCTGTCCACTGGTGGCAGGGTCATCACTTACTGCCTGTCATGGCTGGGACTAGTGGCAGATGATGGCATCATTGTGATGCCATCAGTTAGCAGTATGCTTCCTCTATGTTTGGCTTTATTTATGTGTCATATTTATTTGTTAGGGTCACACAAAAACCCACATAAACCCATGCAAACACTGTGCAAAGCCATAGTGTTGAGCAAAGCTGATTGCACAAGGTTAAGACAAGCTTTTCCTGG
Organism: Neoceratodus forsteri; assembly: GCA_016271365.2. Classification (NCBI taxonomy): domain Eukaryota; kingdom Metazoa; phylum Chordata; order Ceratodontiformes; family Ceratodontidae; genus Neoceratodus; species Neoceratodus forsteri. The sequence continues at coordinate 65,011,934 of JADMNL010000025.1, read as the reverse complement.
GCGGTAATGTGCACCGTGCTAAGTGTCGCACTAAGTCATGCAAAACCACTTAGCGTGGCGCTAGTCACTGAATATAGCATAGCGCCTGTATTCATGTCAGTTTGCCCCTAGCATACATCATGATTTTGCCCAGCGCTAATGCAGTTTGCCCGCACTATTTGGCCTTTTGAATATAGCAGACCTGCGCTAATCCCGCGCTAAATCTGTGCAAACTGTTTTTGCCCGGCGCAAAAAGTTTTGAATATCTGGCCCCAGGTCTCTTGAATGCATATTATGTCGAATTTGTTCAGATAACCTGTTACTTCTGGATCTCCTAATTTATCTCCTAATCCTGATATGTTCCATGACAACAATATTCCAGGGATATCTACAGAATCTCTCATTAACTTTATACTTTCTTGCACTCCATTTAGGTCTGCTACATCTCTTCTTTTACAATTTTCCCCTAGTTCTGTGTCCATTGTTAATGGTCACAGATCTACATTAGTCAAAATATCATATTTGTTTGACGTTTCAACAATATATTCCCATTCAACACTTTTATTTTCCTTTGATATTGCTTTTAAACTCCTCATATCATTCTGTTTTTCATATACGTAAACACCCATTTCATCCAACAGTCTTTGTTTAACGAACAATGAATCCCTTATACTTTCATTATTCAGCCATATCTTAACTTGTCCATTATTTTCCCATCTAATAGCCATTATAATTTCATGGCTGCACACACGTTGGTTCAGGATTGTATTAAGGGTGTCTAATACAATTCCTTGAATATTACTTTTATTTTCCCTATCTTTTTATACTAGGTCAAATATAGATATTATTATTTATTTTTTATTTGTTCCCTCTCTCTTGTTTTTATAATATTCTGGGAACAAGTTCTCCAATGTAGTAACTTCCCCCATTTCTATACCCACTACATATCTACTTCATTTTTTTTGTTTGTTTGTTAAAGCCTTAGTCAAAAAAATTGGTCAGTTACCAACAGTACTAGTTCTGAATTTACTAAGGGTCTAATAACACTCAAAAATTCTAACATATGTGTGCAACCAATTACGGACTTCAATAATTTCTTAATCATTGTTAACAAAATGTAATTAGTCTCATTAGGCATATATGAAACTTTATATAATGGTAGGACGAAGTCTGTACCTTTTGTTTTATTTAAAAACAATCCAAATACTTTTATCTCTTTACCCTTTCTCTTCAATCTTTCTTTTTCCCCATTTATGCTCTGTTCTTCCTTATTTCCTGAGTGTTCTTTTGCATCTTTTTGCTTGTTTATCACAGTAATTCCTTTATCTATATTGTGTCCCTCTATGTCTTCTTCCCTCTTACTCAGGGATTCTTGTTTCCTTTTAGATTTTCTTCTCCCTTTTCCTTTTGTTTTTGTTCCCTTTGCTTTCTTTTTACCATTGACCCTTGTTCTTATTTTTCCTCTGTTTATTTTCATTTTTATTATCCATAATCCTACCCATCTTCATCACACTTCTACCACTGTCTTCACTATCCATCATAACCTTATTTGTGGAAGAATGTATTTTCCTTGATTTTGCCCCGATATTTTTATTTTCTTTGTTATCATCCAATTCTTTACCCCTTTCCTTCTTATTCACTTCCTTGTTATCCATTCTTCATTCAACCCCTCCCCTTATTATTTTTCAAGTCTGCTTTTGATTTACTTCTTTCTTCTTGCTGTAATCCTTTTTCCCATAGTAATACATTTCCCTCTCTTATTTCTTTTGTTACACTATCTTGTCTCCAACTTATATCTGGGAGTATTAATAGTTCTGACTGAGTTTCAACATCTCTTGACTCCTCCATATTTATCAGAGATCTTGAGTCACATTCTGGACTATCTCCCTCTGCTTCCATACACTCTTTTGATGATCCTTCCATTGACTGATATATTTCATTCTCTTTATAATTTTTCATGTCTTTACATATTTTGTCCCTCTCTATATACTTTTCATTCATTTTTCCCCACTTTATAGATTGCTTGGTTTATCTGGGGTGAGATATTTTCCTGATAATTTCCTATTTTTTGAATCATTCCTTTTTCATATTCCTTACGGGTGGAATTTCTAATCTCTTGTATCTCAAATATCTGTTTAATATGTATACTATTCTCTATACAGACTCCTTTGACAAAGGATAGATCTTTTCTGATTGCCACTAATTGTGCATACATCATTATATTGGCAGTAAAAGCATCTCTCAGCACAAAACATAAGACTTCTGTTACATTTTCTGTAAGTAATGCCTTTTTGTCAGTTAAACTTGTTGGACTCATAAACAGGGTCTCATCCCCTATTAACATATCTTCTCCTATTTTCTGACTATTTATCAACGTATTAGTTCATTTCTGTGCTTGCCTGTAAAAGTTATCTATATCCTCAGTTAATGAGTAATTCTCCTCCATACATAACCTTTTAGTATCCATCACATATTCTTGTCCATGTTGTTCTTCAGTTGGGGACAGCACTGATCTCATCATGTCCAGTTTAATATCCCTGATCTTTTTCTCAATTAACTTATTAGTCTTTTGTTTCCCTTATTTCTTCAAACTGTATTGTTTATTTCTTTATTTGCAGTGTTGACCATATCTAAATTATACTCATCTATTTTCTTAGGACTGATTAACTCAGTAATATTTATGTCACCTTCTGTAATGTCTGTTACCTTTCTTATTGTATTTCCATACAGAGTCTTACCTAATCTTTACTTATTTCTATCTAGCATTTCACAGATCGTTAACTGATTTATTGACTTCTTCTTCTTCTTGTCTCTTGCATTATAGCCATTATAGCCAATCGGAGTAGATGTTTTATTATCCCCTTTACTGAACATTTTCCTGTCAACATTATCCTCTTTGATTTCTTCTTGTAATGCTGTCATTACTAATTGCTTTGGACCCTTTTTCCTTCTTGCCTCAATTCCCCACTCCTTACCCCTCTTTCCCCTTTATCTTCTCCTCCATTCTTCCTTTGCTCTTTCCCATTCCTTGTGACAGCTGGCATAATATAATTCTACTATTATAATGTACAAAGAAAAACTGTCTATAATATAAATTAGATCTACACAATCAGTTAAATAGATAGTAAACTGATTAACTGGTTTATTGGTCAATCGGGTTACCAATCTGCCAATCTACCATTTAGCCAACCAATCAGCCCACTCTTTCCTTAATAATTAGTAAGAAAAAGTCACAGCAGTCACACCACTTTGTGCTTTTCTACAATTATTACAATTATTGCAGTTGTTATAATAATAATAATAATTAGTAAGAATGGAGTCCAGGATAGTCCCCAAAGCACTGATCTTCCCGTCTTCTCCTTTGTAAATCTTCTTTTCCTTTTTCCTTGTACATTTCTAAGGATTCTATCCTTCCTCTATCATCACACTTTCCTCCTAATCCTATACAAAGTATCCTCAATATCTGTTTCCTTTTTCTTTGTCCCTTGTCTCTTTATCCTCTGTCAGGTTCTGATTTTATATTACCTGTTGGGGAAATGTCCAGGGAAGTACTTGATCCACATTAAGTCCAAATCTAACAAAGTTCCCTGTTCCTTCGCTCCTTCCATCAAGGCCTTTGATCTTCTGATGTCTTTGATGTCTCCTTTCCACTGCAATTATAAATTAAAACTCTAATATTGGGAAGAATAGTTTACATATTTTTCCCTTACAAGATTTACCAACTTTTATAATTCTTACAAGCACCCTAACAAGCACTTATATAGTGTGTAGGGAGAAAGAAAAGAAAAAACAGGTATAAGCAGGAAATATTATACTCTCTTAAAGAACTTTTAACCAGCAATCAACAGCTTAAAAGACAAAGAACCTCTGTGCGCAAACACTGAGGCAAGGGTTACCCCAACGGGCATTTGGCTGGGAAGCCAAGTTTCAAGAAAATACAAAATCACACATGCCCCCACAATGCAAAGCATCATGGGCTGCATATGCAAATCACCACAGAATGTTATGCTGGTCCAACTTTAAGCAGAATTGCATGGTGCCAAAAGGCCTCTCACACAGTTTGCAAAGGGTGCTAACAGAAGACATAGCTTAACAGCTTGACAGCCTTAACAGCCTAACACTCTAATAACTTAGTAGCTTGTCAGTAGCTTGTTAGTTTAATAACTGAATAGTTTAATAACTTAATTCTAAGGCTAATATTATTAAATTCTACTACTGCTGCTAATGGTTTCTATTTCTTATTTATGACTAATCCTTATTTTTGTATCTTGAGCGGTCCTTGTTTTTATATTTCCAATAATTTTCTAATAATTTTCAATAGATATGTAAATTAGTGTCCTTACTTTTTCCCTTTGTGGCTGATATCCTATTTTCCTTTTTTTCCAGAGAGAGTAGAGCTTCACTGGAACATTTCATGAATCCCAGTCAAAGATTGAAGTGGAACAAAAAACAGTAGAGCAGTGCAGAAATAAAGCAGGACCAAACAGGATCGCTCTCAATAAGAACGCTCTAAATAATATATTTAAAATGCTTGCCCATTTTGCAGCAGGTTATCTGGCAAAATTATCTACACCTGGTGCCGAATTTACTAATGGCAAAAACTCGTCAAAACATAGCGGTAAAATGTTGAGGTATTTAAAACAACTCTGTCAGCTTGAATTTTATGGCAGTACTTTTTATAGCTGAAATGTCTAAAAAACCATTTGCCGCTCCTCTGCTGCCATGTCTCTCTGTGGATAACCTGGTCAAAAATGGCGCTTGCTATTTCAAAACACCTGCACATGCACTTTAAGTTCTGAAATCATGTGTGGTGCTAAACCAATGAAGTCTCTATTTCCTCGTTTTCCGAATATGTCTAAAATGTAATTTATTTATATAAAACAATGAATTTTTTTCCTCTCAATACAGTTTATATAGCTTCTGTACCCTTTTTATTAGCTAAATACACCACAAAAAGCCAACGAGATAAAAACCTCTTTCTTAAAGCATAGCCGTAGCCACAGCTGTGGCCGTCTTTCAGCTAGCCTTCTATCCTCAATTTATCTCAAATTATAATGAGTACATACACTTCATACACGCTGTACAATGGTTTCAGATATCTGTTCAGCTAAAAAATTACCAAAGTGCCACAAATACTGCAGGCAGTGAGCAATAAGCAATATACAAAAAATAGCTATCTAAATTTCAATCATCATAGACCTGTAGGTCAACCTTTATACAAGAGAATACTAAAAAAGGGCTTATTTGCCATAACAGGTAATCTCCAGTGCCCTTTTCTCAGTGATTTCAGTAATTTTCAGTAGCTCTGGCTCATAACTCACAAGCAGTTCTTCGTTCCTTCTCGGGCTTGTATGACAGGCTGTTAAGCCTCTGCAGGCTCTGCCAAGCACTCTTCCTCCAACAGCTGGCTACTCCACTGCTAGCACTCCCCACTGCTCCAGGGGGTCTGGAGGCCTGCCACCACAGCACCGCTTCAACCACTTCAAATGCCAAGGGTTCTAAGTTGGTCTGGAAAGGTCAGTGAAATTAAAAAATAAAATTTGGCAACGATGGCATACCTTTTATAAAAACAATAAAAGCTTTCACCGACTCCTGCTATGAACGCTGCTTCTCGGCATCTTAGCATGCAACCCCAGCACAACTCCTCCGCCTGCTACTGTGCTATTTAGTTCCAGTTTGAGTATAAGGACATGTGCCAATCAAATGTTGTGATGCCATACTGTGCTGCAATGCTTCTGTTTGCACCAGACTAGGTATGTATTGCACCATAGTTGCAATGGTGAGAAGATTCCCTCTCCTTTTCAACCTACTTCTGTGTTTCTGCATCATAGTTTCAGGCAATAGAATCAGCATTAAACTGTATATTTTGTGCCAGCCCTGTGAGCAATCAAGAATTTTGCCCCACATTTCATACCATAATACCCCCTACAAAAAGTATAAATTATATCTCACAGTGTAAATGCACAGGGTAGGGAAAACTTGACACAATTTTCATAAAGTACTGATATTTTCTTCAGCTCTCGTTAAAAGTTTAAAAACATTTTCTTGATTGAATGACTCAGAGAACCTCAAAAAGAACCACTGGTTATGCCGTTTCTGAAAAGTGATTTATTTACTGTTGTGCAAAACTCAGTCAGTGCAAGAGCATATACAGTGCAAGAAAACACAGATTACATGGCACAGAATGGACCAAGAGGATGTCAGTAGGGCTGCTGGCTTGTAATCCAAGTTTTCTTGCACTAATTGAATGAATTCAAGAAATGTCTGGATAAGGGATCAACACTGAGCAATAAGAGAATGCTTAAGATGGGCTACTACATCCTTCCATTCCCAAAATCTAAATTCTGACTGCAGCATAAATAATTTTTATGTAAAGAAATGGTATTACTAGTGAATCTTTTGGAGATGCTCCAAGTGTATCAGGTGAGTACATGTTCTTTCTTTGACAGTACTGTTTATCTGAACCATGCCCCACCATTCCCTGGAAGTAGTTTATTTGTTCTGCTTGAAAAAAAAATTACTCACTTTGATCCCACTTCTATAATAGTTTGGTATACAACATTTTAATTATTGCTTCTATAACTGTACTTAAATTATTACTTAGGTATTTAATCAACCTTTTTTTAACCAGGTATTCAATAAAAAAAGAGCAAAATATTTTTGTTTTCTGTTTTGATCCGGGGATGGTAGGACGGGAAAGGCTGAAGGAAGCACAGATGTTTAGCCATTAAGAAAAGTGAAGTAAAAACATATAGAGCACATGTAGGTGTGCATACAATAAACTATAATACTGCACATGGGGAAATAGAAACAACAGTCCAAACATACAACTCTACTATGCACAGTGTAACTGGGACACACACAGATAAGTCCAATTTTCAGTCCAGCTTGCAATGTTCTAATACATATAAATGTGGCTAGATAAAATTTTCAGCCTACAGTATGTGTAGCCTTGTCTATCTTTTACATCCATGTCTAGTAGTAGTGCTGTAGTAGTTTATTTTTAGTGGCGCCCTTCCACAGAAGCCCACTGCAGCATAAAAACACAGACGTTAGACAAATGTAAAAAAATCACATAAAATATCACATATTAAGATTCAGGCAATAATATAGTTAAAGCTTTCAGCTGGAATTGTTTATATCCAAAACTGGATGTAAAGTATCACAAGGCAGTTAGAAATTCTACAGATAAGTTCAAATTTTGCAAATAACTCAGACAATATAGCAGATGGTCCAGACATACCCGAGGCAATTTCTAATATCTAAATCCCACCCAACATAAGTAGAAGCTGCATTCATTTTGTGACTTGTGAAAATCCCACCCCACATAACTACGAGTTGCATTCATTTTATGACTTTTAAAAATCTCATCCCGTGTTTTCAGAATCATGAGATAATGCCAGGAAACCTGCAAAGAGGGATCTGCTCTAACCTGTGTGATGAAACAAGGTCAGCTATGACAGAAACAGTAGAAGGCAAAGTGATCCTTGAGCATATACTTGCTAGATTAAAGGCTAGGAAGGACTGTTATTTTAGTGTGGGGAAATTGTTCCATAAATGAGAAAGCCTGTATCAGATGGAGGATTAGCTAGACAAGTTCTTGCAATGCTGTTCCCACAGTTTGCTATCCAACTAAAATCATAACAGCTAAATTGGTTTGGGGGCAGGGGCATGGGATTATTAGAATACTTATCAGGATACTCAGGTACAGTAGTTTTCTTGACCAGTATTTCATATGTAGGCATACGATATGCTGGGTATGTCTCAAGTAGAATCAGGACCAGCCCAGCTGTTCATAAAATACATCTATAGATTGCATAAGTCAAGCATGTGCCATGTTTAAAAATAATTGATTTTATGTGTGGCAGCATAGACAATATCAATTTAATCAAGATTGGGGAAAATCATCTGCTCTGTGATTTTTATTTTTTTGAGGGAGGGCATCCATTTACTCTAGCTGGCACAATGTTTATTAAAAACAACTACTTCACTTTTTCAAGAGGGGATTTTTAATTTTTTTAAATGCTTTTTATTATTTCAAGTTTGATATATTATAAAATGTTATTAATGATGTTGAAGTGTCTATGGTATGGTCTGTGAAACTACAAATACAAAAGAGTATAACCATTCTGTCTGTGCAATTTTTTTAACTCAACCATAATTGCTACTTTTATTATTCAATTATTTTTATTTTAGATTATTACGAGTGCACCACAAAGCATCTTCGATGATGTTCCAGATAACCTTGCAGACCAGATTCCTCTGTCCCAGCTACTTGTCTCAAATATTAATGCTTCTAAAGTAAACACAAAGATGTGGACAACAGTTCAAGTGAGCAACCTGTATTTTGATACATAGCAAGAATCTGTGGGATGTTGTAATGCTGTCCACAAAGTAGTAAAATAGAAAATAAAACATGTTGACTGTTTTTTTAAATAAGTTTCCATGAAACCTAAATTTTCAGCTGGCCAACCAGTGGCAGCACTACTATTCATGATGCCAGTGGCCCAGGTTCAGGAACAAACCTGGTTCATGCCACAGAGGGAGGTAGATTGAGTATCCCATGGGATACTCCCATCATCAGGTGAGAGGACAGCCCAGTGCAGTACTTCCCCATGGATGTCCACGGGTGCAGCTGTGAAGCCTTGTGGGAAGGAAAAGATTATGTCAGGTGGTGTCATGACAGATGTCTGACATTTGCATCAGTGTCATACCATCCTATTGTTCTGGCATCCTGGGGAAGAGGGCAAGACAGGAAAAAAACAAGAGCCCCAGCCACTGAAGAATGATGTTGCACCACCTTGCAGGCCTCACTGCACCAGCAGTGACTTCCTTCCAATGTGATTAAAAGGTTACTCTAGGTGGCTCATCCACCCTGACAGCCCCACCCTGGAGGGGAAGACAGGGGTTCTGCAGTACAGTGATAATTCACGGAGAATGTGGGTGATGCAGCTGGAAGCAAAGGTCACAGATGAGGTAAAGAAACACCAAAAAATAGAATATGTTGGCAGAAAAGGACTGCTTGACCCATCCAGTCTGCCCACCCAGATATCCCCTGCCTAATCTGTCTCCACAAACCCTATCTGGCCTCTTGTGACCCTTCCACCTCCCTTCCTGTTTTCTAATATATACCTATGTGTATCTCACAAATGCTTGAAGCCCCCCACCACCACCACCACTGTTTTAGCCTTCTCCATTTCTGCTGGCAGTCTGTTTCAGGCATCTTCCACAGGCAGGCTGGAGTGAGATAAGGATGAACAGAAAGTAAAAATAAAAACAAAATCTGGTTCTTCATAACTGAGTATAGCTCAGTCCATTTAATTATATTTAAGGTGGTATCAAGGACTGATAATTATTATTAAGGTTAAGTGAAAGTAGATTTCTGATTGTCAGACAATTACTCTAAAGATTTAGATTAATCTCAGCAAAGGCATCTGTTCAGCATTCTAAATACAAATTGAATGAACAAGATGCTAAATATGATGCTGCCACTGATTTAGGCATTGAACTTCCTAAATGTCATATCTTCATAATACACTAGGGCAAGATTGCAGTGTTCAGATGTGTTATCATGAGACAAGGCCTTCACTCCCCTAAGAAATAGATCCATTTGACTCTGACTAGACATTTTGTTCAATATGGATACCCACTTGAAAATCTTGTATATCAAATGGCATTCTCCAGTCTCTAGATATTATTAACCAGCCCCCTTCCTCCAATACAATTATTTAAGATTACCAGGTCTGAGTATATGTGCAGAATAAACAAATATGAAATGTGCTGGTATCTAACCATAGTACGCTAATGTGTCTCTTAATAATTACAGGCTTCTGTACTGTTTCAATCAATAATGACCTCCACACAGAATTATTCTGGGTAAGTCTAAGTCATTGTGCTTTGGCTAAAAATGTGACTTTCTCTATGACATACATTCAGACAGTCAAGCAGACAGACAAACAGATGATGCAACTTGTTTAATATAAGAAAGCCAATGTTTAACTTAGAAATATCACTAACTTACAAAAATGTAACTCACAACAGGCAGGGATTTGTAGAAATTTCAATGACTTCTTCATGGGATTAATTGCAGACACCCCTCTGTTTGCTACTTATATACAATGTAATTCTTGTAGATTGAATAGGGTTACATTAAAAAGTAAATTACATGCTCTCAAACCATTTAGGTGTCTCAGTAACCTAACAATAAGCGGAGGGACATGGGGTTCTATTCCCATTCTAAAGACTATAATAACTACCACCCTTACAACAGTGCCAGACTTTCATTCTGTGCAGTCACTGGGAGCTAGCTCTGTTAGGATCCTCCTTCCCCCTTCCCAAGTTACTTAAACTTTCCAGATTGAGTTTGAGACATAGTCAATTTTATGGAGTGACTAGCAGCTGAGAAGGGCTATATGTTCAGTATTGGACAGAATAGATACTATTCAGTCTGATTCATAGGAAACAAATAATTCAGTGGCAGATTATTAAGGATGGTTTAACATTTTCATTGGATACCACTACTATGAACTGTTCAAAACTATCTAAGTAATATTTCTACATCTCTGCTGTAGTTACAGTCATGGTATGGTATGGTATGGTATAGTAATTTGGAATAGACAGACTGGTTCCAAGCAAACTTAATTCCCTCCCAGAATCAGAAAAGTTATTTTGCTTCAAAACATTTTGCATTTTTTTAATGAAAACTGGCTCAAACTGTTCAAATCCATCCCAGTCAAAAAAGAAACAACAGACTGAACATCTCAAACTGGTTGGCTGAACTTGCAAAAGGAAAAAGCCTTACTTAATCCCAACTGTTGGCTTCCAGCAGGGTTATCCCTCTTCTGACATACAAAGTACTTAATAATAACTCCCCCCCCCATTTCTTGCCCACACACACCTTACCATGTTGCAGTAGATCAGGACAATCTGCTTCCACAAAGTAATTACCCCTGTCACATGACCCAAGTACAATAGTCTCAAACCACCACCCCAGTTACCACAACTATCATGCTACCTTATCATTAAGTTCAGTACCAGCTGAAAGTCTCCTGTCTTTTTCAGAGACACATCCAAGAGTCCCCCTCCTCTTCCTCAGCCTCCTCTTGGAATACTATTCCTGGTACCGGTGTTGACAAGGGCATCCTGCTTTGTCTCTCTCCAGTTATACATCATGACTGGCACTTCTTGAAGTTTAGTGATAGCAGCAGGCATTTGACTAGTTCAAAGATAGCAACAGGCATTTGACTGCTTCAGGAACATCCAACACAAGAGGACACTTATCATAGCCTTACCTTCTCCTGTCACCAAAACACTGCCATTCACTGCCAGGAATAAGAAGGTGCTCAATCATTGCTGCCATATGGTCACAAATGGTGACACAGCATAATGAAGAGGCTCTCTGGCCTAGCCCAAAATCAAGCTGGGCTTTTGGTCAGTACTGCTTTTAAGTACAAAATAGGTACTGGTTTTAATAACTGGGTGGAGGATGGGTATCATGACTACTGTAGTTAAACTGCTGTGGTTTGGTAGGGTATATATTGTATAATTCGGCAAGAACAGGATATCAGGACCTTGTGGAGGTCAGGACATTGTGTACTATGATGGAGATTAGGAGGGAACTTATAAATAAATATTTTTCTCTCCAACAGTAGTGGTCCAGCCCTGCCAGTGGTGACCATGTAAGATAATTGTAGAGTTATATAACCTTTTGGAGCTTATTTGAGCCAACACTGAACCATTTTAAACCTGAGAAACAAATGGTTACCCATCCTAAAATGTGATCTGCCTGTGCTGGAGTATTTTGAATGTAGTTCACACTGCAAATAACAAGTATGCAGCTTCTAAAAGATAAACAATTTAATTATCAATATCACCCAGGCTTTCCAAGTACGTGCTACAAGGATTTAGCTGTGGAGCTACAACTGCATTGAACAGTAATCAATTTGACCAGCTTGCACAAGCCATGAAAGTCAATGAGGTGAAACTGAATAAGAACCAGGTGAGTGCAATAATAAGAGATGTATAAACTAATGCCTTGTTATACACAGTAGAGAACATGTCTAACGGGAAATTAAGAATTGCAGAATTCAGTTGTAGCACAGAAAAATAACTTCAGGTTTAATGGGGTGCTAAGAGCCAGTACAAACATGATGATGCAATGCTCTGTGGTTTGAAAACCTCAAATCAACTCACCTGGTGTGACAGAATTAGAAATTGCTCACTTCTCAAGCTCTGAAGTATGGGCACTTAGCGCAAAGCCTTTTTCTGCCCAGAGCTATGTCATCAGTGAAATCCCCAACATGCTAAATCCGGCACAACTGCATGGCTGGTCAGGGTGGGGGCAGGACAGAGGCATGTCTACATTGGGTGCATCAGTGTGCCAACAAATAAAGCAGGATGCAAGTTGCTTCAGGTGACTATCAGCATGCTACCATTATATTGGGGAAAAGAAGCCATAAGTACTGTGCTACTTCCAACATAGTGTCTTCTGAGGTCTGTATGACCTCAGCATGTACTATAAACCCCAGTCACACTCAGCCCTCCTCCATGTCTCAGAGGGCTAGGAGCTCTTTGGCTGGTGACTATTTGGCTTCCATTTGTTTTGTTTTCTAAATATTGATATAAAAGAGGACGTGACCATCCTGGTCATGCATTGGTGTGTCCTATGGTCTCTTTGCTCCTGCTGATTACAGAGATGAGCTCAGAGCAGGACTCGATAGAAAGGCAGGTGTCCCTGCAGCCTCTGCCTATCAGACCATCCGTGTCCCTCCTCACTGCTATGTGCTACTGGGGATGCATAGCATGCTATAGTGAATGCTACACCCTGCACCCAAAAAAAACAGCTCCAACCCTGAGTGTGCTACTATAACTGCTGCAACACTAGTTCTATAAGATATATATATACATATAAGATACATATAAGAAAGGGCAACACTCAGTCATCACTATAAAATGTAAAACAAGCATTACTTACATCAGGAAATACAACTTTCAGTGCGAATAAAAATGCCAGTGGCTCTGAAGTGCAAAACATGCTGTGCCATAGTAACTGCTGGGGAGCAATGTGATGGGAAATCACTATGTAATTCAATCGGTTTTGCTTTGCACCCCTTCAGGAAGTAGCAGTTTGTGCATCACATTACGCTTTTATATTAAACAATTAAAGTGACAGTGTAAAAATCAGTGAAACGCTATGGCAGCCTATTGATTTGAGTAGTGAAAATACAGATTGAACAGTGTACTGGTGTAACCTAATTGTCAAACACAGTTAAAAAATCTTTAATAAATAGTTTATGCACTATGATTAAGAACACTGCAACAATATTATTGGATCACACACGGGTCCCTGAACATGGAAAACTCAATGATATATCCTTATTGGATGAAAACAGTTTTAAAATAGTAGACATAACCATTTTGATATTGTCCTAATAATCACAAATGTATATCTCTAATTACATACTGACCATAAATATGACTGAGACAGATACTTAACACACAACTGAGAAGCAAAAAGATTGAGAAGTCCAGTTGCAATCTATAAATATAAAAGCCAATTGGAAATTGTAGTGGGGATAATACTAACCAGTAAATGTTAATGAACATGAAGGCAAAATCTGAGCACTCACCAAAGTAATTCACTATAAAGTATATATGCATAGTGGCCAGGCAGGTGCATTATTAAACCATACAATTAAAATCTCTGTCCTTTGGCATTCTATTATAAGGCTGGTTTTGATTGTTACCAATGTTACTAGCTGCATTAGTCTTAACAGTTGCTGGCATCCTAAGTAACACATTTGATAGTCACAAGTGGTAACCATGGGTTCAGATTATAATATGCAAATGTCAGTAGCTATAGTGGTATAACTGACAGCTACTAAATCATAAAGATATGTGAGTGCTCAAATTTTGCTTTCATTCGCTTTAACCTTTACTGCTTTTATTTATATAACCGTGATTATTAGGACAGTTTCTAAATGGTTATGTATACTATTTTAAAAATTGTTTTGACCAATATGGAGATAACATTTAGATCATACAAGAATTAGTCTTCACCATTATTTCCCACTTATGGGTCTAAGCTGAAGGTACCCAGACCCAGGGGGAGCAAAGTCTTTTACAACCTAGGGAACCAGTGTTGATGCCAGCGCCACTCACAAGGCAGATGTAGCAATGTTTGACTGTAGGTTGGCCAGTAATCGATACCAGCACCGTTCCTTTCTCAGTTCTGTTTTTCCCTACACCTGCATCATAGTGCTTTCCTTAGTTTGTCGCCATTAGTTCAATGCCATACTTCTCAGCAGCATCTTTTGAGCAAGGAGGTTGGACTCTGAAATATGTCAAGATGGGCACCTTTTAATCAAGTTTTTGCACCTGCAGTAAAGTTATGGCACTTTGGATAACATTATTTTGAGATCAGTGTCCTCAGTTCTGAAGGTATTGAGTGCTTAATTTTTTCAGTGTGCTGACTTATCAGCACGATTTTTTCTTGGTGCTAGCTTGTTATTTTTTTTTTGTCTCATCTCTTTATTAATTTTGTCAAAATACATACGGCAGACAAAAAGCATCACAACAGTACACAGTTCAATACAATCAAGACCAAAATTAATCATAATAGACAGGACATAAAAATGATTGCCCCCTCTCAAAACAGCACCAGTGGTAATCTGTTATAAGAAAGTTCCTATAACCTAGGAGGGTTCCAAGTGCCTTCCTACTTTACGAAATAAATGAATACAAAATCTGAATTCATATACAAGAACAAAGGTGAAACAAGCATCATTTGTCAATGCCGAACATTCACTTGCAGGTATTTGCAGTGGTGTTTGGCATTTATGCAGCACCCCCCCTCCTTAGTTGTATCCATGTTCCTTCAGGATCCATATCCCAACAGAGTACCTCTCTGCAACTCCTCTTGCATCTAATTTACCTTTCATCTTCATACTTCGTAAGCATCTGTCTTAGGAACCCTAATGCCCTGGTCATTCTCAAGGTTATGAGCCTGTGTGGAAACTGTGCAACGCATGCTCATAACACAGTCATTTTGTGGAATTTTCTCACCAAATTTTCAACATAGACATTTTGGGACCTCTACTCATGAACAGTGTCACTGTGATTTTTTTAATCTGTCCCAAACATTGATTTCCCACAACGACTGTGCCACTGTGCACTGGATGTGCAAAAACACATTTTGGCCAGTATGTGAAAATGACAGTTGTACTGTTCATAAGGAGGTGTGAAAAGTGCCAATGTCAAAAACCTGGAGTGAAAATATTACAAATTCTAGAAGCTATGAGTGTGCGTGGAAACTGCGTAACACAAGCTTATAACACTGTCATGTTTTGGAAATGTTTCCCCAAATTTTCAACATAGGCATTTTGTGACCTCCTCTCATGAACAAAGTCATTGTGGTTTTCATAATCTGTCCCGAACATTGATTTCCGTCATCGACCATGTCACTGTGCGCAGATGTGTGAAAACACATTTTGACCAGGATGTGAAAAATGACAGCTGTACTGTTCATAAGGAGGTATGGAAAATGCTAATGTTGAAAATCTGGAGTGAAAATATTACAAATTTGAGAAGTTACGAGTGTGCGTAGAAACTGAGCAACGCACACTGTGTAAGTAATTTTTTGGAATTTTTTCACCAAATTTGCAGTATAGGCTTTTTGGGAGACCACCTCATGAAGAGTGACACTGTCCTTTTGGTAATTGGTTCACGAAAGGTGATTCCATGCAGTGACCGCAAAATCCCCTTTCAGGACCAAATAACGACATGACAGTGACTGAATTCATGAGGCGGGGTCCCAAGAACCCCATGTTGAACATTTGGTGTCAAAATTCACCACAAATGGCCAAAATATGCACCAAAGTTGAAAAAAAACATTTTTGCCATTATACAGCTTACCGGCATTTCTTCAGTTCACAGTTGGCTTTGAAGAGTGCAGACATGTTCCTGGTCTACTGAAGATCATTGCACCAGGCTCCAGAGGTAAGTATGCGGTGAGGAGGGGTGAGGGGAGGTGCGGTGCACAAAGGGTCAGTGCGTGTTAGGGGAGGGGGCACCGGACTCAGTGAGGGACCATTCTCTTTTTTCATAGGTTAAAAAAAAACAGTGTGGGAGCTTTTGGCATGCTGGTTGGGCTCTCAGCATGCCTTCTGGGTGTTTGTTGAGGGGAAGGGGACTAAACCCGGCAGGTATTGAGCACCTCTGTCAGCCATATAGTGTGCAGGGGGGGTGCATGAGCTGAAGGGGATTGGGCACACCCCTCAGCACAAAATGTGGGGGAAGGCAATAACGAGGAAGTGGGGAGGACATTAGCAGAGGGAGGAAGCAGGAGGGATTTCAAGCAGCCAAGGCAAAGGGGTGACTTCAGTATGGTAATTCCACACACATTACCTCCCTGATTGCAGCGGTGGTTTTCTTTGAAGTGAAGACCACTGCTGCTGAACTGCTATCATACACAGCTCAGCATGTATTGGTGCGGTAGGGTTGTGCCTGCTACACTGAGCACTGTATTCTCTAGGAGGGTCACACACCTCCAAAATGTCATACTGTAGCTAGACGTTCCTTGCACAAATGAATACAAAAAGAAGGGAGAATTAAAATCATTAAAGAGGAAGACATCACAGTCCCTGTGATGGACCAACATTCCTAAGTTAATATCAATGCATATACCAATCTGCTTACCAATGCATGTGCACTCTTGGGTATCTGAGATGCACCCTTGAGCAGCTGAGATGTGAGGGGTATCCTACTCTTACCAGTCTGGGTCTACCACCTTTTACCATATTATGCCTGTGGGAGTGTGAAAGAGACCATAGGGTACACCTGAGAGTACTACATTGAGGGTTAGAGGAGTCCATTATACCATGCCCACTGCAGTAGTGTCACTTCGGCCACTGAAAGGGAGTTATTTTCCCCAGCTACAGAGAAAGAGTTCCTCCCTGTCAAGCAGAATAAACCATAACTGTTCCAAGACTAATATCTATAATTTTCCTATCATTGTAGTTTGGCAACAAACTCTTTTCTTTCATATTTCTTGTTTATTTGTCCACATTTCCATGCTCAGTCCTGGGGAACACAAAAAAAGGACACACAGAAGAAGAGGAAGAATCCTGGCTGCCCCTATGCATCAGTGCTCTTGTGGGAGCCAATCTGCCATTAAAGACAGACATGACATTTGTTCAACCTGCCTTGGCACTGACTGTGATATGGATTAGTGCAATGCCTACTTCTCAAAGGAGTACAACACCTTTGAACTCCATGTGTTAAAGTGGAGCCACAAGCCCTACACCTTTGGAGGCAGGCATCATACCAGTGATAACAAGTTGAGGTCCCTGGGTTCTTCACTTGAGCCCTTTATCAGTACTATACAGATTAAGGGAGACCAGGACCCTCCACATGAACACCTTGCTAAAATATCAGAAGCCCTGGGGGAGAGGTGTGGTGGACAGTCAGCTTCCTCTGGGAGGACAACTCAGTACCCTTCTTAGTAAATCAGCCCTTTGGGGAAGCAGGTGCCCTCAGCAGTAAGGCCAATGCTATATGCTGGGTCAACGCCAGTGGGTACCTTGGCAATGTGGCCTGGCACTGCCTTGGCTCCTAGTACTAAGGCTGGTACTGATGAGCAGGGCAGTGTCAACTGCAAGACCATGCTCTCAACACTGTTCATACTGCCAGAGGAGGGAAGGATTCCAGATCTGGTACCTCTCTTGGCCTACAGGTCATTGTCATTTCTTCTGCTGAGTGGTTGGATGACCCACAGGAGGATGCTTGCACCAACCTTGGGCATATGGATGGGGCTGGTGAGGATAGAGGCCTTCCTGGTCCTAGATCAGAGCCTGACTTAGAGTTGGAAGCCTCCTCTGGGGTTACCTCTGAAGTCAGCACTGAGGACAGGGCTGAGGTCCCTTCCAGTGCCATTCATAGTGCCAGCTTGGGTCCCGGTGCCATTCTTGGTGCCATGCCTGATCCTGGCACCATTTGTGGTGCTAGTGACAGGACCAACACCATGCATGGTGCAAAGTCCAAGGCCGACTCTTCTGGTGGCCCTGATTTAGAATGTGGTCTTGGCCTGGGTGGCAGGGTTAGCGCTGGTGAGGAGTTGAGGCTTGTGACTGGACCTGTGGCTCACCCCTTCCCAGAAGTAGTGGAAACTCTAGCAGGGATCTCAGCACTAGTTTGGGACCCAGTTTCCCTCAAGAACCATCTAGTCCTTTCCCTGACAGTGACCAGAATTGTCTTATGGGATGTATATGGCTCTGCTTTCCCCACCTGGGGGTTCACCCCAAGACACCATCTGGACCAATCTGCGGATATTGGTTGTTCACAGACAGGTGAGTTTGCCAGGCCCTGCCTCTAGATGAGGTCCCCTGAGCATTCTCACAGACTTGGCAGAGGACCAGACCTGGTCACTCATGGCCCTCATCCTCCCCCACCCCACCCCCTCTTCTCTCCCATGTATTTCTGGTCCTCTTGGACCCATAACCAGGGACCAACTGAAGTCAGTGGCTGATGTGGTTCACCAGGTATTCCATAGAACTAATCAAGCTAATTTTCAGGCCTGAGGTCCCTGCAATGCCGCTACCTGAATCCAGCTTCTACCACTTTCTCCTCCAAGTTAGAGGATTTTTCAGTCCTTCTCTCTTCTGACTCTGAGCACTCTCGGTACCAGCAATTCTTATTGGAGATGATGCAGGGCCTGAGTCATTGCCATTTTACAAATCACAGAACTGATACCCTGATGCTGTTATTCCTTGGGGAATACAGCAGTGCCAGTACTATCATTCTTCTGTGGTCCTGGACTTTTACGGAGGCATCCATGAATGTCTGGTTTAATCTTTTTACACCCTCTCCAGCCCCTAGGGACTTCCAGCACAGATACTACACTCCTGTGGGATCTCCAGGTTCCATCCATCATCCCACCACAAGGATCTTGGTGCTGCAGACCCTTCTGGGCCTAGAGGCCTGGTGCACAACTACCCCCTGTCACAAACCCACTCAGCAGGTCAGGCCCTCTGCTCCCACAGTGCCAACCTCTGAGCACAGTCTTGTGAACAGGAAACGGAAACAGGGTAACCCTCCTGTCTGTTTTGTGGGTTTGAATCAACCTTTGGTCTCAAGTCTTGGAGGAATTCAAACTGTGAACCTCTTGTTAGAGTACCCAATGTACAGGCTCAGATAATTCTGCTCTTCGGGGGGTCAGATATCTTTCGCCTATGGGAACCTAACCAAGCATACAAAATGAACCCTTAAAACTCTATTAAAGACCTCAGAATAAATTCTTACCTTTTCCCAGTTTGGTAAAACCTGTAAGCTTTGTACAGTGTCAGCTTTAACCATGTATGCTTTCCTTGTCAAGAAAAAGAATTTCAAAGGCACACCAAGTAGTCTCTAAAGTAGAGGTTTACTTCAAAATAGATAAAAAAAAATTAAAATGTAAATACAGAACCACATATCACAAAACATACAAATCACTTATAAGAATAAGGTTTTAAAAAATGCAGATTTCTACCACTAATACACTTAAACGTGTCTGTTCTACGGCATTCTTATCTTACAGTGTTGTAGATGTTTCTTTTTCAGAGTCCAAACACTTGTGTGTAAATGGAAAACAGAATACTGTTTAAAAACTGGCTTTGCCAACCTCTTTGCATGAGGTCACCTAGTTCCTCCCTGTCAGAATATAAAAAAAATATATATCTATGCAAAACAGGATGTCTTATCAAACTATTAAATTCTGTGACCTCAGCATAACTCATTTTCTCATATGACTTTCTTTGATCTTATGAGCAGCTTCCCCTTTCCAGGACATCAAAGGACTTGTTATGTCTCTCTGCCAGATCTCACGGAGGTGCAATATGCTTTTTATCACCATGTGAATATTAACTGTGTTTCCTCTGAATGTCACAAAAGTTTATGACCTATCTTGGCAGTTGGCAAGTTGCAATTAGTCAGATAAAAAGGAGATCCTAAATTTTAAGTCTCTTCTAACCTGTAATTATCTCTTGGCCTTCCAGGTAACATGTTGTAGCTAAAACCTGGGGGGAAGGAGTGTCATTCCACAGGCTAATTCAGCATGTATCATGAGAGACACTCAATAATACATTTTTATATTACAAAATCATAGATTAATCAGAACTAGCTGTCTGAGTGTCACACCCCCAATATCAACTCTCTGGAGTTTGATGCTTGGGGCAGAAGGGTCTGTGTAGCAGCACACACCATGAGGTGTATCTCTGCACATCAGACAGCTTATGGCAAGTGCCTGTGGATGACACTGAGGCAGCTGCTGGCATCCATGCTGGATTGCATGACAACTAGGCAGGCCATTCACCTTTCCGCCAGGTCCTGGAGCTGGCGAGGCATCAAGCGAAGACATCTTATGATGCCAATGAGGTAGCTTCCAGGATGTTGGGAACCACAATCTGCATTTGGTGGATGGCATTACTTCCCCTTTCCCAGTTGGCACCCCTGGCCCAGTGTAGGGTGCTTGACTCACACTTCTAAGGAATTCATTTCTTCTCCCTCAGGGTCAGCCATGAGTTGATGGAGTGCCCTCCTACTCCTTGGCCATGGGACCCTTCACCTGTCCCTGACCAGTATCAGGTCCCACCAAACCTGTTAGTACTCCCTGTCCTCCTATGTTTCCCCCATAGACAACTGAGGCAAGAACTGTTTCTCTCAGGGTGAGCCAACTCCTCCCTTTTGGGGGGGTTGGAACTCTCATTCATATGTTGAAAGGAATGGTGAACACTGATTCTTGGAAGATATGAAAATTACACACTCATACTTGTTGATCTTCCAGAATGTCTTCACCATTCATTCACATGCCTGCCCAGATAAGAGCCAGGGCCTCTGGGCAGCTCACCCTGTGTCCTCATACACATAATATCCTCTTGCCACTCCATCAGGGTTCTCTACCCTTTCAGGATATCCCTTTCCTTCCTGTGGGAATTGGGTCCTCTCACCCCTTCCTGCTCGCCTGATTTTATTGCTAAAATAAAAAAAGAATAAGAGCCTCTACCCTTACTCCCCCCCCAAAAATGCAAGTTTTTTGTTGTTTTTTATTTTTTTTTAATTTTAACACCATTCATTTCCCTTTTGCTTCTAAGAGGTTTCTGGGTTACCCTGCAGGACTGCTGTGACCCATGTCTCTACCTTACATTTTTCCAGCCTCTGCCAACTGGCTGCAAACCTTGAATCAAGGTGCAGGCCCCCACCTACAACCCTTGGAGAAGTGGATACCAGGGAAGATATTTTTGTTCTTTCACAGCCTCTTAAGCTGTATTTCATCACACATTTTGGTGTTGAGTGTTTCTCCTTTTTTCTCCCCATTCTCTTGGAGTGGCAAGAGAATAGCAGCAGTAATCTGGGCCTGCTGAAATCACTCTTATTCTTTTGATTTTTGTTTAAGCTTTGGTCCTTGCCCTCCTGGAGTACAAGGCCCTTTCTAAATTGGCTTCTGCCATCCTAACTCTCAGAAGATTTCCTCAGGTCTCTTCGAGGCCAGCCAGAGCTACATGCCAGAGCTGCTGTCCTTCTCCACCTTTTTCTTCAGGTGGCGCTTAGGCCCATCCCTTAGCCTCTCTGAATTGGTACTCAGGCTTCATTATTTTTATGATTTTATAGCCTATATCCTTTTCCTATCCCTTTGGGCTAGGAGTCTATAGCCCTCTTTCTCTTTCAGTCGATAGGGAGAAGGGCAGGGTTAAATGGAGAAAAAGACAAAAGCAGTAAGGACAGGGATGGGGCAAAAATAAATAAAGCCCTAAAAATGGAGGGTGATGAGCATCAATGACCATAGTCTAGGTACAAAGCTCCCCGAAATGGTGACCTTGATGGAAGAGGGATACCTAGATATCATGGCAGTCACAGAAACATGGTACACAGAGAACCATGACTGGGATGTCAACATACCGGGGTACAGAATCTACAGGAGGGACAGGGAGGGAAGAAGATGAGGAGGAGTAGCTCTCTATGTAAGGGAAGAGATCAAAGTGACAGAACTAAGTGGTAAACAGGGAGGAGAGGAGGCACTGTGGGTCACCTTGGTGACTGGAAATGGCACCACAATCTGCATGGGAGTTGTATACAGACCCCCATCTCAGGAGGAGGTAAAGGACAAGGACATGATAGAAGGCATCCTTGGGATGGCAGAGAAAGGGGAGATATTGCTGATGGGGGACCTGAATATGGCAGATGTTAACTAGAGCACCTTTGCTGCAGCCACATCCAAGAGCAGGGCCATTCTCAATGCCCTACAGGGGGCATGTCTCAGACAGCTAGTGTTGGAACCCACTCGGGAGGGAGCAATCATAGACCTGGTACTGTCAAATGGAGATTGAGAGAGGATCTCCGATCTTGAAGTGGGTAGCCATCTGGGAACAAGCAACCACCAAACAGTGTGGTTCACGATAAACTTAGCTGTAGAGTTAAGCCACACAAAAGTGAAGATACTGGACTTCAGGAGGGCTGATTTTGTCAAAATGGGAGAGTGCCTCAGAAAAGCACTAGCAAACAGGCAAGAAGTGAGGTGGAGCAACAATGGGGAAACATCAAAACTGTCATCACAGAGGCAACAAGCCTTTGTGTGAAGCAAATAAACAAATCAAAATAAAAGAAAAAAACACTATGGCTCTCAAAAGAAGTGGCAGAGTAGGTAAGGGAGAAAAATATAGCATTCAGGAAGTATAAGAAAACACAGAAGGAGCAGGACAGAGAACTGTACCAGTTAAAGCAAAGGAAGTGGGGAAGGCAGTCAGAATAGCAAAGGCCCAAACTGAGGAAAAGATAGCCAACTCAGTTAAGAAAGGGGATGAAACCTTTTATAGGTACATTAGGGAGCAAAGAAAGACTAAGGCAGTGATACTGAGGCTGAATAAAGAGGAAGGTGGTTGGGCAGAGAGCGACAGTGAAAAAGCAGGGATACTGAATGAATACTTCTGCTCAGTATTCACAATGGAAAAGCAGGGTGAGATACCTAATCCAGTCAATAGAAGCACTCTGGATAGGGGATTGATATTAGTCCTTTCACAGAAGAAAGGGTTCTGAAAGAACTCTTAAAAGTGAAGGTGGATAAAGCAATGGGGCCTGATGGGATTCACTCCAGAATTCTAAAAGAACTAAGGTAAGAACTAGTAACACCACTGACTACCCTTGTAATAAATCATGGGAGGATGATGTGGTACCTGAGGACTGGAGGAGGATGGATGTGATTCCCCTTCACAAAAGTGGGAGCAAGACAGAGGCAGGAAACTACAGACCTGTTAGTTTGACCTCAGTAGTAGGGAAATGATGGAAACACTTCTGAAGGAAAGAATTGTTGAGTACCTAGAGACCAGCGAGGCACAGGACCCAAGGCAGCATGGAGTCACAGTGGGAAGGTCATGTCAGACAAATCTAATTGATTTCTTTGACTGTGTGACCAAAGTAGTAGACCAGGGAGGGGCTGTGAACATGGCCTACCTAGACTTTAGCAAGGCATTTGACACAGTCTCACACAAAAGATTAATAAACAAACTAGCCAGCTTGGGAGTGGGTCCCAGGGTGGTAGCCTGGGTAAAATACTGGCTAGACAATGGGACACAGTGGGTAATAGTAAATGGAGTCCACAGTGAAGAAATGGGGGTTACTAGTGGGGTGCCGTAGGGTTCAGTATGGGGGCCGGTCCTTTTTAATGTCTTTATAAGTGACATTGCAGAGGGACTGGAAGGGAAAGTATGTCTCTTGGCAGATGACACAAAGATCTGCAACAGGGTTGATACACAAGGTGAAGTGGAAAGGATGAAAAGGGACTTGGCAAGGTTGGAGGAATGGTCAAATGTATGGCAGCTTAGATTCAATGCAAAGAAGTGCAAAGTAATGCACCTGGGAAACAAAAACCCAGAGGAAGAGTACACAATGGGGGGTGAGATACTGACAACAAAAATGGAAAGGGACCTGGGGGCAGTCATATCAGATTATGTAAAGGTGGGCCAGCAATGTAAGAAGGCAGTAAGGAGGGCTGGGGGGATACTGGGATGCATAGGGAGAGGCATTACCAGTAGAAAATGGGAAGTTGTTGGCCCTCTGTACAGACATTTGGTAAGACCACATCTGGAGTACTGTGTACGGTTCTGGAGACCCCATCTCTGCAAAGACATAGACAGGGTGGAAGCTGTCCAGAAGAGGGCTACCAAAATGGTGCAGGGTCTGCACCAGAAGACATATGAAGAAAGACTATAGGAGCTTAAGAAGTATAACCTCAAGGAAAGGAGGGAGAGGGGGGACATGATAGAAACTTTCAAATACCTCAAGGGAATCAACAAAGTCCAAGAGGGTAGCATCTTTCAGAAAAAGAGATGTGCAAGAACAAGGGGGCACAATTTGAAGATAGAGGGGGGAAGGTTTAGAGGTAATGTGAGAAAGTATTTCTTCACAGAAAGGGTTGGAGATGCATGAAACGGCCTTCCTGAGGAGGTCGTAGAGTCAAAAACAGTGGGGGAATTCAAGAATGCATGGGACATACATAAGGCAATTCTAGTGGGAGGTAGGAGGAAGTAGGCTGTTGGTTAACTAGGATCTGCAGCTTATCCATTAGGTAGGGAAATGTGCAGACTAGGTGGGCCAAGTGGTCCTTATATGCCATCAAATTCTATGTTTCTGTATTTCTCTTTTTAGGGCTGCAGTGGCAGAGCTCTGCAGACCTCGGTTTCAAAATAGGACTCCACATTTCTTGCATTCTTTCTGATTGAACAGCATGTTGGAATTGTGTCACAGTTGCCTCCATATCCATGGAGCACTCTGCTAGCACTGCACTATTTTTTTCCTTGAAAAGAAAATCACCATTCCTGATCAGGGCACTGGGAGATTGGGCTACCCCCAGAATTACTGTTATGCTTCTGGGGTGTGTGTGTGTGCTGAGAGGGTGGATCTGGGGGAGAGATATCTCTAATTAAAAAAATGGTGGTCATGGCAGAACATGGCATGCACCGCCATGTCCTAGATGGCTGCTGCACTCTACTGTGCATGCACAACCACTAGTGCATGCGCAGTGTAGTGGCCATCTTAGTCATTGTGTTCCACCGAGACCACCAGTCTTTTTTTTTAAAGGATGCACATCCCCCACCCAACCCTCCCTCCCAAAACATAACAATGACACTGGGGTTGCCCAGTCCCTAGGTGCCACAATTGTGTTCTATGCCCCTTTTTTTTTAATATTTTTTAAACCCCCCACCTAACTCCAGCACCCATCTCCCAGCAACATAACAGTGACATGGGGGTGCCCAATCTCCCAGTGTCACAAAGGTGATTCCTCCATCCTTTTTTGTGTGTTTGTAATCCTGTAAAAGAAAAAAACATCCATCAATGTTTTTTGCGCCATTTCCGTTCCCTGACCCGACACTCCCACTCAGCACCCACTACCACGCACCACCCCCCAAGCCCTTACTTACCCATCAGGGGTCCAACACCATAATCCTTTATGGAACTTGGCCATTTTTGTATATGTCTGGCATACATTTTCAACATTCCTTCTTTGGGAACCCACTTCAGGAACAATGGCACTGCCATTAGGCAGATCTGAACTGAAAGGCGATTTCGTGGTCCCTGAACAAAATCACCTTTTGGGCAGGAGTCGAAAATTTTCACTGCCCTTGTTCATGAGGCTGGCTCATAAGAAGGCTATGTTGGAAATTTGGTGTAAACGTATTCAAAAACAACAACGTTACAAGCCTACATTGAATTTTGTGAATGCAGGCTCGTAACTTTGGTAATTTTCAATATTTTGACCCCAAATTTGCAGCATAGCCATATCTTTTCAGCACCTCATGAATATGAGTTCTCATTTTTCAAATCCTGGCAAAAATGTTGTTTTTAGACCCTGAAAGCTGATTTTGCAGTCCCTGCATGAAATCACCTTTCTGTCAAGAGTAGAACACTTTATCTGCCATTGTTCATAAGGTGGGGTCGTAAGAAGGATATCTTTTAAATATGATGTAAAATATAAAAAAAAGTCATGAGGCTATGTTGAATTTTGCAAACACTGGCCCATAGGTTTGGTAATATTCAATATTCTGAACCCAAATTTTCAACATAGGCATTTTTTCAGCATCTCATGAATGTGACAGCTGTAATTTTTCAAATCCTGCCAAAACATGCTTTTTGTGTCCCAAAACTTGAATTTACAATCCCTGCATGAAATCACCTTTTGAGCAGGAGTTGGACATTTGCTCTGCCCTTTTTCATGAAGCAGCATCGTAACAAGGCTATACTAAAATTTGGTGCAAACATATTACAAAAACAACAAATGTATGAGCCTACATTATATTTTGCTAACACAGGCTTGTAACTTTGGTAATTGTCAATATTTTTACCCCAAATTCCTCAGCTGTTGCTCTGTAGGCTGTAGCCAGATCTTTTTTCTTTCCCACTAGTTTCTCTCAGGGCTAACAGAAATAAGTATGGTAGGGGCTGACATTGGTTATTGGCCAGCCTACAAGTGCAGCATCACTATGTCTGCCTCGTGGGTGGCACCAGTATTGATGTTGGTACCCTAGGCTGCAAATTACTTTGTTCCTGTTGGATACTGGTGCCTCCAGCTTAGACCCATAAGTGTTAATGAATAGTGCAAATATTCTGGAAGATCAACAATTATAGTAACTACGTAATTTTTATTTTTCCTATTTAGGGACCCATGTTATCCAATAATATTGCTGCAGTATTTTTAATTACAGAACATAAACTTTTTACTATGGAGTTTTTTAACTATGCTTAACAATTGGGGTACACAAGTACTGTTCTCAGTTCAGTCTGCATTTTGACTAATTATTCAATAGATTGCCATAGTAAGTGGCTCATTGATTTTTACACTGTCACTTTAATTGTTTACTATAAATTTGCATTGTGATACACAAACTGCTACTCCCTGAAGGGGCACAAAGCAAAACCAGACAATTATGTGGCAGTTTCCCATCACCCCCTTGCTCTCCCAGAAGTTACTATAACATAGCACGTTTAGCACTTTACAGCCACTGGCATTTTTTTGCACTGAAAGTGTGTGATGTGAGTAATAATGTTTTCTTACATGTTATATTGCTGACTAAGTGGTGCTCTTTCTTGTTTGGTTTGCTATAGGGAATGTTAGCCTCATGTCTGATGCTGGCGCCCACTCCATCTCATGTAGCTGTGAATCAGTATGCTCCTTTTCTGTGTTGTACCAGGCGCTACAGTATATAGTATTAGACCTTATATTGTAGCTCCAAAGGATTCAGGTTATAATGTATAATGCATTTAGTTTTTTTCCTCTACAGCAAATCATTCTCTAAGTGACACTTATGGGGTGTCATTGTGGAGGCATTGCTAGCAGCCTGGGTGACCACCAACTGCCTGACACAGCCACCCTTACAGCTGTCATATGCATGCACTTGTCAAACATTAGGGTAGGGGGCCCTAAGTGGTAGAAACCACCCCTCACTAGCTGCAGGATGACATGACGGCACAACAACTCCCATACTCAGCTGTCATACTGAACTCTAGCCTCTTCTCCTCTGGCACTGAGCACCAGCTAAACTCAGTTGCCTTCCCAAATAGGGCATCTCTAAGCCAAAAAGAAAGTCCCATCCCAGGGTTATCCTCGGGCATTCAAGAGTGCACTGGAGGCTTGGGGGGGGACTCTGGAGCAGGAAGGTGGCCCAAGGTAGTAAGGAGACCACAAGTGGGAGTTGACAGAAATGGGCAATATTTCCAGTAAGGTGGCCATGAAGAGAAAAAAAACATTTTCCTGTTTGCAAAGTGGCACCTACAAATTGGAAGGTAATGGGATTCTCACTTGAGAATAATAAACCACATTTGTTTGTTATTTTATATTATTTTTCTGTTTTATATCTACCTAGGCCAAGTGCATGGCACGAAGACTGCTCATAAATGGAGCTCCAAAGGACATTTCAAAGTATCCAAGCAATGTTCTTGTGTATTTCAGGTAAAATGTGCTTATTTTTTACATGCAGTACTTCCTTTCATATACAATATGTCCCAGTAAATACCTTACCCCGCATCCCCTATAGTTTCATATTTATGCACTAGGGAATAATAGAGTATGCATTACTGTGGGATAAAAACACACCTCAGGAATTAAGGCACAAGGTAAAGATGAATGCATCATGCACCCAAGATATGCTGTCATCCCACAGTTACACACAACCTGGGATACCTTATTGTGATTATAAAACAGTTTGCCTGATTTTTTTTTTTTTTTTTTTATACCAAGTAGTGAAGATTAGAAAGTGATACGTTTCTAACCTCTATTGTTGTGCTGGAAAAACATATATGAGTCTATGATTCAATTTAAACAACCACATGTCTTGACAATATTAAATGTTATAAGATATAGGGTTACCAGCACCTGCTTTCCACTGCCTCTCTCTACACTGTAGAATCAATTCAGATTAGCCATAAGTGGAAAAAGTAAAGCAGATACAACTCTGTAAAGTGCTAAAAGTGCTTCATTTTATTCCTGCACCCTGCTTCCATCCACGCTATTTCCAAATGAAACAATGTGGTTCCTAACGTGTTTCACGCCCTCTGGCGCTTAATCATAGGAATAGAAAGTTAACCATATAGTGCCATTTAAATAACAAAAACCTCTTAAAGTGCCAATACATAATTTATCATTTAAAAAACATATTCTAACACTATTAAATCACATATCAAACGTTTGAAAAAAGCCTATATACTAATACAAAACATATATATCCTAAATCTTACAAATTATTAAAAAAATTGTATTTTACATTTAACATTACCACTGTTTTATACCAGTGTCCTCCTCCAATTTCTTAGGGATCTACTTTGAATTCAAGTGTCAGTTGTAAAAAATAAAAGAATTTTAAGTTAGCATATTCTCACAACCACCATGTCAGTAATAAATCTATATCAATATACAGTAATCATCCAAAATATTTACTTCTTTAAGAATGGTGTAAGGTCAATTCTCTCATTTAAACCAGGTCTTTCTGACCATCCAGTGGCAAAAATCCAATATTGCTCATGTTTTAAAAGGACATTATCATGGTCACCCCCTCTTGGGCTTTTTATGGGTTTCTCAATGCCCAGGAATGACCAAATATGTTCCCTTGGATTTGTCACTTAACCTAAATGTATGGCAAGTGCATTCTTTTGATCCTTATTTTTTACTGCTCTCAAATGCTCACCCATTCTTTCTTTTAATTTCCTTTTAGTTTTCCCTATATAGAAACAGCCACAACTGCAGGAAGCCATATAAATGACTCCCTCTACACCACATGTTATTAACCCTCTCACCTTAGTTATTCTTTCTGTTTTAGGATTAATAAAAGTCTTTGCTTGTATAAGGGACTTACAGAATTTACAGTTGCCACACTTAAAACAGCCATCCTGCTGCCTTGGTAACCGCGTCTTTACTTGTTCTGGTTTTGGTTGAACAGAGTGTACTAGTCTATCTTTCAAACTTTTGCCTTTCCTATGTATCATTCTAGGCACTATATTTTTGAGATCTTTCAGACCAGGATCTAAACTCACAAGATGCCAATGCTTATTAACTATATGTCCTATTTCTTTGGACTGTGCATTATATGTACTTACAAAATTTAATCTCTGATCATTTTTCATTTTTTCTTCTGTTTTTTTTCACTAAAATGTCCTGTCTATTTAACTTATCAACTTCTTCTCTAGCATCTAGACTGGTACTAATAGGGTATTTTCTCTCAAATAATCTTCCTTCTAGCTCACTAGCTCTTTTTTCATAATTTTCTCTAGTACTACAGTTCCTTTTTAATCTCAGAAATTGTCCCTTATGTATACCAGCTATAGTATGATATGGATGGCCGCTATTAGCTTGCAAAACTGTATTTCTATCTGTAATTTTCCTATACAGGTCAGTACTTATCCCTCCTGATCCATCTTTCCTAATTGTTAGATCCAAAAAATTGATTTGCGTACAGCTGAATGACAATGCAAATCTCAAATTTGTATTACTCTCTTCCAAAAATCTAACAAAATCAAAAAGCTCATTTTTTATGCCCATCCAAATGATAAAAATATCATCAATAAAATGTCTATAAATATCAATCTTATCCCTATATGGATTAGTGTCCCAATTCCTAATGAACTCTTCCTATCATTTACCTAGGTACATGTTTGCATAATTTGGGGCAAAAGTAGACCCCATTGCAGTTCCTTTAACCTGTACATATTGTTCCTTCAAAAAGAAGAAAGAGTTAGAAGTCAAAATATGTCTTGCCATATTAACTAACATTTCTGTAGGTGGATTTTTCTCTTCTCTCATATCCAAATAGTATTCAACTGCCTTTAGGCCCCCATCATGAGGAATATTAGAATACAAGGACTCAACATCAAGTGTAACAAAATAACTTTTTTCTTCAATCTCAATTTTTTCCAATATAGAAAGCATATCTCCTGTATCTCTTATATAAGATGGTATCTTTTGGGCCAAGGGCTTAATATAATAATCCACTTACTGGGACAATGGTTCTGTTAACGAGCCATTCCCTGATACAATGGGATGACCTGGGGGGTTAATAAGACATTTATGTATTTTTGGGAGTACATAAAAGGCAGCTCTCATAGGGTTCTGTACACTTAAAAATGAATAAAATCTTCTGATATCCATCCTCTTTCTTTAATGGCACTATACGATTTACTTGATATTCCTATGATTAAACACCAGGGGGCATGAAATGCGATAGGAACTACATTGTTTCATTTGGAAATAGTGTGGATGGAAGCAGGGTGTAGAAATAAAATGAAGCACTTTTAGCACTTTACAGAGCTGTATCTGCTTTACTTTTCCACTTATGGCTAATCTGAATTGATTCTACGGTGTGGAGAGAGGCTGTGGAAAGCTGGTGCTGGTAACCCTATATCTTATAATACAACTTGTTTCGTACTGAGCACAGCTCCCAGGTGCAGGTCTGAGTAGTTTTACTCATTTCTGACTGTTTTAATATTAAATATTACCCTAGTCAGTAGCTGATAAGCTTGGCAAACCTTATTGCAGCAGTTTGGCATTGTCTTTATGTAGTCACAATTTTCTAAATAAAAGAACAGTTTAATTCTATTACCTTCCTTCTTCAGCTCTGATACATATCCAAGCACAGCCAACTGTAAACAGTACTTCAGTTATGTTGGGACTGCAGACATTACGTTATTGGCAAATGATCCATCACAAAGTCAAAGTCTTCTTCAAAAAGCAAAACAGTGTTTGGTAAGTTGGTTCCTACTTTTCTCACTCTAAGATACTGATCAACTTCTGAGTGGCATTTCTTGGAATGTACTGTAGTACTGTGTAGTTAGGTTATAGAGAAATAATAGTGCTGATGTGTGCTCCCACTTCTAATCACTTATTTACCTAATTAAAGCATAGCCACTATAAACTGGCTAATTAATATATTTTGCCTGCAAAAACAAGGAAAATTAGGAGTTATTTGATGGGGTGGAAATCTTCATAGCACCATGTGAAGCATAAGATAAATATAAAATGGGTTGAAAATTACACTGTTCCTAATTAAATAAGTTGTAATATTACTAAAAATAGATTTTCATATAGATCATTATATTAAAAAAATCAGACAGTTTAAACATTTTTATAAACTATTGATAACCATCACAAGATTCTAATGTTTATTCTGTAACAGAATAAATATATTTGTGTCCAGTTATTATTAGTTATTCAGGTGTACAAATTAATATAATTTAAAACTCTTATAGTGTCGAACATATTTGAATATATTATACATTCTAAATGTACTGTACTGTATATATGTTCCTGCAGCATTGTAAGGTGTCCTTTAATTCCTAAACATTTATTAAGTAAGATTTTGAACACAGAGGGTCTCATTTACAGCTGCAAATGTGGCACTACTGTTAGTGGCGATGGTCGTGGAACCAACATTCGATTAGTTTTTATGCTTTTATGGGATTGAAAGGAACAGTAAATGCAATGCCAAAATTGTAACCATGCATGTTTGTTATTCATTTTTTCATTTATTTATTCAATCTCAGATTACAAGTACCATTGAGTGCAAGGCAGCTCATTTACAAAGGTTCCACGTCAGTGAGGAAGGGATTACAGTTAGGGAGTACAATAAGATGATGTTAAAAAATACAGTACAGTATGTATGCTGCAGCTTTAAAATGCGATGATTGCTACAGCAATAATAAATAGTGAATAAACAATAAGGAAGCAGCCATCAAGGTGAGCTGACAGTTATGCTGCAACAAACAGTCAAGTGAATACATCCAAAGCATACAGTGACAGATTAAGCAAAGGAGGCAGTAGGGAGTTAATATGGAGGGGTATATGAAAGTGGTGGAATTGCAATATTGATCAGAGTAGAAGGTAGCAGCCAGTGGCTTTGTCAGTGTTGTAGAAGGGGGTAGGAAGGTGGTAGGGGATAGAGGGAGGGCATGGTGAAAGGGTGATGTAGGCAACCAGTGCCATGTAAGTGCCAATGGGTGTGGACAGGGTGCCACATTACATGGTGGAGGTAGACAAAAAGGAAGTAGGATTGGATGGTACAATCACATGTGCTTTCAGTTATAAGATGCTGCCAGAGCAAATGTTTAAACTATTCAAGCTTGGTTAGTTTGGTCAATTCACTACACAGGCCATTGAACCAAAGTGGGGCTCTGTTCAAGAAGGATCTTTGCTACTGTGCAGTCCAACACCATGGGATGAGGAGGTGTTCAGATTCTGAGGTACAGGTGTGCTGGGTCTTAAAGGATTTATTCAACAGGTATCCAACACCTGGAGGCAAGAGCCCAAGAAGTGCTTTTTTTGTCAGGAGGCACGTTTGGTACTTGATTCTACAAGTTAGTGGAAGCCACCCAGTTTTAGCATATAGATCACAGGTGTGGGTGAGATGGGCAGCACCTGTGATTAGTCTACCTGTCTTGTTCAGAGCAACAGTTAGCTGTTTGAATGATGTGGTTGTGGCAGCTCCATATATTACTAAGCCATAGTCAATGACCAATAGAACCGAGCTGTGGATTCATATTCCACATGTTATGTTAATAGGTAAATATCTGCTTTAAATGCACAGATGTGACTTTTTAATGTATTTCTCTTGATTTTAATAACTTTAGGGAATTTCCAGTTCATCCATATCTAAAGAAAATTTGCAAACTCTTAATAACTTGGCATGTGGCCTTAGTGGCGCAGACATAGCAGGATCTGACTTGTACGTATTAACAGTACTAAAGAACTGTACTTCTTATACAAACGATCAGATGACAGCTATCCAGAAGCAACTCCAAGTAAAATATGGGTATGTTATACTTATGAAAACATTTAAGTTGGAACAAAACCTAATCTTTTTTTTTTGCAGATATGTAGATTGGTGTCACACAATTAAATTAAGCTCAAACTGTGTTGAAACAGTCAAAGCAGTTTAACTTTGAGATTCTAGCCAGGGATTCACAATTAAAACATCAAATGATTACAAATGAGAGCTATTAATGAATTTAAACCAAAGTCCAAAAGATATACATTTTTTTGAAGTTGAAATCAAATTATTCACAAACTCAAACTATCAAAGGTTCACATATTATAGTGTTGATAAACATTCTGTAGCTCATTGTATTCTTCTTTATAGCTTCTTTAGGAGTACTTTTAAAGCAAGGCTAAATGGGTTCCCAACACATTTGAACAGAAAGAAATGACTTGAAAAGGGTCTTGTTAGTTGAGTGGTGGCCTTAATTTGTTTGTATTGACCATCATAACTATTGAAGTATCAGGTTTAAAAAAAGACCCCATTACTTTCTATTGAGTGCACCCCCACACTCTCCATATTACTGCATCACCAAATGTACCAGCATGGGGCTGCACTCAGGACCAGGAAGTGGAATGGATCAGTGGCTTGGTTCCACAGAGCCAAAATAAGATCCCTTCCCTTCCTAATTAGTGGCAGAAAAAAATGCTACTTAATGTAGATTTTAACTTGGGGGTAGGTAAGAGTTCTTCTGTGTTTGCAGGGTGGGCACCACAAAAGGTGTTTTTTATGCACAAATGTACAATAGCAGACCCTGTGCAGTAAATATGCTATGGTACCAAGTCCAAGGTAGTAGTGAAATTGATCAGAGAGAAGGTAAAATTACGTTCAACATTCAAGTAGTACCTGAGTTCTTACAACAAAAGCAAGTCCAAGGCAGTAATGAAATGGATCAGACAGCAGGTACAAACATGTAGAACAACTAAGGTGTACTTGAGTCCTTACAACATATACTCACAATAGGACAGCATGTCTGATCCTGTCTGCCTTCACTGGCTGACTCCCTGCTAGATTCTCTGTCAATGTCCTTTGTGTTCAGTCCTTAGTACTCTGGACCACTTGAGGGGATGTAAATTTCAAGGATGGATCTCCGCCCGGTGGATGCTGAAGGCAGTACCTGATTGTCTCTCCCAAGTGCACAGGGGCACAGCCTGAGCAGAAGGGCACTGGTTGGCGGAGTGTAGGAGTCTTCAAAAATGACTGGCATAGAGCTGTAGAAGCTGTAAGAATCTCTTCAGGAGCAGTTTGAGGCAGAACTGAGTGGGGGGAGGGCAATCCTCTATGTCTTCCGACCCTCTTGACCCTAGGGAAGCTGCAGTGGTGGCAAAATATTAACAGCATCAGGCTGTGTAAGTTGCAGAATTTTGAACCCTGCCACAGACTGTTCTTTGCCTGGTGGATACTGAATGTGGTACCTGATGGGCTCTCCCTGGTGTATATGGGTGTGGCTTGAGTAGAAGAATGATGTCAATGTCTGGAGTTCACAGGTCCTGGGAAGTGACTGAAGCAGGACTGTAGAAGCTCTGAAAAGCTTTCAGGTGGCAACTTGAGGTAGTGCAGTGTGGGGGAGGGCAATCCTCTACATCTTTTGACCTTCTTGATCCCAGGGAAGCAGCAGTGGTGGTAGTATAAGGACAGTCAGAAAGAAAGACAGAAAAGAGTAATGAATTTATAACAGTCTATATCCCCCTAGTCTGGGGTCTAGTTTGTGAAATGGTACATAGTAGTGCTGTACAGAATGTTCAGATTCTGAGAGAAAGGAATTTAGCAGACTTTCAGAATAATCTGTGGAATTCCTTCAGTCATGAAATTCTAATGTAACCCCCTTCCCCGACCGGCCTCCCTTGTTTAACTAGCAGGGATTTTCCTCTCCCCAAAACGTCTGGGGTAAAGGGAGGGGTGGGGGGTTACATTTGCAAAGGAGTTTTAAAAAAACACTAAAGTCACCATATACAATGTGGAATACACTGTTATTCAAAACAGACAACCAAGTGTGGCAACTGGCTGGCACACACCTGGTAGGGACCAATTGCCATGGCCAACAACCCAGGTCCCTGGGAGAAAACATTTGCTTAGGACTATGCTAGGTTTGCACTTCAGGATAGGGCACCCAAGTCACTCCAGGCACAAGGAAGCAATAACATTACTGTCCAAACCAGGTTGGGATTCTAGAGTGTGGCTTTTATTCACCTAACAGAGTAGGAATAATCACAAAGTGAAGATGGACCCCCGTGGGGCTACACACACTTGTAATGCAGATTACTGAGGTACAGACATTCCTGAATTCCCATTTAGCATAGGATGAAGAAAACACACACTGGTGAACACACTGGTTCCTACTGGAAATTAGCACATCCAGCCAGGTACTGGTACATTTCCCATTTTTCACAGGATGACTGTGACATGGCCACCAAGGAGCACAAACAGGCTCAGAGCTTTCAGAACCCACTATACTGGGGGTAAACTTGAAGAAACCAACCAACTTACTGGGGTAAATGCTTTTCTCAGGCATTGGCCATATGCACTGAATGAAAAGAAATAGGTACACTTCAGAACCCACAGAGGCAAACTGGTTACTCCAGATGGGGGGGGGGGGTCTCCCACCTTTTGTTTCCAAGCTTATACTCAGCCATTCATGTGGTTAATAACACCACACATTTGTAGAAAAACTGCAGATATTGTCTTAAATGTATATCACACTTAACATACTACAAACACCCACCTAAGAGGTGCCAGAAATTTAAAAGTTCTGTACATGGACAGTCACATAATGGACACCAAATGAAGGCAGACACTTTTACAGAGAACATCTCAGGTGACAGGATCCCTTTGTCAGAGAAACCACCACACAGGAATTGTAGGTACTCCTGGGTATACACAGATGGCAACAAGGTACTCACAGAGCACTTGTCATGTGGCAGCTTCTAAAGTCCAGAAAGGACCAGGGGATTGCCCCTGCATCCTGGAGTTCACCCCACCCCATCCCTTCTAGGATGGGGCACAAGGAAACCTATTGCCCAGGTCACCACCACTTCTGAAAAGCTGGAACAGTTGTCAGATACTAGAGTGAGAACTAAAACTTAAAAACAAACAGGTAGCTCTCTGACAGAGCTGTCTGAGGAGCTGAACTGCAAGCTGCAGCCTCCTCCACTAGACTCCACATCACTATCCCATGAACGTTCTAAACCTAGCCCTAGCAGCTGCTAGCAGATGTGGCTTATGCTGCTGCGACAGTTCTAAATTACATCATCCCTCCAGAGCTCAGCTGAGATTGAGAACAAAGTGACAGAGTGAAACCCATTTAGCTGGCATTTCACTAGCTGCCTTCCCTGCCTACCACTGATTCTAACTGGGATTCTAGAAACCCCTGGGAACAAGGGGGTTACACCAACTTTCCACAAGCGAAATCTGGATTATTTTTCACAATCTGTAGAAAATTATTCCACGGTTTATGTGATCCATGGAATATTATTCCACACTTTATGCACACATAAATACTTTTCAGAATTCCACAGAATTAAAAAAGTAATTCCGGAAAAAGATTTGGAAATGGGATTGCCATTCAGCACAAATTCCATCAGCAAAATTCTGCATTCCACATAGCCCTAGTACACAGCAATTCTTTCCACTCACTAAGGGCCCAACTTACATAGATGGTTGGGATATACTCAAATTGATCACATCCTGGCTGTGGCTCTGTGTCCCTTGATGACCTCTGCACTGAACTGCATCCACAGCACCCAGCCACCATGTTCTGCTAGTGCAGCAAAGTCCAGAAATTGTATGAAATAGTGCAATTTCTTAGTTGCAGGAAAAAGATCCCACAGTTTCAGTACTTCATTCAGGTTTATCTTCAGTAATTGAAAGGAAATTCTCAAGTTCATATTTCTTCAGGAAAAAAAGTTTTGCAATTGCCATTATTCAGACTTTTCCACATGAAATGTATGCATTCACCATCTTTACATAATGTGAAATTTCCATGAAGATTTTCTTCATTTTGTAGATTTGAGGGGCCTTTACACTACTGGGTCTGTTCTACTGCCAGCGGTGCAGATCAGTTGCACTGGTGCAGATCCTGCAGTGCAAAGCAATGCCAGAATGTTGTAAGCCACGATGCTGAGGTCAAATATGTTCCCTGGTCTGTTGGGGACACAGAGCAGATTGCACCAGTAAAATCATTTTTAAAAGCATGTAAAAACACTGCTTCACCTGCACCGGTGTACTCCTGTTCATGTATCTCCACCAGAAATGCCCCCAAAACACCTGAAGGCCATCAGGAATGCTGCACAGCTGCAGCATGTAAAGGAAAATGGCAGTGATGTGAGCAGAGCAGAACAAGCTGATTCAAGTCATCAATACTCCAGCTCAATGTAATGTAAAAATGGCTTTAGGCTAGGTGAAGTGCAGCAATTTTGCATAGCTCTGCTAAACAATAGCTGCACCATTTAAGATCATAGTGGACAAGTGTGTGCTCAACAGGTCTGCTGCAACTTTTTTTCAAGGTCAATGTTTTGTTTTACCAGAAAAATCTGTAAATTTGTACACTAATGAAGTCAGGCTATCTGCACACTAGTAAAATCAAATAATTTCATGAAAGCTTACATTTTATACCAGAAAAGAACAATTATACTACACACTATTTGCTATAAATTGTTTCCTGCATTATTTTTATTCTGGTTTATTTACTGTACACTGTAGCTATCATTTTTACATTCTCCATGTTTATACACAAAAATAAACCAGATGACGCCTACAAAATCTGGATTTCAAGTAGCAAATACCATTGCATTTCCTGGTATTTCACATCTTAAAAGCAAAGTTTCATTACTTCAGTCATTGTAAATCAGTACCCCACTTACTGTTTTTCAAGATATTCCTGACTATAATCTCTGTGCTATCTTCTAGTTTAAAAATATTTGCTGCATTTTGCCAATGAATGCAACATTATCAAATAATGATAACAGGATATTAAGAGGATGTACTAGAGATGAAGTGATGCAATAGGATATTTCTAAACAACACTGGCTCCAGCTTTCAGAATGAAATGTGTCACATTCAATGGACCACTTTGTATAGAGACATAAATATAGATATAGCTATAGTTATAAATATAGATATAGATATACAGTGAGACAGAGTGTGTGAGAGAGAGAGAGAGAGAGAGACTCTTAGCATATTTTGGTGCATGCATACATACTTAACTTATTCAAAAATTATCCTTGGCAAAGACAGATAGCCCTATATCAACAGGAGAGATAGGCACTTGATTTATAATATATTTCCTTCTGGACCTTTTTCAAAAGTTGAAGATTATTCTCAGAGAGTTTTGGTGTAGGTATTCATTAATTAAGATGAAGCCCCAATGTATTGCCTATGTGACCACTGGATTACAAGGTATTTATTTTTAAATAGTGTAACAAAAGTGCAATCATTTATAGTATTAGGAAAGAGGTCCCCGAGAGGTGCTGCTGAAACTATTTCTGGGCTTCTTTATTTTTCACTAACTTTATTTACTTGAGCTTTTGTCATGATTACCTAATAACAATTGCTCTAATCAATAGTTTTTGATACAAAAAGGAGACAACTTTTAACATTAATACCGTACTGTCCGTATGAGTGCTGACACTCAACATAGCATGTATGATCATTAAAAAATAATATATATATATATATATATAGTGCAATGGTCACCATATTCATAATTATTAAAACAATTTATGTTTTGCAATATTTAAAAAAATCATAGGCAACCGAAAGTGATACATATATTGGGCTAGATTTTCAAAATGATTAGGGACTAAGTTCCATCCCACAGCCACTGCTGTGGGATGAAATCCCCACATCTGCGGGAATTTGTATTTTCAGCTGGCGGAGCTGTGGTGGATGTTATGCCTGATCCAACCAGGCATAACATTTCAGCACAGCTGCACTGAAAAAATAGTCACAAGTTGCCGTACATCAGGAAGCCAGTCATAAACCGGCTCCATGCTTTGAAAATATGGCACATGCAGGGAAGACTGTGACTCTGCAAATGATGCCCCACTTGAGGTAGTTTTTTCCCCATACCTGCACTGTTTTCTGATGGCCTGAAAATCCAATCCATTGTTTTAATCTTTTTGTATTCAACTGAAGCGGCGTGATGCTTATGCAAGACATAAGCCATGAATAAAGGGAAGTCAGAATCAGACTGAGTAAATATTTCTGCTCAATCTATTAAAGGCAGATCAAATGGGCCTCTTTCTCTCTCTCACCATTAATATTTACTATGAGGGATTTTAGGATGTACAGTACTGTGCAGCACGAAATCAAAATTCAATGTTTTGTTGTAATAGCAACAGTTAAGAAATCACTGGTTCACAGAACGTATCAGAACATTTCCTTAAACATTTAAATATTCACCTGTTAAAGTTATATGAATAGTAAACTGAAGCTGAAACATTTTCATCAAATGATTCCCTATATGGAAGGTACTCTTCTTTAAGTTACAGTATCCTGTAGGAACCCTATGAGTTAGTTTTACTAAGAGAGGAATTTAGTTTTATGCAGTGCTTTTTGTCTGGCAGAGACCCTCTGTGCGTCAAAGCACCAGAGCACTGAGTTTAGCTGGTTATGGCTCACATTTGCTTGCACTAAAACAGTTTATGGTCATGTGAGCTGAGTTTGTTATTTTTTTTTAAAGTTCCACAATTGCAGAGCTCTTTGTCCTTTATACTGTATTAAGGATCTTGATGGACTGAGAACATTGCTGTATAATCTTTTTGTTTAATTTGTATTTCCTAATTCACCTCCAAAGCTACAATTTTTTATCTGCCTTTCTCAAAGTATAGGCTTGGAAGTATCTTGATTCCCTAAAACCAAGCTGAATATATGACAAGCATTTGTCAATGCCAGATGTTTCCCTGCGTGGTTTATGTGGCAGGGGTGTACTGTGTTAGTTGAACTTCTGGTGGGAGGCAAAGCCTGCCTGAAGTATGTTGTCATATTTTGGACAGCATTTGAATATATAAGCTCGGTTAATAAGAAGGCTATGTTGAAAATGTGGGGTGCATTGTTGGCCCAGTGGCATTGAGAGCCGAAGCACTGGACGCCACACCTCATGCCATGTTGGTGACCTGAGTCTGGGAGTCTGCATGGGCTGCCAGAGGTCAGCAGGGGAGGAGAAGGATCAAACATTCCAGGGACAGCTCTCCTTCTCCGAGGAGGGGAGCAACCAGTTGTCAGTGTATGCCTGGCCCATAGCGGTGGCTGGGGGCTGGCACACCGACGCTGTAGACATTGAGTCAGAGGTGGGGCAAATGCCTGATGGGGTGCATGCACAGGAGCATGGGCAGCACTGTCACTGGTGTCCTTGCACATTCCGCCCTGAAGGGAAGAAACCAAGAGGAAAAAAGCTCAAAGTGGATGACAAAGGGAACTTGCAGGTACCTCCCAAAATAGTCATGGTCCCAACCCCTGTACTGGATCCAGTCTTGGTGGGGGGCCCCCCGCTGACCCTCTGGGGGTAAGCCCTGGGGGTAACTGGTCAGCATTGGCTGGAGGACATCAGGGGATGGGGCTGATGCTCCCTCCAGATAAAGTGGACCATGGAGCAGGGATATAAATAAAAAACAAAATGTGGGGTGCAACATAGAAACATAGCCTTTGATGCCAGATAAGGACCACTTGGCCCACCTAGTCTGCCCATTTCCCTACCTACAAAATAAGCTGCAGATCCTAGTTGAACAACAGCCTATTTCTTCCTACACCCCACAAGAATTGCCTTATGTCTGTCCCATCCATCCTTGAATTCTCCCACAGTTTTAGATCCCACAGCCTCCTCAGGAAGGCTATTCCATGTGTCCACCACCCTGTCTGTGAAAAAATCATTCCTCATATTGCCTTGGGCCATCCCCCCATCTTCAAACTGTGTCCCCTTGTTCTTGCACATCTCTTTTTTTTTGAAAGATGCTACCCTCTTGGACTTTGTTGGTTCCACTGAGGTACTTAAAAGTTTCTATCATGTCCCCCCTCTCCCTCCTTTCCTCAAGGGTATACATATTAAGCTCCTTTAGTCTCTCCTCATATGGCTTCTCTTGCAGACCCTGCAGCATTTTAGTTGCCCTCCTCTGGACCGCCTCCATTCTGTCTATGTCCTTGCAGAGATGGGGTCTCCAGAACTGCATGCAGTACTCAGGTGAGGTCTCACCAACTGTCTGTGCAGAGGGGGGTAAACTCCCTGTTTTCTGCTGGTGATGCCTCTCCCTATACATCCCAGTATCCCCCCAACCCTTCCTACTGCCTTCTCACTTTGCTTGCCAACCTTAAGGTCATCTGATATGATTACTCTCAGGTCCCTTTCCATTTTTGTTGTTGTTACTACCCCCCATAGTGTAATCTTCCCTAAATTTTTGTTTTCCAGGTGCATTATTTTGCACTTCTTTGCATTGAATCCAAACTGCCATACTTCTGACCATTCCTCCAACCTTGCCAAGTCCCTTCTCATCCGTTCCACGCTTCCTTGTGTATCAACTCTGTTGCAGATCTTTGTGTCATCTGCAAAGAGGCATACTTTTCCTTCCAGTCCCTCTGCAATGTCACTTATAAAGACATTAAAAAGGACTGGACCCAGTACTGAACCCTGCGGTACCCCACTAGTAACCCCCTTTTCTTCAGAGTGGATGCTGTTTACAATAACCATCTGTGTCCTGTTGTCCAGCTAAAGTTTTAACCAGGCTACCACCCTGGGACCCACTCCCAGGTTGGTTAATTTGTTTATTAATCTTTTGTGTGGGACTGTGTCAAATGTCTTGCTAAAGTCTAGGTAGGCTATGTCCACAGCCCCTCCCTGATCTACTACTTTGGTCACCCAGTCAAATAAATCAATTAGACTCATCTGACATGACCTTCCCACTGTGAACCCATGCTGCCTTGGGTCCGGTGCCCCACTGGTCTCTAGGTGCTCAACAATTCTTTCCTTCAGAAGTGATTCCATCACTTTCCCTACCACAGAGGTCAAACTGACAGGTCTGTAGTTTCCTGCCTCTGTCTTGCTCCCACTTTTGTGAAGGGGAATCACATCCACCTTCCTCCAGTCCTCAGGTACCACACCAACCTCCCATGATTTGTTAAAAAGGGTAGTCAGTGGCGTCACTAGTTCTCCCCTTAATTCTTTTAGAATTCTGGAGTGAAACCCATCAGGCCTCATTGCTTTGTCCACTTTCATTTTTGGAGTTCTTTCAGAACCCTTTCTTCTGTGAAAGGACTGGGATCGACCCCCCCCCTCCAGAGTGCTTCTGTTAATTGGATTAGGTACCTCCTCTCCTCCGTTTATGTAAATACTGTGCAGAAGTATTCATTCAGTATCCCTGCCTTTTCACTGTCCCTCTCTGCCTACCCACTGTCCATTTTGTTCAGCCTCACTATCCCTCCCTTTGTCTTTTTGTGCTCCCTGATGTTCCTATAAAAGGTTTTATCCCCCTTCCTAACCACATTGGCTATCTTTTTTAAGATTTCTGCAGTTACAAGCATGTGTGCTGAAATTGCAATGAATGGCCATAACTTTGTTATTTTTTCATATTTTGTCCCCAGATGCTGAACATAGTCTGCTTATCACTCCACCTCATGTTCCCTGTAGGTGAAAATTTTCAAATTCTTTGGAAAATGACATTTCACGCCACATGTGTGAAAACCCATTATGGGCAGGATGTGAAACATAATAGCTGTACTGTTCATGAGGTGGTGCGATAAAATGGCTATATTGAAAATTAGGAGTGAAAATATTAAAAATTACCTAAGTTGCACATGTGTGTAAAAAATCTTGAATGACCGGGAGTAACTCTGCCATTTTTTTGGAGTTCTGTTACCAAATTTTCAACATGGCCTTTTTAGGACACCACCTCATGAAGAGTGCCACTGTCATTTCATTCACGCATCCTGAAAGGTGATTTCACACCACGCCCTTACATTTCATCGCCACAGGTGTGAAAACACATTTTGGGCAGGATGTGAAAATGACAGC
The DNA here is from genome assembly GCA_016271365.2 of Neoceratodus forsteri. Classification (NCBI taxonomy): domain Eukaryota; kingdom Metazoa; phylum Chordata; order Ceratodontiformes; family Ceratodontidae; genus Neoceratodus; species Neoceratodus forsteri. Next base: position 64,968,644 of record JADMNL010000025.1, on the reverse strand, counting down.
TATACTGTTCATGAGGAGGTGTGAATAAATGGCAACGTTGAAAATCTGGAGTGAAAATATTAAAAACTGACAAAGTTACAAGCATGCACAAAAACTGCACAATGCACCCTTGCAATGCAGTCATTTTGGGGATTGTTTGCACCAAATTTTCAACATGGGCTTTTTGGTACCTCTCCTCATGAACACTGGCACTGTCATTTTGTTAATTGGTCCCAAAAGGTGATTCTGTGTAGTGACTGTGAAATCAGCTTTCTGGACCGAGTAATGAAATGTTAGTGACAGTGTTCATATGGTGGGGTCCCGAGAACCCTATGTTGAAAATTTGGGTCAACATTCCTAAAAATGGCTGTGATATCAACATAAGTTGAAACCCCCATTGACAGCCATTACACAGTGCTTACCTTGATTCCTCAGTTCACAGTTTGGCTTTGAAGAGTGCAGACATGTATCGGTCCTCAAAAGATTGCAGCTGCTGACCTCAAAGGGTACATATGGGGTGCCGGGAGGTAGGTACACAGAGGGAGGGTCAGGATGGGGAAGGGGTACAGGGGAGATGATGAGGAACCATTTTCCTTTCTACATGCTTTAAAAAACATTGGGGGACAGTTTTCATTTTTTTAACAGGGAAAAAAAACTTTTGTTTCCAGACACTGGGAGTGGGCTCCCCTGTGTCCATGGGGAAGTTTAGATAATGCAGACACAAGGATTTGGCACCCCAATGTTAGCATGGGGAAATAGAGAGAGCAGGGCAGGCAGCACACAATGGAAGGGAGTGGAAGGGATAATTTGGATGCTGAGAGAATAGAGGGTGCAGGACAGGCAGTACACAGTGGGATGGAGTGGAAGGGATCATTTGGATGCCAAGGAAACAGAGGGTATGGGGCAGGCAGCACACTGTGGGAGGGAGCTGGAGAGCTCAATTGAATGCTGGCTGGGGGAACAGAGGGTGTTGGGTGGGCATCACACAGTGGGAGGGAGCAGGAGGGTTTTATTAGATCACTGCTGGTCCAATGGGGGAACCGAGAGTGCGGGGAGGGCAGCATGCAGTGGGAGGGAGCAGAAGGGTTTCATTGCATGATGCTAAGTGAAGGAACAGGGAACAGAGAGAGAGAGTGGGGTGGACAGCATTATGTAAATGAAGGGAATGAACCACTCTCATTGGAGCCCTTCATTCCTTTCAAGTGTGACCACTTCCCCTCTGTGAAATTCCAACCACATTCACCCTCTTCTTGTGTGGTCATTGGTCTGTTAGGGTCAAGCCCACTGTAGAGTGCTCTGCATTGGACTCATCCCTGACACACCTCTCAAATGTTGTTCTACCACAAGATGTTTCTTGCACAAGTGCAAGGAAACATAAAAATGAAGTTCCAGCTACGAGTACCACAAATAGTAAAAAATACTTGGTATTCAGTCCAGATAACCAAGTAACTCATTATTCATGGTATTTGAGAATAAATATTCTGGTTTTGGAGTTTGCACACTCTTTGTTTGGAGGTTAGACTTTGCTTCCAATAATCAAATTATTGCAGCCTTTCACATATAGAAGGTGCTTTTGCTCGACTCTACAGCACTCTCCTACAACAGCATACAGTATCCCCTCTAGCGGTGCTGGTCAAAGACTGCTTTTTACATCTGCTAACAGAGAGCCACTCAAGACCATTGGATGCTACTATACACTGCTTATTAGTCATATGGGAGCATATGGATGCCATTATCCATTTGTATCCAATTCACACACTTTCAGACTCTCTCACATGTAGAAGGTGCTTTTGCTAGACTCTATAACACTCTCACACTCTCCTATAACAGCATATCCCCACTAGCAGTGCTGCTCACAGACTGCTTTTTACATTTACCAATAGATAGCCACTCAAGGCCACTGGATGCTTCTGTACACTGATTACTAGCCATATGGGGGCATCTATAGTAGATGCCATTATCCATTTGCCCAATTTAAACATTTTCTGCCATTATATATTTGCCCAATGAGCAGGTATTTAACCTGGATATCAGCTATTTGACTGCTATATTGTATCATGCTGTGAATTGGAGCAACCTGCTGGAAAGAAAATTATACCACAACTTTATTGTTATATACAATACATAGCTGTATGTGGCAAGACTCCATTGTACTGACCTGAGTTAATCCCATACTCTTCATTATAAACTTCACTCCTCTGAGTTAATCTTTCACTCTGCAAGTTTACTAAGAAAGCTGGCTTTTCAGCTTTTAAGCATTCCTTTTCAAAGACATGCAGTGATATTAAAAAACTCTAAAGTCTTTGATCACTCTCTGTCTGTCAGTTCCAAAATATGGCTTATAGATCACTCTACAAACTTTGCAGTTGTTACAAATAGGTTGAATTATTTCTTGTAATTTTACCCCTTATATTCTTGTAATGCATTATTGCCTGCAATATCTTGAGTATGAAGTAACCATTTATTATTTTTACTGGATGCAGTTTTAAAAGAGATTATTTACTTTTTGAATAAACTAAAACTAAATACTGTCCAAGACTATTCAAATGGAGTAAAGTTGGATTAATTTAACTAAACAGTTGCTACGTCTTCAGACATAGTAGTCCTCAGGCCCAAGGCTTATCATGACACTATAGATAGTCTGCCCATCTACATTACAGTTCATTATAGTCATAATAGATGGTGACGGCTTCAGATTCTAAAAAGGAAATCATTCATAAAATTGTTATTTCAATAAGACTTTTTTTTATTGCAGTGCTCCTTCAAATTGGACACTCACTACACTAACACAAATTGGTGGACTCAACAAAGCATTGACAAGTGGAACCATTTCAAAACTTTCCCAGGTATGAGTATTATTAATATTTTATAAGACCTTCTGTAAAATATTTTTAAATTGTTTTGTAAAAGATAATGGGGTCAGTAAAGCAATACTATCATGTAAATATGCTAATGCAATTAAGAAAATGTTTGCATTTATTTTCAATCAAGAAAGCTTGCTGCTAAAATCAGCAAAATCAGTAAAACTGAATTGACTTATGTATGTCCTTTCTATGCTGTGTAATATATTTGTTCTTTATTTTCATACTGCTGCTTCTTTGCCACAACTACTATGGCAGTCCAAAGTCATTCAGGGCATTTAAAAGCTAAAATTAGTAGCAAAAATAAAGTAGGATTATATTTGTTTGACTATGGACTTCTTATGCAAGATAGGGCACAGCTTTTTTTAGCACAGTGTAAATGCATCTTGTTTTACACAGGGCCAAAAGGGCATTGTGTACTCTGATTTGTGCAGGGCAAGCCCTGTGCAGAGCAAGTTGAGACTTGCAGTAACTCTTGATTTGCACAGGGTCCAAAGGGCCCTGCATGAAGTGAGTTAGGTCTTACCTCCTGTTTTTTGGATTCATGCCAGTTTGTTCAGTGCTATGCCCTGTGCAATGCAGCCACAAAGGTACTGTACTATGGTAATCTAAAGAAGAAGGAAATTTATGGCAAAAAACAAAACAAAAACAAAAACTATATTAATGTATCAGCTAGGGATTTTAAAATATCAGAAGTAATGAAATCTGACAGTAGGTATTTGTTGAGTTCTTACTTCCCCACCCCCATTCACCACCCCTATAAACTCTACTGAATTGAGTGCCACAGCACAATCCAGTTGTCAGTGATAAAGGGCCTTGTGTAGACATGTTAAGACTTGGGTCATGTTTCCCACAGGGCCCAAAGGTCCCTGAACAAAACAACTTAGTACTCAGGTATTGTTTTTCACAGGATCTTCCTCCTTCTTTCTGTGCCCCTATTAAGTAACATAGGGCTCAGTTCCTGCTGCATGAAGCAAGATAGGACTATGGCCCTGTTTTCTGCATGGCCCAAAAGGCCCAGCACATTCTGCTTTGCATATGATTTCTGCGTGAGGCAAACTAGGATTCAGCTCCTGTCTTAAGCCCTTAACCAAGCAAGTTAGGACTCAGATCATGTTAGGGCCCTGTGCAAAGCAAGTTAGGTGTGAAGAACTGTTTCATGCAGGGCCCAAAAGACACAGCATGTTCTGCATTGCTCAGTGACTTGAGGGCCCTGCATGAAGCAAGTTAGGACTTAGCTACAGGATGCCTGCTTCATGGAGGGCCTGAAGTGCCCTGCATGAATCAATTTAGGATTTGACTTTTTCAGAAAGTAAGTAGATTAACTTAATTCATGCAGGGCCATTCAGGATTGGGATTTGGAAATCTAGATTGTGCTTTGGCATTCAGTTTGGAGGAGTGCATTGGGTTGGTGAATGGGGGGAGTAGGGTTTTAAAATCCCTAACATCAGATTTCCTTACTTATCATGTTCATAAACTCTAACTAATGAACCAACATAAATTTGCCACAAATGATGAGTGTGTGTGTGTGTGTGAGAGAGAGAGAGAGATTTTCCCCTTGAGAAAACTGTAAGCTGAAACATTTAAAAAAAAAATATTGTTATGTTTTTAGAATTTGAGGGACATAGTGTTAAATTAATCTGGAAGACTCTTATAATTTTTTTATAACTGCTAATAGAGATTGGATTTTTTTCAGGGGGGAGGTTGACCAGGAAAGCAGGGCTAGGTAATTCAATCTGTTTTTTTGCCTCATCCCATTGAGGGGAGATTTGGATACAAACTGACATACTGAATCAGGTTAAGCTGTTGGTATTTTTAGTGAATGCACAACATTTTGCCATGACACAGGAAATTCCCCTACTATATTCAAGAAATACAATGGGATCTTTATTGTCCACCTGAGAAATGACCAGAACAAGAAGATAGGACCTCAGTTTAACATCTTATCTGAAAATGAATCAGTAATATGTTTGTAATTGTCTTATAATTGCAAGTAGAGGTTGTTTTGTCCCCATGAAGTTACCCTACTGCTTTAACTGACAGCCCACATATTTGGTAATTAATTCAGATATATGGGGCAGGGTCCACAATGAGAAAATGTTAAAGTTTCCCTCCGCAACTGCTGTTGTGGACTAGAATCTTCCACAGCTGCGGTGGTAGCGATTCACAGCCGTGGCAGTTGCGGAGGGTGCTGCGGTGGGTTCCGCTGCCCGTAGCAGCCTCCCACAGCTGCGGTGCTGTCCATGACAACAGCATCTGCAAACTGCCATATTCCATGGAGCCGGTCATACTCCAGCTCCACCTACATGAATACCTGCAGCTTTGCAAGTGGTTTCTCACTAGCGCCGAGATTTTTCTGCAGCTGCAGGTCCTTCTCCCCATATGTGAATCCTGCCCTTGGTATCTGAAACAGACATAAGCAATGCACTTACAGCACTTGTTATATTTTTTAAATATGCCACTAATTATAATTTAAACATTTATGTTAAATTCTAAAAATGGCTATGTCTTTTCATAATAGGTTCCATGTCATAATAGTGATTGCAAAATAGCGATTGCTAAATAGCGATTGCTAAATAGCGATTGCAAAATAGCGATTGCTATTATGGCGAGTGTATATCACTGAAAAGCAAACTGGTGATATACACATGCTGGTGAGCAGACACTCAACAAGGAATCTAAGTGTTCATGTGGGGGGGCCTGTGCCCCCCCACCCTACCTCACAGGGGGCTTTGCCACCCACACACCCCTGATTTGGGATTACCAACTCCAATGGGGTGCATGTTGGGATGGGGTGACACTCCAAAATAAATGTAAAAACATACGGCAGCAGCAGGCAGTAGCAACATGTTCTCCCCCACCCCTGGTCCCCAGCTCCAAATTAATTACCTGCTGCACTGCAGCTAGCCACCTTCACCACCATACCATTTGGTTGGCTCAGTTGCAGTAGGCACACTCCCCCAGACAAACCCTCTTCCCTATCCCTCTCCTTCCCCTCCCTATCCCTCCCCTTCTGGTTGCCCTCCTCTACAGTCACGGTCACATAGGGTTGATACCCTTACAGGGCAACCCAACAGGATAGTGCTGTAAATAAGTTGCTGTTTTGACAGTCGCTCATTCACAGTCTCTGTCATCACTGGATACCTTTCATAACAAACTAGATTGTTACAGATGAAACATAAGAGTTAAATGCACAATGAAAATAAAAAAATAGAGCCAACTTTGTGACCATAGGTCTTCTTCAATATATATCTACTGCATAAAAAAAGAAATCATGCTTTCTTAAATAACAGTTCTTGTAGACTACTTTTAACAATTGCTCTAAAAAATATTATGTTGCATTACAGGGCTTGATAAGGACATTCTTTCCCAGCTATCTGAAGATGCTGAAAACATCAGGTGTTTCTATGGCTCAGTATAAATATCTCATTTCCCAACTCAGTGGACAACAGATGGTACAAAGGCGAGCTGCGGGTATGTGATTATTACTAAATGTATTACACAAAAATAAGAAAGCTAACAGTTGCTTACATATGGATATGAGCCTGTAACAATAGGTTGTATTTATTTAGGACATAATTCTGGGTTGTGTAATGATTTAAGTCACATTCTCAAAGCATTTGAACAAAATGTAGCCATTACAAATATACATTTTTTTAGCTCAAGCACGTATATTTTTTTAATGTGATTTCTGGAACACTTAGATTCTCGTCTGTACATTTGTCTGAACCCAGGATGTCCTGGACTATTGCAGATGCACAAATAAGTTCATTCTTATGTAAATCCTTTTGGCCTGCCAAGTAAATTCTCACCTGTTTTCAAACCCAAAAGAATAAACATATATGGCGGGACTTTTTTAAAATGATGTGTTAATCTGTTCTTTGCCCCATTTTTACCCACCCTCATCCTTGGGCACACATGCATGCAGTTGGAGGCATGCACACACTACATTCCAAAGTGCCTTCCCGACTTGCTGCCCCTCTCACCTGTGCTGCCACCAGACCTCCACCTGGTGACAGCGGAACTACAGGGGGCGGTACAACCACCCCAGGAAAGGAGAACTGCCATTAGTCTGTTTGATCCTGCTCCACCCCCTCCATGCCAGCACCCTGACAACACAAGGTCATTCCCCAACCCAGATTGCCAGCATGGCATGAGGTGTGGCATTCAGTGCCTCAACCCCCAGGGCCACATATGGCGGGACTTTTAAAGTACCAGACATAGCTATCTCATCTGTATTTCAGATGTGCACTGCATCCAAGGAAATGTGTGGGAAGTTTGTAGTGGATTATGAACATCCCAATTCATTTGTGACAATTCCTGCAGTTTACAGCAATTTCTGACACAACTGCAGGAATTATATCCATTTTCATGATGCAAGTGCAGAATTCAGTCCCAGGAGTGACACCAACTTTTCATGGTCTAACTCCTGGTACAGATTTCATTACCTGCCTCTCAAAAACAGATGCAATGCTTTGAAACCCCACCCCCCATGGTCTGTGCAGGCTCCAGCTGCAGGGCTCCCGTGCAACATCAGCCCATTTTCTAAATAGGGATGTTGGAGCTGGCTGCAGCTTCATGGATCCTGCTGGGTGCTGCACTTTTGCAAGGTAGATGATGTCATGCTTCAAGACTCTGACATAAGACTTTGAATTCCATACTTGGCAAAAATATTTATTTTACTCCTCTGTTTTTTAGAGGGTAGATTGTATACTGATTGAGGCAAAATATTTGTGAATTTCTTTTCACCAATTCAGCTGTCCTTAAAATGGCTGAAATCAGAAACGGATGATAGAGATGAAAAAACTCAGTTCTCTAAAAGTGACACCAAATAACTAGAACTAATTTTTTTTTACAGCTTGTTCAAAGAATGAAATAACAAACACTATAGTCCGCAGTGAAGGAGACCTTCTTGTTGCAATGTATCCGTCTAATGCTGACTTAACTGCTTGTTTGCCTGATAATGTTCTTAAAGATAACCTAGAGAGTTTTGGAAATATGCCATTCCAAGATTCCCAGCTACAAGTGTTAAAAGACAAACTGCAAAAGGTATGGAGAATTAAAGAAAATTGTGATGTACAGTATATGTCTGAGTAAAATGGAAATACTGATGACCATGTTTAAACAATGTAAAGCATTTTTTGGCTGCATCAGTCATGCTCATACATTAAAGAATACAGGCCCACTACACGGTCACAAGGAAATCAGACGCAAGGTCTGAGAAGAGGCACTAAAGACCTGAAAGCTTGTATATCTGCCTAACAAAATATTATTTTTGCTCGTGTTTTCTTGTGGGCAATTTGACATACCCAGTGCATTTGATACAGTTACTGCTGTATGTCTTGCAAAAAGAAATCAAAATATAGTTGTATTGATACCAAGAAAAGATACATATGAACATAAAAAAGAAGCTATGTTATTTCATTATTTATTTTAAAATTAATACCTGGGAAAGGCACACTGAGCTGAGGCTCATTTCCAGGTATGACACAGGGGAGAGGGAAACAAGAGTACAGAATAACAAAATTAGAAAGTAATAAAATGTGGTTGCAATGACAAATTACACAGTGTAATAACAGAATACAGAACAATTATTAATTTATTTATTTTTATTTATTGAATTTTGATGACCGGGTTGACCCACTGGACCCCAAAGGTCCCTTTTTCAGGGTTGACCCAGGGAACAGAAGCAATACAAGACATACAATCAGGTGATCCAGAAGCAATTCCAACATACAGTCAGGTAATACAGGGTTACGAGAGGTAGGCAACATTATGAGCAGAACAGTACAGGCAATTATTCAATGTGTAGATCATAAGTGCAACACTTGAAAGATTTGTCATGATTTAATGTCAGTTTTAGTGAGAAAAGGGGGGAATGGGTGTTATGATTAGGATTTGGGATGATTATCCTATACCCTCGCAATGGCATGAGCTTGTCCTGTGCAAATGGGACTTAAGCCTAGTGCAAAAGATTGGTAGTGAGGGGCTTCCTGTACTAGAGGTGGGAGAGTGTTTCACAGTTTAGGGGCTGTGAGAGCGAAGGAATTGCCTACCTTGTGAGTCTTGATTCTGGGGATTGCCAGTAGGGACCGACCCGAGTGCCTGAGAATTCAAGGGTTAGGCTTAGCCATGATTATTCCTGTTAGGCTTGGTGGGGCTGTCAGGCTCTGCAATTTGTATGCAAGGCAGAGCAGTGTATACTGTAGATGAGCCTCGAAGGAAGGCCAGCGCAGCTGGGCTAGTGAGATGCACGGGTGGCTTCTTGGTTGACACATTGTCACAAACCTCACCACCTTGTTGTACATGACATGAAGCCTGCTAACCTCACCCTTTGCCATTCCCTGGATTACCAGAGCAGCATAGGTTAATGTGGGTAGGAGGACACTGGTGGCGATTGCTCATCTAGCCTCTGGATTAGTTGCTTTTTTAGCCTGTACATGGTCCCAATTTTGACATGAATAGACCTTGTTACTAGGTCAGTGTGGGGCTTAAAGGTGAGATCCTGGTCAATAGTTAGCCCTAGGTATTTTATGCTGTCAACTACATCTATTCATTTGTCCCCAAGGGTAGTAAGTTTTAGGGAATTGGTCCTATCCTGGCCCAGCAATCTAGGACCAAACAGCAAGGCTTTAGTTTTTGCTGCATTGAGGAGCATTCTGTTTGAAGTGAGCCAGGCCTCAAGTGTGTTAAGGTCCACTTGTAGAAGAGGGCACAGCTCATGTGGTGTGGACCTGGCTCGGTAGATTACAGTATTGTCTGCATATTGAACTACTAAGCTATCCTCACAGTGCTGGTTTAGTTCATTTGTGAAGAGAGAGAACTGGTGGGGCCAAGAATTGTGCCCTGAGGCACACCCTCCTTGATGGGTAGGGGCGGATAGCTCTCCCTTCCAAATGACCCTCTGGGAGTGGCCTGAGAGGTAGCTCTTGAACCAGTTTTGGGTCTGGGCATCAAACCCAATGCCTTGTAGCTTAGTAAGAAGAAGGTTGTGGTCCACAAGGTCAAATGCCTTGGACAGGTCTATGAAGATAGCACCCGTCCACATGCCCTCATCCACGGCCCTGAATAGGTCAACTGTGAATTTGGTGAGCGCTGTGTCTGTTCCATGGTTTGCCTGAAAGCCATGCTATGAAGGAGCTAGGATTTGGTGGAGCTCAAGGTAGTCTCTTAGTTGCCCATAAACTAGTCTTTCCTGCAATGTGGCCAGGGTACACAGCAGGGAGATGGGCCTTTAATTGCCACTTTGTTCATGACATCCACCCTTGTGAATTTGGACCATGTTGGCAGCCTTCCACAGGTATGGAACATACCCTTCAAGTAAAGATCTGTTGATGATCCAGGTCAGAGGTTTGGCCAAAGACAGTGCACCTTCCTGAAGTAGCCTCGGGCTGATTTCATCTGGGCCACCAGAGCCTTTATGTTTGAGGACTATCAGAAGTTTCCTGAACTCACTCACCTTGGCCATTCTCAGGTGAAATTGGGATCTGTTCAGACAGGGGGATCCACAGAGGTCTGTACAAGTTTGGGTGTTGGTAGTCCTACCTTGTATGCATCAAGGCTGGTAAAGTGGTGGTTGATTGCTGAGGCTATAAGCTGGCAATCACTGATGCACTGTCCTTGTACCTCAATTTGACCTTGTGCCTCCTTGGAGTTGCCCTTAAGCGGTTCATTGATTTGTGCCCAGAAAAGCTTAGGGTTCCCCAATGTGGATCATTGGAGTCAGGTTACATACTCCTTTTTGGCAAGTTTAATGTCTTGCTTACATTTATTTCTTAGGGTTTTGTAAGTAACCAGGTCTGTGGGAAGATGGGAGAGCCAGAATTTCTTCCAAGCCTTGTCCCTTTTTTTCATCTGAGATTTCACAGAGTGAGATATCCATTTATGGCAGCCTCCTTTTATATGAAGTTTTTTGAAGGGGGCAAAGAGAGATGCCGCGTTGAGGAGTGAGTTTTGGAAGTAGGCAAGGGCCTCATCCAATGTCAGGAGGATCCCAATCAGGCTCCAGTCCAGGCTACTTAGGTAGTCATTAAATTTTGCAGGCATGAAATTGGAGAAGTCATGTACCGTGAGTATCCTGGGAGGAATCTTTGGTGCTCTATTCTTCCAAATACAAAATGTTGGGGAGTGATCACTAATGGTGTCAGCCAATATACCTGCTTTCCATATGTTGAAGGAGTTAGATACCAGAGCCCAGTCAAGAGTAGTATGGTTCCCCGTTTTATAATTAAGCCTGGTAGGTAGAGAGATGATCTGTTCCAGGTTTGCATCTTGGATCACAGCCTTGAGGACCTTATTGGAGTCAGTGGCCCAGTTCAGGTTGAAATCTCCCATTATTAGGAGTTCATTGGTTAATTCTCTGCCAGCCAGTTAGGTGATGCCCTCAAGGGCAAGTTGGGCATTCTTAGGAGGGTTATAGACACAGCCGATGGTACTAAGGGCTAGAAGAATGAAGATAGACCCCCTGTCCTGGCAGTTACCAAAGTTGGGCTTTAGTAGACTCACATATAGAATGTCTTTTGTATAGATTAGGACCCTATAGCATTGGAGGTTCAATGCTATGACCAAATGGAGAAACCATAAAATTAGCTTGCAGATCAGCATTCAATGTATACAAGAGCTGAATAAAGTGAACAGTGATTGTTTTGAAGAAAGTGACAGTGTTTGAACAGTGCAGGCAAGTCAAAAGCAGGCAGCTTTGGTTAAGTGGGAACAACCAAAATCATGGTGCAGGGGGGATTAATCATTCTCTTTAAAACTCAGTGGGTATAATCATTTTTGTTATTTTCATTTATTTTTAAGTACTTAACATTTAAGCACAGCAAGTTCATAAATACTTTCACCTGCTATTGCTTGTTATTTTTCTTCAATTTAAAACAGATACTTGGTACTCCACTCTCAGAAGATTACCTTCCGCTGATTGGAAATGTAGCCAGAATGTACACTCCCACCGACATTTCTAACTGGAATCTTACCAAGGTTGACACCTTAGAAGCCCTTTTAACACATACTTCATGGGAAAATGACTTACCTAAGGTAGGAAATTTAAGAGAGTGAGTAAATGTGACAGATCCCAAACACAAGTAGTGGATCACACTTTGCCCTGGTGGTTGTTTACAGAATCTGTCATTTCTAGGTCACTGATTTAAACATGACACAGGTCAGCTGCAAGTTAGAAATGTAAATATGTGATAGCATCCTAAGTGAAAGCACTGTGGTGGCCAGTTAAAAGTTGCTAATCAACGGGTATCCAGGATGGAGCCTGAACTATTCTCTGATCTCTTAGAGGTAGTCCATCCTTGGTAGTTAATCCATGGAAAGTTAGACACACATTGATGGAGCAATGCTGGGAAGCTAGAATTTTTCTTGCCCATGGTGTCTGTTATTCTTCTTTTTGTAGCAGCCACCCCTTGCCCACAAGGGAATCTCTAAGCCTATAATCAATGGAGAAAGGTAGTGACTTTGGGGGGGGGGTTGGTCCTTTGGACAGGAAGTACTAGGTTCACTATCAAGTTTGGGTTATTTCTTTGCATGGTGCCTTCATGGGCTCCTTTTTAGCAGGTACCAGTGGGTACTGTTCCTCAACAAAGAAAGCTAGGACTTGGTCACCTTATTGGTGTTCCTTCATCAGGGAGAATTAGGGTAAACCCCATAAACATAGCTTTCAGTCCTGCCATCTGTAAAAGAAACCAACCCAGCTAGGCCAATAACCCCAAACTGGAAGAGAGGGTCACATTTTTGAAACTATATCTTCTTTAAACTAAATAATTTGTAATAAAATAAGATTATGACAAATGAGAAAAAAACATGGATTTTGGTAATTATTAGATATCGTCCCATTTATAAAATTATTTTATTTTTGGTTTTATTATGGAATCCTCTTCAGACTGAGCTTTTTCTCTGAACTAAGATGTAACTGACTATTAATTGAAAATTAACTGTTTATTTAAAACCAGTGGCAGCATATAAAACAGACCTGCCCATAAAATGTTAATTACAATGCTGCGATCAGCATATTTTTAAATAAACAAATGTACTGTACATATATTTATTTATCACTCACACCACAGTACAAATGTACTGTACATATATTTATTTATCACTCACACCACAGTACAAATGTACTGTACATATATTTATTTATCAGTCACACCACAGTACAAATGTATGCTGTACATATATTTATCACTCACACCACAGTACAAATGTACTGTACATATATTTATCACTCACACCACAGTACAAATGTACTGTACGTATATTTATTTATCATTCACACCACAGTACAAATGTATGCTATACATATATTTATTTATCACTCACACCACAGTACAAATGTACTGTACATATATTTATTTATCACTCACACCACAGTACAAATGTATGCTGTACATATATTTATCACTCACACCACAGTACAAATGTACTGTACATGGCTACACTAGTTAGCATTATTTTGATGGTAACCTGTGATGATGGTGACCGCAATTGAGCACTTTCAAAACGGCAACTCAATCATGGCGCCTGTGCACAGGGCTACCGAGTAGGGAGGGTGACTGGATATGGGGTTGGTGAATATAATGACAATATTTTGCTATATATACATGCATGTGGGGGGTGGGGAGGGACCACGCCATGCAATGGGTGGAAGGGGAGGGAGGAAGGGTTTGTGGAGTGTAGTGCAATGGTGGGCTGCTGAGCTGGTTGTGTGGCATGGTGGCAGGCTAGGATTGGGAAGGTGCTGGGTTCAGTTCTGGGTGCACTTGTTTTTTGTGCCAGTCTGGGATTTATTTAATTTTTCCTTTGTACCCCCCTGAAGTTGAGAATCCTCTAGTAGGGGATTCCAGGGGGTGCAGCTCCCCACATAAAAAAAAATCTAAGTCTCCGGCACCCTTTTGCTGTGCGCTGTGAGTGTACATTGCCAAAATTGATTTTTGGTGATGTACACTCGCCCAAACCACAATCGCTTTTCTGCAATCACCATTATCACATGGAACCATTTTGACTCCTAAACTAAATATTTATTGTTTAACTTGACCAATTAATTTGCTCTTCTGTAACATAAATCCTTACCAGAACTGGAGTAGACTATTGTTAATCATTTGTCTATAAGGCAGTAGGTCCTCTGCAGGGTGTTTCAAATACTGTAACAGACTCCAAGCATGAGGTCATGGTGAGAGGACCATGAAGCACAGCTGAGTGGTACTGGATGCCCAGCCCTCACAAGAGGAGTCTCTTATACCCTAAAAGACACCCTTTGGAGGCCTTATTAATGTATCTAAAAATTAATCAGGTTAACTAGTGTGATTTACAATAATTTTTAAGTATTTATTCTATTTCAAAAGGTAAATGAAGCCACCCTTCCCTTATCTATAGAGTAGAATGCACCACTCCTATCTTTGTTGCATGAGAAACATCTATACAGTATGCAGGATAAAAAGGTACAGGATCTCTGTATGCTTTAATGTCTCATCCAATGGACAGCAGCTGAACAGTGCGACACCCCTTTAGTGCTACACTGCAGTATCAGTGTTGGGAATTTGACCAAGTTCATGATGGGGGAGTAGAATCCATGATTTATACCTGGACTGTAGCAGCGACTACTTGTTATGAAGCTACATTATACTGTATTTGTACTCTCTTTGTTCATGGACATATTGCTTCATGACCCAAATATAGATGGCAAGGTGTTACACATTTTTATAAATGACTGCTCCTATATAATCACCAGTGTGAGGCCTTCTTGTAGTACAGTGACACTAGAGGACACACTCATATATGACCCCAGAAACTTGTCCTTAGCAGAGTCCGAACTTTAGCAGAATTATATTTTTCAGGTCACCAATTCTGTACATGCTTGTTCATATGTTCTGCTTGTTACTGTTGATTAAAGTTATTAAAACCATTTAACTACAAACAAATATAATAATATAGTCCTTATAGAGCAGATGTAACTTAAAGAGTAATATCATAAAAAGTCTGAATTTACAATCGGGGGGGGTTGAAAGAAGTCAACAGCTTTCATATGAAGGCTGAACAACAAATGGCTCATGACAGAACATTGAAATCATTACCTGAGAAAGTTTCTTTTCTGTAGAATAAACTGGAAAATATGGCACCCCAAGTTTGGACAGTTTCTTCTTATTTGAATAAATCTTAATTCAGTATTGTAACTAAGTTCAATCTAAACAAAAATGTACCATTACTCGTTCCTTTCAAATGTGAAAAACAATGTACTTTTAAAAGTGCAAGGACTATCAATGACCAGCTGTTCTGCATAATCGTTTTATTGTTATTTTATGTGTTACAGGTGAATGCAATGCTCAACAGATACCTAAAGGTTTCAAGTACTAATCTAGATGGGCTCACACTTACACTTATTGCTCCCTACTTCTGTGCTTTGGATATCAATCAGATTAACTCTCTCAACCCTACTGCAGTCACGTAAGCTATGATTCCATTTTTTTTTTTTATTGAAATTTAGGATTGAACACTTTTTGAGCTATAAGCTCATTTACAAAGGTTCCATGTCAGTGGGTGGGTAGACAATACTTACAAAGGTTGTACAAGCAAGACAGTAAAAATACAGGCGATTATATTTACAATACAATATGTATGAGTACACGGTAAGCAAATCAATGAGAGCAAACTTGAGCATGGTTGGCAATATATAATAGGAGGAAGACAGGCAGATAAGAGTTAGAAAGGGGCAATGGGAGTAAGTGGCTCATGGTGAGGATGTGAGTGAGGTGGGGAGAAAGGGGCAGCGGTCAGTGACATTGTCAGAGTGAGGGGGTGGGAAGCAGTGAAGGGAGTGGGGATGAGGCAGCCAGAGGCCTTGTCAGTGCAGGAAGCCACTAGGGGGTGGGGCAGAGACTGTTTGCAGGGGGACTAGGTATTGCAGTCACAGGTGCTGGTTGAGGAAAGTTGTTGATGTAGCATTCTTTTAAACTGGACCAGAGTAGGTAGGTTGGATAAGTCCTGGCTGAGCTCATTAAACCAGAGGGGTGATCTGTAGGCAAAGGAGCATTGGCCCTGCATCATTTGAAGATGATGAACATGGAAGAAGTGGGTGCTAGAGCTTCATGTGTGTTGCGAGCTGCTGTACAGTAAAAGTAGGTTTTCTGTGCCAGGGGGAAGGAGAATGAGAAGAGCTTTTTTGGCAAGCAGACAAGTTTGATATTGGATCCTCCCACTGAGTTGAAGCCAACCCGTTTGGACATAGAGGTCACAAGTATGGGTGAGACATGTGGCCCCAGTGAGCAGTCTGCATGCCTTGTTCAGGGCAACTGATATCCTGCGAACAGCACAGTGGCAAGTAGCACCACAGACTACCAAGCCATAGTCTACTACAGAAAGGATGGAGCTGTTGATGGCAAGTCTGAGGGCGTCCGAGGTAAGACAGTGCTTGTGCCTGTGGAGGAGACTGATCTTGGTGTTGACAGCCCTGGAAACATTGTTGATGTGTTGATCATGAGTTAGACTGCTGTTGAGGGTGACCCCGAGATATTTGAAATGCTGGGCATGTTCAAGCTGATCTCCAGAGCGGGTACTGATGTTAAGTGCATGGGATTTATGCTTGTTCCAAGAGCTGCAGAACATCATGACTTTGGTTTTATTGCTCTTCAGAATTAGTGTATGGTTGTGGAACCATTCCTCGACTATCGCAAAGCCGCTTTGTAGTGTGCCCTCAAGTTCCACAGGGTTGGGGCTGTTGGAGAAGATTATCACATCATCTGTGTAGAGGAGTATCTGTTGTTGGCAGTGGCATGGTAGATTGCTGAGAAAGATACTGAAAAGGAGCGGACCTAATATGGAGCCCTGAGGGACACCTGATCTTACAGGCAGGTGATCAGAGAGGACATTGTTAATTTTCACCCTTTGTGAGCATTGCTCCAGATAGCTTTTGAACCAGTGAGTTGACTCTGCAGAGAGGCCAATGGAGGTTAATTGGTTTAAGAGGAGGGAGTGGTGGACAGTATCAAAGGCCTTTGAGAGGTTGAAGAAGACTGCCCCAGCTAGGGTTCCTTGATCCAAAGACTGCTGTATGAACCCAGTGAGCTCCAGTAATGCCATGGAAGTACTATGACCTTTGGGAAGGCATCCTGCTTAGGACTTTGAATGGAGTATTTTTTGAGGTATTCAACCAACTGATCAGCCACTATACACTCAAGTGCATTAAAATGACTATGACAGCAGTGTCACCAGAACGCATGATTCATATAAAAAATAAAGCTGTGTCACATAGTATATGGTCACATCTTGATATTAAAACCATTCCATATATATATATATATATATATATATATATTATAGTGATGTGGTAGCACCACTATAATTAGGGTTGAGTGGGCAGTTTAATGTTAAACCCAAAATTTTGCACTTTAATAACTTTGCAAACTTTGAATGGATTTGCACAAAATTTGGTATGTGTGGCCCCATGGGGTTGATCTCTTGACTTACTAAGTTTTGTTTTGATTGGCTATGCTGATTTTGCATAATGTATAATGAAACAAGTGTAAAATCACTATTTTCACCCATTTTTGCTGAGTTTTCCTCATCATGCTATGGCCACACTGTTTGGAATTTTGGCCTGAAATGTTCAGGGTAGAAAGAGCTTACCCCAAAAATAAGTCAGTGTTGCATTTGTGAAAAAAATATGAATCCATTCCAAAGTTATTCAGTTTTGAAATTTCAGGTTCTGAGCATGCTCAGTTCAGTCTTTCGGATAGCTGTACAGTTTTGAACAAGGATTTTGGCTCATGAACAGGGATTCATTAAATTCCTGTTCATATGAAAAAAATTCCTGGTCATGAGCCGCGATCTTGTTTTCAATTTTCTTCAAAAACAAAAACCTTGTAACTTGCCCCAGGGATGTCTTCTGTAGAGATTGGCGTGTGGGTTTTGTTCAGGGTGATGCCCTCTACAAACCCATGGCTTTGGTTCCATTTAGTGTAGTCAAAAAATTGCCTTTTTTTAAATGTGAAAATACCTGTTAGTGACTCATTTCCGATCCTTGTTCATGAGGTGTTATAATCTTTGTTCGAAAGCTGATTCCTGTTCATGAGCTGTCAAAATTTCGTATGGGGATGACCAGATGGTCCTATCTCTTGAACAGGGATTTCTCATGAACAGGGATTTTGATGCTTCACAAACAGGGATTCAGCTTGTGAATAGGGATTTTGACAACTCATGAGCAGGGATTCCTTTTTATAATTCAGGTTCATGAAGTGTCAAAATCCCTGTTCATGAGGTGTCAAAATCCCTATTCTTAAGAAATCCCTTTTCGTGAGCTGTCAAAATCCTTGTTTGGAAGGGGATGACCAGACGACCCTATCTCACGAACAGGGATTTCTTATGAACAAGGATTTAACACCTCACAAACAGCGATTCAACTCACGAATAGGGATTTTGACAGCTCTCTAACAGGGATTATAAAATGGAATCCCTGTTCCTGAGGTATCAAACTCGCTGTTCATGAGCTGTCAAAATCCCTGTTCATAAGAAATCCCATTTTGTGAGCTGTCAAAATCCCTGTTTGTTAGGGGAGGACCAGACGGCTCTAAAAATCCCGAGTGTGAGTATACTGAGTTTCGGGATGTCAGTCTCAGGATCCTGACACTCAGTATTCTGAATGTCGGGATACCGAGTTTCAGGATGTCAGTCTCAGGATCCCAACACTCGGTATTCTGAATGTCAGGATTCCATAGTGAATCCCTGTAGACTACACTGCACAGTGAAACACAGGCAATATCATCTTAAGAACAATCTAATGATGAACCAGTAAAAGAAGGCATGATTATTTTCAGTACAGAACATCATGCTTGGGGTGAATTTTCTTGTGCATGGCATCAATGTGTGTGGAAAAGCTGAGATTCTAGTCCAGCCAGGTGTGCCCACCATAAGGCAATACCATTACAGCAAACACTTCGATGCCGACAACATCAAAAGTTCGCTGTAATAGTCCACCCAAGACCCCAGGACTCTGTCTCCCAGTCCTGCACTCCCTCCCTGATTCAGTTCCAACTTGGAGTTAGAATCCTAGAGATTGGTGGAGGTGGGGGGGCAGAGCTGCCCACATGGGGGGTTTGGGAGATGATGCCCCCAATAGAAAAAAGACCAGGGTATCCTGCCAGAATTATGTCGACTGCAACTAGTGGTCAACATGATTCTGTTGCTGTGATGTCAGTCAACAACTTCATTGTCAAACCAGCATTGTAGAGCTGTCCAGCCACATCCTAATTACTTGAAGTGGAGTACCTGTTCAGATTGTCATCCAGAGTTGAGAAGATACTTGTATGTTGGAGCTTTGCTAATCTCTGTCTACAGCCAAATGTAACAGAGAAAGAAAGAGATTTTTTGGCATCCTGTGAGAGTTGGTTTGAATGGAACCAGTGCTGGATATTGTCAAAGTCAATCTGGAATGAGAACTACAACTCAGGGCTGAGACATGTAAAGCAAATAGAACTGTGTCATCTACATACATAAGTATGTCAGAGAAGGCACAGGTGGAGGGGAAATCATTTAAAAAGATGAAAAAAAAGGATTGGGTCAAGGATGGAGCCTTGGGTACATTAGATTTGATGGGGAAGGGAATTGGTAGGGCATCACCAACTTGCACTGACAGGAGCAGATGTGGGAGGTAGGTAACAATAGAAGTAATACTACTGCTATTATTACTACTAAGGATAATAATCTTTAATTTAAAAACTTTTTTTTGGTTTTAAACCTATTTTGCTTGAATAAAGAATGCCAAACAAGGAATACACACTGATGATCACATCACCCCCTCCCCAACACACACACAGACACATTGAATACAAAAGCTGAATATTTTGGGGAAGGTATTTGCACACCCCTAGTAGTGTACAGTAGCCTTAGCCTGTAAAAGAGGGTCTTGTCAGACTAAGTTATTTAATCTTTTTATTTTAATGATGCACAGGCAAGTCTGAACCTCTTAGCATAATAGGATAAAATTATGCCTGTGCAGTATTTTAAATTACAAAAGGTGCATTCTGAAAATATACAACCATTATCCTCATGCTCTAAATAATTGAATCTTACCAAAATCAAAATGCAGAAATTCTTCCCACCTTATTTACACCCTTCTCTGAACCTTTATTTTACTTTCATATTAATTCACCCATTTCTGGCAGTGAAACCATGCCAAAATATTTTCTGAAGGGACACACAATTAAAAATTATTATACAATGGGTCCTGTAAATAAGCTACCTGATTGATCAACTGCCTTCTTTTACATAAGTAAATTTCTGTATGTCATGCATAAAGAACCAGTTTACTGAATCACATATACCATAAGAGAAAGAAATCACTACACACTGCCTGTGACAGTGTCGTATGACAAGCCGGCCTATGGTAGATGGAGAGGCAACAAGCTGGGTTTAAAGTTCACAGAACAAAATGTACTTTTATTGCTTCAAATGTAAGTTGTTGTTAGAGAAAAGCATGACCAGTCAGTTCAAGTTCTCTAGCCTGGTCAGGTAACATAAAGGTTAATGTAAAACAGTTCTTTCAGGCTGACTTGACAAAGGAATCTTTGAACCACTTATGTGGGCCAGCAGTTTGTTCAAAATACAGTTTCAAACAAAACAAACGGTTTGTGGGCCAGCAGTTTTGAATGCACAGTCTCAAATAAAATACAGACAGTTTTCCCTTTTTGTCTTATTTGTAGGCTATCAGCAGTACATTCCACTCACTGTTTTTGGCCCAGCTGGCTAGATTGATCCTTTACCTCAAGAATCTCTGCTCTAGACATGGTCTGTTTCTCAGCAGCAGGTTTCAACTTTTTCCCAAGGGCTCTCTCCAATACTTAATCCTTCTCCTTGGCTTTCTGCTCTGGTTCCTGTCTCACATTCCACTCTCCATCTTGCAGGGTTCTCTGCATAGGAGTCTCTACTCCCTGTTGCAGTTTCCGGCTTCTAACTAACTCCTTGCTGCATTCTCTCTGCCTTTCAGCAATCCCTCTAATTAGTAACACCTGGGGAGGCACCCCCCATTGCCTGTTCATGTTGCACTCCCTGCATTTCCTCAGCCTCAAACAAGAGGTTAACCTCTTGTTTCCCAGTGTAGTGTTTACACTGTCACATGCCACCCCCCCTTTGTGCGAAGGCACAGTTGGTCAGCCCCTGACTATTCCCCTCCTGGGACAGAAAGTCTGCATTTCCATTCTGGGTCCCAGCCCGGTGGTGTACCATAAAGGAAAATGGCTGGAGGGCCAAGTACCTCCTGGTGATGCGGGGGTTGTCATCCTCTATCACCTGTAGCCACCTGAGAGGGGCATGATCAGTGACCAGGATAAACTGCCAGCCATGCAGGTAGTAGCAATGAGTATCCACAGCCCACTTGACTGCGAGACACTCTTTCTCTATCACCACATAGTTTTTCTCCCAGGGGAAGAGTTTTTGACTGTGGTAGAGGATAGGATGTTCCTCCCCCTCAAACTCCTGGGAGAGCATGGCTCCTAGCCCACTTCAGAGGCATCTGTCTGCAAGATAAAGGTCCTGTTGAAGTCAGGACTGTGTAACACTGGCTCTCTGCACAGTGTCACTTTGAGTTGTGTGAAGGCCTGGTCACTTCAGCTGTGGCCAAAGCACACGTCACTGGATTGGCCATCAGCTCTGCTTCTCGTATGGACTGTAGAACATCTGCCACCTTGCATACGTGGGACTCCCAATCAGTGCTGTGGATCACCATGTCATCTAGGTAAGCAGCTGCATACTGGGCATGGGGTTGCAGCACGTGATTCATGAGCCTTTGAAAGATTGCAGGTGCCCCATGTAAGCCCAAAGGTATGGTACAGAACTGGTATAGTCCAAAGGGGGTAGCAAATGCTGTCTTTTCCCGAGACTCTGGGGTCAAAGCGATTTGCCAGTACCCTTTCATTAGGTCCTAAATTGTGATGTACTTAGCTTCCCCTAGTCTATCCAACAGTTTGTCTACCTGGGGCATGGGGTAGCATCGAACTTCGAGATGGCATTGACCCTGCAAAAATCAATACAGAAGCGGGTAGCAACACCTTCTTTTGATACTGACACTATGGGGCTACACCAATCACTGCTGGATTTCTCAATCACCCCCAATTCTAGCATGTCCTGTAACTCCTTCTTAACAGTGTCTTGTATGGCTTCTGGCAAACGATACGGGCACTGCCGTACCTTCTCCCCTGGCTCTGTTTCTATATGATGAGCTATCATCTGAGTTGTCCCCGGGAGGAAGAGGAAAACATCTAAAATCTGGCTTACCAACTCTCCTAGTTGATGTTTCTGTTTGTAAGACAGCTGGTCTCTGATTGGGACTTGTATCCCTAGATTCTCATCCAGCACTTGGGGCCCCAGATCCACTATGTCTGGTTCAGGCGAAATCAATATGCTATCCCTCTGGTTCCAGAATTTCAGCAAATTGACACGGTAGATCTGGGTCTCTTTTCACCTCTCTGGCTGTCAAACTTTATAGTCAACTGGGCACACCCTCCGGGTAACTTCGTAAGGCCCCTTCCATTTGGCTAGAAGCTTATTCTGGCTGCTCAGCAACAAAACTAGTACCTGATCCCCTGATTTATATTCCCTCAATCAGGCTCCCTGATTATAGTAGTACTCTTGTCTTTGTTGAGCCTTCACCATATTTTCTTGTGCAAATTTCCCCACCCAATCTAATCTTTTGTTCAATTGCAGGACATATTGCACCACATTTTCAGTCTTGGGGTCAGAGTTCTCCCACATCTCTTTACTACATCAAGAACACCTCATGGGTGGCACCCACAGAGAAGTTCAAAAGGAGCAAACCCTGTAGAAGCTTGAGGGACCTCCCACATTATGAACATCAGTAAGGGAAGTACTGTAACTTGTCCCAGTCCCTGACCTCAGTGGTTATGAACTTTTGAAGCATCGTTTTAAGTGGTTGAATTGCTCCATAAGGACATCCATCTGGGGATGGTAGATTGAAGTCCTTATGGAGCTGATTCCCAATAAAGTACAAACCTTCTGAGTCAGGTGGGACATGAAGTTAGTTCCCTGGTCAGTCAACATTTCCTTCAGTATTCCCATATGACTAAAGACCTTTAATATCTCCCCAGCTACAATTTTGGCTGAAATGCTTCATAACAGGATGGCCTCGGGGTACCGGGTAGTATAGTCTACAATCACAAGAATGTATTGGTACCCCCCTGCACTCTTTTCAAGGGGTCCCACTATATCAACCCCAATCCAGTTAAAAGGTGCCTCCATAACAGGTAAAGGCACTAAAGGGGCCCTGGGATTGTTCTTTGGAGCTACTAACTGGCACTCAGGACAAGATGCACAATAATCTTTAACATGTTGATAGATGCCCGGCCAAAAGAACCGGGGTAACAGTCAGGCTAATGTATTCTCTACCCCACGGTGCCCTGCCACAGGAATAGAGTGGGTGAGGTAGAGTAATTCCCCCTGAATGACTCAAGAGACTAGCAACTGATGTTGGGTATCCCCCATCTGGGCATCCTTACTCACTCAATACAGGATACCCCCTTGTAACTCAAAATGAGAATAGTGTGCTACTCGATTCTCATCTACCACTTCCCTTTCCCTGACAGCCAACTGGGTGTATACCCGACTGAGTATACCATTGGCCCATTGTTCTTTGTCAATGTCCAGGCAGTGCTTTAACACATCTTGCTCTGATAGGGATGGCCCTCCAGGACTTTGGTTAGGTGGGTCAGCATTAGGGTTGGGCTGTGGGACTGGACCCATTTTTTCCTTTGCTTCACCTCCCTCCTGTGTACCTGCCCCTTTGGGGCCCCTTTCCTTTGCTGCCCTATGTTCTTGCTTAGATTTGCTGGTTCTTGTCTGGCTGTTAAAATTCCCGGGTCTGGGAAAAGAAAAAACTTCCCCCAACTGCAGGTGGCTGTCCCCCCCTTCACAACCCTGAGACCGGGTAATTACCAAAGATAAGTTTGCTTTCCATAAGTCATCAAACCATTTCCAATCTCTCCCCAGTAATACTGGATAGGGTAACACCAGGGCAAGCCCCTCCTTTATAATCTCTGTTTGGCCCCCCAGAGTAAGTGTAACCATAGCACCAGGGTAAGCCTTTACATCCCCATGCACACATTGGATAGGGACATGGTTCTGGTCCTGCCAGCATTGGGGGTTCACAAAGGCTGCCCTAACTAGGGTCTGGTGGCTTTCTGAGTCTACCAGAGCCTCCATCTCTATCTCTTCTACCTCAACAGGGATCACAAAATCTAGGGATTCAGAGCCCCCACACCCACTGTACAGTGAAAACACATCTATAAACGTGCAGTCCATGTGGGGGCAGTTCTTTGCAAAGTGACCCTTCTGTTCACATGAGAAACATGCCCCTGTGTCTCAGCTATGGGGTGATCCTCCAGGTTTAGGCAGCGTGCCCTCAGGAAATGTCTCTCAGGGATGCTGGGTTGTCATCTTTCCCAGAGTCTGACCCTTATTTGGCCCATAACCCACTTCCCTACATGCCCAAGGTCCCTTCACAGTTCCAGTCTATATTCCTTCAGTATGGCTCCTGGGATGATTCCCCATCTTCCTGGGTGGCCTTGTATGCTGGATCATGGGGCAGAAGGAGAGTTCAGCATCCAACATCTGTTATGCGATCTGCATGGCCTCTGCTAGCATCGTGATCTTCTGTTTGCAGACCCAGCTCTGAATTCCCCAGGGCAGGATGTTCAGAAATTGTTTCAAGATGATTAACTTGGCCACCTCAGGGCCACTGCATCAATTCAGGTTTTAGCCAATGACAATACAGATCCCACAATTGTTGTCCCACTGCTCTAGGTCATGCACCTGCTGCAAATTTGAAGCTCCAGAACCTCTGTCGGTAGCTTTCTGCATTGATGCCTAGGTGGTTCAGGATTGCTGCTTTCACCTCTGTGTACTCCCTGGCTGTGGTACTGTCCATAGCTTGATAGGCTGCTTGGGCTTCCCCCAGTCAGATGGGGCAAGGCGGACAGCCCACTGGGGTCTGGGCCATCTGACAGCTTCTGCCACTTGCTTGAACGTTACCAGGAAGGCCTCGGGATCATCCTCTGATGTCATTTTGGTCAGCATAGTGTTCATCCTAGGAACCCCTGACCCCACAATAGCTGGACCAGCCTCACCAGTAGGATCTTGTTGCAGCTGTTGCACCAGGTATTGCAGAAGCTGCTGTTGTTGTTGTCCCAGCTGTATAAGAAACTGCTGTTGTGCCTCCTGTTGTGCTTGTCATGCTTGTTGGGCCCATTGTTGTGGCTCCTGCTGCTGCTGCTGCTGAGCTAGCTGGGTGAGAACCAGTTGTTGCTGAGCCTGTTGTGCCCATTGTTGCACCTCCTGTTGGGCTTGCTGCACTTGTTGCACCCATTGTTGCACCTCCTGCTGCTGCTGAGCCAGCTGGGTGAGAATCTGGTGTTGCAGAGCCTGTTGTGCTTGTTGCGCCTGGTGTTGCACCTCCTCCTGCTGCTGCTGCTGTGCCAGCTGCCTGAAAGCCTATTGTTGTTGTTCAGTGAGGAACTTGAGCAATTTCTCCATATCCATTTTTCCAGAATGTAACTAGTCCTGCTCACTCCAGCAGGGGTTCAAATCCCACGATTGACACCATGTGTGTCAAGCTGGCCATGGTAGATGGAGAGGCAACACACTGGGTTTAAAGTTCACAGTACAAAATATACTTCTATTGCTTCAAATGTAAGTTGTTGCTCCAAAAAAGCATAATCAGTCAGTTCAACTTCTCCAGCCTGGTCAGGTAACATAAAGGTTAATGCAAAACAGTTCTTTCAGGCTGACTTGACAAAGGAATCTTTGAACCACCTATGTGGGCCAGCAGTTTGTTCAATATACAGTCTCAAATAAAACAAACAGTTTGTGGGCCAGCAATTTTGGATGCACAGTCTCAAATAAAATGCAGACAGTTTTCCCTTTTTGCCTTATTTGTAGGCTGTTATCAGCAGTACATTCCACTCACTGTTTTTGGCCCAGCTGGCTAGACTGATTCTTTACCTCAAGACTCTCTGCTCTAGAAATGGTCTGTTTCTCAGCAGCAGGTTTCAACTTTTTCCCAAAGGGTCTCTCTAATACTTAATCCTTCTCCTTGGCTTTCTGCTCGGGTTCCTGTTTCACATTCCACACTCCATCTTGCAGGGTTCTCTGCATAGGAGTCTCTGCTCCCTGCAGCAGTTTCCATCTTTTAACTAACTCCTTGCTGGATTCTCTCTGCCTTTCAGCAATCCCTCTAATTAGTAACACCTGGGGAGGCACCCCCTTGCCTGTTCATGTTGCATTCCCCTGCATTTCCTCAGCCTCAAATGAGAGGTTAATCTCTTGTTTCCCAATGTAGTGTTTACACTGTCACACTGCCCTACTCTGAAAAATTAAAACAACTGCCATCTCATTTTCTCACTAATAGAACCACAAACTATCACTAGCATTATCGCACCCCCAAAAAAACAAATAAAAATACAAATAAAAATCTTGCATCTCTTCCAGCAGCTCTCCCTTACAGCTAAACACAGTCACTCAATGCTCGTATAAACCTCTATTTGTAACTGTAATACACAAGTGGTTCACAACACTTCCATGAGGCTGTCTGTCTAATGTGAAGCACTCACAGCTTGCAGCTTGCAGCAGACTGTCAGTCCTTGTACCTCCAGCATTCTCTCTCTCTCTCTCACAATAAAACAGTAAAAAAATGAATGTAAGTATCTCTCTACTGGCATGTAATGGGGGGGCAGGGACCTGGGGGAAATCACCTACAACCATATTCTACCCAGAACAGGGAACTATCCAATATACATGGGAAGGATATTGTGGTAAAAATCTCCAAAACAAAAAACATTTTCATTTACTTTTTTGTATCTAATTTATTTCACCACTATATAATCATAACAATCCACTCCAGGGGAGTGAGTTATGCTGTGTTTAACCACTTCTACTGTGGTTTAGTCACTTGGTTGGTGGCCTCATGACCAGACCACACCAGGCCTGGGTAAACCTGGCAGAACCCACACCCTGTCATTGATTATTCCTTAAAACAAGGCAGGGCATGCATTTACACTTTTACAGACCTTCCTCTTCACAAAATGCTAAACTTGTATGGAAACCTGAAAAGCGGGCATAAGCCCTGCCAGACATATTTCATATGATGACCCTGTGTGGCCCCCTATTCCTGCTGTAACTTGGGAGCAGGACAACAGTTACATGGGCCAATGTCAAGCAACAACATGTGCACATATTTAATTAAAAAAATCCCTTTCTGTGACACACTAATGTGTTACCCCACCATCCTATATCATCCACATATATGCTACCCTATGTTATGGGGCAGGGGGTAGTCCATGGGGAAAAATGATGTAGAATATAATGGGTGAACTGTAAAAGGCTTGCTAGGGTAGAGTTTTTAACAATAACTGGCAAACTGCTTAAGCTTCAACTGCAGTTTGCCTATGTCAGCAGAACCCACCCCTGGATATCCAATATACTGTTGTCTACTATAATATATACATTTGGTCATCCATTACACTTAAGATCTAATGTGTGTTACATCTGTATGTGTATTTGTGACTCACATTTATGTAACAGTGACCAACAATAATGTCTTGATTTTATACTGGTAAATCACAGTTTCTGGATATTTTTTAAACAGAGAAATCAATGTGCCTCTGAATACTTCCTCTTGCTCCCAAGATATGAAGAATTCTATTTATAACAAAATGAAAGCCGCATACAGTCAACAAAGTAATTTGGGAGATATGTACTATGAACTGATGAAATCTGTAATTGGTAAGTACTGTAACTCTGTTGGTGTGAAGATGTTTGCTGTTGAAATGCTGGTCATCTCTGCCTCTAGGAAATCACATTGTGCTGTGTGACCCTGTTTTGAGGAGTTCCCCAGATGAAGGGAATGGATACTTTATACTGTCTCCCATTCTTTATTTTCCAGTTTAGGAATCTTTATGAAAATATGTTAATGTAATTCAAGCCTAGAGCTGTGTGGAATGCAGTTTTCACCTGTGGAATTTCTGCAGAATGACAGTCAAATATGCCCAGTTGCTTTTTGGAATTTATTTTTTAATTCCATGGAATTCTGAAAAACCATTTCTATGTAAACCACAGAATAATAGTCTGCAGATCACGGAATCCCCAGAATAATAGCCCATGGTTTGCGGAAAATGAATCCACTGTTTACATACACTGTGGAATGTGATTCTGCAGTTAACATTCCACTTTTAGATTTTCAGAATTCCACTTCAGATGGAATTCTGCAGAATTAGGCATAATTTCCTAAAATTCATATAATTCTGGTGGAAACTGAGTTTAAAAACTTTGCACAGCTGTATTCTAGCCCAGTGGTATGCTGCCACCAGAGAGACCAGTGTTAATGTATGGGCCTTGGAATCCCACACTGGGCCAGCTGTGAGCTAAGTACATCCTGGTGGGGAGGCACTGAACTCCTGGGGATTCTCAGGTTGGGGGAAAATCAGGGGGTAAATAAAATTGTATATTTAAATGCATAGCTAGGCCTTTTCCCCACACATAAACCCATGTATTATTTAAGCAATAAACCATAACAGGGTGTGGATTATGTTGGGGTTTACCCACACCTGGAATGGTTCAGCCACAAGGCCGCAGGCTGAGTGGCCAAGCCAGGTCAGGCATGGATATATCCCAGCATAACCCACACCCTGAAGTGGTTTATTGGAATTATACAATGGTCCCATTTATTTTCTAAAAAAAATAAATAAAGCAAATAAAAGAAAAATTCATTTCTTTGCAAATTTAAATATATGTTCACTGAGTTTATTGTTATGCCAGAAAAAGTAGTTCCCTGTTGCTAGGTAGTACAGGAATACAAATTAACATTTTGTAAGGTATTACATACAACCAGTGCAGAAATATTACAAAATGGCATAGCAATATAAAGTACATGAATACACTGACATACCAGCTTTCTCTCTGGTTATAGGTTAAATTGTACAAGGATCTACCCAGAATTCAGGCTTCCTAAAAAGTTCTACAAAATAAGTGGGCTGTGTTAAAAATATCAAAACCAGAACAACAATACAGGCACATTGTTCAGATCTTGGTATAAACACCAGGAAACTTCATAAACAGGCTTAAAAATAAAATCATTTCAAAACTTACTAACTTTCCCCTGTTAGAAAAGAGATAAGCACACTTCAGTGGTTGGTAAAAGGCAGTTTGTCAGCACTGTTAGAAAATCAAAGAGCTGCCGATGTTACTTCCACAGTTTTAGTGAACTGCATGGGGGGATTGTAGCTCTGAGAGGGAGTCTGATTGCCTTTTTCAGAGATGGGGACTGAGCATTACAGTGGCATCCTTAGACAACATATTTTATTTACTCTATTTTTACTGAGAGGAATCATTTGTGGTACAAGGTGGAACTAGTAGTTGCAGCACTTTTGGGAATGTAGCAATGGAGGTGAGTTGACAAACGGTACAGGGGCCATGGGGGTTGTAACTCCAACAGGGAGCCTGATAGCCTTTTTTGGAGATGGGAACTGAGCATTAAAGTGGCATCCTCAGACAACATATTTTATTTATTCATTCATTTGTTCATTCATTTATTCGATTTATGTATTCATTTGTTTATTTATTTATTTATTTTAATGAGAGGTATAATTTGTGGTACGCAGTGGAATCAGTGGTTGCAGCACTTCGGGAATGTAGCAAAGGAAGTAAGTTGACAGGTTAGGCAGGTGTAAGTGCCATTTGGTTACAGAAGAACAATTTCAAAACCTATTATTTGCCTGTCTTTTGGGTTTCCACAGTGTATCTATGACTTCCTGTATTTTACTCACTGCTGCAACTTGAGTTGTCAATTTAGTGGGGTTGTAATCTGGCAATTGTGGCTTAGCATGGAGTCAAAATGGTGGTTTTCCACTTTCTTGTTCAAGGGCTTGAATGGCTTTTACAGAGATGTGGATGACTTGCACCTTTGCCATGGGTAATATCAGGATTTATTGCTGCTGGAGCATGTCTTCCAGGATGCCATTGTATAATTCTCAATATCACACACTTCTGAATCTACATCACAGAAAATAAAACAAAATTAAGTCATTTTGTAAGCTACCCTATTGCATTATGTAAAAAAAAATAGAAAAGCACTGTGTAATGGAATAATAGTATCACAAGGGCTGAAGAACTTATAAAGTCACTCAGCTTTCAGCATTATGGTTTATTAGCTTCAGCTGTATTATTTATTGTACATAAAACTTCTATCATGTATTATACAATGGCAAGAAAGAATCCTGGTCCCTGATTTGTCAGACTTGGACTGGACCCGGGATGTTATCCCAGCATAACATCCTGGCTCAAGTCCCAACACACTGAGGACCACATCAAATGCTGTAAAAAAATCAAGCTGCAGCCATCCCTGCAACCAGCTTCAGTGCTCCCTGCCCATAGCCTAACTGAATCACTACACAAGTCATTCTCAGTGAAAGTGAAGCCATTTCTGTGATCAGCTTCAGTACCTCAGCACCCAGTTTAACTGCCCTGCTCTTCCCACTGAGTCAACATTTATTCCTCTACTTTCTCCTTCTGTAAATTACACAGCAAAAAAAAAACAAAATAGAGCCACCATCCTCCACATCTTGTTCCACTCCATGGGCCAGCTCAACAGCAGCGCAGTCACATAAAACAGCCATGGTTGCATGGCAACATTCACAAGAACACTGAATGAGAAAAACAGTTGTTTCCCTTCCCTACATTACCTGTGCTGTATTCTTTCCACTGCCAACTTAAAAACAGCTTTTCTACAGAGCGATGACCGAGGTGTACACGGAGCGCGATTTCAAAAGTTTACCGTGATGCACTTGTTTGTTTGTTTTATTTATTTATACTGGTTAGTCCATGGACCAAAGGCTCATTTTCATGGTCGACCAGTTCCACATAAACATACAATTAGACAAAATATACAATTAGACAGATATACAGAAATACATAAATACAAAAATACTTCTCACAGTAAGTCTCAGTACACCAGTGATTTGCATTACAAAAATATCAAATGAAGCATTTACATTTGCATTCTAGTAATAAAAAATTCCTAAGTCTCTTCCTGAAATGCATTAATGGTCCATTCAGACTGTCTAAAATGGGTAATAGATGATTAAAAAAACAAGGAAGAACATACAGTAGAGTTTTTTGACCCTTAGAGGTCTTCATCCTAGGTATTTCAAAATAAGTAGAGTCAACAGACCTTGTATAAACAGAACTAATATGTCTCTTAAAAAGAGTAGCAACAACCTCAGGAACCCTGTTTAATGTTATTTTCTTTGCCAACATGCTTAATTGAAATTTAAAGTGCAAGTATAATGGCAAAAAGCCTGCATCCCTCAATAATAAACAGTGATGTGTCCTGGCTGGAAGTTGTGTGGAAAATCGAGAAATTTTATTTAAAAGAATTTTAACTTTATTTATTAATCCGTCCCCGCGGCATAATAAATCATGAGACCATAGTTAATAACAGGAATAAGAAAGTTATTAGAAAGTATTTTTCTAGTGGAAGGTGCTAGAAAAGGAGTAAATCTGTATAAAGCCCCCAATCTCTGATGTGTTGCTTTAATCAAACTAGAAATATGTGGTTCAAATGTCATGCCCTCATCTATTAAGAGTACCAAATATTTAAAATGTTGAACTTGTTCAATAATATTTCCCTGCACTGTATGTAATAATAATTCAATATCTGTCCCTTTTCCTTTTCTTACCTTTTGAAAAACCATAGACTTAGTTTTCTTTTCATTCAGAACAAGTCTGTGTTCCATAAACCAGTTATGGGCTGCCTGAAAATCAGCTATCAGATCTTTTCAAACTATATTAATATTTGAACCGCTCGTGAGGATCACTGCATCATCTGCATAAAGTAATATCTGGGAACTAGTGCAAACAGAGAGGAGAGTGTTTAAAAATAAACTAAACAAAAGGGGACCCAAAATCAACCCTTGTAGAAGACCCAATGAGATAAGTGCAGGTTGTAAAAAATATCCATCAGTGTTTGTTACCTGTGTACATTGATTTAAGTAACTCCCGAACCATTCTACCACCTCACCAGACATACCCAGATCAAACATAGATGATAGTAGAAGGTTGTGATCAACCAAGTCAAATCCTTGGTGATGTCCACAAACACTGCCCCAGTATATTGGCCATCATCCATGGCCTACTGGACAGTGCTCATGAACCCCACCAGAGCCATGATGTTACTGTGACCTGCCCTAAATCCATGCTGAGCAGGCGTAAGGACACTATACTTTGAGAGATACTCAGTCATCTGATCAGATATTAGTCTCTCTAAAACCTTTGAGAGCAGTGCTAATAAAGAAATAGGCCAATAATTTTGAACTTTCATTGGATCACCAGCCTTGAATATTGGTACAACAACATAATCCTTCCATACTGTAGGAAACAGAATTATGAAGTGATAAATTAAATATATAAGATAATGGATAGCAGAGTAGATCTGCGGTGATCCTCATGAGACGGTAATCATTCCCATCCCTTCCAACTAAGGGATGTGTGTCAATTTTTAACAGATATCTCCTGACTTCCTCTGGGGAGGTAGATCTAAAATAGAATCTTGGATACTGTAATTCAACAACATCATTTCTATTCCATGATTTACTGACACCAGATGGGATATATTCAGATAAGTCAGTAAAAGTATTGTTAAATTCCTGAGCTATTGACTGAGGATTAGTTATGATCTCATTGGAATTGTCTAAGCATGTAATACTAGAAGAACACTTCTTGCCCAAAAGTAAATTTATCAGTTTCCATATATCAGATACATTCTTACCCTTAAAGTCCCTTTGTCTATCCAAAAAAATAATTTCTTTTTAAGTTATGAACTAGCATTTTACATTTATTTCTAATAACCTTATATGCCACAAGAGAGGCATGACTAGGAATTTTTCTATAAATCTTCCACAGAATATCTCAATCTCTCAACAATTTCAATAACTCAGGTGTTACCCACTTATGTTTATTTCCCCTAAGCCTTAGTTTCCTGAAAGGGGCAAACTTATCACAAATGTTGTTGAAGAGAGAACAAAAGATGAACAGTGCTTCATCAACCTTGAAAGTCTGCTCTATTTCTACCCAGTTTATAGATGCCACAGCTGTTTTGAATTTTTCAGTATCTATTTTATTTATGCTACGTGAGAATATCAATACAAGAGGGACCTTCTTTCTTCCTACTGTCCAACAGCAATATACAGGACTATGGTCACTAACACTATTCGAAAGGACCCCTGATTGAGCAATTTTACCAGTGTCAGAGACCAATATCCAATCCAACAGAAGGGTGAATCTAGATCTATAGTGTGTCCTAGTAGGGGCATCAATTAACTGTGTCAACCTATTATTAGTAACCAGTTTTTTTAAATTTCAACAAATCCTTTCCTAACCAGTTCATATTTAAGTCTCCCAAGATTATTAATTGTCTGTTTTTTGGAAATGTCCCTCTTAAAGTCTCAGTCAAACTGAATCCCTCCTCCAGGTGTCCTGGGGGTGCATAGATCACAACAAGTGTCAAAACTTTATTCTCTCCCACGAAAACAGATAGTGAAAGATAATCACAAGAAGGTAATTCAACAACAGGGGCATTTAAGGTAACATTAAAATGATCCTTAATATAAAATAAACAACCAGCTCCCCTCTTAGTCTTTCTATCAACTCTGAAGGTATTATAACCTTCTAAGTGAATCATTTTATTCAAAACGTTATTCATAAGCCAGGTTTATGTTAATGCTACAATATCAAATTGATACTGTACTGACCAGGCAGTGAAATCATCCCATTTTGCCAACAGACTCTGCACATTCAAGTGAGAAACATTAGTAGTATTTTTAGGAAAGGAAACAATGGGCAAAGAATCATTAACGGGGCCTGGATTTGGATGGACAGAGGCAGACATCAATAATAGCAGAAGTATCATATTTCTTTTCAAAAATACCAAGAAAACCTCTGTTTCTGAAGGCTTTGCTCAACATTTGTGTAAGAACTCTTGGACATAAAAAAAATATAAAATAAAGCTTGCTGAGAAATCATAAGTTTCAAACATTTTTGAACTTGCTTTATAACAATAATAACACAGGAATTAGGAATAAGAGGACATAGTCACTTGTCCCTTTTAAAAATTCCAGTGCTAAAACCTAACACTAAAAATTGTCCATTATCAGTTCTAGGTAAGTCAGCTGTATTCTGTGAAGATACTAAAGGAGGCTGTACTAATAATATAAAATGAAAACAAAATATCACAAAAATCAACATGTTGACACAAAAACTCCAAAATTCGAACTAATATAGAAAAGGGGGACAAACAATGGTAATCCCCACAGTACCAAAGAAATCAAAATAAAACGTACAGATGTACAAAGGTGCCTGGTCAGGGAAAAGCTGCCACCAATATCCCTGTCTGTGGCAACCTATAAACCTCCCACTCTCCTCTCCAATTACGACCCCTATAAAGGGCATGCCCACTGCCACTGGGAGAGTCCACACAGTTATATAGTAATACAACATTCAGAGGTCA
Source organism: Neoceratodus forsteri (assembly GCA_016271365.2). Classification (NCBI taxonomy): domain Eukaryota; kingdom Metazoa; phylum Chordata; order Ceratodontiformes; family Ceratodontidae; genus Neoceratodus; species Neoceratodus forsteri. The sequence goes on along the minus strand of JADMNL010000025.1, from coordinate 64,934,249 downwards.
GAGAGAGGGGGTGATGATTTATCTGTATAATTAATTTGAATAAAAAATAAAAATAAGGCTTAATGAACCACTCACTCACCCCATGTACACACAAACAGCACAGTGCGGGACTGGGAAAACAGGCTGATAAACTGAAGTATACAGTGGACCCCAAATAAACAATTAGAGGACATCACACAACAACAAAGACATGAATGGAGGGGATATAGAAGCAGTCACAAAGGTCATGACACAGCAACAAATGAATGAATCTACACCACACAAAAGCAGTCTGCATACATGACAATTATATGGCATCTGCACCACCTGCTGCACAAAAGAAAAGCTGGACTCTTTTTTCAATTAGTATATCTGCCCCAACAAAAAGTAACAAAAAAAGTTTACATATTTTTTCCCATTTTTTCTTCTTCTTTTAATAAATGAGCCATTGTATAATAGGAATAATGTCTGACAGGGTGGGCATTATGCTGGGATAACATCTCTTCTTGGGTGTTGGATGCCCTCAGTCTGTGGCCTTGTGCCCAACCACCCAAGGTGGGATGTTATCCCAGCATAATACCCACATTGTCGGGCATTATTCCATTAATATATCTATCTATCTATCTATCTATCTATCTATCTATCTATCTATCTATCTATCTATCTAACATGGATGGGACTTTTTCCCACCAAAGTGGTTGGCAGTTATTTATCTGTATAACTTTTTCCTGCATACACCATTGTGATCAAAACTAACAGTAACCATCCAAATGTATTATGTAAACTAAAAGAAGGGTAAGTGTACTATACTCAGAAATAAACCCATGAAGGGGACAACTAGATAATAAAGCCACTCACCCATTGGGCTTGTAGCTTTATAACCTGGTTAGCCCTATTGATGTTTTTTTCATTTTATACCGTACTCACCCTTCATTTATTGTATACACACACATACTATAGATATATGATATATAAGTAAATAGATTATACACACACACACACACACACACACACACAGTGCTTGCTGCAGTAACCTTGATCTGTACCACACTACTGCGCAAATTGCATGGTAGCAGTATACATGTTATTCAATGGGTACCACAATCACACACTGCTTGGTATACCGCGCTACCACACAGCTTTACCGTAGCAAGCACTGTAGATATATATATACACATATTTATATTTATGCAAAAGGTGTGGACATAAATGCTATGTGATAAATCTGAGCTACTATGTGATAAATGTGAAATTTTACATTTATACACATAGTAGATGCATCATCACAGATTTATACACATAGGCCCAGATATTCAAAAGGGTTGCGCATGGCGCAATGGTGTTGCGTCATGCACAACCCACTAATGTGCCCCGGTGCGATATTTAAAAGGGAAAAGTGCACCAAACAAATCCCGATGCACTGGGGCGCATCAGAAATGTATGCAGGCACAGGTGGGGGGGGCGTGCCCATGCATAAACTGCACAACCCGATATTAAGCCCAGGCATGCAGAGTTATGCAGCTGCAACCCCTACCTGTGCCTGCACAAAGTTATGCCAGAAAAAAACAGGAACAAGTCGAGGGCCACCCACAGGTGAGCTGCAGCATTGCAGGGTGCAATACAGCAGCTGGCACCTGTGGGTAGCCATTGGCTGTTCCCGCTGCACCTGGCGGCACCCCCCCATGCCTTGATCACGGGCATCAGTCATCCCCCCAAAATTACAATATCCCTGGTGGTCCAGTGGACCATGATTAGCCCGATCGTGGGCATAACTGTATCCCCCGGAGTCCAATATCCCTGGTGGTCCAGTGGACCGCATGGAGCCCGATCTCAGGTGGCATTCCTCACCCCCCCAAGTCTGAAATCCCTGGTGATCTAGCGGACCCCACTCCCACCACTGAGCCCCACCACCCGCCCCGTCAGCGGTGGCGACATCACCCACCCGCCTGCGCCCGCCACCCACCTACTGACAGCTCGGTATGGCTGCATGCCCATTGGTTCAGAGCATGAGCCAATGGGCATGAGCCCTACTGCGATTAGTCAGTCAGATATGTGAATGAAAATTCATTCACATATCTGGACTGACTAGTACGGTATGGTTGCACTCCCATTGGCTCATGCTCTGAACCAATGGGCATGCAGCCGTACCGAGCTATCAATAAATAAACAAATAAATAAATCAGTCGGTGAAGGCGGGCAGCAGGTGGTGGGTGTGCTGCCACCTGTGGGCTGACGGGAGAAGCAGGTTGGTGGGGCTCAGTGGGCAGGTGGGGGTCCACTCAGATCACCAGGGATTTTGGACTTGGGGGTGAGGATGTCGCCATGATTGGGCTCCGTAAGCATCCACTGGACCACCAGGATATTGGACTGGGGATACAGTTATGCCGCTGACATTAATCGTGGTCCATTGGACCACCAGGGATAGGAGATGTTCTTTGTCCCTTATGGGACGTCCTGCAATCAGGCTGCAGGGGGTGTCGGTCCCTGACAGCTGCTGCCTGGCAGGGTGCCAGGTGCAAGTCATTGGGGATCGGCATACCTGCATGCTAATGGCATGCAAATGAGCCCGAAATCAGATGCAAATGGCCCCCATGCACCTTGCATAAATTATGGCCCCATTTGCATGTCACCCTTTGAATATCGCAGGTGCTGTGTATGGTGCAATGGCACTTGTGCCACCACATCTCAATGCTCCACTCTGACCACTTGTGCTGGTGCATTTCCACTGCGCCATGCACAGTGGGGGTGACCAGGGTGCGATATTCAAAGTAGTTGCGTCATAGCACAACTCCGTTGAATATCGCCCTGGCCACACCCCTGTGCAACAAATTTGAGCAGCGCACAGGCTTGCACCACAACCTGGTGCAGTTTGAATATCTGGGCCATAGTAGATATGTCATTGTCACTCCGGAATTCATTTAGAATGTTCAGCCTCAGTACCAGTACTAACTATATTCAAATGCAAATAACTTTAAAATGAAAAAAGATAACATAGTGCTGTGAGCATGAAAGTTGTTCAGCACAAAATTACCTACAAAATGAGTGGTATTTCATTTCTAGATACCTTATAGATGTTTTTATAATTAGTAAAAAAGAGCAGCAAATTAAATGTGTTGTTCACTTTCTTGATAAACATATGTAGAATAGATAAACAATCAAAAGCAAATGTCCCTGCACTGACAGAAAGCATCCCTATTGCATAAATGAAATATATAATGGTGAGCTGTCAGATAAATGATTTATCTACACTTGTGCTGTTTGACCTTGGACATCTCACTTGTGGTGTACGTCACTTGTGAGGTTACCTGAGGTCAAACAGCACTTGTGTATATAAATCATTTATCTGACAGCTCACCATTGTATATCATATATATATTTATCAGTGTCAGTGGCTCAGTAGGTAGCACATTTGCCTCTGAGGCCTGGAGATCAATTCAATTCAATTCGTATTTATTTATAAAGCGCCTTTCAAAATCAAGGCGCTGTACATAATAATAAAACAGAAATCAACATTAAACAATCAAACTATAAAGGAAAAGCCAAGTTAAAAAGATAAGTTTTGAAAGCAATTTTCAAACTATCAATGGTCGGGCATTCTCTCAACCAATGAGGTAGAGAATTCCACAGGGTAGGAGCTGAATAGGCAAAAGCACGAGATCCTGATAACTTCAAACGAACCCTGGGAATCTCTAGCAATCCCTCATTGGCGGAGCGGAGGGGGCGGAGGGGGCAGAAGGAATCAGAAGATCTTTCAGGTAACCGGGTCCCTGATCGTGTAGGGCTTTAAAGGTTAGTAAACCAACCTTAAAGGTGATACGCCACCGCACAGGCAGCCAGTGCAGTTCATGAAGCACAGGCATAATATGACTGGTTCTTAGAGTCCCGGTCAAAAGCCTGGCTGCAGCGTTCTGCACTAGCTGCAGGCGGCGGATATCAATCCCTGGGAGCCCTAGGTATAGGGAATTACAGTAGTCCAAACGGGTTGTAACAAAGGCATGAACCAAGGTCGGAAGGTCCTCCTGGGGAATCAGATGTTTCACCCGGGCAATATTCCTCAGATGATAAAAAGAGGTTTTGACAACAGCTGACACCTGAGATTTCAGGGTCAGACCGTCGTCAAAAATAACGCCCAGATTTCGCACCTGTCGAGAGCTAGAGAGCGGCACCCCACCAAGTGATAAGCCTGATGGATGTGCCGCACCCAAACCTCCTCAGGATGATCTGGGCCCACAACCAATACCTCGGTCTTATCCGGATTAAGCTTCAACCAACTCGAACTCATCCAAATTCTGATTTCATCCAGACAGTTGTTAAGTACAGAGAGTGCATCACTCTGATCGGGGAGAAAGGATAAATACAGCTGAGTATCATCTGCATAGCAGTGAAAACTCAAGCTGTATCTCCTGATGATTTCTCCTAATGGCAGCATATACACTGCAAACAACATGGGAGCTAAAATGGAACCCTGCGGTACCCCACATGGTAGGGAGAAGGTGTCAGAGGAATAAATTCCGGTGACGACTCTCTGAGACCTATCAGTGAGGTAAGAACGAAACCATTCATGGACTGTACCAGACAGTCCACAAAAAACCCGCAGCCGCTCCAATAGCACCTCATGGTCTACAGTGTCAAATGCAGCAGAAAGATCAAGAAAGACCAGAACGGTATAAGCCTTTCGATCTCTGGCCATTAGGAGGTCACTCAATACCCGAACAAGGGCAGTCTCAGTACTATGCCTTTTCCTGAAGCCAGATTGGAGAGTATCATAGACATTATGAGAGGTGAGATATTCATCCAATTGCAGTGCAACTGCTTTTTCAATAACCTTACCAACAAATGGCAGGTTAGAGATAGGCCGTAGTTAGCTAGACAGTCTGGGTCCAAGGAGGGTTTTTAAGGGTGGATGGACAACTGCCTCCTTGAGGGATTAAAACCCCTCTCCAAGGATTTCCAGACAATGTCAGCAAGGATTGGGTAGATGACTTCTACACAACCTACTAACAGAGGTGTAGGACCCGGATCCAAACTACAACTAGTTGGATGCATTGATTGGATGATCTTCACAATGTCTACGAATTCCGGGTGGTGAAACTCCAACCAGATAGGCTGAGGATTAAGTACGACCAGTCAGATCAGAGGGCTATGGGTTCAGTCCCCACATCTGGCACGTGGGTTAATATCCCAGTACTGACACATAGTGCAGCATGAGAGGCATGCTGCACTTCTGAGGTGCTGTCTTTTGGATGAGACGTTAAACCGAGGTCCCACCTGCCTGGACTGGTGGTAGTTCAGGTGGATGTTAAAGATCCCATGGCACTTATCGAAAAGAGCAGGGGAATTTCCCCGGTGTCCTGGACAAATTTCCCTCATTCACTAAAAATACCACCAACAGCTTAATCTGGTTCAAGGTCAGTTGGCATTCATCTGTATCCCCCTCCCCTTGGTCGTGCCTGAAAATAGGCAGGATTTGTCTAATGCACTTACCCAGTCAACAAAAACTAAATAAAATAAATAAATTTATATATATAAAATATCTGCATAGTTCATCCCTAATCCCCATAAACATTGCCATCAGATGTTTCCTCAGATCTGAAGGTACCCACCTCATGACCATGTAAGTGTAAATCCAACCCAAAATGCTGTGAGAGTTTGCTGTCAACAGATGTCCTTCTGGCTATTCACAGCTAGGTTCCTGTGACAAGTATGTTGCAGTCACTTTTTGCTTCACTTAGGGTTTCAAAGCCTATGTGTAAATGAATTTACTACATTCATTTCTAAAAAATTAAAAAATAAGGAAACTTATGACAAAAAATATGTTAATGCTCATTAGGGTATCTACCACACAAAACTCAAACCGCATAAAAGTTGATAATAAGCCAAACTTAAATTCCCAAAAAGATTTTCTGTGCTCAATGGGTAAAACGTTCTAAGTTTAAATTCCATAACTGTGTTACCAAAACAAAGGCATGTGAGGTGCCAGTTTTAGGGGTATATAACAAATGTTACAACATTGCTGACTGCACTAGCGGTGAAAGCTTTCAGACAGCACTTTCACATGTACAGAGGAAAACAACTGAGACCACTCATAAGTGTGAAACTCCTGTTTTTTTTCTCCCAATAACACACACAATATGACAAAATGCAAAAAACAGTGCTACCACCAGTGCTGGCTATAGTATGCAGTTTAACAACAGAAAGGTCTTACAGTTTAGGCAGTCTCTCTTGAGTTGCTACTCAGGGATTTCATTTAGTCTGGTCCATTTTCACTTTTAATTTTTCCAGCTCAGTTGCCTAATTCCATAGATTGCCTGGCATAAGAGTAGATCCCACAACATTTTTATTTGCTGTTTACTTTGTTCTGTTTTTTTGTTTGTTTTTTTTAGGCCGATGCTGCAAATTAATTTTAGAGGGTATCCATTTCCTGGTTCACCTTACTCCGCATCCTGGGCTTTTACCTGACATGGCATGACACCACAACTATTGCTGACAGTTGTGACATGAAGTCGTCTTCATCAGAGCTTCATGACCATGTGCATAACTAACTTTTATGTGTCCTTGGTTCCCATGGTAACTGCCAAACAGCTTATGTTAAAACCACCTTAGTGCCATATATTTACATGATTCAGTGCAAATAACTGTGTCTTGTTAGGCGACTTAAAAACAATTGTTCAAGACTTTTGGTAAATAACCAATAAACTACTTATTGCACATTTATTTTAAAATGTTTAAACCTCTCATCTTGACCAGGTACCCATACATTGATTTTAAGCAGTGAGCCCTTAAATATGGAGTCTGAATATTATTTTTATTCAGCCACTGCTTAACACTAGTCTGATTCATTAGGCACTTGCTACATTTACATTTTGCATAGCAAGTTCCTAATGAATTGGACTAGTGTTAATCAGTGACTGAACTGGTTATTTACCAAAAATGTCTTGAACAATTGTTTTTAAGTCACCTAACAAGAAAGTTATTTGCATTGAGTCATGTAACTATATGGCACTAAGGTGGTTGTAACATAAGCTGTTTGGCAGTTACCATGGGAACCAAGGGTGCATAAAAGTTAATTAGTACATGATTATGAAGCTCTGGTGAAGATGGCTTCATGTCAGAAACATCAGCAATAGTCGCTGTGTCATGCCATGTCAGGTAAAAGCCCAGGATGCGAAGGAGTATGGTGAACCAGGAAGTGGATATCCTCTAAAATTAATTTGCAGCATCGGCTAAAAAAAAAAAACGGAACAAAGTAGATGGCAAGTAAAAATGTTGTGGGATCTACCCTCATGCCAGACAATCTATGGAATTAGGTAATTGAGCCAGAAAAACTGAAAGTGAAAACGGACCAGATAAATGAAATCCAGGAGCTGCAACTTGAGAGAGAGACTGCCTAAACTGTAAGACCTTTCTGTTGTTAGACTGCATACTACAGCCAACACCAGTGGTAGCACCACTTTTTGTATTTCGTTCTATTCTGTGTGTTACTGGGAGTAAAAACAGGAGTTTCACACTCATGAGTGGTCTCAGTTGTTTTCCTCTGTACTTATGAGAGTGCTGTCTGAAAGCTTTCACCGCTAGTGCAGTCAGCAATGTTGTAACATTTGTTATAGACCCCTAAGACTGGCACCTCACATGCCTTTGTTTTGGTAACACAGTTATGGGATTTAAACTTAGAAAATTTTACCTATTGAGCACAGACAAAATACTTTGGGGAATTGAAGTTTAATCACCTGCTATAGGGACAGGTATAGTCTGTGCCCCAGATAGTATAAAAGAATAAGTAAAGAAACCACAGAATTTAGCTTTTTTAGCATTAAGAGACAAAAACGTTTGATAAACAAGAAAAGTAGTAATAAAATAAAGTAACACAAAATAACAAAATTGCAATAAGATGAAAATGCAGATCGTCTGGTTTACACTGAAGAAGAGGGGGAAAGGCTAACCTGTGATTCAACAGCATATGACAAATTGGCAAAATCACCACTTAAATTACTAAAGAAATAAATTTTAATTCACTTGAGGCACTAAGAAAAAGACAAACTTGCATGCACATGCATGCTATATCATTAAGTAAATATTGGAAGGAAAACAGACATAGAAACATAGAATTTGATGGCAGATAAGGACTGCTTGGCCCACCCAGTCTGCCCATTTCCCTACCTAATGGATAAGCTGCAGATCCTAGTTAACCAACAGTCTACTTCTTCCTACCCCCACTACCTAGAATTATCTTATGACTGTCTCATGCATGCTTGAATTCCACCACTGTTTTTGACTCCCCAAGCCGTTCCATGCATCCACAACCCTCTCTGTGAACAAATACTTCCTTACATTACCTCTGAGCTACCCCCATCTTCAAATTGTGTCTCCTTGTTCTTGCACACCTCTTTTTCTGAAAGATGCTACCCTCTTGGGCTTTGTTGAGTCCCTTGAGGTACTTGAAAGTTTCTATCATGCCCCCCCCTCCTTTCCTCGAGGCTATACATATTAAGCTCCTTAAGTCTCTCATCATATGTCTTCCGGTGTAGACCCTGCACCATTTTAGTTGCCCTCTTCTGGACTGCCTCCATCCTGTTTATGTCTTTGCAGAGATTGGGTCTCCAGAACTGCATGCAGTACTCCAGATGGGGTCTCACCAGCTGTCTGTACAGAGGGATAACAACTTCCTGTTTTCTGTGGGTGATGCCTCTCCCTATGCATCCCAGTATCCTCTCAGCCCTCCTTACTGCTCTCTCATATTGCTTGCCAACCTTTAGGTCATCTAATATGACTACCTCCAAGTCCCCTTCCATTTTTGTTGCTGTTAGTATCTCACCCCCCATTGAGTACTCTTCCCTTTTTTTTTCACAGGGACATTACCTTGCACTTCTTAGCATTGAATCTAAGCTGCCAAACATTTGACCATTCCTCCAACCTTGCCAATACCCTTCTCATCCTTTCCATCCCACCTTGTGTATCAACTTTGTTGCAGATCTTTGTGTCATCTGCAAAGAGACATACTTTTCCTTCCTGTCTCTCTGCAATGTCACTTATAAAGACATTGAAGAGGACTGGTCCTGGTACTGAACCCTGCGATACCCCACTAGTAACCTCCCTTTCTTCAGAGTGGACTCCATTTACTATTACCCTCTGTGTACTGTTCTCCAGCCAATTCTTTACCCAGGCTACCATCTCGGGACCCACTCCCAGGCTGGCTAACTTGTATATTAATCTTTTGTCTGGGACTGTGTCAAGTGCCTTGCTAAAGTCTAGGTAGGCAATGTCCACAGCCCCTCCTTGAGCCACTACTTTGGTCACCCAGTCAAAGAAATTGATTAGATTCATCTGACATGACCTTCCTGCTGTGAATCCATGCTGCCTTGGGTCCTGTGCCCCTCTGGCCTCTAGGTACTTGACAATTCTTTCCTTCAGAAGTGATTCCATCATTTTCCCCATCACTGAGGTTAAACTAACAGGTCTGTAGTTGTCTGTTTCTGCCCTATCCCCACTTTTGTGAAGTGGAATCACATCTGCCCTAGACTTTAGCAAGGCATTTGACACAGTCCCACACAAAAGATTAATATACAAGTAGCAAGTCCTCAGGTACCACCCCATCCTCCCATGATTTGTTAAAGAGGGTAGTCAGTGGTGTCACTAGTTCTACCCTTAGTTCTTTTAGAATTCAGGGTTGAAACACAAGGAGGTGTGGAAAGGATGAGAAGGGACTTGGCAAGCTTGGAGGAATGGTCAGAAGTATGGCAGCTTGTATTCAATGCAAAAAAGTGCAAAAATAATGCACATAGGAAACAAAAACCTAGGGGAAGATTACACAGTGGGGGGAGGTAGTAACAACAACAAAAATGGAAAGGGACCTGGGGGTAATCATATCAGATGACCTTAAGGTTGGCAGCAATGTGAGAAGGTGGTAGGGAGGGCTGGGAGGATACAGGGATGTATAGGGAGAGGCAGCATCAGCAGAAAACAGGAAGTTGTCATCCACCTGTACAGACAGTTGGTGAAACCTCATCTGGAGTACTATGTCCAGTTCTGGAGACCCCATCTCTGCAAGGACATAGACAGGATGGAGGCAGTTCAGAGGAGGGCAACTAAACTGGTGCAGGGTGTGCAAGAGAAGCCATAGGAAGAGAGACTAAAGGAACTTAATATGTGTACCCTTGAGGAAAGGAGGGAGGGGGAACATGATAGAAATGTTTAAGTACCTCAGTGGAATCAACAAAGTCCAAGAGGGTAGCATCTTTCAGAAAAAGAGATGTGCAAGAACAAGGGGACACAATTTGAAGATAGAGGAGGGACGTCTCAAGGACAATGTGAGAAAGTATTTTTTCTCAGAGAGGGTGGTGGATGCATGGAACAGCCTTCCTGAGGAGGTTGTGGGTCTAAAACTGAGGGAGAATTCAAGCATGCATGGGACAGACAAAAGGCCATTTTTGTGGGGAGTAGGAAGAAATAGGCTGTTGGTTAAATAGGATCTGCAGCTTATCCTCTAAGTAGGGAAATGGGCATACTAGGTGGGCCAAGCGGCCCTTATCTGCTGTCAAAGTCTATGTTTCTAAGAATCCCATCAGGGCCCATTGCTTTGTCCACCTTCATTTTTAAGAGTTCTTCCAGAACTCTTTCTTCTGTAAATGGGCTGGTATCAACTTCTGTATCCAGAGTGTTTCTATTGTTTGGGTTAGGTATCTTCCCTTCATTTGTGAATACTAAGCAAAAGTATCTCTGCCTTTTCACAGTCACCCTCTGCCCACCCCCTCCCTTCCCTTTATTAAGCCTCACTATCCCTCCCTTGGTCTTCCTTCGCTCCCTGATGTACCTATAAAAGGTTTTATCCCCCTTCTTAACCGTGTTGGCTATCTTTTCCTCAGTTTGGGCCTTTGCTGTTCTGACTGCCTTCCCTGCTTCCTTTTGCTTTAACTTATACAATTCTCTGTCCTGCTCCTTCTGTGATTCCTTGTACTTCCTGAATGCTTTCTTTTTCCCCTAACCTTCCCTGCCACCTCCTTTGAGAACCATAGTGGTTTCTTACATTTTTTTGTTTTATTTATTTGCTTCTCATAAAGGTTTGTTGCCTCTGTGATGGCAGTTTTGATTATTACCCATTGTTCTTCCTCCCCTCCTTCCTACCCATTTGCTAGTTCATTCCTTAGGCACTTACCCATTTTTGGAAAAGTCAGCCCTCCTGAAGTCCAGTACTTTTGCCTTTGTATGGCTTGACTTTACTGCTGCGTTTAACATGAACCATACTTTTCGATGGTCACTAGTTTCCAGATGGCTACCCACTTTTAAATCTGTGATCCTCTCACCATCTCCATTTGAGAGTACCAGGTCTGAGATTGCTCCCTCTTGAGTGGGTTCCAATACTAGTTGTCTAAGGCATGCCCCCTGTAGGGCATCTAGAATGACCCCACTCTTAGAAGTGGCTGCTGCAAATGTACTCCAATTAACATCTGGCATATTCAGATCCCATATCAGCAATATCTCCCCTTTTTCTGCCGTTCTAAGCATACTTCCTATCATTTCCTTGTCCATGACCTCCCCCTCAGATGGGGGTCTGTATACAACTTCTGTGCAGATTGTGGTTCCATTGCCTGTTTCCAAATTGACCCACAGTGCTTCCTCTCCTCCCTGTTTACCCTTTTGTTCTGTAGCTTGATTCCTTCCCTTATGTAGAGAGCTACTCCTCCTCCTCCTCTTTTACCCTCCCTGTCCCTCCTGTAGATAGTGTATCCTGGTATGTTTATGTCCCAGTCATAGTTCTGTGTGTACCATGTTTCTGTGACTGCCATGATATCCAGATGTTCCTCCTCCATCAAGGCCACTAATTCAGGAAGCTTATTACTCAGACTACGGGCATTAGTACCCACTGCTCTCCATTTTTTGATGACTTTACCTCTTGTAGCACTATCCCTGTCCTCATTGACTTTGCTTTCTCCATTCAATCAATCAATCACTCACTTTATTTAACCATTCACCCCATCCTGCTCCCTACTAACCTTTGTACCTTGGTCTTTCCCTCATTTAGTACCCTGTTTTTTAAGGGGAGGCTGGGAATTCCCTTTTGCTTATCAGTGCTGCTGGTGGAAAAAGAATACAGAAACTACCCACATTAGGTTTAGATGATGCAGAATTTATAAAGGAATGGGAAAAGGTTTTAAATAAAGGATCAAGTGATTTAATGCTCACAGTAATAAAAAAGCTAGAAAGGAATTTGATAAACTCACAGATATAAAATACAAGGAAAATGAAATTTTGAACAATGTAACAGAAGCAATGAAAGAGGAAAATTTAAAACAACTAGAAGATAAAATGAAGACATTTAAGGAAGATCTAAAGGCATATAAAATAAAAAAGCGTGTGAGATGCAAGAGACTATAAAAATGGAACTATTTATAACTGGCATGGAAAGAGGCTTAGAGACAACATCACCATGAAAGAAAAACAAAATGTGCATGTAGATAACTTGGATACTATAGATGCCAATGGGAGCAAGAATTATAATGAAAGACAGACCAGGGAACAGGATTTTCAGGAGGCTCCACAAGAATGGAGCAGCACAGGACAAATAAGAGGAAAATGACCAGGTTGTGGGGCAAGAGGAAGAGAAGACAGAGGAAGAGGAGATCGAAGGAACTTTAAGAGATTCTGGGAGAGAAACCAGCTCCAGAGATTTCCCAGGCTGATGAAATGAAAATCATAAACCATTCTAACACTCAACTAAAGAACAAGAATCTGTACTTAAAAAATGTCTAACGTTTATTCCTGTAAGAAAAACACATATATTTAAAATGAAAATTGACAACTACAAATTGTTTAGACAACTTCACTTAAAAGTTTAAAAATCCAGTACCTCCTATCACTTACCAAAGATATGTCACCACTAGAGAAATCCAGATAGTAAATGAACAAGAAGAAATGGTAGAAGTACAGCATAAAAGAGAAGAAATACCATTCAGGGTAAAATCTACTTTTATTCCACCTGGAAGTCTAAGCCAGGTCATGAACATATTCAGTAGGCTAGTGAATAAAAAATTGAGGAGGTATTTAAAGATATAGGTGCACAAAAGGTAAAGAGTATTTTAACGAATAAAGAAAACAGTGAATTAACAGAGCTAAAAAACAATACAGAATTTTGGATCAAAAAAGCTGACAAAGGAGGTGCAGTAGTGCTGTGGTCTAAAGAGATGTACTTGAAAGAAATATATAAGCAACTTGAAAATGTATGTTATTACAAGAAGTTAAGAATAGACCCAACTGAAATGATACAAGGAGAAGCCACACAAATACTAAGCATGTCAGAAGAAAATAATGGATTACAGGAAAGAAAAAGGTTTTCTATCAATAACACATCCAGTAAAACCAACATTATACCATCTACCAAAAGTCCATAAAAATGCAACATGCTCCTCTAAAAGACCATTTGTTATCAGCATAGGTTCTGTTGCAGAACCATGATCAAAATATGTAGATTTCTTCTTCAGACCTTTTGTTGCACTGGAAAAATCATATATAGAAGACACTAGAACAGTTTTAGCCCTTGGGCTGCCAACAGAATTAGAACATATAGGAATTTTGGATTGATGTATCAGTCCACGGCACAGCAATGGTTAAATAAAATAAAGGACTTGAATAGTGAAACTACAGTTACTTGCCACATTTGATACAGAGAACTTATACAGTAACATACCCTATGATGACAGGATTAAGACAATAAGAGAAATATTGAAGAAAGAGGAAAATGTATATCCACCATCTGAATTTTTAGTGCGGATGGCAGAGTTCACCCTGAAATTGAATTGCTTTGTATTCAATAGTGAAAATTTTATGCAACATCATGAAACAGCAATGGGAACAACTTTTGCCCCATCATTACCAAACCTGTACGTGGTAGAACAGGAAAATAAATTTATTTGGGACATTGAAAAAGTAAATGGCATGAAAAACTGATTTTATGGGTTCGTTTTATTGATGATATCTTGTATTTATGGGGAGGAACAGAATAACTTTCAGAGTTCTGTATGTATATTAATAACTGTGACCATAACCTCAGGTTTACACAGGAGTTCAGCCCTATAAGGATACACAACCTGGATTTACACATTCAAAAAGAACAATAAGTTAGAGACAACTATTTTCAAAAAAACCCACAGACAGAAAAACACTTTTGCATTGTAACAGTTGCCACCCATATCATCTAAAAAGAAATGTCCCTTATGGACAGTTTTTAAGGGTCAAAAGGAACTGCTCAGAAGAAGCAGTAGCAAAGAAAGAAAGAAATGGCTAATAAGTGTAGCAGATTTCTGTATTGAGGTTGTGACCCTGGCACATTAGCCATGACAGTGAAGAGAACTGAGCTGAAAACAAGAGAGGAACTACTGAAAAAAGTAAGAAAAGATAATAATGAACAATGAATAACATACAGTTCAATACATAATGAGAACTCAGAAATTATGAATAACATTATTAAGAAAAATTGGGACATTTTAATAGGTGAACCACACTTAGAACATGAAGCAAAAAAAGGTCCAAGAGTCACCAGAAAGAAAGGGAAAAGTTTAAGGGATTTACTTATGAGATTTTTTTTTTTTAAGAAAAGAGACCACTATGACCAGATTTGATGCCCACAGCCCCAAAAGGGAATTACAAGTGTGGCAACTGCACACATTGCAATAACACCACAAATTCAAAAACTTTTACACATCCGAGAAAAAGGAAAAAAATACAATATTAATTGATTTATTAATTGTAAAACTCAAGGTGTTGTCTATATGCTCACATGCCCCTGTGGTCTTGCCTATGTGGGCCAGATCAAAAGAGAGTTGAAAGTAAGAATTGGAAAGCATAAGATAGCCATTTAAGTTTTTAAAAAAACAAACGTGCAATGGCCAGGCATCACGATGAATGGAACAATGGATCCTCCTCGTCAGTACAATTCATTGGTATTAAGTTGGTACAAGTACCAAAAAGAGGAGGAAACCTTAAAAATTTTTAGAACAAAGGGGAAACTTTTGGATCAATGAACTAGAAACTTTGCAACCAAAATGACTGAACAAAGACCACAGTTATCACAGTTACTTAGGCTGAATGTAATGTAGCTTTAAGTTTTTTTCGGCCAGGAAAGACGGGGACCATAAGCTTTACTGTGTCAAGTTAATAAAGATAATTAGTAAATCGTATGCTGTCTGTAGAACTCTTTAATAGCACCCAACATGAATGTTGATATATACATAATTTTAAACATTTGTTCATCTAATACAGAGTACCTATAGTATAGAAAATTAGGAATCTTAAATTCAGACTTGGACTTTGCGTGTTTCATCAGTTTTTGCACCTGTTTAATGATCACATGTGAAGTACAGCCCTTATAGAAGGAGGTGATAGGGCATATATTTTTGAAGAAGACACTGCACTAAAAATAGAGAGATCTCGAAAGAGATATGCTATGGCATATGGTCGATGGAATGCAGTAAGATTAATTAATACATCATAGGCTCAAGTATGCTGAATAAATGGATATAAACAGAAAGTGAGCTTTCTTAAATCTATAAAAATCAGACAAATAATCAGAATAAACTGCTAGCTGCAAAATGCTGCATGTGAAATATTTTATCTAATAATAATCTTTATTGGCTGAGTGGAAAGTTAATACTCTAGTATAGTGCTAAAGCGCTTAGCTAATTTGCAGCATTCACCTCCAAAGCAGTTGCTAAAGTAGTTTCATAGAGATGAAAACATAATAGGTACAAACAAAAAGAGTAATCAGAATCAGTATGAGGAAAAATATATAAGCACATCAAAAAGTTCCTAATGAATCAAACTAGTGTTAAGCAGTGACTAAATAAAAATGACATTCAGACTCCATATTTAAGGGCTCACTGCTTAAAATCAATGTACAGGTACCCAGTCAAGATGAAAGGTTTAAACATCTTAAAATAAATGTGCATTAAGTAGTTTATTGGTTATTTACCAATCAAATCTTGAACAATTGTTTTTAAGTCACCTAACAAGACACAGTTATTTGCACTGAAGCATGTAAATATATGGCACTATGGTGGTTTTAATATAAGCTGTTTGGCAGTTACCATGGGAACCAAGGGCGCATAAAAGTTAGTTATGCGCATGGTCATGAAGCTGTAATGAAGACGGCTTCATGTCAGAATTGTCAGCAATAGTCGTGGTGTCATGCCACGTCAGGTAAAAGGCCAGGATGTGAAGGAGTAAGGTGAACCAGGAAATGGATACCCTCTAAAATTAATTTGCAGCATCAACTAAAAAAAAAAAAAAAACAGAACAAAGTAAATGGCAAATAAAAATGTTGTGGGGTCTACTCTCATGCCAGGCAATCTATAGAATTAGGCAATTGAGCCAGAAAAAATAAAAGTGAAAACGGACCAGACTAAATGAAATCCCGGCGCCGCAACTCGAGAGAGAGAGACTGCCTAAACTTTAAGACCTTTCTATTCTTAAACTGCATACTACAACCAACACTGGTGGTAGCACCACTTTGTGTATTTCATCCAATTGTATGTGTTATTGGGAGTAAAACCAGGAGTTTCACACTTATGAGTGGACTTAGTTGTTTTCTTGTGTACACAGGCAAGTGCTGTCTGAAAGGTTTTACCGCAAGCGCGGTCAGCAATGTTGTAACATTTGAAAATAAGCCATTAGGGTTATGAACCCAATGTTCGCAAAGTCTGGTAATGTGCTATTAGGATTGTTACATCTAAGCCTCACCCATCCTACCATGCCCCCTACCCTCATGACCCTTGAACAGTCTACAAGTCAAGGACCATGCATCGGCTGTATGGTACTCTGCCTCATCCAGGTTCAACATATTCAACATGTATTAAACAACCCTCATCCTAACCCCTCTTCCTCCTCCTCCTCTTTCCTCATAACTAGGGTAGGACAAGTCAGATAGTCATGTGGGCAATGGCTAGTAAAACAGTTGATTTTGCTACCATATTTTTAAAACTACCAATTGACTAGAAACCTGTCCACGAACTGAGTTTTGATCCCATACCAAAAATGACTACTGAAAATATTGAATTAGCTACTACATTTTGAAAGCAGGAAGCCAAACTCACCACCAACTCACAAAGTGATTTTTCCTACCATGCTCATGACACAAGGCCAAGCTACAGATCGAGCACCATCCTACAAGGCTCTGCTGGGTTATATGACTCTCTAAAGGTTCCGTGCTAACTAGCAGTTAACCACACAGTTCTGTCCTTGTGGGTGCATGTTGTTCTAATAATAATAATAATAATAAATCTTTATTTGTACTGCACCTTTCTCAAAACCAAGGCGCCTTTACAATAACTGCACATAAAACAATAAAATAAACATAGATCCAATAACTACTAAATTCATAAAATACAATAAAATATCATCATCAGGGGTAAGCTTTTAACCATAAATGGGTCTTAAAAGGCCTTTTTAAATTCCTCCAAGGATGTACACTACTGGAGCAGACGGGGAACAAAATTCCAGAGGGCAGTGGCAGCGTACATAAAAGCATGGGCTCCCGAAGATTTTAAAGAAATCCTTGGAATCTCTAGCAACCCCTCATCTGCAAGCAGATCAATCTCCTAGGGCAGTTAGGTACCAGGAGCTCTTTCAAGTAGTCTTGGCCCAGTCTGTGTAGGGCTTATAAGTCAGAAGACCAACTTTATAGGTGATCCGCCACTGTACTGGCAGCCAGTGCAGATTGTGCAGCACTGGAGAAATATGACAGGTACAAGGAGTACCTGTCAATAACCAGGCCGCAGCATTCTGTAAGAGCTACAAGCGGTGGCTATCAACCCCTGGTAGCCCTAGATACAGGGATGTACTGTAATTAAGGTGGGAGGTCACAAAGGCGTGGACTAATGTAGGCAAATCACTGGACGAAACTAGGTGCTTAATCCTAGAGATTTTCCTCATTTGGTAAAAGGATGATGTGATGACTGCCGACACCTGTGATCACAGTGTCAGCCTGTCATCAAAAATCACCCCCAGGTTCCACACCTATTCAGAGGTAGGGAGCTAGGTGCCAACCAGAAAAGGTCCTGAGGGCAGACCGGCTCCCATCCCCTCTATCCAGTGACCCAGGTCCACAATCATCACCTCTGTCTTCTCCGAGTTCAACCTCAGGCAGCTCGAGTTCATCCACTTCTGGATTTCAGTGAGGCAGTTGTTAAATACTAAGCCAGCTCTGTTCTGGTCTGGTGCAAAAGATAGGTAGAGCTGAGTTTCATCAGCATAGCAGTGAAACCTCAGCCCATACCTTCTTACAATATCTCTGAGGGGCAGCATGTACTCTACGAACAACATGGGGGACAACACCGAACCCTGAGGAACTGCACAAGATAGAGAGACTGGGCCAGAGGAATTTATCCCCAATACCACCCTCTGAATTCTGCCAGTGAGGAAAGATCTAAACCACCCGAGGACTGTACTAGACATTATTAGTTATGGACTCTGTGTATAGTATGACATACATTAAACAGCTTTATTTTGTGTCATATATTGACTACCCGTATGTATTATCCACTTGTAACTTGTGTAATGCAGCTCTAACAACACCCTGCATAAATTAGTATACCATACATATCTGAAACATGTAACTTGCTTTGACTATTTCTAAGTTTGTGTCTTACGAAAACAACTTACAAGTGTGCAATTTGTATAGTAGTTACACATTTTTAACAATTCTGCTGCTTTGTAAAAGGTCTACAACATGTTGTGCAAAGTAAACCACACGTTTTATATGGATGTAAGCCTCTTCAGGTATGCACATCAAAGTATTCTAATTACAGTTTTAGAATTTGTAGCATATGTATGAAACAACAGACCTGCATGGCATGACTCCAAACATGTACTTGTCCATTGGTCACAAGTGAAATATATTCTAACCCAAGTTTTCAATTCTTGAGTAGTATGCAAACTATACAACTGCTGTACAATACAAGAATTTGAACCAATAACCTGTTACTTTTTGTTGCAGGTGGTGCACGAGCAGAAGATCTGATGAGCTTTGCTGCTGGCAACCCAAATATGGACATAGACATCTTTAAAATGCTAAATGCAGCAGAAGTTGTGGTATGTCTTCTGGCATACAATGCAATACTAACCTTGCTAGAAAAACACACAAAAAAAGGCAGACGCACATGCAAGACAACACAGAATGTGAACTACAGCTATGTCCCTATGCACATTTGCCTTCACCAAGGCTTCATCGGTGGGTGGAGCTGCAATAAATTAATTACAGCCCTCCAGGATGAAGCACAATGCTGCAGAATTCTGCAGCAGAGTTTATACAGTAAACAAAGCAGTTTCAATGGAAGTTCATCCCTTTTGTCATGCAGTAAACCTGTGACACTGCGCTTCATCCTGGAGAGCTTATCTGTACCTCAGTGTGTGCATCTGCTTTTTCAGTTTTTACTAATCCATGCTTTTCATTATACAGATTGTACCTTCAGGAGGCACAGCCTTCAGTGCACTACATTTTTGTAACTTTCTATACTTGCCATAAGCATCTTTGCCAGGGATCAAACATTGCTGTAGTATAAATTCATACTGAGAGCAACTTATCAAATGCAGCATGCTTCTCATACTGGAAACCCATACTCTCAACACACAGAATGATTTAGGGTCACAACAGCCCCTTTCATTAGTAGATGGATCTTTCTGAGAGATCTTCAGTGATCACCGAATAGCATCATATTGCACCCTTCATAGTCAGATTAAAATGCATGGGCCCATGCTTAACTGAATAACTTACATTAGCCAGTCACTGAATCTGATGGCTACAATCTGGTCAAACCAGTCTGAATCCCTACCAGGTCATACCAACGTGGAGAAAACCATGCACAACATGACTGTACTGTGAGTAGAGGGCATGCTTTTAGAGAGACTGGGGAATTACAGCGATACAAAAGTATCACTGCCCCCCTGACGCTCACCACGAAGGAGGAAGTGGATATGAACACTGCCAGTCGGGTGCTCAGTTGAGCTGTTATCATGGTGGAGTGGCTAGAGCACCTGTCGCTGCTGTGAATGTCAATAGGGAACAAGGTTTAATTCCCGACTTGGGAATCTTTTGCTTTTATTATTCATTTTCTCACTCCTATGTCCACACCCCCTTGGAGTTCATTATAATAAGTTGGGGGTATGGGAGTCATTATTTTTTTGGTTGTTGTTTTGTTTATGCCAGCCTCATTGTGATATGGTGCCCCAAGTTTTTTGACACAAGCCTGACACAAGCCTCTTTGGTATAGGCAGTTCTGCTTTTAACACGAGCAGCGTTGAAGAATCGGAATGGACACATGTTTTGATACAGATTGCTCCTTGCATCATTCTTTCTCTGGCACAAGCACCTTGAGTCATTTTCTGACCTTTGAAACTTGAGCCCAAAGGCCGTTTAGAGACTTGTGAATTAGCTAGCAAAATGATGGAATGGATTTTCAAAGCAGGTGGACACAGCTACAAATGCATCATTCACGTGTGTCTGCATCTTCCCACTTATGTCCAGCCTCCTTGGTTCAAACTGTAAAAAGTCCCATCCATTTGCAATGACAAGTCATTATTTGCTGTAATCTGCATGAAATAAATGGTGTAAATTCAAATTTTGAAGCAGATTAAGAAAAAGTTAAGATGGATGGACAATCGTTGAGACCATCTAAAAGATGGCCTAACAGTTTACAGGGACACAAGCACAAGTCTGCAATTAAAAATTCTGTAAACCGAATCCTCAATAGATCCATTTCTTTTCAGAATCCCCTAGTAGTTTTTTTGCAGGTATCAATTTTAACACTAATTTAGTAGTCCAGGGTCTAGCACAAATTAACCAGGACTAGTGAAGCTAATCATCTACTTGTTCACCTTAACTAGTGCAGGTTTTCCATGATTGTTAATGAAGAGGCCCCTACTTTAGTGGGCTCCAGTCCTCATGCTAATCTCCCTCAGTGTTCCAGATGGCCTGGTACATATCTGGGTTGAGGGAGGAGGTGGCTTGTCTCTGAGCCAAGTTGGCCAGAATTCAGGGGACCTCCACCCCCACCCATAGGCCACCAGGTCCACAACCACAACCTCCAAGGATGCCCAAGAAGAGGAGTGATTGGACCGTGGTAGACTCAGGGAGAATGTGGGAGGGGGAGTCTGAAGCACATCCCTGTCCAGTTAAATAACTCCTGTGCTGTATTGGAGGAGTGGGACAGCCCCACAAGGGCACCCACAGCTGAGACCAAGGAGGATGGGAGGGTGCTCTGTGATGGAGCACCAGGGATGGGGGGTAGAGGACCCCAGAGGAAGAGGAAGCTACTGCTAGTGGGGGACTCAATTGTCATGGGAGTGAAGATAGGGACACCAAGCAGGAGGGATAGGGAATTCAAGTACCTGCCAGGAGGTGCTACATGGAGGGATGGGAAGTGCATCTTTAGGATTGCAAAGGCAATAGTCAGGAGGAAGGAGCTGGATGTCATTGTCCACCTGGGGACAAATGACCGGGCTGGGGACAGGGTGGAGGTTGCCAAAATCCAGGAGGACTTCAGATGGTTTGGGGGAGCCTAAAGCAGATAGTACACTCTATCTCCTTCTCAGATGTATTACCTTTCCATGGCATGGGGAAGGCTAAGTCATTCCACATCCTGAAATTCAACTCCTGGTTTAAGGAATGGTGTGGAAAGGAGGATTTTGGCTTCATGAGGGACTGGGGCCCCACCTGGGAGAATGAAGGCCTATATAAGGATGACAGCCTGCATCCATCTGGGAAGGGGACCTTAGTCCTAAGTGAGAAGTTTGAATGCTTCATCAGCAAGCATTTAAACTGGCCAAGAGGGAAACCAGGAAGGGCAGGAAACCTAGTATCACCACCACCCTCCCACATGAGTGCATGTAATATACGGGAGCCAACAGAGGTGATAGTTGGACAGAGGAAAGAACTCCACATGAGGAAGAAGGCAGGGAGGTCCAGGAAAAATGAGCGCCTAGGAAGGGGGGTAGGCCTACGGCAACAAAGCAGAGAAGGGAGGAAGCTTCCTGGAGAGTCATGTGTGCCAATGCCCAGAGCCTCAGTAACAAGATGGTGGACCATAAGGCAGCCATGGCACTGTCAGACCTAGACATTGTGGCCCTTACAGTGACCTGGTGTAATGATAACCATGACTGGGAGATAACCATACCAGGCTATAATCTATACAGGAAGGACATAGCAGGCAGAAAGTGGGGAAGAGTGGCACTTTATGTGAAAGAGAGCATAAAAGACACAGAGATTCAAGGGGAGCATGAAGGGGGGAGAGATACTGTGGGTTACACTTGAAAAAAGAACAGGGACAGCCATCTGCACTGGGGTAATTTACAGACCACCAACCCAGGGGGAGGAGATGGATAAGGAGATGATGCCGACTATCCAAAGGATGGTGCACAAGGGTGAGGTAGTGCTGGTTGGTGACTTCAGTATTCCAGACATTGACTGGGGCCTACTAGCAGCTGTATCATCTAAGAGCAGGCTTGTTCTGGACTCCCTATAGGGAGCCTTCCTTATACAACTGGTCATGGAACCCACTTGGCAGTCAACAATACTGGACCTAGTGCTTGCAAACAGGGACAGTGTGACATGGCTCGCAGTATGGGAGAACCTGAAGAACAGTGACCACCAGACAGTGTGGTTTTATAAAACTGGAGAAACAGAACCCAGTCACACAAAAACATTTGGGAAAATAGGAAAATACTTGGAGGAAGCACTATCAGGATTAGGTAAGGAAGTAGGGGGTTGAAGAACAGAGGGTAGTATTCACAGCAGTGATAATAAGGGCAACACAATTATGTGTAAAACAGATTAGCAAGGGGAAATGGAAGAGGAGACCATGATGGTATTCAAAGGAGGTAGCAGAGAAAGTAAAAGCCAAAAAAGCTCATTCATACGGTACAAAAAGACACAGGCAGAAGAGGACAGGGAGAGGTACCAGGAGACACAAAGGGAGGCAGGTAGGGCAGTAGAGGAAGCCAAAGCACAAGCAGAGGGATACAATGTGAAATCTGTTGTTAGGGGGGATAAAACCTTTTTCAGGTATGTCAGTGAAAAAGGAAGACAAAGGGAGGGATAGTGAGGTTGAAAGGGGAGGATGGGAGTAGAGTGGAGGATGACAACAGCAAAGCAGTCATACAGAACAGATACTTCTGCTCAGTCTTTATGGAGAAAGAGGCAGGTAATGGGCCAGAAGGGAGTAGAAAGGACAGGCATGGCACAGAAATGGATACAAGTCTGTTTCCACAGGATAAGGTCCTAAAGGAACTGGAAGGAATGGGTCGATAAATCCATAGGGCCAAATGGAATACACCCCAGGGTGCAAGGAACACATGGAAGTCAGCTAACATAATGCCTGTCTTTAAAGCAGGGGATAAAACCCAAACATCCAACTACAGACCTATATCCATCCTTCCTCCTCTTTTGAAAGTACTTTGAAAGAATGGTCTTGGAGCAGCTTACTGAATACCTTGATAACCATAACCTACTCTGCCCGCAACAGCACGCCTTCTGTAAAAAGCACTCCACACTCACCACTATAGTTGATTATTCATCCCAACTATATAATGCCTTGGATAGTGGTCAGGCAGTTGGACCAGTCTTCATCAACCTCACAAAGGCTTTCAACTCTGTTAATCACAACCTCCTCCTAAGTCGCCTTCTGTCTACAGGTCTATCCCCAGATACAGTACTATGGTTTGGCAGCTACCTCTGTAACAGATCACGAGTCAAAATTGGTGATACCCTATCTGCTGCTAAGGAGGTGCACCTCAGGGTTCTGCAGGGGTCAATTCTCAGTCCTCTACTCTTTAGCCTCTTCATCAACTCCACCCCAATGGCTTGCTCAGCAAGCACAATTCTCTATGCTGATGATGCAGTGATGGCGCACTGACTGAATACTGGACACATAGGGTGGTGGTAAATGGCTGTCACTCTGCAGAGGGAAAGGTGATCAGTGGGGTTCCACAGAGATCAGTGCTGGGTCCAGTCCTCTTCAACATCTTTATCAATGACATAACAGAGGACCTAGAAAGGAGAATACGCCTGTTTGCTGATGACACAAAACTCTTCAACAGGGTGGACACACTGGAGGGTGTGGATAGAATGAGGTAAGATCTGCAGAAGCTTGAGTACTGGTCAAGGTAGTGGCAGTTGAGATTTAATGCAAAGAAATGTAAAATGATGCACATGGGGCACAAAAATCCAAAAATCACATATCAGCTGGGGGGGGGGTCTGTAAAATGTTCCAAACCCAAAACTCACATATCATCTGAGGGGGGGGATATAGAATGCTCCAAACAGGAAAGGGACCTGGAGTAATTATTTCTTATGACCTCAA
Organism: Neoceratodus forsteri; assembly: GCA_016271365.2. Classification (NCBI taxonomy): domain Eukaryota; kingdom Metazoa; phylum Chordata; order Ceratodontiformes; family Ceratodontidae; genus Neoceratodus; species Neoceratodus forsteri. The sequence continues at coordinate 64,909,932 of JADMNL010000025.1, read as the reverse complement.
AGTAGGGAGTCAGTGTGACAAGGCACTCAGAAAAGCTAACGGGATGCTGGGATGCATAGGCAGAGGTACTGTATCACCAGCAGGAAAAGGGAGGTCATAATTCCAATATATAAAACATTAGTGAGGTCACACCTCAAATAAAGTGTCCAGTTCTGGAGACCCTACCTTCAGAAGGACATAGACAGGGTGGAGGCAGTTCAGAGAAGGGCAACCAAGATGGTGCAAGGATTACATCACAAAACCTATGAGAACAAACAAAATACCTAAATATGTACTCATTGGAAGAGCGGAGGGAGGGGGGGGTATGATTGAGACATATAAATACCTCACGGGAAGAACAAGATGCAGGAAAACACAATTTTTCACAGAAACAAATGCACCAAGACTAGGGGATATGGGATGAAACTGGAGGAAAGGAGGTTCTGGGGAAATGTAAGGAAGTACATCTTCACAGAAAGGGGTAGTGGACAAATGGAATGCCCTGCTGGATGTGGTTGGGGGGCAGAAATAATTACAGGATTCAGGAATGCATGGTATAGGCATTGGGGGCCCCTGGTAGTCAGGCAAAGGGGACAATCTTGTCCTGGGGAAGTATGAAGAAGCACAGTTAAGTGCACATATGGGTAGACTAGGTGGGCCATAGACCTTTATCTGCCATCAACATCTATGTATCTATGTAAGATGAGGGACACACAAAAGACTCAATGTTATCATTCCATTGTTGGGGCTTGCAGCTAGTGTCCAGGCTGTGATTAATGGTACAGTGTTATTAAGTCACCAGCTTCCAGTGTCCTGAGCTTGTCTTTATATGCCGGGTGATGACTTGTTACACATTATTAAGACCAGTATCCCTCATTGCCCTGCATTTTGAGTGTTTCTAGCCAGCATTTCAGTTACAAAATACTAGGAAGTATACAAGGTCGGCCCTTTAGGTGGTGGGTTTTATACCACCCTCACCAGAGCTGCCTCTTCTCCTCTCCCAATGTCCCAATTCTATAATTTCCCTGGACACCACTACAGGCCAGATTCTGAAATGACTACTTATTAACCCATAGCTGCTGTTACTGGCAGGCATGGGGTCACCCAGCTCTTCCCTTTGAACTGTGCCAATCAGTGCCATCCATGCAGTCCCACCCTTATCCCACCCAGCATGTCCTTTCACTAAAAAACGATGCTTTGAAACATGCATGGTACAAAATAAAGTTTAACAAAATGTGTAATTTGAAAGGATAAAATGGGCATTCCTGGGGTACAAAGATCCTCCTAAATAAAACCAGAAGTGGTAGATCTGCATGCATGGTATTGTTTTTCCTGAGCTGATGCAAGAACTGTCACAAATGCATTCTGCAGGTCAGGCCCTCTGCTCCCACAGTGTCAACCTCCAAGTGCACTAGCAGGAACCAGTAACTAACAGGGTAACCCTCCTATCTGTTTTGGGCTCAAATCACCTACTAGCCTTGAGTTCTGGAGGGATTCAAACCATGAACCTTATGTTAGCACATCCAATTAACAGGTTCAGATGATATTCTCTTTGGGGGGATGCAATATAATCTTTTGCCCAAGGGCACCCAGCCAGGTATCCAAAATGAACCCTTACAACTATACATGAGACCTAGGTACATCCTTACATTTTTTAAGCAAGCTCAGTAACACAATCAAGCCTTTTAACAGCTGTCTGCCTAAAGACAGGTTCAGCATCATATGCAAAAGAAAACTGAGAAGACACACAGGCAGTATTTTAAAGAAAAGGTTGTTTACTAAAAAAAATTGTAAAACAGGTAAAATCAAACACAGAACAATTATATCACTAATCTTACGATCATATAAAAAAATAGAAAGTTGCAGAATATAACCTCCTACCACAAATGCTTAGTCTTTCATATTTAGATGTTACCTTTATAAGTGCTATTAAAAGTTCAGAGAATTACTTCTTTCTCTCAGAGTCCAGAAATAATATGTCACATATTCCCAGATGCATGTTTCATTTCAAACTCTTTCTCACCACCCCCTTCATGAAGTCACAGCTAGATCCTCCCATCTCTTCTTGACATAATTATCCACAAGGATGTATTTTATTTAATGTGAACATCAGCAAAATGCCATTCCCTAGATATGACAATCTCTGATCAAACATTTCTCTTTGAACTTAACAATCCCACACTCTGTCACTAATTCTCGGCTAGGTGCTAAAAATTAAAGACATCAGCCAAATGGCTTCTCTTCCTGCTACATCATAAATACATACATGGGAAGCAACTTCAAAAGCATGAGCAGGTTATAAAAGGTCATAAACTATCCCTCTGGAAGGAAGGCAGTTAATTAGATTCCACTGGTCTGTTTATAACATCCTGTTGTTTTCAGCACCACTGAAACCTCGGGTCAAAGGTCACTCACTCACTGCTGACTTGTGTGAGACCATCATAGACCATTTATTTATATTACTAATATTATACAATAATAATATAAGAGGGTTTATCATGTGACAAGGACAATGTTTAAAAAAATGCTATTATTATCAAGGCAGAGCATAATAGATCAATATATTTGTGCCTGGTGTGTGTGTGGTGTGTGTGTTTGTGTGTGTATATGTATATATGATATATATATATATATATATGTAGGGGCCCAGATATTCAAACTGTGCCAGGCTGTGGTGTAAGCCTGGGCACAGCGCAACTTGGCTGCGCAAGGGCGTTGACCGGGCAATATTCAACAGAGCTGCGCCACGGCTCAGCATTGTTGAATATCGCACCCTGGCCACCCGCAGTGCACATGGCGCAGTGGCACTGTGCCAGCGCAAGTGGCCAGAGTGGAGCAGGGGGATGCGCTAGCACAAGTTCCATTGCGCTAGGCGCAACAACCGCGATATTCAAAAGCGCACATGCAAATGGGGCCATAATGTATGCAAGGCACAAATGGGGCCATTTGCATGTCATTATTGCCCCATTTGCATGCAGGTGCACTGATCCCCGACGACTTGTGCCTGGCGCCCTGCCAGGCAGCAGCCGTCAGGGACCGACGCCCCCTGCAGTGCGGCAATGTGCCCCACAGCCCGATTGCGGGCATTAGTTAAATATAAAAGATTCCAATATAACTGGTGGTCCAGTGGACCACTGTCTGCCAATCGTGGGCATTGGTAAAATAAAATAAGAATCCTATATCCCTGGTGGTCCAGTGGACCACTGTCTGCCCGATCACGGGCTTAAGTAAAGAAATAAAAGAATCATATATCCCTGATGGTCTAGTGGACTGCTGTCTGCCCGATCATGGGCATTGGTAAAATAAAATAAGAATCCTATATCCCTGGTGGTCCAGTGGACCGCTGTCTGCCCGATCGCAGGCTTAAGTAAAGAAATAAAAGAATCCTATATCCCTGGTGGTTCAGTGGACCCCCCTCCTCACCTGCCCACTGATCCCCACTGCTGTGCTCCCCCTGGTCAGCGGCGGGTGGCAGCACCCCACCCGCCTGCCTCCCCGCCGCCTGCCGACTGACACCGTCAGTAGGGTTGTACGCCTATTGGTCCACAGTGTGAGCTAATGGGCATGCAACCTGTACCATACTACACATTCCAGATATGTGAAAGGATCCATTCACATATCTGGAATGTGTAGTACGGTACGGGCTGCATGCCAACTGGCTCATGCTGTGGACCAATGGGCATACAGCCCTACCGACGGTGTCAGTTGGCAGAAGGCGAGGTGGCAGGTGGGTGGGGTGCTGCCACCCGCCGCTGACCGGGAGGGGGTGGTGGGGATCAGTGGGTGGTGGGAGGGGTCCACTGGAGCACCAGGGATATAGGAGTCTTTATTTCTTTACTTAAGCCCACGATCGGCAGACAGCGTCCACTGGACCACCAGGATATTGGACTCCTTTTTTATTTTACTAATGCCTGTGATCAGGCTGACAGCGGTCCATGGGACCACCAGGGATATAGGAGTCTTAATTTGTTTTACTTAAGCCCGCGATCGAGCAGACAGCAGTCCACTGGACCACAAGGGATATTGGACCTTATTCTTTTTAACTGATGCCCGCGATCGGGCATTGGGGGGGCGCCACCACGGAGGTGCAGCCAGAGCTTGGGTAGCCACCCACAGGTGGCAGCTGCCGTGTTGCACCCTGCAGTACGGCAGCTCACCTGTGGGTGGCCGGCTGTTGCTCATTTTTTTGGGAGGAGCATCTTTGTGCAGCACAAGTAGGGGTTGCGCATGCATGGCTCAGCACATCCTGGGCTGAATATCGTGATGTGCAGAGTAAGCATGGGCACGCCCCCCCTACCTGCGCCTGCATACATTACTGATGCACTCCATCGCATCGAGATTTGTGCCAGGCACAATTCCTGTTTGAATATTGTGCTGGGACGCATCAGTGGGTTGCGCATGGTGCAACACTGTTGCACCATGTGCAACCCTTTTGAATATCTGGGCCAGGATATGCAATGGGTTCGAGTTAAATAAATGATTTATGTGCACAAGAGCAGTTTGACCTCGGGTAACCTCACGAGTGGCATAAGAGTGAGGTGTCCGAGGTTAAACTGCTCAAGTGTACATAAATCATTTATTTAATGAGTTTCCCATTGCATATTCAATTTATGCAATAGGGTTATAGTTGTTTGTTTAAAGTTTTTATTTTGTTTTTGTATTTTGTTTAGTTTTTGTGTGTGAAATATAGGGGATTTTTTGTACTCTGCCTTTTATCGCTGCGCAGCAAAGAGTGATTGACATGTGAGTACATTTGCAGCATGCAATTTCATTGGCCATGGTTTTGTTTGTGGGTGGGCTGATGATTTTTTTTTAAATGGCGGCTGTTTTTCCTTTAGCAAGGACGCAGTAGCGTTTTGAGTGAGATCCGTGGTGTGAACGAGTTTAATTTGGTGTGGTATTTTTGTATTTGCTGAAGTCGGAGGCTGAAGTAGTTATTATGTTTTTTTTAATTTGAGTCAGAAGTAGAAGCCACCATGTGGTTTGTACCGCATCGTCATCACGGTTTATGATTTCAGCCACAATCAGGAGAAAGCCGTAGATTATTTTAAATGTGGATCCAGTGGTGGTGTTTTTCCTTTGTGATTTCTGGAATGGTGGAGGAGATCGTGGACTGTGATGGAGGTGAGTGGAATGAGAGACGAAGAACAGTTTTAATGGAGTAAGTGGGATCAAGCAGTCAGCAAGTGCAGAATCGGGAGGCAGCTAGTTTTGTGAACATAGGAAGACAAAGGTGCTGTAACGATGTGAGGCAAGTTTTATAAAAAGAAACTATGAACATTTTACTGCAGTTTGGGTGTTTGTACTTAGTTAAAGTTTGGTTGGGGGGTGGTGGGTGGTTGGCTGGCTGGTGCTGTGTTGATGTCTTCCAGGTGGTGTGAAACTGGTTCACCTTTTGTTTTTAGGTTGTAGGTTTAGAAAGTAGTCCAGCACTGTATGTATAAATGGTCACTGTATGTATAAATGTATCTATACATACAGTGGCTCAGATAAACGCATTTATCACACTGAGTGTATGTCCACCCTATTGCATATATATATATATATATATATATATATATATATATATATATACATATATTTATAAAATGGGCAGGGAAACTGCTGATTATTTATTGGCTGCCCACCATCACATGACCGTGCTTATATCAGAGTGTGACCGCACACCTGCACTTTTGCCCCCACCAAAAACAATTTTGATATTTTATAAGCTAGATAAACCACTCTGACGTATGCGGTGTTGTCTGATATACACGCTTTGGGTAGTTGACTTATCGCCTCGGCCTTGTGTACAATGCACACCAAGGCGGTGTATATCAGAGCAGGACCACACCTCAGAGTGGTTTATCTAATATATATATATATATACTGTATATATATATATATATATATATATATATATATATATATATATATATTATGGGGTATGTGTGATTTTGTAATATATATATATATTTATCAACAGGTGTCAGGATAAAACCTGATAAATAACTTAAGTTATCTGAGTCAGTGTGTGGATAAATGGGTGATGACATAATCACTGTGTGGATAACTTCAAGTTATCCACATAGTGATTACCTCAACACCCATTTATCCACATAGTGACTGCGTCACTCCACCCCTCCCTGCCAGACACACACACATACACACACACTTGCCGGCACTATGTCCAGTTCACACACACCATCTCGGCAACCTCTGCCTGTTTGAGTGCAAGGTTGAGTGCCTGTTCCTCCTCCTCCTCCTTCTCCCCAACTGCTTGCCTCACTGCCACTCTGACAACCTGTCTCGCATCTTTCAAACTCCCACCACCTTCCTGCACAAACACAGGCATTTACTGTTCTACCTCTTGTTCCATTCTTTTCTCAGTACCCAGGTCAGTACCTCAGCTTCACATTTTGACTTCACCATGATGCAGCTTGTTCTCACAAGAACGACCTCTCCCACAGGTCCTGTTTCAGTATGCAGTTTTGGTCACTACTTCTGCAAACACCAGTGACATAATTTTTTTTAAATTACAAAACTCTAATCTCTCCGGAGCCATACCATAGCTATGTCACAATCACTCCAGAACTCATTTAGAATGTTCGACCTCAGTAGCAGTACTAACCATACTCAAATGCGAATAACTTAAAAACAAAAAGGATAGCATGGTACTGTGAGCATAAAAGTTGTTCAGCACAAAAGTATCTACAAAATGAATGGTGTTTCATTTACAGATACCTTATATATTTTTTTATAATTAGCAGAAAAGAGCAGAAAATGCAATTTTTCATTCACATTTTGACAAACATATGCAAAAAAAGATAATCAAAAGCAAATGTCCCTGCATTGACAGAAAGCATCCCTATTGCATAAATTAAATATACAATGGTGAGCTGTCAGATAAATCATTTAGCTACACGAGTGCTGTTTGACCTTGGGTAACCTCATGACTGAGGTACTGGTTGTGGACTGAGGTCATCGAATAGGGGGGTCGGGTGTTGGTGCGCCCTCTGGAATTTTTCTTGGTGGTGTCTCACTCCCGACCTCTGAATGGGTGCGTAACCTGGGTGTAGTTTTTGATAATGGACTGACCCTACATTCTCAGGTGTCAGCTGTTGTCAAAACTTCCTTTTATCATCTTAGGAATATCGCCAGGATTAAGCAACTGGTTCTGTCCAATGACCTTCCTACCTTGGTCCATGCCTTTGTGTCCTCACACTTGGATTACTGCAACTCCCTTTATCTAGGGCTTTCTGGGGTTGAAATCCATCGCTTGCAGCAGGTGCAGAACACGGCAGCATGGCTTTTGACAGGATCTTCGCGATCCTGCCATATTACCCCGGTGCTGTGCGAGCTGCACTGGTTGCCAGTACAGTAGCGGATCACCTTTAAAGTCAGCTTACTGACTTTCAAAGTTCTACATGGACAGGGCCCGGACTATCTGAAAGAGCTTCTGGTTCCCTACTGCCCTGGTCAATCGCTCCGCTTGGCTGACGAGAGGTTGTTAGAGATTCCGAGGGTGAATGTGAAGTCATCTGGTTGTAGAACTTTTGCGTATGCAGCCCCCACCCTTTGGAATTCCCTACCTTGCCAGTTACGGGAGTGTGCAACAGTGGAGGAATTTAAGCATGGTTTAAAAACCTACCTGTGGGAAAAAAAGCTTTTATAGGTAATTGAAAGGAGCATTTGTCGTAAAGGTATCTGATTTTAACTGTATTAATCTGTTATTTGTTGTTGTATATCTTGTTTTTACATTGTTAGGTGCCTTGGCATTGGAAAGGTGCCACACAAATAAATGTATTATTATTATCATATATATATATATATATATATATATATATATATATATATATATATGGGAGCACGACAATACGCTCCTGACAATTCGCTGCATGACATTTCGCTCCCGACAGTTCATCCTCAAGTCACTTCGCTCCATTACCAACCTGCTCCTGTCAAATACGCTCCCTGTTGTGTAAATAAAAATTATTAGCACCAGCTCACTTCCCTGCTCCCTGTGTGTACAACAAAACAAATTAATTCAGCACCAGTGGGATATTAGTAGCACTAGCAGCAGTAAACTAAACAAAATAAATGAAATTTATTATTAGCACCACCTCACTTGTAATGTATTGTTAGCAGGAATTAAATAAATATGCTCACAGCAATATGAAAAGCTTTCCTTACCTTGCATTTTCCATCAGTTGTTCATTCCATGTTGCATTCCTTAAAATTCATAATCTTCATTAAATAAATATCGTACAGCAGGAAATTGATAGGTACATCACCAGAATCCTGCTTGTAAGTTTTATAGTTTTCTGGCACTACAAACTCCATAAGGTCTTTTGGGTTTGGCGGTGCGCCATGAACACGGACCCTCTGTATCGTGCACTTGTGATGAGTGTAAATAAAATTACACTCATCGACCAGCTTCTTTTGTCTCTTTGAGGTAAGAAAGCGGCAAGCCATACTAGCAAGAGATAAGAACTAAGCAAATCTGAGGGTAGCAGGGAGCAGGATTAAAAGGATTTAACTAATTGTCAGTTGACTGGGAACATTGGGAACATTGGGAACATTGCAATTTAGTAATTACAGTGCTTCTGTAGCTGCCACATTACTGTCACATTACAGTTGATTGAAGCTCAAACAATCAAGCAATTACATCGATCACGTCTGCTAAGGCTGCATGTAATACATGGACTGTCACAGCGGTAGTGAATTGGTGAAGGAGTGAGTTAGAATGGGTGCGAGTTTAATGGAAGTGAGTTGTCAGGAGTGAATCTGGAGGGAGCGAACTGATGGGAGCGAGTTGTCATGTACATATATATATATATATATATATATATATATATAAAACAAATGTTGCAAAGTTTTCTATTTCCCAAGCCCCCTAGGCTTCTCTGGCCCCTTTCCCAAAGAAATCCTAGATCTGCTCTTCACCCTTCCTGACACTGTATGAAAACCTCCAGAAGTGCAGGTCTCTGGTTGATCACAGGGTGGGGCTGAGAATGTCTTTCTCTGGTTGAGTCTGTTCATTGCCATGTGGATGGGGTGAGAGTGTGGTGAGCTGCATGATGATGTTGGCTATCGAGTGTGCTGCTGTGGAATCCTCTGGTTCAATGGGGGAGGGAGTACAGAAAGAGGAAGAGGATGCCGTGGTACAAAACAATGGGGGTCGGGACACTGTGTGTGATTGTATGGCAGTCTCTTTTTTTTTCTAGGGCAGAAAGCAATGTGTGAGCAGGATAAATGTGAATAATTTGAGTATTTCTTTTTTTTTCAATGTAATGTATTTTTTGAATTTGAAGTATACAGACATCACAGAACCAACTACTCAGAATACAAAGATATTATGTAAACATTATCAACAACAGTAAACAGTATAGGTAAACAAGAACACAACCAACATCCCAATTCTCTTCCACCCACCCTATGCTCATCCATAGCCCCCGTCCCCTGAGTCCACCCAAATCCAGAGAACCACCAAGACACAAGGGGGACATATCATAGAAAGGTACAACAGAAGCCAAAGAAAAGAAAAGAGAGGGCTCAGAAAAGAGAGGGGGAGGGAGGGAGGGAGGGAGGGAACCTCTATGGATGGTCCAGTATATGAGCCTGGGGCTCCCTTCGGGGAAGTTTAGAGGTCTCTTAGATAAGAGCTTCCAGTGGATCCCAGAAGTCCAAGTACCACTCAGGCATCTCCTTCCACTTGACAATGTGTTTCTCCATTGCCAGGGCTTGAAGAAGTTCCTGTCACCATTCATAAAGCGATGGAATACAGTCATCTTTCTAATGACGAAGGATGACCAGTTTGGCAGTGATGGCAATTAAAGAGAGATAAGCCTTATGGGGCCCAAAGAGCTCATCTGGGAAATTACCAATTAAGCGTAGTTGAGGGGTGAAGAAACAATCCAGGGACAGCAAGGAATTAAGGGAGTTACGAATACAGGACCAACATGGAGTCACCTTAGGGCAATCCCACAATATGTGTTGGAGGGAGCCCACCCCAGTTCCACACCTGGAAGAGTATTTCTTGACTTGCATTTTCCTGTATGAGTGATCAAAACTCACCACTATAATTGTGGACTAGTACAACCATCTTCAGGCTAGTGCAACTTTGAATAGACTTGTCTGACCAGTTAATGCAAAAAAAGATTAAGGTTGATCCCTGACTTTATGAATTTAACAAATAGTTTAGATCAGAGTCTGGCAACACAGACTGATAGATTTTGCATGAAAATTGCTGATTTAACATGAAAACAAGTGATTTATTTTGCAAGAAATTTGTCATATTTTGAGTGGATTTTGTTTGATTTCACGAATACAAAAAAAAGACCCTCTGTGTCCTGTTGCCCAGCCAATTACCCTCCCACCGCACTACTGTGCTGCTCACTTCCATATTCCCCAGTTTTTTTAATAGCTTTTTGTGCCACAGGGTCAAAGACCTTGCTGAAGTCCAGGTAGGCCACGTCCACTGTCCTCCCATGATCCACCTCCCTTGTTACCTAGTTGAAAACTTCAGTGAGGTTGGTTTGGCATGACCTCCCCGACTGAAACCATGCCACCTTGGGTCCTGTAGTCTGTTGGCAACCAGACGTTCCACAAATCTCCTTCAGTAGTGCTTCCATGATCTTCCCCACTACCGAGGTCAGGCTGACTAGTCTGCAGTTCTCTGCTTCCTCTTTGTTCCCACTCTTGTATAAGGGGAGTACTTTGGCTGTCCTGCAATCATTGGGAACCTCCCCTGTTTCCAGTGATTGGCTAAACAGGATTGCCAGAGGTTCAGCCACCACCTCTCCTAGTTCCTTTAGGAACTTAGTGTGTACCCCATCTGGCCCCATTGCTTTATTGACTCTTATTCCTTGCAATTCCTTTAGGACCCTTTCCCGTTTAAAGGGATTTGTGTCCATTTCTGCACCCTGCCCACCCCTTGTACTTCTTTCAGGCCCATTACCCTCCTCTTCCTCAGTAAAGACTGAGCAGAAATACCTGTTGAGTATGTCAGCTTTACTGTTGTCGTCCTTCACAATGCCTCTGTCTCCCCTTCAGTCTCATTTTCCCTCCCTTTGCCTTTCTATTTTCACTTATGTACCTGTAAAAGGTTTTGTCCCTTCTACCCACTAATTTTGTCATGCGTTCTTCTGTGTGAGCTTTGGCTTTGTTTACTGACGTCCCTGCCTCCCTTTGCTTCTCCTGGTACTTCTCCCTATCCCCCTCTGCCTGCATCATTTTGTATTGCCTGAATGTGATCCTTTTGCTCTGTCATGTATTGTACCCACAATGCTTCACTATGCAAATTAGTATACAGGCTATTATATTTCTGTGCTCACTGCAGAAATAGGACACTACATCTCTCAGTATACAAGTCTTGTAGCCAGATACAGTATGCACAATGCATTGTTGTGAAAATAAACATATAAAAGGTTATATTGTTGACACCACTACAGAAATATAAGACAGTATCTCACAGTAAGGAAATTGGAAAACAGCTTCTTGTTTTACCCACAGTGCCTTGCTATGAAAATTTACATATTATGTGCTCACCACTACCAACATTTGGGACTGTACTGCTTAATAAGGCATTGTTAAGTCAATGTTATAAATTACCCAGAATTTCTTGTTGCTGTATGTATAACACTGACAGCTTCCTGGTATGACATCATTCTGGAGGTGTGGCTACACATAGAAAAACTGGAGGAGAAAGCGCTGATAAAATATAAACAAAAAATGACTATGACAGATTTTTTTACAAAACAAATTGCAACTTCAACATCTGAAGCATGTCTGGCAATGGCATACTATATGTAAAAGGCATTTGGGCAACCTTCAGCATTTATTTATATATTCAAGTTTTCAAGATCCAAAAGACCCCTACATCAAGTCCTTAAACAGGAATTACTTTTAACCTGCAAGCAAGTAGATCAAACGAGGCAGATACAAGCAAGGCAGCTGCTCTAATAATTTTGTGGCAAATCCAAAAAAGATAACATCAACTAACACAGAGCAAACACACCACTGTTTTTTCCGAATGATGGGCGTCTTCAGGGGTGGAGTTCGCTGCAATTTATCCCTTCAAATACTGCAACAGTGTTAGTGGAATACATGGTGATATGGCATTTAAGAGAGATCTCCTTTAATTCACTGTCTATGTTTTCTGCTTTTTCAATCATTACAGTGTGCAATGTGAAAAGTGCAAAGACACTTGTGCAGTAAAAAATAAAACTAACCATAGAAGGAGAAACAGTGCAGCAGGGAGAAGTTCTAAATATTAATCTCTAACGTAGGCTGTATGGCTAAGCAAGATCATCTTTGTCAGGTGCATATGTGACAAGATTCTAACCTTAAGTGTTATGCCAAAATGTAATAAATATAGTGTCCCAGAAACTACAGATTCAAAATGCAAACATGCACCACAAATAATTCAGAAAAACTGAAGTTGTTTGCCTGGGTGTATCTGACACTGCCCTTCCCTAGTTTGAAAGCTATTTGTCTTATAGGCAACCATGCATTAAGTGTGGACCCCCTCTCTCTCGGTCTCTGCCACTGTCACAGTTGGTGTCCCACAAGGCTCTATACTTGAGCCTCTCAAACTCTCCATTTCTCCCCACATATTAATTCAGTACACCACTGTCTCTCATATCTGATGGAATATTACGTATCCCACTATATGTAACTAATTCTGTGTCACCCCTGAAAAAGGAACTCCATTGTCTCAGTGGGCCAACCTGGTCCCCAAAATTCAAATAAATAAATAAATATAGCATGCAGATCCTATATGCAGATGACCTTGCGTTCTTCTCTAGTGCCCATAAAGTCTCTGAACTCAGTATGAAACTGTCATCAGACTTACAGACTGTTCAAAAATGGCTTCATGAGAACAGACTTCTTACAAAAGCTATGAAGTCTCAGGACATGCTGTTTGGAACTAACCCGCACCTCCCCCATCTAAATAGTAGCTCAACCCCACTATCTCTGACATGTGGTGATGATACTCCCATCACACTAACATATGAATATGCCAGCAGAAACAGACCACCCGGTCTTCTAAGTCTGCTCGAGTATGCACCTAGCACCCCTAGCTTGCAGCTGCCCACCCCTCTCCTTTCTCATCCCACTGCTACCCTCCTCCCCACCCTCACTCTCCCCTGTTCCCTGTCCCATGCCCTTTGAAAGCTGTTCACAGATTTACATGATACCATCCATTCTGGTAGTGCATTCCATTTTGCTACCACCTTCTCCATGAAACAGTGTCCCCTCATTTCCCTCCTAAATCTTCCCCCCTCTATTCTTAGTCCATGCCCCCTGGTATCCCCTTAGCTTAAAGACCCCATCTGCCCCATCCCTATTGATTCCCCTCAGATACTTGAATGTCTCTATCATGTCCCCCCATCCCTTCTATCCTCCAGGGTGGTGCACCCCTTTTTGTCTGCACCCCAATGGTGAAACAGGAAAAAAGATCATTATGGCGATATTCACAGTAATGGTCCTTTTTCCATGTTTCACCTTCCCCCAGTGTTCCGGCCCTTCCTGGACAAACTCCGACCTGGAGTGGGAATCCTAAAGTCCAGGGGGTGCGGGGAGCAGAGCCCACCACATGTTGGGTGGGGGGCACAGCCCCCCACAGAAAACACCCTTAAAACAGGCAGCACAATACCTGCATCGGTATTGTGCCATTGCTGTGGGGGAGGTTGGCACTGTCGCTGTCGACCAAACTTGGTGCTTCCCCTACAGGGTGTACATATTCAGGTCTCCCAGCCTGCTCTCATAGTCTCTCCACTCCATTCCACATATTATCTTTGTTGCCCTAATCTGCACCCCCTCTAGTAGCCTGATATCACGCTTCAGGTATGACCTGCAAAACTGCACTCAACACTCCAAGTGTAGCCTTACCAGCGACCTGTAGAGGGGCAAGATCACCTCTCTTCACCTGGATGAAAACCCCCGCACTATGCATCCCAGCATTTTGTTCATTTTTGCAGCCACTCTCCTGCACTGGGCAGTGTTGTTCATGGTCCCTGTTACCATTACCCCTAGGTGCTTCTCCTCCTCAGTGATCTCCAGCTTAACCCCCCCCCAGCCAGTATTCTCTCCTTGGGTTCTTCACCTCGAAGTGCATAACCTTACACTTTTTTGCATTGAACACCAGCTGCCACCTCTCTGACCATTCCTCTAGCTTGCTTAGGTCCCTGCAGCTGCTTCCATCCCTCCTCTCCATTCACCACTGCTCTAATTTTGATGTCATCTGTGAACAGACTTACCTTGCTCACCACCCCATGTGCAACGTCTGATATGAAGAGCCCAAATAATACTGGTTCCAGGACAGAGCCCTGTGGCACCCTGCTCATCACTGGCATCAGAGTTGAGACCTCCCCTTCCCACCACCACCTGTTGCAGCCTCCCACTCAGCCAGCTTATAATCCAGTACGTCATTTTTGCCCCTACCCCTACACCAGTTAGCTTCCTCCAAGTTGCCCATGAGGCACCAAATCGAAGGCCTTGCTGAAGTCTAAGTAAAGAACATCCACCACATGACCCTTATCCAGCTCACCTGCCACCCAGTCATAATACTGTATCAGGATGGTTTGACAAGACTTCCCCAAAATGAACTCATGCTGCCTCACATCCTGGAGGCTGTTGTCCTCCAGGTACAACACCAGTCTTTCCTTCAGTATCATTTCCATGAGTTTGCACAGTATGGAGGGAAGAATTACCAGATGATTATCACTGGTTCATCCCTTGGTCTGCTCTTGTGTAACGGTACTACATGTGCTTTCCTCCAGTCCAGTGGCATACATCCTGACTCCAGTGAGGTGCTGTACAGATCCGCCAGTGGCTCTGTCAACACCTCTGCCATCTCCCTTAGCACCCTGGGGTGGATACCATCTGTCCCTGGTGCCTTGTCTACCTTCAGTGCCTTCAGTCCCACTAGGATGCTAGCTCCCTCAATTCTTCCATCTGTCACCTCCTCTGCCCCTGTCCCCACCCTCCCAGCCCATGGTGGTAGAAGTCCACCCTTTTCATCCGTGAACACTGAGCAAAGTATTCATTCAGTGCTTCCACCTGTTCCTCTCTCTTTTCTGTTCACTCCCCACCCTTTTTTATCCTCACTTTTGTCTCCTTTCACTTCCTTTTCTCCCTGATGTATCTAAATATCTAAAAAAGTCTCCCTTCCCCCCATAAATTCCCTGTGCTAATCTCAGCTCCCTATGGGCCTTGGCTTCTCTCACTTTTCTTGTCACCTCCCTGAACCATCTTGCATACTCCTTCTTGTCCATTTCCTTCCCCATCCTCCTATACCTCTGGTGCGCCTCTCGGTTTGCCCTCACCACCTCCACTACCTCGCTGTTCAACCAGCATGGTTTCCTTGCTCTGCTCCTCTTACTCTGTGTCTTAGTGAAGGCTTCTGTTGCCTCTGTAATCCCCGGTTTAATATCCCATTACTACTCCACACCCATCTCCTGCCTTATGCCCTCCAGTTTCCCTTTCAGTACTTCCCGCATCCTCCCAAAGTCCACCCCCCCTGAAGTTTTCCACCCGGGTTACTGATTTCTTGGGCTCCCCGCACATCGTGATATTAAACCACACCGTTTGGTGATCACTTTGGGCTAGTGGGTCCTCCATCATTATTTCCCTTACTGCCTCCCCATTCGATAATACCAGCACTACAGTGTTCTTTAGCCTGGTAGGTACACTGACAAACTGTGTCAGGAGACCCTTCTGGATTGCATCCAGGGGCACTTGCTTCCTAGCACTGGAGGTGACTGGAATGCTCCAGGAAACCCCCAGCAAGTTGAAATCCCCCACAACGACCACCTTCCCTTTCCTACATACCTTTCTGATTTGTCCCACTAATTCCCTGTCAAGCTCCTTAGACTGGGACGGAGGCCTGTATACCACCCCAAACCTCAGTTTCCTACCCCTTGAATCTAGGAGCTGCAGCTATATTGCCTCTGTTCTCCTTTCCTCCCCCTCGTCCCTTGTGCATTTGATCTCCTCCCTCACATAGGCTGCTACTCCACTTCCTTCCACTCCTTACGGTCCTTCCTGTATAATTTGTACCCTGGGATTGCCAGATCCCAGTCCCGGAGCTCAGTTGCCCACGTTTCTATGATAGCTGCAAAATCCAGCCTCCACACTGCCAAGAGTGCCTGTATCTCAGCTGATTTGTTGCCTAAGCTTCTCGCACTCAGCAAGAGCACCCTCCATCCTGCCCCCTTCCCTTCATCGCTCTCCATCTCCTCCCTTCTACTCCCTCCCTTTTCAGCCACCCCAAGTCCTTCCCTGCTAACCTGGGGGGTAGGTTGTGACTCCACTCTATCGGATCACAGTCCTCCCTCCTTTAAGTACTTTGGTATTATGCCTTACACCTCCCTCAGCTTCTCCCTGGGCTTTTCACTCCATGTGGCATCCACCTGTAAAGCAGTTAATACTAGATTAGGGTTATCCTACAAGGCTACCCACTACCTATCTCTCCTAGAGCCCATTTTGCAATAGCCTGGGGCATTCCACTGCCCAAACTTACCTATGGTTTGCCTGTCTTTTCAGTAGCCTCTAAAACTATCTTAAAACAAGCATTTGTCAATGCTAAATGTTTATTTGTAGTGTTTGGTACTGGCTTCAGAGGAGTGAGGAGGCAGCAGTGACAGTGGCAGGTGCCACATGGTGGAAGGAGCACTATAAATGCAGTAACGAGCTGCTAGTCAGTGAGGCCACCCCTGCTGGCCTTAGAGGACTGGGGGGAGAGAGAGAGAGAGACAGATAGTGTGCCGGGTGGCAGGAGCTGCCAATCAGTGAGCTGCATGGCTAATGTAGAAGACATGGGGGCAGAGGAGCAAGGACTGGGGAGAGAGAGAGAGAGAGAGAGAGAGTGTGGTGGGTGACAGGAGGCGATGATAACCATAGCTCCAGCCATGTTTATTAGTGTCAATTGTAATATGGATGGCCAGAGTTATGGCTATAGAAAGAAATGAAGCACTCTGTCATTGGAGTGGTTCATTTCTTTCAACTGCAGAACATGCCAGGTCAGCAAGCAGAAGTACTGTCATGACCAGAGTGCCTCGTCATTGGTCCACACTGCCAAGCCCATTGCAGTTTCAGCTGTAATTAGCTTGGAAGTGACACACTTCTAAAATGCCGTTAGTTCATTCAGGCCCTGAGCACCCATGCTCCGCCATGCTCCTTACTTTCATGTGGCAGTGCACGGTCCTTTGGACCCTGCACACCCATCCCTCCACAGATGCATGACCAAATTATAAGCAGTCATCTTATTATCCCAGCACATGTGTACGGTAGACAAAATGTTCAAATCCATGCCAAAACATAATAGAAACATAGAAGTTGATGGTAGATAAGGACCGTAAGGCCCATCCAGTCTGCCCATTTCTTTTTCTACCTTATGAATGGGCCATCGGCCTTTGCTCTGTCAATGGCCTACCTATTCATACTTTTCTGTATTGCTCCCTTATGCCTGTCCCATTCCTGTTTGAAACCCTGCACTGTAGTCATATCCACCACTTCCTGAGGTAGGCTGTTCCATGTATCCACCACCCTTTCTGAGCGCATTTAGAA
The DNA here is from genome assembly GCA_016271365.2 of Neoceratodus forsteri. Taxonomy (NCBI): domain Eukaryota; kingdom Metazoa; phylum Chordata; order Ceratodontiformes; family Ceratodontidae; genus Neoceratodus; species Neoceratodus forsteri. The sequence continues at coordinate 64,892,400 of JADMNL010000025.1, read as the reverse complement.
TGCCATGCCACGACACAAGTGGAAACACACATTTTGGACAGGATTTGAAAAATAACAGCTGTGACATACATAAGCTCGGGTAATAAGAAGGGTAAGTTGCAAATCTAGGAAGAAAATATGTAAGATTTCTACAGTTACAAGAGTGCGTAATGAAATTATAACAAATGGGCATAGGTTTGTCATTTTTTCAAATTTTGACCCAAATTTTGAACATAGTCTTCTTATCAACCCACCTCATGAACCCCATGGGTGAAAAGTTTTAAATCCATGGGAAAATGCCATTCGGCATCACCGGTGTGAAAACACATTCAGGGCAGGATGTTGAAAATAACAGTTATACTGTTCATGAGGTGGTGTGATAAAATGACTATATTGAAAATTTGGAGTGAAAATATTGAAAATAACCAAAGTGACACACATGAGTTGGAAATTGTCAATGAACATGTGTAACTATGCCATTTTTAGAAGTGTTTTCACAAATTTTCAAAATGTCCTTTTTGGACCCCACTTCATGAACACTGCCAATGTCATTTTGTTCATTGTTCTCAAAAGATGATTTCACCCAGCAACTGTGCCATTCTGCACCACAGTGCAAAAACATATTTCAGGCAGGATGAGAAGATTGACATCTACACTGTTCATGAGGTGGTGGGAAAAATGGCAATGTTGAAAATTTGGAGTGAAAGTATTAAAAACTGCTGAAGTTATGAGCGTGCATAAAAAAACATTTCAATGACTGCATGTACCTCAGGCAGTTTTTGGTATTTGAGCATCAAATTTTCAACAGGGGTTGGTGACCTTTTTAGAAGACAATGGTCTCCAAGATGATCATCAACACAGTTTTGTCTTGAGCAGATCCTGCCAGACATACTTAGTAGAGTACTGTGACTGGGTGACCAGGGAACTGGACAGAGGCCATGCAGTGGACGTCCTGTATTTGGACTTCACCAAGGCCTTTGGCTCAGTGCCTCATAGGAGGCTGAGGGGAAACTGGAATACATAGGGGTGGGAACAAAAATGGTCAATTGGATCACCAACTGGCTATGGACCAGGCAGCAAAGGGTGGTGGTGGGAACTCTCATCACCAAGTGATGTTATGAGTGGGGTACCCCATGGATTGGTACTGGGACCGGTGCTGTTTGAGATAGTCATAGACGATATCTCAAATGGGATCTGAAGTAGGTTCAGTCTGTTTGCAGATGATACTAAGATCAGAGCTGTGGTAGATGACATAGAGGAGTGGAGCTGGTTGCAGAAGGACCTGACCAAACTACTGGAGTGGTCAGAAACATGGCAGTTGAGGTTTAACACCAAGAAGTGCAAGGTTCTGCACTTCAGAGCAAGGAACCAAGAGAGGAAATATCAGTTGGGAGAGGTACTGTTGGAAAGCACCGGGGAGGAAAAGGATCTAAGGGTACTTCTTAGTGCAATTGGTCCACAAGCCTACTAGGGAGGGTAGGACTCTGGACCTGGTATTAACAAATGGGGAGGCTGTAAGGGATCTGGGAGTAGAGGACCCTTGGCTGGGAGTGACCATAATACAGTGTGGTTCACACTCAATATGGGAAGGGTAACATGAGGAACAGGTACAAGGGTGATCGCTTTTAAAGGACAGGACTTTAAAAGATGAGGGACATTTTGGTTGAGCATCTGGTGGGAATTCAGACTTGCATGAATGCCAGCCAAAAAATGGAATATCATTAAGAAAGGGCTGGCAGAGGTTACTGAGACCAGAACCAGGACACGGAGCAAGAAGGGGAGATCAAAGAAACTGAGCTGGCTAACTTGGGAGGTCATGGAAGCAGTGAGGGCCAAGAGAAAAGCATTCCAGAGGCTTAGGAAATCAGGAGGGCAAGGGGACAAAGATGAGTACATGAAGAAGTCCAGGGAGGCTACCAGGCTAGTGAGAGCAGCTAAGGCTTCCAGAAAGCTGAGACTGGCAAAGGGAATCAAGAAAGGGGAAAAGGGCTTCTTCAGATACATTGGTGAGAGAAGAAGAAACAAAGACCAGATTGTGAGGATTAAGAAAGATGGGGGGGTAGGTGGAGAAGGGGAAGGACCAGGCAGAGGCACAAATGAGTACTTCTGCTCTGTGTTCATGAAGGAAAGGGGGGGCAGATACCCCATGGGAAAGGGGAAGTGGGCAGAGGGAGGGTGGGGCATCTGATATCAGAATTACAGAGGACATGGTGTTGGAGGGACTAAGGGTACTGAAGGTGGACAAGGCTCCAGGGCTGGAAGGCATTCACCCTAGGGTACTTAGGGAGCTAGTGGAGATCCTGGCAAGACCACTGACAGACCTGTTCAGTACATCACTGGACACAGGATGCATGCCACAAGACTGGAGGATGGCCCATGGGGTGTCCATTCACAAAAGTGGCCCAAAGGATGATCTAGGCAACTACGGACAGGTGAGTCCCACTTCAATCATGGGGAAACTCTTGGGGTTAATCCTAAAGGAGAGACTGGTGACCTTTCTGGAGGGCAATGGGCCCCAAGATGGCCATCAGCAAGATTTTGTATCTGGCAGATCCTGCCAGACAACCTAGTCAAGTACTATGACTGGGTTACCCAGGAAATAAACTGGGGCCATGCAGTGGATGTCCTGTATTTGGACTTCAGCAAGACCTTTGACTCAATGCCACATGGGAGGCTGGGGGAAAACTGGAATACATTGGGGTGGGGAGAAAAATGGTCAACTGGATCACCAACTGGCTGAGAGGTAGGCAGCAAAGGGGGGGTGGTGGTGGTGGTGAGCCTCTTGTCACCAAGGGACATTACGAGTGGTGTGCCCCAGGGTTCAGTACTGGGACCAGTGCTGTTCGGGATATTCATATCCAATATCTCAAATGGGATCTGGAGTAGGATCAGTCTGTTTGCAGATGATACTAAGATCGGTGCAGTGGTAGAAGACATAGAGGGGTGGAGGGGGCTGCAGGAAGACCTGACCAAACTATAAGAATGGTCAGAGATATGGCAGTTGGTGTTCAATGCCAAGAAGTGCAAGGTACTGCACTTCGAAGCAAGGAACCAGGGGTGGAAATATCAGTTGGTAGGGGTACAGTTCGTAAGCACAGTGGAGGAATAGGATCTAGAGGTACTAATAACGGGTAGTATGAACCACTCAACTGAGTGCTGGAAGGTGGCTGCAATGGCAAACAAGATGCTGGGGTGCATAGCAAGGGGAATCTCCTCCAGGCACAGAAAAGTGATCCTACCCCTGTAACAGGTCACTGGTCAGGCCTTACCTGGAATACTGCGTGCAGTACTGGGGTCCATTCCTGAAGAAGAACATCAGATTGCTGGAGGGGGTGCAGTGTAGGGCAACCAAGATGATGCAGGGACTTGAGGGTAAATCCTATGAGAAGAATCTAGGAGAGCTGAAAATGTATTCCCTGGAAGAAAGGAGGGATAGTGGGGATATGATTGAAATCGTTAAATACCTAAAGGGTATTAACAGGATTAATACAGAAGGGATCCTTCAGAGCAGATGGGGGAAGGACACAAGAGGGCATCAGCTGAGATTGGAGGGGGAGATTCAGGAGGGAAATCAGGAGACACTTTTTCACAGAAAGGGTGGTAGATAAGTGGAACACTCTGCCCGAGGAAGTGGTATTGTGTAGAATGGTGGGAGGATTTAAGAGAGGGTGGGACAGAGTGAGGGGGGAGTAGTTAGTAGGAGGGAGGTGAGGGTGGGTCAAATGCAAGTTGAGGGGCTAGCTGCACAATTGGGCAGACTCAATAGACTGTGAGGCCTGTTTCTGCTGGCATTTCATATGTTCATATGTACTAATAACAGGGAGTATGAACCACTCAGCTCAGTGCAGGAAGGCAGCTGCAAAAGCAAACAGATGCTGGGGTGCAAAGTGAGGGGAATTTCCTCCAGGTACAGAGAGGTAATCCTTCCCCCTGTACAGGTCACTGATCAGGCAGCACCTGGAATACTGCATACAGTACTGGCGTCCGTTCCTGAAAAAATACATCAGTTTGCTGGAGGGGGTGCAGTGTAGGGCAATGAAGATGACCCAGGGACTGGAGGGAAAATCCTATGAGGAGAGGCTGAGACAGCTGAACATGTATTCCCTGCAGGACAAGAGGGACGAGGGGATATGATTGAAACCTTTAAATACTTAAAGGGAATAAACAAGGCTAGTATGGAAGGGATCCTTCAGATCAAAAGGGGGGGAACACGAGAGGGCATCGCCTGAGAGTTTAGGGTTGGAGATTCAGGAGGAAAATCAGGAGACACTTTTTCACAGAAAGGGTGGTGGACAAGTGGAATACTCTGCCTGAAGAAGTGGTATCATATAAAATGGTGGGAGATTTAAGAGGTGGTGGGACAGAGTGAGGCGTGGTTGTTAAGAGGAGGGAGGGAGGGGTGGGCAGCTGCGTTAGATAGCTGCACAATTCAGCAGATGCGATAAACCATGAGGCATGTTTCTGCTGGTATTTCATATGTGTGTATATTTTAGGACCCCACCTCATGAAAAAGTGGCACTGTTGTTTCATTACTCAGTCCCAAAAGGTGATTCTGTACAGTGATCGTGAAATCACTTTTTGGGATGGAGTAACCAAATGACAGTGCCAGTGTTTATAAGGTGGGGTCCCAAAAAGCTCATGATGAAAGTTTGATGCAAAAATACCTAAAAATGGACAAGATATCAACATAAGTTCAAAACGCCATTGACAGCCATTATACGGAAATTACCTTGATTCTTCAGTTCACAGTTCAGCTTGGAAGTGTGTCCCAGTTCACAGAAGATGCAAGTTGATGATCTCCAGTGGTAAGTATAGGGCAAGGGGAGTGTGGGGTGGTGGGTTGCTCAATGTGAGGGTCAGGATGTTGGAGAAGGACAGACAGAATGATGAGGGACCATTTTTCTTTTTGCAGAGCAGAAAAAAAACGACGTTGGGGGAATGTTTTCTTTTTTTTTTTTTTCAGGGGAAAAATCTTTTGGGGACACTTTGAGTGGGCTCCCCAGTGTTCCAGACATTTGGGGGGTATGTTACAGTGTTGACATGGGGATTGGGCACCTCGATGCTGGCAATTACAAAGACATTTTTTTGGGTGCACTTGGAGTAGGCTCCCCAGTGTCCTACACTGGTGGTTGCGGGGGACATGACTCACGAATTAGTAAAGCTGCACTGCAGAGGCGTGAGGATGGGGAGAGAGAGAGAATGAGCAGGAGCTGCAAATACTGTAAATGAAGCCACACTGTGGCTATTTTAGAAATGATGGGGAGGGCACGGAAGCGAGGACCAGGGGGAGAGAGAGAGAGTTTGGTGGGCCTTAACTCTGGCCATGTGCATCACAGTCAAGTATAATGCCGATAATAGCTACAGAAAGAAAATGAAGTGCTCCTACTGGCGTGGTTCATTTCTTTCAAGTAAAGGATGCATCACATCAGCAAAACAGAACTACTGTCATGACCAGAGCACCTGGTCTTTGGTGTACACTGCCAAGCCCATTGCAGTTTCAGCTGTAACTGATTTGGCAGTGATATACCTCTAAAATGCCATACAGTCCCAAGACATTCCTTGTGCAAGCAAAAGTGAACGCTAAAATGGAATGTCATAAATAACAATGTTTGTCATTTTGCACTGGTTTTAAATTGACTAACCCACCATTATACTCAAAGCTCAGGTGGCTCCCTCCATCTACAATTCCAGACCTCTCCTTGGGAGGAGTTGTCTACAATACTGTTCAGAATCAGATGCCCTGGTCTCTTGCATCGCTCCTGATGTCCTGTAGGAGTGGTTAACTTTTGAAGTTTTTGGACCTGGACTACTTAGCTATACCACAGACCCGAGCAAAATTAGGGGACATGACTGTCTCAGTTTCTGTCCCTAAACTTGGAATATTAATCCATCTCAAATTAGACAATAGGCCTGATTTTAAAACAGGGTTCGAGTAATGCAATGGACTTGCATCAGGGAGTATGACACAAATGGTAACTTGTGTCAAACAGTGGGGAATTTGTGATTTCACAATAAAGTCAGCCACAAATTCCTGACACGGGTCCTTTGCGTCATATGTAGCAAAGTTACACCAGCTCCCCCTGGTTCAACTTTGCACCATGCAGGGACCCAGATTATGGGGCTTGCAACAAAGCTTTGGTGCAAGCTTCCATACATTGAATAAAATGTTATAACTGCGCCAAATGTCCTAACATTTGGTATAGGTTGCAGCAAATTCTTTGGTGCAGCTGTGGCAAACACCGCGGTTGACGCAGGGATTGATGCAAGCCGTGCGTCCACCTTGTACAATCGGGCCCCATGTCTTACTGCTCAGACCTTCTGATGCAACCATTGCTCTCATCTGTTCCAAATGAATGTTTGTACAGTACCAGTTTCTAGCTGTGTAACTTTAAATTGATTTTGTTCATGTCAGTTATCACTTTTGCACTTATTACCACGTTTACCTATGATATAAAATGTATTCCTACACTTCTTATCTTTGAATTAAGTATTTTCATTGTATGCTTGATTTTGATTTATCCTTTGCAACTGGTTATTTAGAACATATATCTTATTTCCCCATTGTTATGCATTTTCTCACTGTTTGATTTTGTGCCCCCGAATTTGTCACAAATGAAATGTGCAGTATCTGCTTGCCACCATTCTCTATTGCTTGTGGCTGTAAATTTTCACAAGTTATGCCTGAAAACAAGTAAATATTTGTCTAGTGCACCTTGCATGGCTAATAAAAACTAAATAAATGTAATTAATTAGTTAATTAATTAAATGTGTAGCAATAAAAGTCATACACACCATAAATTGGCATTTAATCCTAAAAAGTAGAGAAGTTGTTATGTTGAAATGATTGAAAAAGTATGCAGACTCATGCTGGAGATCAATGTGTAATTGCTGCAATGTATTGACCTGTTAATTGTTTTTAAACTTATTCAGCACCGGGTTTTAGAAAGGTGCCTTATAAATAAAGTTTTATTATTGTTTATTAATGTCTTCATTAATGCCACTGCAGAGGGGTTGGAAGGGAAGGTGTGTCTCTTTGCAGACAACATGAAGATCTGACCCAGGATTGACACTCCAGGAGGGGTAGAGAAAATAAGAGGGGACCAAAGCAAGCTGGAGGAGGGGTCAAGGGTGTGGCAGCTAAGATTCAACATTAAGAAGTGCAAGATAATGCACTTGGGGCACAGAAATGCAGGGTACATGATGGGGAAGGTACTGATGGCCACCAAACAGGAAAGAGACCCTAGAGCAATCATATCTGATGCTCTAAAGGCTACCGACCAATGTGAGAAGGCTGTGAGGAGAGCCAGTGGAATGCTGGAGTGCAAAGAGAGAGCTATCTCCAGCAGAAGGAAGGAGGTGGTGATGCCACTGTATGGAACATTGGTGAGATCACATCTAGAGTATTGTGTCCAGTTCTGGAGGTGGTATCTCTAGAAGAACATGACAGAGTAGAAGTGGTTCAGAGAAGGGCGATAAAAATGTTGCAGGAGCTGTGCCAAAAGTCATATGAAGGGAGACTAGAGGATCTCAATATGTATTCCCTGGAGGAGAGGAGAGAGAGAGAGAGAAAGGGAATATGATAGAGACTTTCAAATACCTCAAGGGTGTAAAAAAGGTACAAGAGGGTAGCATCTTTAAAAAACAGATGTTCACGAACAAGGGGCCATGATATGAAAATAAAGAGGGTTAGACTTAGGGGTAACACGAGAAAGTATTTTTTTCACAGAAAGAGTGGTGGATCCATGGAACAGTCTCCCGTTAGAGGTTGTAGGGGCAAAAATAGTAGGGGAATTCAGAAATGCATGGTACCGACATAAAGGAACTCTAGTGATAGGAAAGAGAAGGTAAGCTGCAGATTATTTAGGATCTGCAATATATGAACAAGTAAGGAAAATGGGTAGACTAGGTGGGCGAAGTAGTCCTTATCTGCCATCAAACTCTATGGTTCTAATATTGACAGCAATTGCAAAAAAACATTGGCTGCAAAGAATCTGATTCATCTTGACCAGAATTCAAGTGGGTTTGTCACCATTAATTTTATACTAATCTCATTGTACTAACTCTGTAAATATGAACAATAGAAAGCCAACAATTTTGCAAAAAAAGGTACGTCTCCCCTGATATCTGTAGAACTGGCATATCGGTTTTGTCTTGTAATAATTTTATGACCTCATGAAATAAACTGCATAACTAATATTTGGTTGTTTTGCTTCAGAAATTAAGTGCTATGAATCTGAAAGACCTGCTTGGAGTAAATCTTCAGGATTTGAAGAGTTTAGAAAATGATACCATGATAGTTCAATGGATAAAGACCCATAAACAGTCAGAGCTCAACATGTTAGGACTTGGTTTCAAAGGAGGGATTCCAGATGATCCTCCAGCTGGTTATTTTGTAATACCTTTAAGTAAGTATATTATTTTATACTGTATTATACTACAACACTGCTTAAATTGATGGGGCTATTGCCTACAGAAGTACAAATATTAATTAACAGTGAAAACAAGTTATGGCCAGATCTATTACCATGTTTATAAGTAACAAAGCCTTTTGTACAGTTACAGCTTGTGATTAGGGATGCTGTGAAATAAAACTTTGCTGGCAGAGGTCAGGTGAAGAGATGAACACTTTAGCACTCTGTCCAATCTTTCAAAGTATAGTGAAGTACCCAATGCCAGCAAAGTTTTACTTCAATTCTCCTGCAGAGCCCACTGCCAAACACAGTGGATTCTGTGGGTAAATGTAGACATAAAAAAGGATTTGAAAACATTTTCTTTTCCCCATCCATGTAACACCCCATTACCACTTCCTCACCTGTCTCAATAATCAAGAAAAAAACAATTCTTCTAATCCACTTAGCACCCTCTTCCCCATTCACTATAAGAATGAAAAAGCTACCCTCAACCCACTTAGCACTGTAGCCCCCGCCAACCTGACTGTACTGACTTGTTACAAAAAAAGGAAAACTAAAGGAATTAGTTGGGGACAGACACAGGCCCCCTTATACTAATTCAGTTGGCTGCTATCCACATAAATCCGAGTGAAAGCATGCTCAGGTACTGTGGGCTCAGTCTTGCTCTCATTCATTTTGATGGCTGCCTGCCAAGGCGATGTGTTCATGGCTGTGCTGATCACCCACTCATCTCGTTTTATCTTTCGTAGCAAGCCAGCAGACCCAAATGGGGGAAAGGGAATTTTGGGTGTTGGGGAGGGGAATTTTTTCAATTATTGGGATGAGGTAAGGGTTGGAGTTTGAGTGCTAAGTGGGCAAGGACCTATAGAGTGGCATGAAAAGTGAAAGGGGGGGAAACAAAGCAAAAAGAGCAAAATTTGAACCCCTTATAATATCATGTTTCAGCACTTTAAAAACTACAAAAAGGATGTGGTCCTCCTTAATGGAATATCACTAGTATCTTCTGATGCAATGGCCAATATTATATCAAGCATTGCTGTTACATCCGGTGCTGCGGAAGTTATTTTGAAAAAGCAGCAAGTTATAGTTACTAGTTACTCTCAAATAGCTGTAATTATTTTTTCCAGTTATGTATTACTTGTATATTAAAAGTAATGTGTAATAGTATTTCATGTGACTTTCTATATTACTTTGCATTGCTTTTCATTACATGTCTTCTGAAGGTATAAATGGGAGTTTTACTTATAAAACAAATGTTGTGGCAGTAAAGTCGGAATACCAGATAAGTCAGAGGTCTGGATGTGTAATATTTCTTACTGATAAAGTGTGAGAAAACGTATTCATAGAGGAACAGCTGATTCCACTTGATAGTAACTGCAGATTTATATTACATTAGCTATTTACTTTTAAGCGGAAAATAATATTGTTACAGTTACTTATAGAAACACAGCCTTTGATGGCAGATAAGGACAGCTTAGCCCACCTAGTCTGCCCATTTCCATACCTACTGCATACCTACTTTAGAAATTTGTGTCGAAAGTAATGTTTTATTTTGACTAGTTACCAAAATGGTAATAATATCACAGTAATTAGTTGTTCCTCAACATAAAAAATGAAGCTAAAACTAATGATTCAAAGGTTATATTTTTTTAAAATAAAATTCTTTAGTAAGGGATACCTTTGAAACTGTTAGCACTAGAAATGTACGGCCTGCTATTCAAAGGTTAGTGTGTGCGCTAACCTGGGTTAGTGCGAGTGCTCTTGGCTGATCAATATTCAAAAGTCCCAAGAGCACCCCCTCAAACCTGGCAGTGCCAAAGTGCTAATATACCACTGCACCTATGCAAACAAAGGGGTCCCCTCACGCATACCGGTGAAGCAGGATATGCAGTGGGTTTGTGGCAGTGGTAAACAGCGCCCCACGTGATGCTGTTTACCACTGCTGCAAACCGCCTCTTAAATGGATGCTAAGCCCATGCCCCCACCTCCTAAAGGTAGGGCAACTGTACTGTAGCCACCCAACCCCAGTCTTCCAGTTTCACTTCCACAATTAATCCCTAGTGTTTAGTGGTCCTCCATCTCCCTGAATGCTCCTCTGAGACTCCATTATAAGTCCTTCACGGTCCAGTGGTATCCCCATCCCCCTGATCACCCACTGTAAATGTAGGTAGCACATCATTTAAGTGAGACAATATGAGAGATTTCATTTGCACGAATGATAAAACACGATTTCAAAATGAGCGAATGGTAATATACAGTGACATGACAGTTTGAGCGAACATTAACATTCAGCAATCTCCAGAGGCAAAAAGCACCTCAGAGATAGTATAAAAAAAGATGGAGGGGTATGGGGGTTCAGCCCACCCTGTGGGGAGTTCAAGGGGCACAGTCCCCCCTCCCCGCAAAACAATGGTACATGCACTGATGTCTTCAGGAGTGTGCCCATGTGCACACAATTGCAGATCATGTGGTAGCCATCTCACTGGGGCATAACCATGTCCCCAATGCCTCAGATGTCAGTGTTCAACAAGTGATGAATGAGCAACATGAGCTGGCATGGAGTACATCAGACAGCACGGTGCAGGTTGTGTTGGGCAGTGCAGCCAGTTCCCCTGATGCTGTGGCGGGTACTCTGCCCAATGTTCGTATGCTGCCAAGGGCAGTGCAAAGGATAAGGCAGTCAGAACAAGTGGCTCCAGTTACTCCTTCATGGTTTAGCATATAATTTTCAGCTCCAGGTATAAATTATGGGTTGAAATGTGCTTCACTGAATTTGCCAGTTGTTCATTTTTTACGTGCTTTCAAATAATTTGCTCAACTTGCAGTCGCTGTTAATGATTCATTGAAAAGACATGGAGCTGCAAATGTAGGAATCGGCCCCGGTGTCCAGTGGTTCCCCCAGCCCCCGATCATAGGCTTAAACAAATGTATACATTCCCTGGTGGTCCACTGGTTCCTCACCATTGTCCCGATCACCCATTTCATATTTCATAAGTATGCCCTGGTGATCTAGTGTGACACCCCCATGCCCATTTCATATTCAATATGTATTCCCTGGTGGTCTAGTGGGACACCTCTCTCACCCATTTCCACTATTAAAACCCACTGTCCCCCCATCTGACCTGCCTGTTTCCATCCATCCCATCTCCCTGCATTCCCCCTTATCCAGGTGGTCAACACTCCTTCAGGCTCAATATGGCAACTGGCACAGCCCTTCTTTCACTTCCACAACTGGCCACCATATGAATGGTCAGTGAGTCTGCATACAGTTTTTATATATTTATAAATTAATTTTAATATACAGTATATCCATAGCATGGAATCGCCTTCCTGGAGAGGTTGTGGAGTCTAAAACAGTGGGGGAATTCAAACATGCATGGGACAGACATAGGGCAATTATAGTGGGGGGTTGCAGGAAGTAGGCTGTTGGTTAACTAGAATCTGCAGCTTATCCAATAGGTAGGGAAATGGGCAGACTGGGTGGGTCAAGTGGTCCTTATCTGCCGTCAAAGTCTATATGGAATGTGAATTGACATAGTTTATCTTGCAGCACTGACTCAAGCTTTTATTTAAAAAGTTCCTAACCCTAACAGTTCCAAAGTTAGACCTTTCAAAAGATTATAAACTTGGAGTCAGTGTTACATGCCTAAGTGTCAATATACTTTCCATTTGTCAATATTCCTTATAAGGGGCTGATATATGTTGAATATGTATCTATACAGTTTAGCACATATTGATATAAGAAAAGTGTATCAACATGGCTTAGCTATGTAGCTCTGACTCCAGGATTTTTTCATTATGTTTCTACCCTAAAAGATCTAAAGTTAATCATATCAAATAAATGGTAATACAAAAGGTATAAATATGGAACTGTTAAAGCTAGAAACTTACTTTTTAAAAGAAAGCTTGAAATCAGTGATAGTGTCTGAACACATGGATGTGTATCAAAATCTAGCCATATACATTTTCCCCACAATAGTTTTAAAACAGAATTGTTTAAATGAAAGTTCTGAATTGTGATTTACATTCAGTGTAATCAAATAAAGAATGGTACAACTTTTCATAGAGTTGTACTCATCTAAAGAGCTGCAAATCATAACAGAAAAATCTAATTCCTCTCAACCTACCCCATAATGAGAAGATCATTTAATAAGAGTTAAGTGGTAGAATTAATTGAACACTTTTGACATAAATTACATCAGCAGAATGGTGGGTACCTGGATAACTGAGAAAGGTGAAACGCATTAGCAAAGGCCCTGTAATAAATCTGAGCAATGTGGTTTTGAGAAACATATTATTTAATTTGCCAAACATCACTAGTAATGATATTAAATTAGTATTTTGAGAAAAACAGGGTTTTTTGACAGTTCATATCTCTGTGATCTTAACCTCTAGCACTGCAAACTTTGGTCTGTACCTGCACAGTCCTTTGTATAGTTAATATCTTTATTCAAAATCTTTGGAAAAACATACAAACACATATAAAGCAAGCATTGTTACATGCAAAGAGATACAGAAAATGCTTTTATGAAGAGTACTGCAGGCACAAGGGCCCAGATATTCAAAGGGGTCACGGCTATGGGGCAGGGGATACACCGAGAATAAATGACTTAAAGAATACTACAGGGAGAGGGGAAAGGAAGGCAAGTTGTGTGGGCTCCCTCCCCTCCCCAGAGGCTTTTGACATGGCTTATTTATTTGTCTTGATATTATTCTATAATGTGATTTATAGTAACTCTGATCTTAAAGACAAAGAAAAGTAATGCTTGTTTTGCTGTATGCATATTTGAAAATCAACACTTTGAATAGAATATTTCAGTTTTTTAAGAAGGTTCAATTACTTAATGATCTTTCATAAATTGTGGCTATAATTTAGTGGAAAGGGGATACGTTTGGCAAGTCTTAATACAAGAACAAAGTATATTATGTATTATTTGTTTTAATATAATGTGACATCATATTATTACGACTCTTAGTTAATTGTAACTGTTTCTTTCATTTGTTTCAGATCCAGTACATGCTGGGGCATCAACACACAACAGGTCTTTCCAGAATCTACTGTATACTGTATTATTCTCACTCATGCACATTTTTCTTAGCATGTGTTTGTGGTATTAAATGTAGAATGCACATTAGCTTTTATATGCTTTTGTTGCCATAACCAAAACATGTAATGTTAATATAGCTTATTTTTCAAAAAAGTTAATTAAATGTAATAATCAGTAAAATGTGCTAATTACATATATTTTAAATCCTGCAGAAGAATCATGTATCATGTGTAAATAAAATTTCTATATTGCACAAAATTGTTTACCATGCTTTAAATGTTTGTTTATTAGAGTTTATATGAAAGACAAATGGGTACTGCATATGAACACAGCAGGCAGAATGTTAACTCCACAGAGGGACTGCCTGCTAGAATACAAGCACCCAAAAGTAGGAATACATATATATATATATATGTTGCCATAACCAAAACATGTAATGCTAATATAGCTTATTTTTCACAAAAGTTAATTAAATGTAATAATCAGTAAAATGTGCTAATTACATATATTTTAAATCCTGCAGAAGAATCATGTATCATGTGTAAATAAAATATCTGTATTGCAAAAAATTGTTTACCATGCTTTAAATGTTTGTTTATTAGAGTTTATATGGAAGACAAATGTGTACTGCATCTGAACACAGCAGACAGAATGTTAACTCCACAGAGGGACTGTCTTCTAGAATACAAACACCCAAAAGTAGCAATACATATATATATATAGCCAGGGGATACATGATGGGCAGGAGAGGGATATGGGAAATATTTTCACTCCTGCAGAGTGAGCTCTGTATTCTCATAAGTGCCAAAGGCATGAGTGATGATACACAGCTCACACTGCAGAAGTGAGAATGTTTCCTATAGCACACTATCTGCGCTATTTATACAATAGGGTAAGAGCTGAAGAAGTGTTGTTGTGTCTTTTTCCTGTTTCTATGTGCTTTTTATTTATTTTAGTCTTTGTTAACTAATCTTTGGTATTCAGGTGAGTTTTTAAGAGTGACCTGGGAGCAGTAGGCAGTTAAGTGACTGTTCAGAGTCACACAGTATACACGTGGAGGTTGTGAGGATCAAACCCAGGTCTGCTCTGCTGGATGTATCAAACTTGTTCAAAGCTTATCACTCTAACCTCTAGGCTATACCGACAGCACTGTTTGTGTGTGATCTGATGGTGTGAGAGTGTTTCTGAATGGGTTGGGAGTGTTAGAAACACTATTGGAAACAGGTGATTGTGTTTTGCAATGCTAATTGAGTTAGTTGCAGCTTACAATGAGGGAGAGAGAAGTTGCTTTGTAAAAGAGTTTCATTTACAATTCTGGTTGTTTTGAAGCTGCAATTAGCACAGTAATGGGCTAGGAGTGTTAGAAACTATGCGACACAGGTAAGTGTGTTTTGCGATGCTAACTGAGTAAATTGCAGACTCAGTAGGTGCTTTTACACACAGGTTTTTAAAATGGAATGAGCATTACCTGTGTGGCGCCGTTGTACTCTATTGTGTTCTGCTTCCTTTTTACACCCTGCTTATATTCCGGCAACCCCCGCTTCAATTTGTTTTGGCTCCCTCAGAGTTTGCTGATCTATATGGCTGTTTCTGCAGTGCTATCAGAATGGCTGTTTTACACATCCAGATGAAACAGAACACATCGGTGCAAACTGGGAAAAGCAGAGATTGTGGGTTGGATGAACATTCACCAAGGGAACGCAATAGATGCACTTTACACATAAGGGATGTAATGGAATACTGCTTCCATAACAGTCATTCCGTTACAGAAACCTGTGTGTAAAAGCACCTAGTGAGAAACAGAAACTGATTTCCCAAACACCTTCATTTAGAATGCTAGCTTGAGGGAGGGAGGGAGGAAGGAGGAAGTGGTGACATCAGCAGAGTATGGATAAATGGAATATATCTCACTCCACTGATGTCATCAGCATTTATCTTGCTGCAGTGAGAATATCTCAATTTATTCTACTGGAATAACTCTCACCCCCATTGTATATATGTGTATATATATATATATATATATTATATATATGTGTGTAGATAGATATATAGAGAGATACTGTATGCTAAAGAGCTGGGGTCCCATACACAGTCGCAGTGCTAGGTAGTATTTAGAGGTGCACTAGGCACCTCATACTGCCATTCATCAAAATTACCTGTCACAGAGGAGTACCTTTGTCTGCTGGGAGCAAAATATCACCTGCAACAATACAATGCATGTACTTATGCAAATTGTAAATCCAGATGTTAGTGATCACACATAGGCTGATACATCATAGGAGTTCTTTAGACACCAACAGAAGCACTAACAACCCTCCCCACTGTGTGGCCCTCCCAGGACCTGACTGCACTTGGACTCATGCATCTGCATGGCTGGTTGGTGATGGGGTGGGGAAGAGGAATGTCAGGGCTGGACTAGTAGAGTGCAGCATACACTAGTGTGATTAAGTTCTGCCAGCCCAGTATCTGGGGGTTCTGGTACACCAGAGGACTGCCATAACCAATACATACTCTCTGATATATGTAAGGAAGCCTTATAAGAGTCCCACAGCCATGGACCCCAGCCATCATCTGTGCCACAGAGGGCTAGAGCGAGGATGATGACCATGGATTTCTGTTGTACATTGTTGGTGTACAACATTCCTGATTCTGGGATATAACAGCCCATGTGCTGAATGCTGTATTTCATGTTTCCCTACTCCTGCAACACCCAGAGGATCTACTCCTGGACCAGCCTAGGCTTCCAGTTGAAAGCCTACTGGCCAACCCTAGTCTGCCCCCCTGGATGCCCCCCTCCCTTGTGTGGAGCTACACAATATATTAAATGCTTGCCCTATCCATGCTTCTGGTGTGTAATTGTGCAGCTCAGTTCTGTATATGCCTTTTCAGGTGCATACTAAGCCAAATTGTGCATAGGGACCATTACATTCAAAAAGTGGTTAATTCAAAAATAGTGATTTACCATTTATACTCGCATATAAGTCGAGATTTTTGTGCCAAATCTGCCTTTCAATTTTGGGGTTCTTGACTTATACATGGGTCACTAACTACGGCTCCAAAAATCAATTCCCCAGCTAGTCCATGTTAGCACTCATATGGTAATTTACCAGTTCTGGAGGGCATTCAGTTTTTAATGTAGATACCCATCCCCTGTGACAGTAACACTGGCGGCCGACTCCCATGAGCCCTCTGCTCTCCGGTGCTGACAAACAAATGCAGTCACAGTGAACGTCCCTGATTCCATCTACCTGTCTCTCCCCGACTCCTGGTAATCGACTTTTTTATATTTGCCATCTTTTCTATTTTATATTTTAAACAACTTCTAGATGATTTTAGCCACCTTGGTAAAGAGCATGATTTCCAAAAAGGCATTTGAAAACAGGCACTGACATCCTCCTAGGCTTTACTGTTAAAATATGATGATGTCTGAAAGAGATTACCTGGGCTGCGATAATGTCCTGACTGCAGTGTAGGGGCTGAAATGATGTCCCCAGCTCCACTCCCATTTTTGAAAGTTAAATCCTGGCCAGAGGTAGGACTGGTGATTTCTCCCACTCAGAGAGAGGGCTAGAAGCAGGGATAGCAGTGGTTACACTAGAGTGTGTTCGGCAGTATTCCCTTTCCCTGGAAGATGTGTGGCACAAGATTTTTAATGTATATTTTGCCATTGGCTTATATGCAGGTCAATGTCTTTTACTAAATAGTATACTGCATTTCGAGGGGTCGGCTTATACGCGGATCGGCTTATCCGGGAGTATATATGGTAAGCATGTTATTTAGGTGGATACATGCTCCTGAGGCCCACTCTTGTGCAGTAATACCACACGTACAGTTCTTCACTCCTACATTGTCACCTCCATATCTACTAAGCTGTTGAACAGATCTGCTAGTAAACCCACCAGTTCCACTGCCAGCTCCCTCAACATCCTTGGGTGCATACCATTAGATCCCAGACACTTGTTTACCTTCAAAGACTGAATTCTTTTCCTAACCCTGTCTTATGTTGTTCTGTCATCATCCATGTCTTCTTCTCCCCCCTTCCATCCCCTCATCCTCCCCTGTGGCACCAACCCATTATTTTCCTTAGTAAAGACAGAACAGAGGCATTCATTCAGCACCTCTGCTTTCTCTTCACTGCGTTCCACCCACTCTCCCCCTTTTTTAACTTTACTGTGCCCACTTTCATGCCCCTCCTTTCAATAATATACTGGAAGAAGGCTTTCTCTCCCTCCTTGCTCCCCTCTGCAGTTTGCAGCTGCTTCCTAGCCTTGGCCTGCGTGACCACCCTGCTAGCCTACCTAGAGTTGTCCATGTAATCCCTCTCATCCTTGTCCCTTCAGAACTTCCTGTATGTAGTTCTCTTTTCCTGGCTTCAGAGTTTTTCACATTCTGCGAAGACAGATATTAGTAACAGCAGCTATCCCTTTCCTGATCACTGTCTACTTTTTATCTACCTCCATGTTATTCTTAAGACTAGATAGGTGTCCTTTCAGCATCTTTCCCATCTTCCTATCAACTGATCTTCCTGGAGTCCATCACTTTCATCTTAGCGCTCACTGTTTCCTTCTCTTTATCAACCTGGAACTACACTGTGTGGTGACTGCTGCTCCACAAGAGCTCCTCTACGTTAATGGCCCAGAAATTATCATCATTTGCTAATACCAGATCCAGGATTACTCCTTGTGTGGGTTCGGCCACTCCCTGGACCAAACCTGTCCTGAACTGAGTTCAGGATCAGTTGGCTCTTGGCACACAAGGCAGATGGGAAATTCCAGTCCTCCTTAGGCAAACTGAAGTCCCCCACTACCACCACCTCAGCCTTGTCCATTGCCATCCTGATCATGGTACCTAACTTCCTGCCCTTGTCCTCATCTTGATTTGGTTGCCTATAAAACACCCCCAGCCTTATTTCTTTCCTGTTGCTGTTTAGATCTGTACCCTCAGTGCCTCTACCATCTCTTCCCACGCTCCCCCTGAAAGCAGAGATACCCTCCCTCACTTAAAGTGTCAAGCCCCTTACCTTTCTCACTGTCTCATCTACTAACAGCATACCATAATATGGTGAGTTCCCAGTCATTGTTCAGGGTAGCCCAAATCTCTGTGACCATTGCCAGTTCCATGTTCCCCTCTGTAATCATGACCTGATGTGCTGCAAGCTTTTGCTGCTTGTAACAGCATTAGTTAACAGGAGCAGCTACCAGTCAGCTAATGCTGCTGTGAGCAGCAGAAGCTTTTAGCAGCGCTCTTTATCCTCCCTATGCCTGATAGATACTGCCCAACAGTAGTAAATATCTTCCTATATGATCAGTAGCTTGGCAGGCAGATTGGTGTAGAGTTTCCTTATGTTCACGACTAGAAAACTCCATACCTGCTTACAGTGCCCCATGATACATACGGAATAGCTGAAATCAATATTGTCCAGGGATCCATGTGATGATAGCGATTGAAAAACAGTGATCGCTATCATCGTGAATGTGTGTTGCCTAAAAGCATTTCGGCAACATGCAAGTACCAGTGACCCGACTTCCAGAAAACACACAAGTGTTTATGTGGGGGGTCTGTACCCCCCTCTTCGTGCCCCCCACACCCCTCTGAATAAAGACTGCCAACTCCAGAGGGGGTGCATGTTGAGGAAAGGGCGAAACACTGAATAACAAAAAAAACGGAGCCCCAAGCAGCGGCAAAACAACAGTCCCCAGCAGGTCCCAAACCCAGTTCCTGCTTCATCATAGCCAGCCACCCTCACCACCACACCACAGGGCTGGTTCAGCTGCAGTAGGATCCCACCACCCATAAAAACTCTAGTTCCTATCCCTTCCCTCCAGCTCCCTATCCCTCCCCTTCTGGTCACTCTGCTCACTATAGGGTCACTACCCTAGCAGGGTAGCGGTTCATGATAGTGATATAACTGAGTCACTGTTTCTACAGTCGCTCATTTACAATCGCTATCATCACTGGCTATCCTGAATGGGTAAGTCTCATGATCACTGATACTGTATATGCTCTGAGCAAAAGGAACAGGAGTTGATAAAAAATCAGAAGATACTGTAGTTATGCAAATGCTGGGCTTCAGTTTTCCAAGAAAGCTGCCCAAACAGACTTGAAGACCAGGAACCAAAGTGTGCTTGTAGTTATGAAGTAGAACTGAGCATGAGAAGTCTATTTTCTATGTCCTTGAGAACTGTGTCTGGACACAGATAACCAAAAAGGAAATTGAATTAATCTCAGAAACATCACCAAAAAAAAACAGTACTAAGGAGTAGAAGGGAAATGGCACTGTGCATAACTGCTCATCTATGAAGCCAGAATAATATCAGAGAGACTATGAGAAATGCTCAACTGTTTGATGCAACATAAAAAGACAAGCATCCACTAGAGTTACAGATTATGGGGGGAAACAGAGAGAGAGAGAGAGAGACAGAGAGAGAGAGAGCTCTGGCTAGAGAGATGACCAGATATGGCATAGGGGTTAAGAGTACTGAGCTGCAAACCTGGCAAACTGGGTCAAAATCCTTCAGCCACCACTTGCATACTCTGTAATCCAAGTAAGTCACTTAACTTCTCTGTGCTCCCAGAATACACCTGAAAACAATCCTTGGCATAGTGTGCGTCTTTCCTGGCCAAAAACCATAAAACAAACAAAACAAATCTTAATATACTGCAGTGGAGTTAAGCAGAATGGGCAGACTGGATGGCTTGCTCTGCCTTTATGATGTTTTCTGTGTCACGATATCCTTAGAGCTAACTACCCACACAAAAACACCCCATGTGAAAACATTGAAAAAGAGGAAAGATTTATTTTCTGTAGAAACTAAATATTTTATGACAGGCAAGAGAGTATATTTAAGGAACTATGCAGATATCTGAAGGATATTAAAGTTTCCTTGCAAACATTTTCATTAATTTATGTATGTGATTTAAGTTTTTACCACCATTCAGTTGTGATTACCATCATGTTTTAACAAACAAATCTTTAACATCCTACTTAGGTAAAGGAGGTGCATGAGGTGCTGAATGTGTAATATAGTGAGACCTTAAAGTGATTAAGATAGAAACTTTCTTAAGCTTTTCTGGGAGTACCTTAGTGAAGTTGGTGAAATAAATTAGAAAGAGGGGTCAAATGGTGGGATGTATTGAAAATCACTCTGACAACTCCAAGAAGGCACTCACATACTGTACAGTATGTGCTGCAAGCATAAACACAAATTAGCTTTAAAGTTAGATGCTTTGGAAAACAGATATAAAATTAACTTGCCAGAAGACATAGAGAAAGTGAGTAAAGTATAACACAATTTCTGAAAATCCTTCTGAAGTACAGTATGTTCCAGACCTCCAGAGGATGCATCTTTGTAAATGGAAAGGGCAGACAGTGCATTCTGCATAAAATAAGTACCAACAATGTACTTCCACAAATAGGTGATTGTAAAGATTCAGGCCTTTCAAGTAAAAGAAGTGTTGTTTGTAGCTTGGAATATAAAAAGGGTGTGGCATATGAAAGCCAGCAAATGTACATACCGTACATACTCGCATATAAGTCATTTTGGGGGAGTTTTTTTACCCTTGCAAACTGCAGGTACCGACTTGTATGCAAGACCCCTGGAATTCTGTGGTTCTGCAGTTGAGGAATTTACCGAAGAATTTGCATCATGCCGCAGAATATATATAGTGCCGCAGAATTCATTGTTTTGGGTGAATTTTCATATAAATATACTGTTTTTCCATAGCGTCAGGCTTAAATTTCCCATCTTGTTTATCCTGAAGCCCCTCCTCTATGCGCAGTATATGATGTCATCACATCATATTTAGCCAATGACAGGACTGCATTCTGCCAGAGAAGTGAATAAATTATGCCGAAGAAATCAGAAAATGCTGCCGCAGAAGTCAAGGAGCCCTGCCACAGAAATCAAAAAATTCTGCCGCAGAACACCAGGGGCCCTGCGTTATATGCGAGTAACTGGTAAAATAAAAAAAGAGGTCAATAAAACAAAAGCAAGTTTTGCTCTCTGTCTGCACTGCTCACTCAGTACTGAGTGTTGACACCGAATTTGACAGCTAACCAACTTAAAATTGACACCTCGCTAGCCGATTAACACCAGCTACACCTACTACATGCCAGTCTATTGTCTACTGTTCTTTATTGCCTCTCTCTTAACAAGCCAAATTTGCACATGATTATTTATCAGTTTAGCATGAGATAACTGTTGTTCCCTTCACTGATGTTTCTTACACAGCCTCTTCACCCTGATGTTAACATGTCGTCCACCAAACAAAAACACTCTGCCTACAATGCTGAATTTAAACTATTTAATGCAGCATTTTAAATGATTTTATAAATGATTATTTAGCTTATTAAAATTTCTTACTGATGGCGTGTGCTGTCTTTTTGTTGGTGGTGCTGGTGATAACAGTTGGTAACAGTGGGAAGTGGCAGTGGATAAAAGACCACCCAACTTATACGCGACTCACGAGCTGAGGAACAAATTTGCTGCATGAACAAGGGTCCCCGACTTGTACGCGGACCGACGTATATGCGAGTATATACGGTAATCATTACATGTGTGTAATTGTCCCTACTTTTCCCCTGATTTCTATGCTCCATAATACAGTTAGCTTTATCTCATAATAACTTTTGCTTCAGAATCAGCTTACCAGCCAAAATGATCAACAATCAGCTTACAGTGAGAATAATTTACTGTAAGAGCTATTCTTTCTTGTTCTTAATTTCCTTTAGTGTACATGTACTATTTGAACATCACACTAGTACTGGGAACATGTCAGTTTTGCCAGCAAAATTAGTAAACCTTTGTAAGCATTTTGTAAAATGTTATGACAATGTTGTGACATTTTGCTAAAATTAAATTTTCAGCTGTTTCCTTCTAATGTTAAATCTACTTAGGCAGACTTCACTAAATTCAGAATATGTGATGTACTGATGCAAATACAGATATATGTCAGGGCTCAGATCAGTAGCTTTTAATGAGGTTGAGTTATAGGCAACCAAACAATTAATATCAAGAATATTTCCTACTCATAAAAATATATCCAAATTCCACTACATGTGGCATGTGTGTAGTAGTAGTAACTCACAAGGCTATATATACCAATTGTCAGTTTTCTAGCATTAGTAGAGGACTGAAAGATAGGCAGCCAAACATTTTGGCAACATTTATTTTTTTAGTTATTGTCACCTAATTTTAAAACTTCTAATCCAAACTGCATTCGGCCTGCTACCTTTTCGGTATTGTACCACATGGGTATGTGCTCCCAGTTTCATGTCTCTAGCATTAATGGGGGCTGAGTTATAGTGGAACCCAGTATCAGGTTCCTTCTTGTGTAATCATGTCATTCAGGATCTTCCGAGAAATTGTTTTGCAAAATTTCACAAAAAATTACCAAATTCAAGGCTTTAAAGCTTTAAAAGCAGCACTGCAAGAGGAATAGGCAAACATTTTTTGTGAATTTTAGCTAAATCTAGTTTTTTTGGGAAGAACATTTTTCATTGCATTGCTGCTTTAAACTGTTAATCCAAATGCCATGATATTTTGCATGCCTTTAGGACTCCTACTAACAAGTATGTACTGCATGTCAGTGATGGAGTATTCAGCTAAAAAGAGTGAGTTTTGACCAAACAAAACTGCCAACTCTCATAACATCTCATGACATTTTGTTAAATCTGTAGAATTTCGCAAAACAAAAATGCACAAAACAGAATGTTCTCATTTCACCCAGATCTATACTAATCCCCACGGATCACCACAGTGCTGGAAGTTGTGGTTAAAGAAAAATTAAGGGACTTGGGATTCAAATCCAGATCTCCTGCTTTACACTCCTGTGCCCAAAACACTAGGCAATGATGGTTGCTGTTTTGCAGGTTTAGACACAGCTCTGACTCAGATCAGTTAATTGGCCGCTACGCAAATTCTGGATCGCTTCAGCAGATAACTGATTTTTCATTAGTTTGGTGACTCAACATCTTGGAGCAGTTCTGATTAGTACAACCTACCTGCATGATTCTCCACCATTATAATTCCCCCCTTCCTATCTCTTGTTCGTGTTACATGCTTGATCAAACTATCAGTGTTCTCTCACCACTATTAAAAGCCCAACTTCCTCACCCATATGGCATATGCTAGGAAAAGGTAGCCATAGGGCTGGAGACCAAGTAAAGGCAATATGCCAATATTGACCCCCTACATGCTAACAGTCAAGGGGCCAGTGGATAGACTTTAATTATGCAGCCCATGCAAACACCTTAATAATCATCAGTGAGAAAAGTTACAGTAAGTTTCAGTCCCTCCTCTGGGACAACAGAGAGCAACCATAAAGGAGAAGGCACTCCAGTCCCTGCCAAGAAGTATGGCACATCATATTGCAGAGATACTGAAGGGCTTCCAGGAGGAAGGGACAGCCAGGCCCACTCCCACATTGAAAACACAAAGGAGATAGAAAGTGGAAGAAATGATGTGAGTGGAAGAGGGCATGGTGTGGACATTTCATAAGGAGGAGACAGTCAGGTATAAAGTATTAGGGGGATCAGGAAGGGGGGGTGAGTGGAAGGAATAGAAGATGGCTAGGGATAGAAAAAGAATGGGGAGGACAAGGGCATGATAAGAGAAGGGGAGGGCAGAGAGGTGTGGGGTGACTCTTGGCTAAAAAAGAAAGGGGAATCAGGAGTGGTGGAGAGTAGTGTCCCTAAATGCTAGCCATCTCAGGAGCAAAATGAATGATCTGCAGGCCATGATGGCAGAGGGAAAGGTGGATTTTGTGGCAGTCACAGTGACTTGGGCTACTCTGAACCATTACTGGGACCTCACTGTACCAGAGTTTACTCTTTATAGATGGAACAGGGAGAGCAGGAAAGGGGAAGCATATTTTAGATCAGGGAGAGCATCACTGCCACCAGAGAGGAGCTTGGGGAAGGGACTGTGGGTACAGATCCAAACAGCCACAGGAAGGAAAGTGAGGCTGAGGGTAGTCTATAGGCCACAAAATGAAGATGAGGGCAAGGACAGGGAGTAGGGTACCATGATCAGGATGGAAATGGACAAGTGTATGCTGGTGGTAATGGGGAACTTCAATTTACCAAAGATAGATTGGCATGCCCCATCTGCCTCTTGTGCCAGGATGATCCTTGACACAGTTCAGGATGGGTTTCCAGTCCAGGGAGTGACTGAATCAATACAAGAAAAAGTCATCCTGGATCTGGCATTGAAAAATGGTGACCATGTCTAGGACATTGAGGCACAGGAACCCTTAGGAAGCAACGACTACCATATGGTGTGATTTCTGGTTGATATAGAGAAGGAAACAGCAAGCACTAAGACGAAAGTGCTGGACTTCAAGAAAGCCAGTGACAGGAAGATGGGAGAGGCACTGAAAGGACACCTATCTAGTCTTAAGAATGACATGGAGGTTGATTAAAAGTGGACAGTGATCAGGAAAGAGATAGCTGCTGTCACTAACACATACCTTAGTCAGAAGGGAAACCACTCCAAAGTTAGGAGACCAAGCTGGTTTGATAGGGAGGTGGGTCAGGCTGTGAGGGAAAAGAGAGCAACATACAGGAAGTTTAGGAAGTCCCAAAGGGTGGAAGTTGAAGAGGTCTACCTGGAGAAATCTAGGATCGCTAGAAGGATGGTAAGGCAGGGCAAGGCTAGGAAGGACTTGCAAACTGCAGAGGGGATCAAGAAGTGAGAGGAAGACTTCTTCCCATATATTAGTGAAAAGATGGACATGAAAGTTGAAATAGCAAAGTTAAAAGGGGGCAAGGGGTAGAAGGCATTAAATAAAAAGCAGAGGTGTTGAACGATCACATATGCTCTGTCTTTACTGAGGAAAAGGATAAATCCGTTCTGCAAGGGAGGATAAGGGGGAGGAAAAGACATGAATGATGACAGGATAACAGAAGTCAGGGTTAGGAAAGGACTCCTGTATCTAAAGATAAGCAAGTCACTGGGACCGGATGGCATGCACCCAAGGGTGTTGAGAGAGCTGGCAGTGGAACTGGTGGGTTCTGTGGCAGATCTGTTCAATGGTTCATTAGTTATGCGGGTAGTACTGCAGCAATGGAGAACCACACATGTGGTACTACTGCACAAGAACGGGCCTAGGGACAACCCTGAGAACTACAAAGCCGATCAGTCTGATGACTGTTGTCTGTAAGCTGATGGAGACCATTCTTAAGGATAGACTAGTCAGGATCCTTAAATAATACAATCTTCAGGACAAGAGAAAGCAGGGGTTCATGTCACTGAGATCCTGTCAAACCAACTTTAGCTTCTTTGACTGAAAACATAGAAAACATAGACTTTGACGGCAGATAAGGACCGCTAGGTCCATCTAGTCTGCCCATTTCACTACCTACAGGATTGGCCGCAGATCCTAGTTAACCAACAGCCTATTTCTTCCTACCCCCCACAAAAATTGCCTTATGTCTGTCCCATGCATTCTTGAATTCTCCCACAGTTTTAGACCCCATAACCTCCTCAGGAAGGCTGTTCCATGCATCCACTACCCTTTCTGTGAAATAATCTTCCTCACATTGCCCTGAACCGCCCTCCTTCTATCTTTAAATTGTGTCCCCTTGTTCTTGCAAGTCTCTATTTCTGAAAGATGCTACCCTCTTGGACTTTGTTGATTCACTGAGGTACTTAAAAGTTTCTATCATGTCCCCCTCCCTTCTTTCCTCAAGGGTATACATATTAAGCTCCTTTAGTCTCTCCTCATACAGCTTCTCTTGCAGACCCTGCACCATTTTAGTTGCCCTCCTCTGGACTGCCTCTATCCTGTCTATGTCCTTGCAGAGATGGGGTCTCCAGAACTGGACACAGTACTCCAGATGGGGTCTCACC
The DNA here is from genome assembly GCA_016271365.2 of Neoceratodus forsteri. Taxonomy (NCBI): domain Eukaryota; kingdom Metazoa; phylum Chordata; order Ceratodontiformes; family Ceratodontidae; genus Neoceratodus; species Neoceratodus forsteri. Next base: position 64,866,111 of record JADMNL010000025.1, on the reverse strand, counting down.
AACTGTCTGTACAGAGGGATAACAACTTCCTGTTTTCTGCTGCTGATGCCTCTCCCTATACATCCCAGTATACCCCAGCCCTCCCTACTGCCTTCTCACATTGCTTGCTAACCTTAAGGTCATCTGATATGATTACCCCCAGGTCCCTTTCCTTTTTTGTTGTTGTTACTACCTCCCCACCAATTGTGTATTCTTCCCCTGGGTTCTTGTTTCCCAGGTGCAATATTTGCACTTCTTTGCATTGAATCTAGCTGCCATACTTCTGATCATTCCTCCAACCTTGCCAAGTCCCTTTTCATCCTCCACGCCTCCTTGTGTATCAACCCTGTTGCAGATCTTTGTGTCATCTGCAAAGGCATACTCCTTCAGTCCCTCTGCAATGTCACTGATGAAGACATTAAAAAGGACTGGACCCAATACTGAACCCTGCGGTACCCCACTAGTAACCCCCCTTTCTTCAGAGTGGACTCCATTTACAATTACCTTCTGTGTCCTGTTGTCCAGCCAATGTTTTACCCAGACTACCACCCTGGGTCCCACTCCCAGGCTGGTTAATTTGACTATTAATCTTTTGTGTGGGACTGTGTCAAATGTCTTGTTAAAGTCTAGGTAGGCCATGTCCACAACCCCTCCCTGGTCTACTACTTTGGTCACCCAGTCAAAGAAATCTATTAGATTCGTCTGACATGACCTTCCCGCTGTGAACCCATGCTGCCTTGGGTCCTGTGCTCCACTGGCCTCTAGGTACTCAACTATTCTTTCCTTCAGAAGTGACTCCATCACTTTCCCTACCACAGAGGTCAGACTAACAGGTCTGTAGTTTCCTGCTTCTGTCTTGGACTCACTTTTGTGAAGGGGAATCACATCCGCCTTCCTCCAGTCCTCGGGTACCACACCATCCTCCCATGATTTATTAAAAAGAGTAGCCAGTGGTTTCACTAGTTCCTCCCTTAATTCTTTTAGAATTCTGTGGTGAATTCCATCAGGACCCATTGCTTTGTCCACCTTCAGTTTTAGGAGTTCTTGCAGAACCCTTTCTTCTGTGAAAGGACTGGGATCGACCCCCCTATCAAGAGTGCTTCTGTTAATTGGATTAGGCACTTCCCCCTCCTCTTTTGTGAATACTGAGCAGAAATATTCATTCAGTATTCCTGCTTTTTCACTGTCTCCCTCTGCCCACCCACTGTTCATTCTATTCAGCCTCACTATCCCTCCCTTTGTCTTTCTACGCTCGCTGATGTACCTATAAAAGGTTTTATCCCCCTTCTTAACTGAGTTGGCTATCTTTTCCTCAGTTTGGGCCTTTGCTATTCTGACTTCCCTCCCTGCTTCCTTCTGCCTTAACTGGTACAGCTATCTGTCCTGCTCCTTCTGTGTTTCCTTATACTTCCGGAATGCTATCTTTTTCTTCCTGACTTTCACAGCCACCTCTTTTGAGAACCATAGTGGCTTTTTCTTTCATTTTGATTTGTTTATTTGCTTCACACAAAGGCTTGTTGCCTCTGTGATGGCAGTTTTGATAATTCCCCATCATTGCTCCACACCTCCTTCTAGCCTGTTTGCTAGTGCTTTTCTGAGGCACTCTTCCATCTTGCCAAAGTCAGCCCTCCTAAAGTCCAGTACGCCTCACTTTTGTATGGCTTGACTCTGTAGCTGAGTTTAACGTGAACCACACTGTTTGATGGTCACTTGTCCCCAGATGGCAACCCACTTCTAGATCTGAGATCCTCTCACTGCCCGTTTGAGAGTACGAGGTCTAAGATTGCTCCCTCATGAGTGGGTTCCGAAACTAGCTGTCTAATGCCTGCCACCTGTAGGGCATCAAGAATGGCCCTGCTCTTGGATGTGGCTGCAGCAAATGTGCTCCAGTTAACATCTGGCATATTCAGGTCTCCCATCAACAGTATCTCCCCTTTCTCTGACATTCTAAGAATGCCTTCTATCATATCCTTGTCCATTCCTTCCCCTGACATGGGGGTCTGTACACAACCCCTGTGCAGATTGTGGTGCCCTTTCCAGTCTCCAAGGTGACCCACAGTGCCTCCTCTCCTCCCTGTTTACTCTTTTGTTCAGTTGCTTTTATCCTTCCTTTGCATAGAGAGCTTTACCTCCCTCTTCTCCTCTGCCTGTCTCTCCTGTGGTTATGTACCCTGGTATGTTAACATCCCAGGCATGGTTCTCTTGTACCATGTTTCTGTGACTGCTATGATATCCAGGCATCCCTCTTCCATTAAGGCCATCAGCTCAGGGAGCTTGTTGCCCAGACTACGGGCATTGGTACTCATTACCCTCCATTTCCTGATGGCCTTACTCCCTTTTGCCCCATCCCTGTCCTTCTTGCCTTTGTCACTTTCTCCATTTACCCCTGCCCTTCTCCCTATCGACACCTCTATGTTGGTGTTTGCCACACTTACTACCTTGATTATTTGGGGGGGCTAGGATTTTCCTGCTCCTTTCCAGTGCCTCCCCCCTTGGCTAGTTTAAAAGCTTGCCAATGAAGCATTTAAACCTATCACCTAGGATCCTGGTTCCCCTCCCAGACAGATGCAGCCCATCATGCCAGTATAGGCTTGCATCACTCCAGGTGGACCCCCAGTCCCCAATGAAGCCAAATCCCTGAACTCCACACCAGTTTTTCAACCACTGATTGAATCCCATGGTGCGGAACACCCTAGCCTCTCCTATACCATAGATGGGTAGCACCTCCGAGAAGGTCAAAGGTAACTTGACTAAGGCCCCTCCCCAATTCCACAAACTCTTGCTGCACTTCTAATCCTTTCTTAGCCAGGTCATTTGTCCCTAGGTGGACAATGACATCCAGCTCCCTCCCTGTGCAGCTGCTCCGGCAATCCTGAGGATTCGCTCCTGTCCCTCCAAGCCATGGTGCCAGGCAGGCACCTACCTCCCTCCCTTCCTCCCCAGTTCTACCTTCCTAACATTGAGTCCCCACCAGGAGTTGTTTCCTTCCCTGCCACCCTCCTGTGGGTCTCCTTGTGGAGGTTCCCAGCATCCTCCTCGGTCTCCACTGTGGGTGCCTCCATAGAGGAACCACACTTTGCCAGAATGGCATAGAGTCTCTGGAGGTACAATGGGAGGGATGCCTCTGTTCCACCACCCTCACCCTCCCTGAGCCTACTGTGGTCCACCGCTCTCTTTCTTGGCAACCTCTGAGGCAATGGCAGTGGCACTGGTGGTCTCTGGATGGAAGAGGAGGTCCCACAAATCCTGGCCAACTCAGCCTGGAGATGAGCAACCTCCTCCCTCAGCCCAGAGAGGTGCCTGCAGATGGGACAACACCACATCCTCCAGAACATCTCCCCGAAGACTGCTGCTCCACAGCCACTGCACTGCACCACTCCAATCATGTCTTATTTCTGACCCCTTAACTGTTTGCAATCCTTACTCTTTCCTCTGTTTTTTTTCTCTCTCTCTCTCTCTCCCTACTTTCTGCCTGTGTGCCCTTTAAGCTCCTGATTGTCCTGTTCTGAGACAAGAATATCCTATATTTCTCAGTAGACCACTTACTTGCTCAGAGGCAGACCTCCAGCAGCTAGAGGGGGCCAGAGAGCTACTCTTGCCCTTCTAGGATGGTGGGTCCTTGGTGGTTCTGTGATCACTCACTTCCTGCCCCTAAACAGAAAGTTCCGGTTGTCAGTCAAATTCTGTGCCTATAAAAATAGAACTAGCTTTGGGTGGAGGGGAGGGAAGGGGGGCAATATAGTCCCAGCAGAGAAGTTCAGTCACACAGCAGTCCTTTCTCCTGGTGTCTTCTGCCAAGACTGAATAAAGAAGGAGGCATACAAGGGCCAGGCAGTTAATATTATATACCTGGATTCCAGCAAGGTCTTCGTCTTGGTACTCCACAAGAGGTTAATCAAGAAATTGGAGGATCTAGGGGCAGGAAGCAAGTTAACATGCTGGGTTGCAAACTGGCTCAGAGGTAGGTAAGGGTGGTTTTCAGGAGGGGCTCTCAGGTATGAGGGAAAGTACTAGTGGGCTCCCACAGGGGTCCTTGCTAGGTCTAGTGTTGTTAATATACTATATAGCAGATAGTATTGGCACCTGCTATATTTAGTGCATCACCCCAGATACTGCATATTAACGCCCGGTATAATTAGCATTTGCTGTCCCTGCAATTGCAGCAATTACGTCTCTAAACGTAGGTGTGAGCAAGTGCTAGTAGATTACCTGCTGTACTAATTTAAGCTGATTGCTAGCAGCTTACATACTGGTATCTGGTACCTTACAAGTCCAGTGTAGCCATTGTAGTGCTTGGATTACCTGTCACTCTTTGCAGTACTGTGCTTTATCCCTTGAGATGTCCCTCTTGAAGTGGATCCACTTGTCACAACAACAAAAGAGGAAGCACCCAATGGATACATCATCTGTCTCTGTAGCTGATGTGGCAGAGTGCTCCAGGGTAGATTTAAATGTCTCTGCAACTCTAGCCAAGGAGCTTGCCAGTGCTTCCCCACCTTCCAAAAGGAGCCGCCACTCCTCATATGCACAATATACCCCAAGACCAGATTTCAGCTCAGCAAGTGTGCCATAGAAAATGGGGTCATGGCTACTGCCCGACACTACTTTCCAGAACAGGTAATAAAATAAACAAAGGTTCTGTGAGAAACTTTAAAACTGACTACCTACTGAAATTGAAAAAAATAACTGACCCTACTGTAATGACTCCAATTCTTCCAAGTAAACTGCATGGTCACCTGACACACTTAGAGGATGATCTGTAGTTCCAGCTCAAAGCTACAGTATAGTTAAAACACTAAGAATCAAAGGTGCAGTGGTAAACGCAGGGGTTATCCAAGCAATAGCTGTGGGGGTAGTAAAAGTGAACTCCCCACAGCTACTAACAGATGATGGTGGCCATCTCACTTTACCGAGTACATGGGCATGGGGATTCTTACACCAAACGGTGAACAGCATATGCAAGAGGGCCAAAGCTGGGTGCAAAACACCCAGCGATTTTCGGTAATTTAAGGGGTCCTTTTTAAAAAGAATTGCAACAGCAAGCACCCAAGACTTGATCCCTGCACAGCTCATACTGAATATGGATGAGACAGGGGTCAACATGACCCTGTCTTGGAATGGACTATGGAGGCTGCCAGGGCAAAACATGTGTCTGTCACTGGCATCGGTGACAAATGCCAGATTACTATTGTTTTAGCCTGCACCCTGTCTGGCAATATGCTGGCCCTTCAGTTAATTTGCAAGGGATGGAGTGCAGTTTGTCATCCATGGCACAAGTTTCCCTGAGAGTGGGATGTGACCCACTCTGAAAATCATTGGGTGAACATTGACACCACCATTCAAGTTTACTGATAATGTGCTTGTGCCACATGTGTGATCCCAAATTAAAGTAATGGCACTACCTGAGGAGCAGAAAGCTCTCCTTGTGCTCGACCTCTTCCGAGCACTCACAACCAAGGAGGTATTGAAACATCTCAAGATCAATAACTTTATTCCAGTGTATGTGCTGGCTTCTTGTACTGATGCTCTTCAGCCACTTGATGTCTCCATTGAGGACTCCTTTTAAGGACGTTCTAAATAAAGAGTTTACAACCTGGTACGCAGGGGTTGTTTCTAATAGAATTGTGGTTGATGGGGTTGATAACCTAACTGTGAATCTAAGTCTGCAAAATTTAAAAGAACATCACTCTCAATGGATGGAACACGGCTTTAACACCTTGCAGGAGCACCAAGAGGATCATGTGTGGATTTCAACAGGCAGGTATACATTGGGCACATGAAAACTGCCTAGCAGATTTAAGTAGAGGTGTTTTAAATTGCTTTGGGAATCTTGTTTTGTATCCAGTGTCAGATGCCCAGTATACTGACTCTTATTTCTGCTTTATAGATACCATAAAACATTGAAGCAGAAGAAGATGAAGTTTACTGTCACCGAACCAAACTGAACTGCAGTGACAAAAATGAAGGAGCAGATTGCACTTACTTTAATTTAGTTTATTTTCTTTGAACAACTGCCCCTGGGTTTATTTTCTTTGTTGCTTTTTAATTACATTTTTGAGCTGTCTTTGAATGAAATAAAGGACTGATAATTGCAACTACTTACTGGGTGTTACTGCTACATTGTTTTAAATCGGCTGTCAAATGCCTAGGTAATCAGTGTGTGCAGGATGTTAATACAGTGTGCTGCACGATGTGTACAACAAGGTGATTACAAATAATATTAGCGGTCAGGTAGTATTAGCAAGATTTGGCTTTCAGCTAATATCGCTAAATTAAATGGACCACTGATATTATCTACTATACAGTATTTATGAATGACATTGGGGAAGGCATTAAAGGAAAAAGCAGCACTTTTGCAGATGACGTTCAATTTGTGGGAGGGTGGACACAGAAGAAGGGTGTTGGACCTAAAGAAAGACCTAGTGAAGCTGAAAAGATGGTCTGGCATATGGCAACTCGGGTTCAAGCTGAAAAAGGGCAATGTCATGCACATAGGAAGAAAGAACCCGAGGACTAGGTACAGTTTAGAAGGGATCAAGGTCACTAAATTAGAGGAGGAAAAGGACTTAGAGCTAGCCATTATCAGCAGTCTTAAGCAGGCTACACAACATAGACAGGCAGCTGCCTGGCAAACAGAATGCTGGAATGTATTGCTAGAGGGTTCACGAGCAGAAAAGAGGAGGAGGCCATGCTGCCATTGTACAGATCCTTGGTGCAACCACACCTGGAGTACAGCATGCAAAACCGAAGCCCCAACATGAAAATGGATATCAACTGGCTTAAGCTAGTTCAAAGAAGGGCAACAAATATGGTTCAGGGAAAGCAAAGCATATTAGAACAGGCAAAGAACTTCTAACATGTACTCACTGACGGACAGGAGGGTGACAGAGAGGATATGATTGACACTTTCAAGTACCTGGAAGGTATAAACAAGACGGATATAGGCACATTCTTTATCTCATTGAAAACAAGACCACCAGGCAAAGGAAATAAAGGGTAAAAAGGGAGGAGAGAAGACACTGTGGGTCACCCCAGAGGCTGGAAATGGCACCACAATCCTCACAGGGGTTGTATCCAGACCCCTGACTCAGGGGTAGGAAATGGACAAGGAAATGATAGAAGGCATCCTTAGGATGGCAGAGAAAGGGGAGATATAACTGATGGGGGGGCCTGAATATGCCAGTTGTGAACTGGAGTACCTTTGCTGCAGCCACATCCAAGAGCAGGGCCATTCTCAATGCCCTACAGGGGGCATGCTTGGAACCCACTCGGGAGGGGCAATCTTAGACCTGGTACTCTCAAATGGGGATGGAGAGACGATCTCAGGTCAAGAAGTATGTAGCCATCTGGAAACAAGTGACCACCAAACAGTGTGGTTCAGAATAAACTCTGCTGTAGAGTCAAGCCATACAAAAGTGAATGTACTGCACTTCAGGAGGGCTGATTTTTGTCAAAATGGGAGAGTGCCTCAGAAAAGCACTAGCAAACAGGCTAGAAGAAGGGGTGGAGCAACAATGGGAAAACATCAAACCTGCCATCACAGAGGCAACAAACCTTTGTGTGAAGCAAATAAACAAATCAAAATGAAAGAAAAAACACTAGGGTTCTCAAAAGAGGTGGTGGGAAGGTTAGGGAGAAAAAGATACCATTCAGGAAGTATAAGGAAACATAGAAGGAGCAGGACAGAGAACTGTGCCAGTTAAAGCAGAAGGAAGTGGGGAAGGCAGTCAGAATAGCAAAGGCCCAAACTGAGGAAAAGATAGCCAACTCAATTAAGAAGGTGGATAAAACCCTTTATAGGTACGTTAGGGAGCAAAGAAAGACAAAGGGAGGGATACTGAGGATGAATAAAGATGAAGGTGGGCAGAGAGGGACAGTGAAAAAGCAGGGATACTGAATAAATACTTCTGCTTAGTATTCACAAAGGAAGAGGAGGGGAAGGTACCCAATCCAGTCAATAGAAGCACTCTGGATAGGGGGGTCGATATCAGCCCTTTCACAGAAGAAAGGGTTCTGAAAGAACACCTAAACCTGAAGGTGAACAAAGCAATGGGGCCTGATGGGATTCACCACAGAATTCTAAAAGAACTAAGGGGAGAACTAGTAACACCATTGGCTACCCTTTTTAACAAATCATGAGAGGATGGTGTGGTACCTGAGGACTGGAGGAGGGCAGATGTGATTCCCCTTCACAAACGTGGGAGCAAGACAGAGACAGGAAACTACAGACCTGTCAGTTTGACCTCAGTGGTAGAGAAAATGATGGAATCACTTCTGAAGGAAAGAATTGTTGAGTACCTAGAGGCCAGTGTGGCATAGGACCCAAGGCAGCATGGATTCACAGTGGGAAGGTCATGTCAGAGGAATCTAATTGATTTATTTGACTGGGTGACCAAAGTAGTAGACCAGGGAGGGGCTGTGGACATGGCCTCACTAGACTTTAGCAAGGCATTTGACACAGTCCCACACAAAAGATTAATAAACAAATTAGCCAGCCTGGAAGTGGGTCCCAGGGTGGTAGCCTGGGTATAAAATTGGCTAGACAACAGGACGCAGAAGGTAATAGTAAATGGAGTCCACAGGGAAGAAAGGGAGTTACTAGAGGGGTACCGCAGGGTTCAGTACTGGGTCCAGTCCTTTTTAATGTCTTTGTAAGTGACATTGCAGAGGGACTGGAAGGAAAAGTATGTCTTTGCAGATGACACAAAGATCTGTAACAGGGTTGATACACAAGGTGGAGTGGAAAGGATGAGAAGGGACTTGGCAAGGTTGGAGGAGTGGTCAAATGTATGGCACCTTAGGATCAACACAAAGGAGTGCAAAGTAATGCACCTGGGAAACAAAAACCCAGAGGAAGAGTACACAATAGGGGTTGAGATACTGAAAACAACACAAATGGAAAGGGACCTGGGGGTAGTCATATCAGATGACCTAAAGGTGGGCAAGCAATGTGAGAAGGCAATAAGGAGGGCTGGGGGATACTGGGATGCATAGGGAGAGGCATCACCAGTAGAAAACATGAAGTTGTTATCCCTCTGTACAGACAGTTGGTGAGACCCCATCTGGAGTACTGCATGCAGTTCTGGAGACTCCATCTCTGCAAAGACATAGACAGGGTGGAGTCTGTCCAGAGGAGGACAACCAAAATGGTACAGGCTCTATACCAGAAGGCATACAAAGAGAGACTAAAGGAGCTTAATATGTATACCTTTGAGGAAAGGAGGGAGAGGGGGAACATGATAGAAACTTTCATGTACCTCAAGGGAATCAACAAAGTCCAAGAGGGTAGCATCTTTCAGAAAAAGAAATGTGTAAGAACAAGGGGGCACAATTTGAAGATGGGGGACGACTCAGAGATAATGTGAGGAAGTATTTTTTCATGGACAGGGTTGTGGATTCATGGAACAGCCTTCCTGAGGAGGTTGTGGAGTCAAAAACAGTGGGGGAATTCAAGAATGCATGGGACAGACATAAGACAATTGTTGTGGGAGGAAGGAGGAAGTAGGCTGTTGGTTAACTAGGATCTGTAGCTTATCCATTAGGTAGTGAAATGGGCAGATTAGGGGGCCAAAAGGTCCTTATCTGCCATCAAAAAATTATATGTTACTGTTATAAGTTGGAAGGGAATAAGTTCAGGAAAGAGCTCAGAAGGCCCTTCTTTACAAAGAGAGTGGTGTCGGCATGGCATGAACTCTCAGGTCATCAATTAAAAGACTGTGGGTGGGTTCATGATAGGGTGGGATGGGGAAGGACAGATTCAGAGTTGGTGGGGAGGGGCCCACTGTAAGTTCTAGATCAGGGACTCTGGAATTGAGCAGATTTTATAGAATCTAAGGCTTCTGCTGCTGGCTGTTTTGTATGTTCAGATATAAAGACTGCTCTGCGCACCAGAAAGTTTAACTGAGATCCTACCTGTGAGACATGAACCTGGGTCCCTGGCATGATAAGCAAAAATGCCTACAATTGGTTATGAAACTAGCTGCAACTGAAATATATATACATATTTTTTACATTGGTTTTTATCACCGCCTTCCTACTTCATCACTCCAATCAATCGGAACCCCTACAGACAGCGCTACCCCACCCTCTGACCCAGGAGTCTGACCCTAGAGTAGTCACCCCCTCAGTAGCCCTGAATACCCCCAGATTACCCCCCTGGTGGAGTGAGAAGAGGTCCCGCTTACCTTCCCCAGATAACAGTGGAGCAGGTGATACAGCAGAGTCTGCTCCCAGTGTCGGCTGCCGACATGCTCGATATTAGAGGAGTCGTCACCTAGGAGTGATGGGTTATTTTTCCTCTGTTCTTGGTCTCTGCAGTCATCAGCACTCTAGGAGAGCCAATTGGAGCTATGCGTAATGACGCAACTCCTTCCAGGGCTCCTGGCTAATGCTACCCCCTTCCCCTTACATGCGCCATTATGCACTGCCATGCCCTGGTTCACCCGAGAGATGGCAGTCAAGCTGCAGGACAGGTATAGAGCCCTCCCCAGAGAAAGAGAGAGAGCTGCCATTGGGGGGTGCTCAATCTCTGTCTTTCCCTGCCGACCTCCGGCGGTCTGAGCTCGTCACCGAACCCGGGTCGCAGGCATGGAGTGAGGTGTGGCGTCCAGCACCTCAACCCTCAGCACCACTGGGCCGGCCAACAGAAATATTTTGACAATGATTGTGTCACCTTCACACGACAAAAATGTCTTTTACACTATTTCTCAGGGCTCTGAAGAAAGAAGGAAAAATATATTTAGGGCTTCATAGCCCATGAGCCTGTGTTGTTGGCTCCCAACCCCAAGTCATACTACATGTGACATCTGAAAAGGCTTTACAAACACTTAAAGGAAAGGGAATAAAACTTGCAGGAGCGGGATCTATGGAGGTTAACGTTGAAAGGTACACATGGCTGATGGCTATTTCACTGATGAAATCAGTGAAGGATCTGGAAGCGAATGAGAGATATGGATTAGAGCTGGAGCAATAAGGTTATTTTAGAGGATTATGTCCAGACAGACAAATGAGACTTGCATCAGAGGGAAAATGAACTTAAATTGAATTTTTCAGATTTCATGTTAGGATATCAGTAAATAAATTGTTGGGGTAAAATATGTAATAGACATTTTGTCCATTCTGCTGGTGGTTTCTGAAAGTCAGAATGTAGAACTAGGCCGAATGACTTAATATACAATAAAATAGGTAAGAAAATGCCTTCATCCCAATTGGCTGAGACCTGATTCTAGCCATTGCCTTAAGTGAGTACTACCAATGGCTAAAAACAAGTCCCTGCCAACCAGGATGCAGCGCATTCCATGTTTGTGTGCCGGCTGCTTGGAATATTAATGTTTAAAAAAGTAACCATTTTCTTTTCAGCAACAAAAACTCTTAAAATGTTAGCCAGTCAATCGGTGCAGTGGTAGCGCTACCACGCACGATGCCAGCAACACAGGTTTGGGGACTAACTTGGGTTGTCAGGGGCTGGCTGGGGGGGTGTCCCATAGGATGCGCTCTTCCTCTGAGGGGGGAGGGCTGTCACGCCACTCCATTCCTGCCACCTGTGGATGCACAGGGTGGCGCAGGACTCACAGTGTGAAGGAGGGGCACTTTTAGGCACTTGGTTGAGATGCGTGCCAGCATGTTTGAAGCCTGGTCTTTCGTCCTTCATGCTGTCATCCTTAGGAGGTGGGGTTTGGAACCAAAAAAGCGACAGGGAAAAATACAGAAATTCATTCCCCACTGCTGCACAGCATGATCCCCTATAAGCTGGAGGGGGAGCAGAGCAGAGCATGGATAATCAGTACTACTGCCACTGAGCCCTGCTAGCAGTGGGAGTTAAAAATGTGATATAAAAATAACTTAAAATGTTAAACATTCCTGTTGAGGTATTTAGTTGACTGTATTTTAACTAGTGTCCAATTACCTTCCCACCCACTATACATTCTGCTTCCTACTTTAAGCGCATTTTTTAAACCCCCTAAACCTCAGCCTGCCCACCAGCCTACCCACTTGTTCACAGGAGCATTTCCTCAGCTGATCACATTTTCTGCTCCCCCCACCATTCTGCTCAGTTTCGTATGCTATTTCCCTCGCTCTTTCTCTAACAGCAGGTAATTAAAGATCATGGGCAAAGGTTTTTTTCATATTGTTAATAAAGCTTGAATGCAAGTGCACGTGCCATGATTATAGTGTCCTGAAAATGTCATGCTGTTTGGTTTTGTGGTTTTCTTTAAATCCACATTTGTTAACTTGCTCTACAGTGGCTGAGAACAGTGGAGGAGTCATTCCTGCCTCTCGGTCAGGCTAGGAGAGCAATGACATCATTTGGGAGTACTGTAGCTTACTGCTTCAGGTTCCCAATCACAGCAAGCTGTAGAGTTAAAAGTTTGCTCTCCAGGTTTCTTGCAAACTCAATCTATGTTTGTGTTGAGATAGATTAGCTTAAAACCTATCACTCGTTTCTTATAAAAGTTGATAATTTGAGTCTCAATGCTGAACTGAAGTAGTGGAAATCTTTCTCTGTGAGAGATCAGCTTGTCTGTATCACAGCTCGCAGTTCTTTCTCATCAAAACTCTGATTTTTCGAAGTGTATAACACAGGGTTGTTTACTAAATATAAATTAAATCTAAATTTTGTTCATTCATAGAAATAGTTTGTCCTTGATGTAGCCTTCATAAATACAGTCATATAGGAACTTTCATGTTACATCGACAAACAGGTGCCTGTCACACTCTACTACAGTATGCACCACTTGTAACAGACTAGTTTGACATGTTGCATTATGTCCGTTACAAGTGGTGTCCGATACATCAATGTGGCTGCTTCTGGGGATCTTGCCGTAGGAATATCCTTCCAACATAAACATAGATAAACATATATACATAGTTGATATATGTGATTACAGCCCCTTTGATTATTGTTGCAGGCAACACAAATATCGCAACACAAATAGTGCCTAGCTCAAGATGCTCTCTGACTGGCCAGACCTAGAAACTCCTCTACATGGCAAAACTTCTCCCCGGTAGCAAAGCAAAACCCTACATGGAGAGCAGTGCCTGTGGAGCCGCTTACAGAGGAGCTGAATTAGTGAGGAGAACAGTCTATAAGGAAGAGTTTTACGGTGGTGAGTTTGAGCAGCTGATACAGGGAGATCACAGTGCTTGTGTAGCTGTTTACAGAGGAGCGGAATTAGCAAGGACAGCAGTCTATAAGGAAGAGTTTTATGGTGGTGAGTTTAAGCAGCTGATATGGGGAGATTGTGGTGTTCATTGAGCTGTTTACAGAGGAGCTGAATTAGTGAGAACAGTCTATAAGGAACAGTTTTATGGTGGTGAGTTTGAACTGCACTTAAATGATTACTTAAAACCACTAATGAGCCATCAACACCTGTTTGTGACACCTACTTTAATGACTTGGAACTTGGCTAATTACAGTGCTTGAGCACCCCCGGCAGCCACAAAATGGAATTACAGGTCTGTTTTAAACTGCTGTTTTAACATTGCACAAATCAGAAAAGGTTTTTGGCAACTTAAATTTGCCCACTACAAGCGAATGTCCGGCACATCCGGGTCCGTTAAAAGTGACACGTACTGTATTTCAAGCTCGTACTGTCTGAGCTAACACATTTCAGTTCTTTGGGGGTTTCTGTGTGAAAATGCATCGTGCATGTAATAGTAGTATTAGTAACAATCTTTATTTTTATACAGGAAGACGGAAATACCTTTAGGACTGCAGTCCTGTTTTTAAGGTGATCCTTAACACAAGTACAGTGTACAGATCATTTAGGACCACTTCCCTGCAGAAGCTTGGAGCGCCATACTGCCATTTCTGCAGATATCTCACCGCTGTGATAATGTACCTCACCACTGTGATTTGTATGAGAGTTCACGTATTCTCCCCTAATTGTGTGGAGGAGGGCAACAACAATAGGCTGTAACGGCCTTTATGGGCATTATTTAAAAATACCTGGAGAACCCTGTCTGCAGATCTGTGTGCATCCATCTCTTTAGAATCATGACCAGAGGCATTATCTATGTTCAGAAAAAAAAAATCCTTTGCTGGAAGAATTGCATGACTTCGTGGATTGGCTGTGTGTTAAAGAGTCTTTCACCTCTAGCACACTGGTTTGAATAGCCTTTAGTGAATGTAGCCAAAATCTTTTAGCACCTGATGGCTGTTCAGTGGCCTGTGTGAAATAAGCTGTGGTGTTCTTTGTCCAGTTCCTAGTGGACAGGTGTCCACATCATGACAAGCATTTGTCAATGCCGAATGTTTGCTTGCTGGCATTAGCAGTGGAAGTGCAGTATAGAAATGGCATTGAAGTATTGAACTGACTCCAACGCCACCCTTACCCTGCAGAGATGGATAGGCATTGGGGTGTGCCTTTGGGTTGTCGCTCATGACGGTCACGAGTTTTCACCTCACCCAACCCTTCAGACACTGACAAGTGTTGAGGTGTGCCTTGGGGTGTTTGGGCTTTACATGCAGCTCATTCCATAAGGAAATACACTGAAATGAGCACAGTATAGGAGAATGGGGTGAACTCTGGGGGCAAAGGTTCCAAGGCGCACCTCAATGCCTGTCACTGGCTGCAGGGTCAAGGTGGGACTGGAATGGCATAAGCATTACTGTCGACAGTCCCAAGTCACACCCCTGATGCCAGTCAGTCCCTACAGGGTAGGGCATTATGGTCGAAAACCCTAATGCCCCGGTATTTTTACTCCAAGTTTTCCACATGAGCTTTTTGTGACCCCACTTCATGAACAGTGACACTATCAGTTTGTTAGGCAAAAGGTGATTTTGCACAACGACTGCTCCATTTGGCGCCACAGGTTTGAAAACGCATTCTGAACAGGATGTGAAAAGTGACAGGTATACTGTTCATGAGGAGGTGTAAAAATTGGCATTGTTGAAAATCTGGAGTGAAAATATAAAAAAACTGGTGAAGTCACGAGCGTGCGTAGAAACTGTGCAATGTACACCGTAATGTAAATAGTTTGGGGATTTTTTTACAGCAGATTTTCAACACAGGCATTTTGGGACCTCCACTCATGAACAGTGTCACTATGATTTTCTTAATCTGTCCCAAACACTAATTTCCCACAGCAACTGCACTATTCTGCGACGGAAGTGCAAAAACATATTTCTACCAGGGTGTGAAAAATGATGGCTGTACTGTTCATAAGAAGGTGTGGAAAAATGTCAATGTTGAAAATCTGGACTGAAAATATTACAGCTTCGTGAACTTAAGATGGTGCATGGAAGTTGAGCAATGCACCCTCATAACACAGTCATTTTAAGGACTTTTGTCACCAAATTGTCAACATAGCCATTTTAACACCTTTGTTTATGAACAGTGTCATTGCGATTTTCTTAATGTGTTCCAAACATTGATTTCACACACTGACCGCGCCAATGTGCGCTACATGTGTGAAAACACATTTTGGGCAAGATGTGAAAAACGACAGCTGTACTGTTCCTAAGGAGGTATGGTAAAATGGTAATGTTGAAATTCTGGAGTTAAAATATTAAAAATTCTCAAAGTCACAAGCATGCATAGGGACTGCGCAACGCGCGCTTGTAAAACAGTCATTTGGGGGAATTGTTTCACCAAATTTTCAACATAGGGTTTTTGGGGGCCTACCTCATAAACTGTGACACTGTGATTCGTTAATCAGTCCCAAAAGGTGGTTCTGCACAGTGACAGCAAAATCACCTTTCGGGACCTAATAACAAAATAACATTGACCCGAGTTCATGAGGTGGGGTCCCAAGAACCCCATGTTGAAAATTTGGTGAACAAATTACCAATAATGGCCGAGATATGCACCAAAGTTGAAAAAAAATCATTATGCCATTATACAGCTTACCGGCATTTCTTCAGTTCACGGTTGGCTTTGAAGTGTGCAGACGTGTTCCCAGTCCACCGGAGATCCTCGCACCAGCCTCCGGAGGTAAGAATGGGGTGAGGTGGGAGTGTGGGAAGGTGGGGTATGCAGAGGGTGGCCATATGTTGGGGGAGGGGGCAAGACAGTCACTGAGGGACCATTTTGTTCTTATAGATGTCATTTTTTTCTTTTTTTAGGAAGGCAAAGCAGGAGTTTTGCCACACTGGGGTGGGCTCCCAGTGTGGCAGCTGGAAGTTTATTTGGGGGGCAGTGGAGCTGATGGGGGATTGGGCACCCCCATCTGCCATACGGACTTTTGCCATGCAGGGGTGGGCTCCCAGCGTGGCACCTGAAAATCTATTTTGGGGGGGGTACAGTGGAGCTGACGGGGAATTGGACACCCCCATCAGCCATATAGACTTTTGCCATGCTGGGTGGGCTCCCAGCATGGCACCTGGAAGTCTGTTTGGGGGGACAGTGGAACTAAGGGGGGATTGGGCACCCCATAGGCCTATAGAGTGGGCGGGGAGCGCAGTGAGCATGCTGGGGTTGGCTCCCAGCATGCTACTTGGGTGTTTGTTGGGGGGGAGACCAAGAAAAAAACGGAGCTGTCTATGACAGCTGTTCAGATGCAGTGCTGACATGTAGGCACTTTGCACACTGCTGACGGCAGTATGTAAATTGCCTGCCAACGGCAGTATGCATATTGTCTACACGTTACCTCCGTTGATTGTAGCGGTCTTTTGCCTTGAACTGTATGCCACTGCATCTGAACTGCTGTCCTAGACAGCTCAGACACTTATTGGTGGGGTGAGGCAGCACCTGCAAGAAGGAGCAGGGCATTGGAAGTGGGGTGGCACATCTATGAAAATTTGCATGGTGGCTCTATGTTTCTTGCACATGTGTGCAAGCAAACATAAAAACAACATAACTGGCAGCAATTAGCACCCTTGCTGGCAGTCTCACGTGACAGGCCAAGGACTCAATTTGCCTACGCTTCCTTTTCAATCTTGAAGTCATTACTAGACTAACACAGAAAGTAGCTATCAGTTTAAAAATTCACTTTTTATACACCTATACAAACTATATCATAGTCAAATAGTATTTTAAGTTGGGGAGGGACACTAGAACCATTATGTCCATCCCCACCATTTCATGAGCAGGGATGAAAAAAGTATTCTGTGCATGCACCTGCTAATACCATTTTTAAGGGGGAGTAGTCGCCACGAAAGGCCCCTCACTCAAGTGTGGGGCTGGTCCCAATGCTCACTTTGTGTACAAAAACATTTTAGTTTACTTACTGCTCACTGTAATATAATAGATTGTTATCAAACTGAAGTAGTTTTGCTTAGGTTCAAGGCTGACGTCTTTTGTTACTACAAATCCCAGAATCCCCTGCAGCTGACATCAGAGTAGAAGGTAGCAGCGAGAGATTTATTAGCCTGCAGTGCATGTTAGAATTTAAGCTCTGGGGCCAGATATTAAAGCTTTAGTGCCAGTCCTTACAGGGTGTGTGCTGATGCTATCCGGTTCTGTAGCTTATGCTGGGGGCCATATTCAGAGGCCCCTCTATTGCATGCTAAACCCATAGGCACCCAGGCAGTAACATAATGCTGAGCCCCTGCAAGTGAGGAGGTCCTGTCCTGCGTATGACTGCAGCAGCATGTTCAAAGGTTTGTGTAAATGGTAAATGGCACCTGAAGCAGTGTTATTTACTGCTGATGAAAACCACCTCTTAACTGGGTGCAAAGCCTATGCCCCCAACCCCTCCAATTGCAGAATGACTGTACTACAGCTGCCCACCCCACCCCTGACTACCAGTCACATCAGTGAGGTTACAAGCCCTGGTGTCCAGTGGCACTCCCCACCCCTGAACACCTTTCCTATGTAGTGTAAAATATCATTGATGGCTAGCGGCACCCACCACCACCACCCTTCACCCATTCCATGGTAGTTAAACAGATCCCTGGTGTCTCATGGCACTCGCCACCCCCTGACACCCAACTCATGAGTGCAGTTCATATCCCTGGTGTCTAGTGGCACCTTTCACTCCCTGAACACCCATCGCATATCATGAATAGGTATCCCTTGTGCCTTGTGGCATCCCACTGCTCAAGTACCCATCCTGTGTCACCGATACCTAGCCCTGGTATCTAGGTGCACCACAACCCCTGAGCAACTGTCCCATGTCACCAATATTTAACTCTGGTGTCCAGTGGCATCCCTCACCCTCAGGCACTTGTGTACAATGGCATGGACTGCCCTGGTGTCCAATGGTACCTACTGCCACCCAAAATGTCCATTGACATCTGCGCCATTAAGCACTCGTGGTCCAGCTGCCTCCCACTCACCCCACTTACTCCCAGTGCACCATACATCCAACTGCCCCTTACCAGGGTCTCTACGGATGTTCAGGTAATCCTGATAGGGCCACCAGGACAGCCCTCCTCTCACCTCCTCAGTTGGCTGCCACATGAACTGACAGTAAGTATGCATACAGTATACTGTGCAGGCACTCACTGTCAGCGCATATGGCAGCTGGCCAAGTAGGTAAGAGGAGGGCTCTGCTGGTTAACATGTCAGGATTCCATGGACATCCCTGGAGACCTTAGCAAGGGGGGTTGGATAGACGGTGTACTGGGAGTGGGCAGGACAGGTGGGAGGGCTACTGGATCACCAATATTTACTGGTGTGGATGTCGATGGGCATTCTGGGGGGGAGCAGAGGTACCACTGACCATCAGGGTGGTCCATTCTATTGTACATGGGTGCTCAGGGGTTGGGATGCTACTGGGCTTCAGGGCTAGGTATGGGTGACACAGGACAGATGCTCAGGTATGGAGGGTGCCAGTAGACACCATGGGTAGCTGTTCATGATATGGGATGGGAGTTTGGGATTGAGGGTGCCAGTAGACACCACACGAACATATGAAAACACCAGCAGAAACAGGCCTCACAGTCTACTGAGTCTGCTTGATTGTGCAGCTAGCCCCTCTACTTGCAGCTACCCCATCCACCCCTCCTCACAATTACCCTGCATCTCACTCTGTCCCATCCCCTCTTAAAACCGTCTATCATGCTACAGGCTACCACCTCCTCCAGCAGAGTATTCCACTTATCCACCACCCTCTCAGTAAAATGTCTCCTGACTTCCCTCCTGAACCCCCCCATCTCTTCTGGTGCCCCCTCATGACCCTCCCCCTTCTAATCTGGAAAATCCCTTCTTTACTAGCCTTGTTAATCCTCTTTAAATATTTAAAGGTTTTGATCACATCCCCACTATCCCTCCTCTCCTCCAGGGAATACATGTTCAGCTCACCCAGCCCTGAAGTGAAAGACCTTGCACTTTTTGGCATTAAACCCCATCTATCAAGCCGGCCCAGTGGCGCTCCGGGTTGAGGCTCTGGGCGCCACACCTCACGCCATGCCAGCAACTCGGGTTCAGGAATGAGCCTGGGCCACCACGGGACAGCAGAGGGAGAGAGAGGATCAGCATCCAGAGGACTGTTCTCCTCTCTTGGGGAAGGATCCAGGGACTGCCCTGCATCGCAGTGGCCCCCAGTGGAGACCGGAGGCACTGTAACGCCCAGAGCCAGAGCAGTGGGACACAGAGCTGTGACAGACATTCCTGGCATCATTGCACATTCGGGCTCTGAAGGGAGGGAGGGGCATAAACTAAGAAAAAACCCTGCCTCGGGGGTAAGGAAAGGTGGGATCAATGGCCATGGTCCCATGCCCTATGCCGGGCTTTGCCACTAAGCGCTTCCATTCTCTGTCCTCCTCACTGGTCGCACATCTGGATTACAGATAGAGTGCAGAAAGGAGATGGTGTTCCTGCTCTGGGGGACTCAGAGCCAGGGGGAGTGGGTGACTGGACAAGAAAGGAGAGAGACTGCCCAGGTGGAAATGTGGATGGTGGGGGCTCCAGGCAGCCAGCAGAACTGTGAAGTCGAGAATCCTCACTGGAGAAAGGCCACTAAGGTAGGTGCAGAAATAAAGTTAGAAAAAAAAAAATCTGGCATGCATCCGACCACTCATGTAGTTTGGTCAGGTCCTCCTGCAGTCCCCTCCACCCTTCGATGTCATCTACCACAGCACCTATCTTTGTGTCATCTGCGAAAAGACTGATCTTACTCTGGACCCTGTGGAAGATACCAACTATGAATATCCTGCACAACACCGGTCCCAATACTGATCCCTGCAGCACCCCACTCATCACATCCCTCAGTGATTAAAGCCCCACCACCACCACCACCACCCTTTGCTACCTTCCCTTCGGCCAACTGGTGATCCAGCTTACCATCTTCATTCCCACCCCTATATATGCCAGCTTCCCCCCCCCCGCCTCCCATGCAGCACAGAATCAAAGGCCTTGCTGAAGTCCAAATACAGGACATCCACTGTACGGCCTTTGTCCAGTTCCTTTGTCACCCAGTCATAATACTCAATCAGATTAGTCTGGCAGGATCTTCCTGAGACAAATCTGTGCTGCTGACCGTCCTGAAGACCACTGATCTCCAAAAACATCATCAGCCTCTCTTTAAGGATCATCTCCATGAGTTTCCCCACAACTGATGTGAGGTTTACTGGTCTATAGTTCCCTGGTTCATCGTTAGGCCTGCTTTTATGAATGGGTACCACATGGGCCATCCTCCAATCCTGTGACATGCATCCAGTGTCCAAGGATGTATAGAACAGGTCAGACAGCAGTCCTGCCAAGACCTCCACCAATTACTTAAGTACCCTAGGGTGAATGCCGTCTGGACACAGTACCTTAATCCCCTCAGAGCCCATAATCCCTTCAGAACCTTATCCTCTGTAATCCCTATATCAGTCACCTCCCTCCCCGACCACTCCTCCTCTCCTAGGTAGTATCTGCCCCTTCTCCCTCATGAACATGGAGCAGAAGTACTCATTCAGTGTCTCCGCCTGGTCCTCCTCATTCTCCACCCAGCCCCCCATCTTTCCTAATCCTCACAATCTGATCTTTATTTTTCCATCTTTCACAGATGTATCTGAAGAAGTCCTTTTCTCCATCTTTTATGTCCTGCACCAATCTCAGTTCCCTGGAAGCCTTGGCCACTCTGAGCAGCCTGGTAACCTCCCTGAACTTCTTCATATACGCCTCTCTCTTATCCCTCCCCCCAATTCTTGAGTCTCCAAAATGTCTTTTTTTGGCTCTCATCCCTTCACTGACCTCCTGCATCAGCCAGCTGGGTTTTTTTGCCTGTCTCTTCTTACTCTTTGTTTTTGTACATGTCCCAGTTACCGCCACCAGCACTTTCTCAATAATGTCCCATTTTTGGCTAGCATCCATGCTTGGTGGAATTTCCGCCAGATGCCTGCCCAAAATTTCCCCCCTCCTTTTAAAGTCCGCCCCCTTAAAGTCAATCACTTTGGTACCTGTACCTCCTGCTTCCCTGCCCATGTTGACCATGAACTATACCGTGTAGTGGTCACTCCCTGCAAGAAGGTCCTCCACCTCCAGATCCCTTATAGCCTCCCCATTTGATAGAATCAAGTCCAGAGTCCTATCCAGTCTAGTTGCCTTACTGACCAACTGCACCAGGAAGCTGTCCTGAACTGCCTCTAGTAAAACCAGCTCCCTTGCACTCTTGGTGGATGGTGTGCTCCACTCCACCCCGGTAGGGTGAAGTCCCCCATCACCACAGTGTTCCCTTTCCTACAGACCCTTCTGATTTGTTCAGCTAACTCCTGATCCAGATCCTCCCCTTGGGCTGGTGGCCTGTACACCACCCTCATCCTCAATGTCCTACGTTTTGAGCCTTGAAGCTGCATCCACAGGGCCTCTGTTCTGCCTTCCTTCCCTCCTCCCTTATACACCTTATCCCCTCCCATACATATATTGCCACACACACACACACACACACACACACATCTTTTCCACTAGCCCTTTCCTTCCT
Organism: Neoceratodus forsteri; assembly: GCA_016271365.2. NCBI lineage: Eukaryota > Metazoa > Chordata > Ceratodontiformes > Ceratodontidae > Neoceratodus > Neoceratodus forsteri. Next base: position 64,844,340 of record JADMNL010000025.1, on the reverse strand, counting down.
GAATATCCTATACCCTGGGATCATCAAATCACATTCCTGGTATTTGGAGGCCCACATTTCCGTGGTGGCCACAATGTCCACCCTTCCAATTGCCAAGAGAGCCTGTAATTCCACTGATTTGTTACCAAGGTTTCTTGCATCAGTGAACCCACCCTCCAAACCGTCCCTGCCCTCCTCATCCCTAAAGTACCCTCTTCCTAATCCCCCCATGTGCCTCTGCTCCAAGTTCCTCCCTGCTAGTCTGGGGGTAAGCTTGTTTGGCTGCCCTCTCTGGGATCCCTGTCTACCATCTGTCCACTCGCCACCCCCCCACCTAGTTTAAATCCACCTTTGTAGCTATGTATTCCCCTACCATCTGCTTTAGTACCCTCTTCCCCCCACACTCAAATGTAGACTATCCCTTGCATAAAGTTCATTGTTGTCCCATATCTTGTCCCAGCCCATATCCGCTGGATCGACACCATTCCCTCAGCCAGGTGCTAAACTCCTCAATCATTACTTTCCTCGCCATACTAGCACAGGATACTGGAAGCACCTCTGAGAAGGCCACTGATTCCCCTAGTTCCCCACACAGCCTACGCAATTCCTTGAACCTCTCTCTCACTACATCCTCCATCACCCCCAACAGATCATTCTTACCCACGTGCACCATGAGATGCGGTTTCCTCCTAGCACACTTTAGAATTGACTGCCTGCCATTAAGCCAGGTATGGACTTCACCAAGATGTGACTATGCCGTTCCCCCTTGCTGCCCCCATCTAATCCTTTTAAGTATGCAGTCCCCCAGCACTAATACCCCTCACTCTCCAACCCTCATCTCCCCCCCAACCCATTACCTTGGTATCTTCTACAAGATGCCAAGCCAGCTGAATCCCTGCCCTTTCCTCCTATGGTCCCCTTCCCTCTGGACCATCCCAGCTCCCCTTACTGTTCCTACCCTCTCCCCATTCTTCCTCCCCCTTAATCCCTCCCATTCTCTGCTGTAGCATCACCTCCCATGTTTACCCCTGCTCCCTTCATCCATTCTTCCAGCTGTGCCCCTCCCCTTAGCCTACCACAATCCTCTGCCGAACCCCTGATCCTTGTGCTATCCTCCCACTCCCCATTACCTGCCCCTCCTGGAGGTCCCTCACCTCCCTCCCCTCCTTTTCCAATGTCGCCAGCATGGCAAACCTATTTCCTGCCCTCTTGGCCATGCTGGGTGTGGGCTCCTTCCTCCTGCTCATACCCCCGTGCTAGGTCTCCTATTTGTAATGCCTCTGCCCCTCCCCCATACCATTGTTCCTCCCATGTAGTGTCCTCCCATTGCCCTCTGCCCCAGATCCCTTCCACCCTCCTCCCAACCTCTCCAACTCTCTACCAAGCCATTGCACTTCTTCCTCGAGTCTTCTCAGCCTGTGATGGATCAGACACAGTCCTAACTTCCACAATACATTCATCCGGACTGCCACCCCATAACCACTGCAACCCACTATTCTACCCCAATGGCCCCTCTAGAATCTTGCTGCCCTCTGCCCCTCCTGTACTGTCCCCATCCTCCCCGCTAGTGCCACCCCACCCCTTAGTGTGCCATTTCCCAGCTCCCTCATTTGCCCACCTCAGCATCTCTTTACTCCCTGATTACCCCATAGATAGAGCTTATCTAACGTGTCCTTACCACCCCCCTGCCCTGTTTCCTACAAGACCCTCAACTTAACGACCCTTCTCCCTGTCATGACAGTAAATTGGAGCTCCCCCTACAACCCCAGTAGTGATTCTTGTGAAGACAGTAAAAGACTGAGTACCTTCAAACACAGTACATACAATTGACTTCCCTCTAGAACAACAGATTACATATTCCAAATGTCCTGTATCAATTACTTTAAGTTCCCCTTATAATATAGAGCCAAGACAGTTTCAGTGCCACCAAGTGTCAATTACAGTCACAGTGCCACTGCTCTGTAGCAGATCCTCCTGAAACTGAACAGTAGCCTGTTCCTGACACAGCCACAGTGCCCTCAGCCCCCACCAGGGATATCAATGCATAATACAGGATGGGTGTTTAGAGGGGCCGCGAGACACTAGGGATATTTCCATTACACAGGAAGGGCATTCAAGGGCAGGGGTGCAACTAGACACCAGGGTTATGGACTTCATGCAAAGGTAGGGTGTTCAGAGGGGTGAGGGCACCACTAGACACCAGGGATATAATACACTACCTGGGTCTGGTGTTTGGATGTGGGGTTGCCGCTAGACACCAGGATGATCTAAGGTGCACACAGGATGGATGATAATGAGCTACTGCTCACCATGTTAATGAGCTCATAATGGAAATTAAGATGGTCCCTTAGTGGCTTGCCTGTACAACAGGCTCATTTACATGTTGTGACTGAATACAGCCCATGAATCCTGATGCTATCTGGTCAGGGAGCGCTATTCCCTGTAGACTGGATACAGCCCAGGTTCATGTTAGGGCAGCAGAGTTTTACGTAGTGCTGTGCCAACACAAGTTGATATTCAGTTGGATAGTGCCGATCCACTTTCCATCTGAAAATAGCAGCTGCTGGTTCAGGTAAAGGCCTAAGTGCAGTGCTTGCGTTTTTTCGCCATGCTTGCACCTTTCATTGAATATTCAGCTCCTGATCTTTTGTTTATTGGTCTTGTTGTCCTCCCTGTGCTTTGTACAGCCACAAAGGACTGTACTTACCTCCTTGAGAAAAGCAGACCTGGAAAACATCTGGCTGGAAATTATAAAGGCTCCAACCAGCACTGCAGGCTATTAACTCAACCACTGCTCTGCTGTCAGCTGCAGGTATTATGTGATTTGTCGTAAAAGAAGATGCCAGCCTAGAACTATGCAATATTAGTCTAATATCAATCTACTATATTACAAAAAACAGTAAGTAAATCAAAATGTTTGGGCGCACCAAGTGCACATTGGGAACAGACCCACACTTCAGTGTGGGGCCCTTTGTGCTGACTGTTTCCCTTTAAATTCTAGATTATTTTCTACTAACCCTAGAGGAAGGGTTACCAGATATCTTTAGTTTGGTATAGGCCCTAGACCAAGCAAGCAGGGCAGTAAAAAGATACTGCATGGCATTATCTTGTCTCCATCATCTAAGTTACTTTTCAGCGCACTGTTTTGATATAAATAATATACAGTCCTTGAGTATGACCCTGCAAAATGTGCAAGCCCAGGGTTCCAGACTTTCCCAGCAGATGTTCTGTGATTTTAAGTAGTTTGTCACAATATTTACATATTAAAGATATCTATTGCTATTTCTTCTCCATGTGTCTACCCACAATATTCTTTTATTTGTGTAATCCAATATGTTTGTATTGCTTTAATATTAATACATTGTCATTTATCATGATATGCACACTCTGGTATCCTCTAGAAAATGACATGTTGCACCTAAAGAAGACAATTTGTCTACTGATTGATTTAGTAAGATCTTCACTAGAAGAGCACACTGAGCTACAAGCAGCTGGTTTTTAGATGTATTCAGGAGGAATGGGACATGGGAGTATGGAAAAAAAATAGGAAAATTTAATGTATAAAAACAGAGTTATAACCAGTGACATCTGTAAACAAATATATACAAATATAGGTAGTGTACAAGAAACAGTGACCGACGTGCAGAATAGACAATTACAAAATAAAAACAGCAGTACAGTGAATAAAACATACACTTATACAAGGACATTGAGCAAAATTGCCAGAAAAAAATAATAACTGGTATAGCAAATAGGAATAGTGCAGGAAGAACCAAAAACCAGATGCAAGGGGTCAGGGGAGCTGTATACCACGTAAAAAGTTGTTGAGAACCAGTGAGATAACCAGCTCAGGGACAACAATTAACCAAAGTGATGGAGCAAAAGCTACAAGGGAGGGAACTGCAAATTTTACCTAGAAGGAAGGGAAGGTTGAAGGAGGCAAGGGTGGCACAGAGAAGGAAGGGGGATGGGGGCTGGAAGAGAGATCACACCATGAGCAGATGTGGGAGGTGTTGTCATGGAGAAGAGAATGCAATATCCAGTAAATAAATAATTATATTTTTTTTGGGGGGGGACTGATGGCAGTAGGTGCAGGTCACTGACATCAATGCATTAGTCATTGCTGTGACAAACAACTGGGGTGTGGCCAGGTTACTTAAACAATTATTTCTAAAGTTGATGTCAGTGACATTAAGCTGCTGTCAGCAATTCATTAATGACTTTACTGACAGATGGCAGAAAGTTAATGACAGAGCCACAGCCCATTGTCATTAAATATATGTATAGATGTTGTCTAATGACTAATAATGTTTAGCATTAATAAGCACTGTAGGCAGGAAACTTTTTGTGTGCCCTAACCAGTCCAACAGATGGTATAGTAAACTAACTACTATTAAAAACTAAAGAAATTAAATGCCAGAAAAAAAACATTATAGTTTCCAGATGAAGCCAAAAAGGGAGTAAATTATATATATATATATATATATATATATATATAGATGTAACCCCTAGATGGTGCTATCCCAGGGGCTACTACCCCTGCCTGATTTGCCACTAACAGGTTGAGGGGCCTGGATCCAATGGCGGGTGCCTCCACCCAGAGGTCAGGGTTTGCAATAGTTAAACTAACTTGGTCACAGCCCTCTGGGACACTGCAACCCCTTTCTTCCCACTAGTGGCCCACACAATATATCAGAATTACCTTCACAGTATACACTTACCCCAGGTCTGGTTCCGCACTGGGACCTCCTGTGAAATGAGATACAGTGCAACAATCACAGTACAGTACTTTAACATAGACAAATACCTCAGGCAGTATAACTTTGCTGAAACAAGCAGCTCTGATTTATTTAGGGGATATAGCAAGGACAGGGAAATCAGGTTAATTAGCTTATCCTCTAATAATCTACCTATGGCTCTGTGACAGGCCTATCCCTATCAGTTACTGTCCCTGGGTACCCAAGCCCTAGTGGCTAGTCCAAACTGTGGTAGCTGGTAGGGGCCCTTCACACAGAGAAAAGGAGAATTAAACAGTCAGCAGTACAGTAATTCCATTTGGATTTAATGTGGCAATCCAACAGGGAACGACCCTGAATTAGTACTCACGACCTCCAAATAAGATAGGGTCCTTCAATGTCAGCAGGGCTCACTTGAGGTACACAAACCTCTTCACACATCCATATAAAGAAAGCACTATACCAGGCAGGCTGCATCTGTATCCCGATCAGCAATTACTGCACAATACCGGAGAACACACAGCAGATTCAGTTCCTGACAGACCGTGCAACTTTTCAGCATTCCTCCAGTCTTCTACAGGGTGAGCCTGGTTTCTACTCTTCAGAGATCCTTTGATTCTTTTCACAGGATGGATTCAGTCCTAACAAGCTGTTACACAAGCTGCAGACCGGAACTCTGGGTCTTACACACGTTTTTTAACTAAAACTGCACACTGAAAAAGCACAGGGCTCCTTCCTTCTTCACTGCCAAAGCTCAACTGAACTCCAACCGACAAAACCGGGCACTTCCTTTGAGTTCCTCCCAGTTCTTGACTGGATTGGCTGTCACTCACAATAGACTGCTGCTGTTGGTCCAAAAAGGCACTGAAGTCTAAACTACATCTCCCAGAGTCACTGCCCACAATCCTCTTGTGGCTGGCTCAGATTATGAGTCAAGTTCTGATTCGTCCAAGGCACCATTTTAGAGCTAGCTTACCCCACACTGATTGGTCCAGTTCAGCAGTTCAAAACTAGAATGGGGAACTAGCAGACACAGTTCTGACTGCAAAGAAAGCAGGTTAGACAAACTGTAATTTCATTATTACTCTAAATAATTTCTGGCAAACAGTTACATCTTTCAGATAGGTTCCTTTGCACTCCTAGTGACTGCAAAAAATGAAGTGAATTGACAGCAGCTTGAGTGGTACTCAATCAAAGAAACACACAGTCCCCCATACAACTTATTATGTCTGCAAGCAGACAGCTCTTAAAGAGACAGTACCAGAGGTTCTAAAACACTCACTGATAAATGGCTTAAATGCCAAACACCATTCAGGCTTAGAGCATTCAAGCAAGCTCCTGAAGTCTTTTTGGGAACCCCCATTTGCAGGGGGTTACACCCTTCCTGGCCTGGAAAGCTTGACGTCCAGCGTCAAGAAGTACCCCATAAGTTTCAACCGCAACCATATACATTTGCATTAGGCTCATACATGTAATCATCAGTCAATATATCATTTTACCAAGAACACATTTCTGAAACATTGCAGTCGTCACTCTTTACACAGTATTACATACACATTGTACCATAACTCAAGTTATTACCTCTTGTACATGAAACCTGAAGAGAGAGGGCCCTTCCTATCAGTTACCTTGGGGCTGGATGGGGCAAGGGCACCATACTTAGAGGGCAACACAAGTAACTTGGAGTTAGCACTGATGCTCAGTTTGGGCAATGAGCTCGGGGACACATACACCCTTTATGGACAACATTGAGAGGCAAATCCACAGGCCTCGTAAGGAATCATAACTGAGGTGCACCACAGGCTTTACAGCTCGACCAGTCTTTCTAGGGGAACTGTTATAGTCTCTGCACTCTGAGCCTCATTTTCAGCATTGTCTCCACTTGTCAGGGGAGTCTCCATGGGGGTAGAGAGGCTAGAACTTGGGGCACTTTCAGCTCCAGTAATTACAGTTTCTGAGTCCACAACATTTGGCTGCATGGAGAGCTTTCGGACACTGGCAGTGGACTGTCAGGGCACTCAAAATACTCTTCTTGTTCGGGTGTATCACCAGTCTGCCCCAATCTATCATTTTCCTTCCCTGAAAGCTCAAACAGTTCAACCATGCACAATGATTCCATTTCATCTGATCTGATGCTTTGCACTTCACTTTCTGGGAGCATTGGTTCCAGGGACGAAGCTGGGGGCTTGGACAGTCCAGAAGGCCCAGCTTCATCTCCAGTATTGACTAGGGGATTGCCCTGAAACAATTGACTCAGTTCGTAAGAAGGATAGTATTCAAAGTCACTCTCACTTTCTTCTGATATGGACTGACAGTCATGCTCAACTGGGACTTTGTGCAGGGGAACACTTTAACTCTGCTTCTGTAGGTGCAGACTTCCTTGGTCTTTTCTTAGCAGCAGCTCTAGTCACTGGTCCAGAGGGGCATCTTCTAGGGGCTCAGACTCAATTAAGATTTGTCCAATGGGCAGTAAATGATTTCTATGCATTGTTTTTACATCTTTTGAATTATTCTCAGGCCTTACTTTGTACACTGGCAGATCATCTAGTTTGCCCACTACAATGTGAGGGAGATGGTGCCATCTGTCAGCAATCTTGTGCTTGCCATGCAGTCCCAGATTTCTTAGCAATACCCGATCTCCCTCCTGGAGTTCCTGTGCTTTCACCTTTTTATCATACCTTTCTTTGTTGGACAGATTTCTTTTGGCAGCCATGGTTTGAGCCAGTTGGTACGCATGAGTTAGCTGGGCCTTTAACTTTTGCACATACTGTAAATAGTTGTCAGCTTGAACCCCATCAGGAGAGACCCCAAAACACACATCTACTGGTAGTCGAGCTTCTCTTCCAAACATCAGGCGGTAGGGGAGAATCCAGTGGCATCACTTTTGGTGCAGTTATAAGCATGTACCAGGGTGCTAATTTGTTGGCTCCATCTAGGCTTGTCCTTTGGGTGCAGGGTGCCTAGCATATCTAGCAAAGTGCGGTTGAAACGTTCAGGCTGTGGGTCCCCTGGGGTGGTAAGGAGTGGTTCTGGACTTTCGCACTCCCCACAGAGAAAGCATCTCTTTGATCAGACGACTCTCAAAGTCTCCCTTGATCAGAATGGATTCTTTGTGGAGCCCCATAGTGAACAAAAAGTTTTCTACAAGTACTTTGGCCACAGTGGATGCTTTCTGGTCTTTGTGGGAAAGCTTGGGCATATCTCGTGAAATGGTCAGTGACCACCAGCACATTACTGATATTTCTTTGATCTGACTCCAAACTCAGAAAATCAATACAGACCAGCTCCATGGGTGCACTGGTGGTGATGTTAATATGGGGCAGCCCTCTGGGCAAAGCTTTCTCTGTAAGCAGCGACTACAAGTTCGAATGTGTTGCTCCACATCGCTCCCATCTTAGGCCAATAGAATCTGGATCTCACCAAGTCAAGTGTTCTGTCTATACCAAGGTGCCCTATGTGGTTGTGCAAGGACTCCAGTACTGAGTCTCGAAAGGCAGTGGAGCACCTAGTTGTTGTTTGTCTACTTGTCCCCTCTGTCTACTGTTTCTCTGCATAACAGTTTATTGATCAGTTTCAACTTAGGACCTTCTTTGTATAACAGTGCAGTTCTCAAATCAGTGGAGCGTAATTTGGAACACATCTTTTCCTGCATAGAGGGCTTCTAAAGCTGCTTTGATCATGGGATCGCGATTGAGCCCGCTATTATACTGTCATTGTCCAGCTGAGGCAGTGCACCAATGTCTATTGCAGAAAAGTGGCAATAAGCAGCAGGTATGCAATTCTCAGAGGCTCCCAAGCAATCCACCATGCAGTCCACTACGTCCCGGACATTTGTTCCTCCCTGTCAAATCTCTGCAGAGTGCCCGAATGTCAGGTTCTGCCAATCGGACCCAATCATTCTGGGGAACAGGCCTCCGGAGAGAGCATCAGCATCTATGTGGTTCAGACCTGCTCGTATTCGAGAGCATAGTCATATGTAGATAATGCAAAGCCACCTATGGCCAGTGGCATCCAACTTAGCTGAGGTCTGCACATAGGTCAAAGGATTATTGTCAGTTTTTACTAGTATTTTAGCCCCATACAAGTACTCATGGAATTGGTCAACAATAGCCTACTTCAAAGCTAGGAACTCTAACTTATGTACAGGATAGTTCTTTTCGGATGGGGTCAGGCTTCTACTGGCAAAGGCCACTGGTCTCAGGCCATTCTCGTGCTCTTGGTACAACACAGCCCCCAACCCTTGCAAGCTAGCATCAGTGTGCAGGACGTAAGGTTTTCTTGGATCGGCATAGCCAGCACTGGAGCATGGGTAAGTTGATATATGATCTCATGAAAAGCAGTCTCACAATCAGGAGTCCAGCGGGCCCCAAATACTTCACTCGGATGAAAATACACTCTTTCAGTCTTGAGGGATGCTGACTTTGGTATTTTTGTGGGTTGGGGATACCCTGAGTAAGGTTAAGTAAAGGGCGGATCACTCTTGAATAGTCCTTGATGAGCGCCGATAATAACCACAGAATCCCAGGAATCTTTGCAGTTCTTTTAGATTTTTGGGCTGTGGCCAGGTGGTCAAGGCCTCAACTTTACTGGTCGGTCTCTATTCCCTCGGTGGATACCACGTGTCCCACATACTTTACTGATGTTTGAAAGAATTGACACTTATCAATGGACAGTTTAAGGCCAAAGTCCTCCAGTCGGTCCAATACCTTAAATAATCTGCTCTCATGTTCCTCCAGTGAGCTGCCAAACACAATAACATCATCTAGGTATACAGGCACTCTAGTAAGTTCATGTCCCCCACTGCACGCCATCAATCGTTGAAAGTGGCTGGGGCACCTGAAATCCTTGAGGCATCCTCATGAATTCATAGAGCCAAGCGAGAGATAAAGGCCGTCTTCTCACGGTCCTCTGGGGCCATCGGATCTGGTAGTACCCACTGGAGATCCAGCACAGAGAACCACTTGCTCCCGTTGGGCAGTCCAAAGCATCCTGAATGCGGGCATTGTGTACTGATCAGGGATAGTCCGGCCGGTTTAAGGTGCGATAATCCACACACATCCTTACTGTTCCATTCTTTTCCTCACTACCACAATGGGGAAGCATAAGGGCTTCTGGATTCTTGTATTACACCAGCAGCAACATTCTTGCAGATGCCGTCTCATCATCTATGTCAGCAGGTGCCAAGCGTCGAGACCTCTCACGAAATGGTCTTTTGTCATGCAGCGGATATTGTGCTCAGCTCCTTGCACATCCTACATCCCATTCCTTTAAGAAAACACCTGGTCTCTCTGGGCAAGACTTCTCACTGACCCTCACTTTCCATTCAGCTGGCAGCGGGAGTCGCCGAATCAAACAAGTGGGCGTTACTCTGTCATTCTTCCTTGAACTCTTGCTGCTGGGTAGCACTGCAGTGTCTGCACAATGCACATTAGCCAGGATGCAACCTCTGTTTACTCGAATGTCTCTTTCAGACACATTATGAACTTGGACCATTACCCTTCTGGCATAAGCATGGGCTCTAGCGGCAAAATACTAGGCTTGACCAGCAGTCCCTCTGGCAATTTTCCACCGCCTGGTGCATCCAACATTAATATTTTATTCTTAACATCCTTTCTGATATGGACCTCTCCCTGTAAGGTACACTGGGCATTTAGGCGCCAGGATCGAGACTCAGGATCCTTCTTCCATACAATTCCGACCGGTTCCTCTGGTTCTGTTTTTCAGCATCTCTCTGTACCTCATAGGCCTTCTTAATTAAAGCGGAACTCTTAAAGCTCTACTAGTCTTTGACCCTGTTTTCATAACACAACTGTGCCAGCCTTCCGAACATATGAGCATTTGTTCCAATCAACAAAGGGACACCATCATTACAGTCAGTGGGGGACACACTAAGGCTAGGGTCTCTACTTGTTCGGCCACTCCAGCCACGGAAGTGGGAAAGACAGCCAAATTCGGATATACCCGAATAGGGTAGGCCTTCTCACTTAACCCCATACATGCAGTCCTTCTAATGGTTGTGAGCAATGCTCGACAAATGCTTCTGATACCAATCCTGGAACATAATTGTCACTTGGGAGCCACTGTCTAATACAGCTCTTGTAGACACTCCATTCACCTTACAGTGGTCTCCATGGAGGGACCCACTATTCTGGACCAGTCTGAGAGGCGGTAGTGGGGCCTGGGCAACTGACCTTGCCACAAAAGGCGTGAATTAGCATTTTGGTGCCCTCACTGGGATCATGTCGCACCTCTTAACCACTGATTTCTTCTCCAAGCTCTCCTTGTAGCCTATATGCAACTTTGTCAGTGTCTTTGGGGACTGGCATTCCCTTTCATGTGCCCATCTTTCCCACAATTATAGCAAAACATACTTTCTGGAGTTTGAGCTGGCCGGGCGCCACACTGGGAGCCAGGCGGGGTATTACTAACTGGAAACCTTGGTGCCATCTCTGTCTGCGGCGTGATAAGCATTTGGAGACATCTCGTCAGTTTCTCCACTTCCATGGTCAAGGAATCGAGTTCGGAGCTGTTATCAGCAGGAGATACATGGTGGAGTACCCCACCCCCATAGCAGATGCAGTCGGATATAGGTCAGGGCCCGTACTTGCAGGCGTGGCCTTCATAAAGGGACTGTTTTTGAATTCCCGATCTCTCTCAACAGTTAACTCCCATTGTGACATATCTTTTTCCTTGTCAGGACACTCATTGACTGCCAACCTCTGCCCTAGACTTCTTGATGGGTCACCCTCAGTCACTCGGTCGTAGCCGCAGCTATTGGTGCAGGTCCCTCCGAGGTCGTCTTTTTCTCTCAACTCCTCGGAATTTCTCTCATTAACTCATCATAGGAGGTGGGGATTCCAGTCAATCTGCCAGGCGTAGCTGAAGCAACCAGCAGTTCTGAGAAGGGGGGAGACTTAAGGATCCTGTCCAGCCTGGTTCGGTCCAGTTCAATCGCTGGCAAACTACCTTTTCTGAGGCATTCTTGCAACAATTTTTCCAACCCGAGATACATACACAGACAACAACTCCCTTGGTACTGTTGTGCATCTCTTACTCTCCACCATAGGTCCTCATCAGAATCTGGGCCCATACACATTCTCAAGGCCTCAAGATAGGCCTGTGCAGTCGCTTCAGGGTTACTGGCCCGTTTAGCATGGATGGTAGCCAGGGCAGGACCTGGAGGCTCTACTCACCCTCTTTTTTTCGCCTTCCGAGCATTGCCATTCTAGCACTTGGGGGCAACATAGTCTATCCAGGTCTCCCAGTCATCCTCCCTTGGGGGTGGGAGGGTGCCAGAGAAGATCCTCAACCTCGGTAAGAGTCGTGACTAATGGCAGGTGCAGAAATAGAGTCTGCATTGGTTCAGCCACCATTACGTGGCACTGGAGCAGGAGAGGGTGTTGGGGAGGAACACTCCAGTGGCAAGAATAGTTTCTTCAAGTCCTCCACAGTTTTCCCTCTCCCAGCAACCATTCAGCAAATTTCTCCTCAAAAGTTTCAGATAGTGGTGGGGCTGATTCCTCCGGGTCTTTACTGTCCTTAGTTATCACTCTCCAAGCAGTGAGGGTCCCTCTGGGGTAATGGTCTGTGGCACTTTGGAGCTATCTATGGGATCCTTAAACTCTACTAGGGCCAGGAAAGTGTGGGTGAGCAGATTAGCATGCCGACCCACCACCACAGGGTTTTGTAAACCTTCCACCTTGGAAAGTACTCCTGCACAGTGTCCGTATTGATACCCAGGGGATGTCCAGGATAAGTATAGCATTTTGGGGTCGATCTCCTCCCAGTACACCACTCCACCAGCGGTGCACAGCCACTTCTGTCGGGTACCCATTTTTTCTTAACAGTGGTTCGTAGAATATGGCCACTAGAGGACACACAATCCCAGCGGTGAGCCTCAAGATGTAACCCCTAGATGGTGCTATCCCAGGGGCTACTACCCCTGCCTGATTTGCCACTAACAGGTTGAGGGCCTGGATCCAATGGCGGGTGCCTCCACCCAGAGGTCAGGGTTTGCAATAGTTAAACTAACTTGGTCACAGCCCTCTGGGACACTGCAACCCCTTTCTTCCCACTAGTGGCCCACACAATATATCAAATTACCTTCACAGTATACACTTACCCCCAGGTCTGGTTCCGCACTGGGACCTCCTGTGAAATGAGATACAGTGCAACAATCACAGTACAGTACTTTAACATAGACAAATACCTCAGGCAGTATAACTTTGCTGAAACAAGCAGCTCTGATTTATTTAGGGATATAACAAGGACGGGAAATCAGGTTAGTTGGCTTATCTAATAATCTACCTATGGCTCTGTGCACAGGCCTATCCCTATCGAGTTACTGTCCTGGGTACCCAAGCCCTAGTGGCTAGTCCAAACCCGTGGCAGCTGGTAGGGGCCCTTTCACACAGAGAAAGGAGAATTAAACAGTCAGCAGTACAGTAATTCCATTGGATTTAATGTAGCAATTCAACAGGAAACGACCTGAATTAGTACTCACGACCTCCAAATAAGATAGGGTCCTTCAATGTCAGTAGGGCTCACTTGAGGTACACAAACCTCTTCACATCCATATAAAAGAAAGCACTATACCAGGCAGGCTGCATCTGTATCCCGATCGCAATTACTGCACAATACCGGAGAACACACAGCAGATTCAGTTCCTGACAGACGGTTGCACTTTTCAGCAATTCCTCCAGTCTTCTACAGGGTGAGCCTGGTTTCTACTCTTCAGAGATCCTTTGATTCTTTTCACAGGATGGATTCAGTCCTAACAAGCTGTTACACAAGCTGCAGACGGAACTCTGGGTCTTACACACGCTTTTTTAACTAAAACTGCACACTAGAAAAGCACAGGGCTCCTTCCTTCTTCACTGCCAAAGCTCAACTGAACTCCAACCGACAAAACTGGCACTTCCTTTGAGTTCCTCCCAGTTCTTGACTGGATTGGCTGTCACTCACAATAGACTGCTGCTGTTGGTCCAAAAGGCACTGAAGTCTAAACTACATCTCCCAGAGTCACTGCCCATACAATCCTCTTGTGGCTGGCTCAGATTATGAGTCCAAGTTCTGATTCGTCCAAGGCACCATTTTAGAGCTAGCTTACCCACACTGATTGGTCCAGTTCAGCAGTTCAAAACTAGAATGGGGAACTAGCAGACACAGTTCTGACTGCAAAGAAAGCAGGTTAGACAAACTGTAATTTCATTATTACTCTAAATAATTTCTGGCAACAGTTACATCTTTCAGATAGGTTCCTTTGCATCCTAGTGACTGCAAAAATGAAGTGAATTGGCAGCAGCTTGAGTGGTACTCAATCAAAGAAACACACAGTCCCCCATACAAACTAATTATGTCTGCAAGCAGACAGCTCTTAAAGAACAGTACCAGAGGTTCTAAAAACACTCACTGATAAATGGCTTAAATGCCAAACACCATTCAGGCTTAGAGCATTCAAGCAAGCTCCTGGAAGTCTTTTGGGAACCCCCATTTGCAGGGGGGTTACATATATATATATATATGACCAAGAAAGGAGAGCTAGACAATACTGCTTATTTGAAGCATCGCCGGGTGGGGGGAGGGGAGGCTACAGATGGAAAACAACTGACACTGAACCAGATTAAGCTGTTGGTAATATTTTTCATGAATAGGGGAACTTTGATCATGACACTGAGGAAGTGTTCCTCCTTCATTTTTACTTGTTTTTGGGATATGTTTTTTTTTTCATTGAGACGAAGTAGGTTAGTGGGGGGGGTCGGTATATACTTTATTTTTTGTTTCACATTTTTCTGTGGTTTACCTGCTGTTTTCTAGGTGTGGTGTATGGATCTGAAGTGATTGTAATATGCTTTCTTTCGATTAAATACACATGGAATCTTTAACATCCAGCTTAAAACACACCAAAAAAGGCAGACTGGACCTTGCCTTAATGTTTGATCCAAAATATGGTGCACATTGACAGTACAGCACCCCCCCAGTAACAGACTTGGCTGCCAGCATTTATGATATGAGCCCAATCCCTGTACAGAACTAGAACCTGTGACCTTCTATCCAGAGCAGGATGTGCTACCAGCTGAACCTATTTGACTCCTTAATATGGTAATTGTATGGTTATAAGAGCAGCATTGCTGTGTGTGTAGAGCACACATATTATAAAGTACCACTACCTAGCTGACTCAGTGGCATGGAGGGTTTAGGTATCTCTACCTTACCTCCTGCCACACTGGTGGCCCTTGTTCGCAGTGCAAGTGGGCCACCAAGGGCCGGCCATGGAGGGAGAGGGAGGGATATTGCCATGCTTGTCAGCCAGGGGAATGAGGGAAGAAAAGTAGAAAATCTGGAGCCAGCAGGGTCTATGGTGAGATTGAGTGTAATTCCTGACCCAATAATCCCAGATGGAGATTAGACCGTGCTCTGCCGGGGGAGATGGCCTTCCCTCCTTGGATCTGCCACAGGGAAATCATTGGAGATCACAACTGGGAGGAGGCTGGGTGGGGGGGGGGCAGCCAGAAATCAGATGAGAGTCCTCCGAGGGAGGACCACAGCCTACCTGCTGGCTCTCGAAGAGGAAAACAGAAAAAAAAAAGTACCGCTACCTTCGGCAGAAGCATGTGCCATAGTTACAGTAACCCCACATAAGGTACCATCAACCACAGGAATATCATAATTATACAGGCGCCACAGACACAGTTGCTACCGTGTGGAGAAAAATACTCAGGTGATAGTGGAGGACTACAGTACAGGATAACTAGCATAACCTGTATGCTACACTAGTTATGCTGCTTGGGGTTAGTTGGTATAGTTAATATTTCTTATCAATTTATTTGAGTCTGGGGACTTTGTCCCACTGCCACGTTAAATCCAGAAAACACAGCACAGTAGCACTCAGTGAAAACAAATTAATCAAAAAACACATTGGGCCCAATTTTGAAAGATCCTTTGGAGGGATGCAAGCTGCAACACTCCACGGATGCAGCAAACATCAGGTTCGCCATGGGCCCTGTGCCAGATTCTGCAAAATCAGGGACCTGGTGCCAAAATCCCCAGGTTTGCCACAGGTGTACAACAGCACCAAACCATTGGTACAGCTGCAGCAAATGCTGCAGGGATCTGGCTCCTCCTCCCACACCAGTGCAATGCAAGAAGGGCACAATTGGTGGGAGTAGGCATCCACTTGCCAGGAGGGGGTCAGGGGGCAGGAGGGGTAGGGAGGGGCATAGGGTGAGTTAGAGAGAGACAGTGGGGAAGCAAGGCATTGCTTTCGCACCTGGCAGGTTGCATATGCTTCTGCATAATATATACAGAGGCATATGCACCCCGTCGGGGGCCAGAGTAATCCTTTACTTTCCCACTGTCTCTCTATCTCACCCTATGCCCGCTTGTGCCCCTCCTGCCCCCTGGCCCCACATGTAACTCTCCCCCAAACTCACCACAGTGTGTGGCACTGGTGCAAGGGGCTTAGACCACCTCCTGGCTGGTCTAAGTTAAGCCCCTTGCTGCGGCCATGGTGGGCTTTTAGAATCGCCAAAAGAGGGGATGTTGCAGCCCTGCTGTGGTGCAAGGCCCCTTGTGACCTGGCGTACCCTGATATAGATCGCAAGGGTGGCGCAGTACCCATTTGCCACAGCAGCTTCCCATTCCTGTGCAGACTACATTTTGGAATTAGGATCCCCGCAGTTTATGACTTGAGGTGCCAGTTGCTGCATCGATGCTTGATGCAAGCACCTTACATCAGTCTATTTGCTTTTGGAATCGGGCCTTCTACAACCATACCAACTGACTGTAAGTTGTGTAACTAGCATAACGTACCTTTATGTTAACACTGCATTGTTGACATGCTTGCATGTAGCCCTTCAGCAGTCCTAGTGATCACACCAGGTTTTAGTCAAAACCCCTGTGATTGGCAGGCAGTATAGTGCAATGATTAAGGGCATTAAGCTGGAAACCTGGGTTTGAATCCCGTTAGCCTTACTTGCATACTATGTGACTCTAAGCATGTCACTTAACTTCCTTGTACTCCCAGACCACACCTGGAAACAAGCTCTGGTTCAGTGTGCCTTTCCTGAGTCAACAATTTCCCCTTTTTCCTCCCGCTTTCTTTGCAACCCCATAGGATGTCCATTGTAACCCTCAATAAAATTAGCTATGCTAGACAACATTTTTAAACAGTGCTCTTAATTGACATCTACAGTAATTGTGAGTACTTTTGACACTTGCTGGTAGGTCTGGCTACAGAAACATATACAGCTTCTGATAGATGCTAAGTTCCTAACTTCATTGGCTTTAATAAAAATTATGATCACTGGAATACAAAGTCATAGTCAGAGGGTTATCCTGCTAGAATCAGTGTCATTACAGTTATGCTAAATATGAAACTGAAAAACATAACATTCACAGCAGCAATTTCCCAGGCACATTGTTGAAATATCAGATTCTTGACATGAGCAACATGAAACAAAAAATAGGCAGCACTGTAGTTATTTTAATGATTCTCATTTCTGAAAGACACAGCACTGTAGTACACTTACCTCCCATGGCACATCCAGAAACCTTCTGGGAGCTTGTTGGATTCAAGGGCTGGAAACAAACTAATGATCAAGTCAAAAGCCCCACCAAAATAACTCTGCAGTTGATACCAACACCCTGAGAAAAGCAAATGTCTTAAAAAAACTGCTCACTGATATTTTTATCTAGTTAAATGGCAGTTAAAGTTTAACACTTGGGAAGGGCCTACCCAATCATATAATTACGACTAAAGGGCCATTATTAACACAAGCGTCATGTTCTGTAAAGGTAAGCACTCAACCCTGGAGATTATAAAGGGAACAAGAAACAATAACACTCAAATTATAAATCAAAGTAGCAAAGGTACTAAAGGAACAAATGAGAGAATTATAGCATGAATGGAGAGGGACAGTGTTTTCATGCCCCAAAGTTAGTAACTAACCAGAAAGCATTTTCCCCTTATCCCACTGCCATAGTACTGCCCCACCTGACTGTAGCAGTATCCTCAGACCCAAGCGCAGTATTTTATTTTATTTATTTTTTGGAAATATACCTTTGAGCTGGAAGTTCATTTACAAAGGTTCCACATCAATACATGCAAAAACAACACAAGAGGCAATATAATAAAAAAGTGCAGAGTTACAGAGTAACATTATCACAAATGTATATACATCATTTGACAATAACACAATGAGGCAGCCTGAGTTCAACTTTATTGGGAGAGGTGGGGGGCTGGGGATGGAAGGGATGAGGGAAGAGTCCGGGTGTGGGGAGAGGCAGGGAAGGTATGAGGGGATTGGGTGTGAGACATGAGGTATGGTGGGGTAGGAAGGTGTTGGGGGCTGGAGTGTAGGGGCAACATTGGGGGGGCTGAGTGTATGTGCAGCTTTAGGGTTGGCAATCACAGCTGCTTAAGGAGGTAAGGTGTTGGAGAAGTTTCCTCTTAAATGGCCCAAGCTTATACTCATTGGTGATGTCTGGCGGGAGATCATTCATTTATTTATTTATTTAAGTGTTTCACCAGGAAGGCATACTGAGCAGAGTGCCGCTTGATTGCAGATGCATCCTGGGGAAAGGGGGAAATGACAAGACAACAATTGAGGCTCAACAATACAACACAGTTGAGTTACAGTGCAGAACAAACATGATTAAATAAACCAAACAGAGCAAGTGTCTACAATATCTGTGCAACAGCTAACAGGGTACCAGCTACTAACACTTCTAGTGACTACAAAAAAGAACTAAGCAGTTTTGGTGAAATAGCCATGGTGCATGGTACGCAAAGGACTGCTGCACCTGTGATGTTCGGTAGACAGGGACTTGTAGAGATTGTCTTGACATACCTCTTGTCTGGCGGGGATTGGATGCTGGGTATAGAAGGCTCTGTATAGCTGGAGGGGTAAGGCCAAGGCATGTCTTTTTCCCTAGGAAACAGACTTGGTAATGAGCTCTGCCCTGTAGGGTTAGCCAGTTGGTTTGGATGTAAAGGTCACAGGTGTGAGTAAGTCTGTGCACACCCAGAGCCAACTTGCACTTTTTATTTAAGGCCATGCTAACCCATTTAAGAGTAGTGTCAGGTGCTGCTCCATACACTGCAAGCCCATAATCGATGATAGAAAAGATGGAACTTTTAATAATGAGCGGCAACACATCAGGGGTTATGCGATGATGGTGTGTATACTGGAGGCCAATTCTAGAGCTGACAGCCTTATCAATATGGTTAAATAGTAGGGGCCTAGAATTGATACTTGGGACACCCCTGTGTGCACATGTCTACTGTCAGATAGGGTATTGCAAATTTTTACTTGTGATCTGTTGCTGAGGTAGCTTTTGAACCACCCCACAGCTTCATTTGAAGGCCAGTGGAGTGGAGTTTGTCAGGCAAAGAGTTGTGATTAACTATATTGAAGGCTTTAGTGAGGCTGATGTATCTTGCCCCCTAGCTGACTGCTGTCTAGGGCCTCGTGAAGGAAGCCAGAGTAGTCCAGTAGTGAGTAGAGTTACTGTGTGCCTTCCGGAACCCATGCTGTCTAGGGCCTTGTGAAGGAAGCCAGAGTACTCCAGTAGTGAGTAGTGTTACTATGTGCCATCTGGAACCCATGCTGTTGAGGGCACTGGATGTTATATTTGTCGAGGTAGTCAATCAGTTAATCTGAGACATTTTGTTCTAGGAGCTTGGAGAGTGGGGGGGTAGGATTGATAAAGGACAGTAGTTGTTATTTTTATTTTTTTTTTATTTCTTTTCATTAGAGATTTTTACCACACACATATACATAGAATGCAGTATTTTGAAGGTACAAAATATGTATTACAGACTTGAGTTCAAGTCAGCATCAAAATCAATTTTATAGTAAATACAGTTCTTGATGACATTGTATTATACCCTTGCTTTGTAAATTGGGCAGGATTGGATCTGACACTCTGATGATTTTTCACTTATTAAGGGAGTCCAGGTTTAATACCTGGATTTTCGAAAAGTGTTTTTATCATCCAGAATTATAAGAAAACCCTCTGACATCCCAAGAAGTAATTGTTCTTCTCGACCATTAATTGATATCATGGGCAATTGGTTGGGCCTGTTAAAGAATTGTAGTTTACCCAAACCTGCCATTTCAAAGCGAGGGGTCGGGTACGGCCCTGTAACTCAGCATTAAACATTTCTGTTTTGTATATCTCTGACATTATACCCTTCCAATCTTGAATTGTAGGAATTTGATTCGACAGCCATCGTCTAGTAATTGCTTTCTTAGCTGCAATAAAACAGATTGGTAGTATGCTCACCGGGGAGCATGGTCTAGGTAAATTCCCATTAAGAATTGTTCTGCTGTAAGCTCCATGGGTTCTGAAAATAATGTCGAAAGCTCATTTTTAAATGAAAGCCAGAATGGCATTAGCCTGGGGCATAGCCAGAATACACGACCCAAAGTTCCAATCAGGCAGCCACAACCCCTCCAGCACCTCCCATATACCTCGGGAAGGTATTTAAGAAGGACCGCTGGGGCCCGGAAAAAGCGGGAATGGCATTTCCATGCGAATTCCTTCCAGTGGGGAGAGACAACTGATTTCAAGTCAAGCAGAGAGGATCGAGACCAATCTTCAAAAGCAACCTCCAGATCCAAATCTCTATTCCACCCCCTCAGGATAGAAGCCGTGGAGTCCAGAAGCTCGCTTCTCAGTTCTTTATAGATTACCTCTATGATACATGATCCCAAATTGTCTTTAATTGCCTCTATAAAGAGTTTTAATAGGTCAGGGGCTGGAGATGGTATGATGGGCTGAATTACCCTATTACGAAGTATATGGTTACGTATTTGAAAGTAGCAGAACCTATCAGAGTTGCCAAGTGGATATTGGGACTGAAGTTTATCAAAAGGAATAATGCCTTTGGGGGAGAGGAATTGAAAGAGGTGTGAAAGACCAGTCGCCCTCCACAAAGAAAAGGTGTGATCCATATAAATGGGAGTAAACAATTCGTCCTGTGATAGTAGTTTACAGTATTCAGAAACTTTAAGCAGTGGGCCAGATTTTCTAGTCTCCTTCCAAAGTTTATATGTCTGGGATGTAATTTCTATAAAAGCTGAAGGGGCAACCGATCTCTCATCCGAGAAAAACAAGATTCTTTTGATGTCAAAGAGGTCATTTAGGTGAAATTCTATTGTTTTCCAAGGGGAACTATAAGAGTCGGTGAGCCACAGTAACAGTGTTCTTAGAAAGGTAGTTTGAGCATATAAACCGAAATCTAGGAGATTTAGACCTCCCCAGGAAAGTGATAGTTTTAAGATGGAGAGCCTAATTCTAGGTCGTTTTGTACCCCACAAGAAGGTTAGTATCATTCTGTTACAGGATTTAAAGTAGAATTTCGAGGGAAGAAAGGGGATGTTCTGTAGTAGGTATACAATCCAGAGCAGAACGTTTGTGCGAATTATCACTATTCGTTTGTGAAATGGAAAGAAAGCCGTGGCCCACTTGTCCAAAACTGCTTGAATTTGTACTGTTAGTGGTTCATAGTTGACTGTCTCCAGGACTCCAGGGTCAAATGAGAGTTGGAGACCTAAATATTTTGTTTGCATAGACAACCACCGAAATGGAAAGGCCTTTTTCAATTGAGAGGAAGGGGAAAAGTTAAATGAAAGTATTTCAGTTTTAGTTACGTTAAGCTTGTATCCAGCTACTTTTTCAAACGGTTAAAATTTTCCAGACAGCAGGTATAGATTGGGAAGGAGATAACAAGGTCAAAAGTACATCATCAGCAAACATACTAATTTTGTATTCTTGTTGACCAATCAGAATTCCCTCTACCTCAGAATCACGGCAGGAGGTGTGTTTGAATTTAGGTTCCCAAACCAGCACTTTAAAATCCCTGCAAGCGGTTGTTTCTGAAGACACCACCAAACTTTTCCTGAACTGCTGTGGGGTCATGAGGGTTTCTGTCTGCCAAATCCAGCACTCCCCCTGCAACTGATTGCAGAACCAAGGGCACAGAATGAGCATTGAAGCAAACAGGGACTGACACTCCTCCCCACAGCCCTCAGCCAACTGAGGCTCAGTATTACACCAGGAGATGTGTTTGTATTTAGGCACCAAAATCAGTGCTTTAAAATCCCTGCAAGTGGCTGTTTCTAAATGTACCCCCAACTGCCCCCCTTGTTTAACTAGCAGAGCTGCTCTTCTCACCACATGGTGCCAAAGAGAGAGATGGGAGTTTACATAACAGTTTACAGTACATCTACATCTGAGCCTGCCATACACAGACAAGCAAACCAAGTCTGGCAAC
Organism: Neoceratodus forsteri; assembly: GCA_016271365.2. Taxonomy (NCBI): domain Eukaryota; kingdom Metazoa; phylum Chordata; order Ceratodontiformes; family Ceratodontidae; genus Neoceratodus; species Neoceratodus forsteri. Next base: position 64,822,344 of record JADMNL010000025.1, on the reverse strand, counting down.
TACCTGGCTCACACCTGGGGGGACCATTTACCATGGCCATCAACCTAGGTCCCTGGGAGAAAACATTTGCTCACAATTATCCTAGGTTTGCACTTCTGGACAGGGGCACCCAAGTAAATCCAGATACAGTGGAAGCAATAACAGTACTGTCCAAACCAGGCTGGGATTCTAGAGTGTGGCTTTTATTCACGTAACAAAGTAGGAATAATCAAAAATTGAAGATGGACCCCCACAGGGCAACACATACTAATAATGCAGATTACTGAGGTACAGACATTCCTGAATTCCCATTTAGCACAGGCATATTGAACACAACACAGAGAACTCTCAGGTTCTAAATTACACACTCTCTGGTTCTGAAATGGAGATTGGCACACACGGCCAGAACTGATACATTTCCTCTTGACTAAGCACGCACGGCCAGTACTAGGAGACTTTCTCATATTTCATGAGGATTACTAGTGGCACCACAACCACCAAAGAGCACATACAGGCTCACAGAAAATCCAGCCCACATCTGGGTAACTATTTCCATCAGGCACTGGCCAAATGCACTGAATGGAAATTTAACTGGTGCCCAAACTGAACCCGGAGAGGTAAATTGGTTACTCCAGATGGGGGGACTCCCATCTTTTGCTTCCAAGTTTATACTCAGCCGTTCATCTGGTTAACAACACCCTCACAGAAAATTTGTAGATGCTATCTTGAAATGTTTTTCATACTTAACATACTACATGAATAAAAGTTCAGTACTTGGACAGTCTCTCTCTCTCTAGATTCCATTGTAGGCTGACACTTTTAAAAACAGACATAACTAAAGGTTCTGTACTTGGACAGTGTCTCTCTCTAGACTCCATAGTAGGCAGACACTTTTAAAACATGAAACAGTCTAGGTGACAGGGTCCCTTTGTCATAGAAAAGTCACCAAAAGGAATGCATGTGCCCCTTCTGGGCTGAACACAAAAGTACTCACAGTTTCTGAAGTTGTCACAGGCAGCTTCACTAGACAGACTGGAAGAGGGGATTGCCCCTGAGCCCTGAAGATTGCCTCCATCCCTCTGAGGATGGGGAAAAGGAAAACCCACTTGGAACGGTTTCCACCACTTCAATCTCTGTCTGCTATGTTCTTCTTCTAGGGTGAGAACAAGCTGCCCAGCACACAGAGGTAGCTGTCTGTCAGAGCTAAAAATTGTGGAGCTGCCTAGAGCTGTAGCCTCCTCCTAGAGTGCCACTCTACAGAATACTGAACATTCTAAAGCTATCTCCCCACAGCTAGCTCAAGTGTGGCTTATGTTGCTGTGACAGTTCTATGATTACATCATCCTCCAGCTCAGCTGAGACTGAAACCAGAGAATGACAGTGAGAAATCCATTTAACTGGCATTTCACTAGCTGCCTTTCCCTGCCTGCCACTGATTCTAATAGGATTCTAGTAACCCCTGGGAACAAGGGGGTTACATTCACCCTTGACCAGGAAAATGACTGCCCCCAGTCATTACCTACCTGGCACCAGACCATCTTACCCTATGTGCTGATTATGGGGAGGTAGCGCTACCTTCTCCCCTACCTGTGCCAGGCACAGGCAGACAACACTAAGGGCCCAGAGGCCATTGGCTGACACATCAGCCCCTACACTACGATCTTACTATGGAAAACCAGTGGCTCTGGAAGAACTTTCCAGAGCATATCTCTAATAGACCAGAGCTGTGACCCCCTACTGCAGATCAGGACCACAACCTGTCTATCCCCCTAGCCCTCTAGGGAAAACCTATCTAACCAAAAACTTACCCAAAAGGAGGACCTCCCCCCCAGCCCAGGGCACCTGCAAACCAAACACAGACAGTTAACACTATACACAAGCATTATACTCCCACACTCCCCCACACACTAACACCAGTGGAAGGAAAAAGGTAAACACATGGTAACAACTACACAGTACATTAAAAAAACACTTTAAAGCACAGAGGAACTCCGATGAGTCCCTCCAGTCCTCTTCTTGTCTTCTCTTCTTTCTTCACCAGGATCCACCTGAAAGAGAAAAGACAAAACACACCCCAACTCTGCAAAACACACAGTACAACAATAACCCATACCATCAAAACACTGGAGAAACCCAAAAAATATTTTTTTGGAAAAAATAGAAAAGTACAAAACAGTAGAAAATAATAATAATAATAATCTTTATTTATAGTGCGCCTTTCAAAAATCAAGGCGTAGTACATATTTAAAATCGATTCAAAATAAAACATCATGATAAAATCACTAAAACAAATACCATCAATCCATGTCGGCACCATCCCCATATGTCTTATTCCATAAAAAAGACTTCAGTGCTTGTTTTAAAAAATATCAACATTATGAACAATACACCTTTTGGGAATGGAAGGCCCTAAATGTCCCAGATAGTGACAAACAGTGCCTGAAGGCAGGGTCCATGAAAGAGTCTCTCCTGGGCCGGAGCCCGGTGAAGCACAGTTCCTGAGTTACTGTAAATCCAAAGGGGAGAGTCTTTGTGGACAGTTCAACAGTCTGTAGTCTGACAGGTGTAGGATGTGTTTTGCAATGTCAATAAGGTAAGAAAAGTCTGGACTTACCAGTCCCTTGAAAGAATGAAAAAATGGATATCACCTGGATCTCCAGCCGAAGACCCTCCCTGTCAGCATTTTTCGGATACAGCTGGGCAGAAATTTTCCAGAAAACAGGACGATGAACTGGAAACTTCTGGGATGATGTCATCTAGGAGATGGAACCTTGGAATAGGAAAGGAACAGCTGGGTTGATCTCATCCAAAATCCCAGGTGATGAATCAGGAAACAGCTGGGCTGATGTCATCTAGGAAGGCCAGGCAATGAAACTGGAAAGTCACACTGAAGAGGCTGATGAATCTGGACATACCTTGGATCCTGGAACACCAGACTGGCAGAACAACATGAGTATGGCAACGGCTTGATGGCAGACACTTGCTACCATGCTCTGCTTCCCACTGGGTAGGCATGGACACATTCACAGGACAATGGTACACTTGAGGGTAGTACCTATTTGGATCTTTTGCAAGAATTGTGACCCTGTCGGGGCACTCATAATTCACATTATGGAAAGTCTTGTTTCCTTTATCATCCACATAATGTACAGTGTCTATGAACAGTGTCCTGCCCAACTTCCAAAACTGCAATTTGTCTCTGACAGCCTTGTCTCTGACATATAGAGTTGAACCTGGACGTAGGTTTTTGGTTGCATCTTCCATTAGCCAAACTCCTGTTTTTCTCAGTCTCCTCCCAGACTCTTTGAGGAAAGGTAGGAAAGAACATTCCATAGATTTCATTTGCCTTCCTATGAACCAGTCTTTCCTCCTTACTGCTCTTCATCAGTCTGCGATCCTCGGCTTGACTTGGGGACAGCCAGTCCTGGTTCTGCCAGTGTCGCATACTCAAAGCTACATAGAACTTGTCCCTGACCCCTCCTTCTGAGGGCAGGGCTGTAGAGTCACCAACTTCTCCTGGTTCCCTTGAGGCAAGAGCTTGAGGCCACATACTGGGACCCTCCTCTTCTTCCTCACTTAGGACCTGGGCCCAGGAGTGAGGAGTCATCCTCACTCCTGAGATAGTCCACTCTTCACTGGGTGCAGAGGTAGATACCTCCCAATCTAAGGTTTCTTGAACCTCCAGCGAGGCTAGGACTATGACCCTTTCTCCATGGATCCACTGACTCTCCTTCTGCACTGTCCATCTGCAACACAGGCATTGTTCTTGCCTCAATGCTCCACACTAGTGCTTGTTCTTGCTTTTACTTGCAGTGCTTATAGTGTGCTATAAAGGCTCATTAGTTCCTTCCTGATGCAAGCCCTCTCCTGTTAATTACTGTCACCTGAAAACATTTGGTGCCTTATATCTTCCTTACATTCTAGGCCTGTTCCTGTAAACTATATTCTCCTCTCTTACTACCAACTCCCCATCTTCAGTATTGCTATACTGTTACACCTCCTCAAATGCCTTGTCAGCCATAGTAACTCCCTATATAGGGTCCTCCTATCTGTCTACTCACAGAGCTGCTCTTAAACCACTTAACTCTACCCCCTACTATTCTCCTCACCTCTCTGCATGCAACGGCTACCCTCACTCGCTTCCCATCTCCCTCCCTGCTCACCTGCCTTCTCTTGTGCTCTTTATACTGCTACAACAGTAACATATACTGTAGTAAGAAACTTCTGAAGATATACTGTACCAGTTACATTACTGAACAGTACTAGAAGAATGGACTTCCCGAGTTGATTTTGTTTCTTCCTATTCAGTCATCAATAGGATATTTCAACTATGACCTCAGAAAATCTAGGGAAAAAGGTACCTTATTATTAATGAAAGTTAATCTTCTCACAAAGTTGATATTACTATAACTGATAGTTCTAATTACCATCTACAATAACCCCATCCTAGAAACACCCTAACTGGGTTGCACTATAATTGCTGTTATAATGCTGTCTGCAGAATGTCACTACCCAGCTTATACACCTGTTTAGACAACCTAAAATTGTCTGATATTTACAGTATCTACTCCATTGTGATATGATCAATAATACAATGGGGTCCGAGAATTGGGGACTGTGATTGGCTGAGTGGCACCTGTCTCCTGTGGTAAATCCTGGCATAACCCACACAAAATGTGCCAGTCAGTCACATCTACAGTCACTCCCTTTTTAAAATCCCCCCAGTCTGAACATCAATACTGAAAAAATGCCATGTTACATCTTGGCTAAACTGCAACGGTAAACCAGGAAATGCAAACACTGATTGCTCTTGAGATTATGCTATTCCAATCCGGAAACCCACTCTAAATAGCCCAGAACTGTTGCTGTCACTAAAACATATGTACATCTGCCAAAATCTAATGTACCTCACAATTGGAATTTATGCCAAAGTGAGACTGCGGCTTTGTCTCCTCTCACTGACAGATACAGACAGCTGCTCCACAGCTCTTCAGTTTGCCTCGGCCGGTATCCATAACAAGCACTTCCAAGTTCCACTAATGCAAGGAATCTGGGATCACTGTCTTCCTCTGTGTGCCTAATGAAACTTGTTCCAGTTTTGTAAAACAAATATTCAGACCTGCTCACAAACCTACAACCACCCTCCTCTGCAGTACAGTTAACCTCTTGAAGCAACATCATTCAGACTAAGGTCTTGTACCTACTGAACAGCAAAGACAAGCTGTCTCTCGCTTATCTCTGCCAGCAGCCATCTCCAACATATGATTACACAGAAAAAAAAATAGAGCAAAAAAAAAAAGAAAAAATGTACTCTGCTAAATATACTGTATAACTGTCACAGCTGAATGGGAGAAGAGGCATTTCCTCAATATTCTACCTTGTAAAAAGGAACTAGTTCTTGTTGCCCAAGAATAAATTCAATGACATTATTTAAACAGCCAAAAAAAGTATTTTTCTTTAATTTTTTGAAACAAAAAGTGAAGGGGACATTGTATAATCACAATAAACCACTCCAGGGTGTGGGTTATATTGGGATTTACCTCCTTCTGGTGTGGTTTACTCACTTAGCCTGCAGCCTCGTGACCAAATCACACCAGGCATGGGTAAACCCTGCGTAACCTGCACCATGTAGTGGTTTATTGCTTAAGCAACTTTAGTGCAGTTGGTTATAATAGTTCTGCATACAGGAGTATGGAGTGATCAGTACTAAGAGTGTTTCTGCTCTTTTGCTATATAAGGGTACCTCTCCCCAGGACTGTTCCTTGCTCTCTTTGTCGTCACCCCTACAGATATCATGTGTGGGATCTGACCTATCTTGGAATAGAAATAACAGTAAAATGGTGCACGTCTGAATTCCTACAGAACCTTTTTCCTTAAGCCCACTATTACGAACATACAAAATTGCCGGCAGAAAAGGCTCACTGGTCTATCAAGTCCGACCAATTGTGCAGCTCTCAGTTTAATTACCACTGCAGCTGCTCCCCCCACCCAATCCCCTCCCTTCATCCCCTCTTCTGGTCCTTCCCTGCATTGTGTTTTTTTTGTGCTAACCTGCCTCTGACTCTATCCCAGACCCATTTAAAACTATCCACTGTCCTCAGTGCAATTAACTCCTCTGGCAGTGCATTCCATCCTGCCACTACTCACTCTGTGAAGTAGTGTCTCCTCATTTTCCTCCTGAACCTTCCCCCCTCCAACTTCAGACTGTTCCTCTTAGTGATCCTACCCCTCTTTAAGTGGAACAATTCTCCCTCTCTGATTTTGTTTATGCCCTTCAAGTACCTAAAGGTCTCTATCATGTCCCCCCTTTCCCTTCTCTCCTCCAGTGAGTGCATGAGCTCCCTCAATCTTTCCTCATAAGGCAACTCCCCTAGTCCCATGATCATTTTTATAGCCCTACACTGCAACCCCTCCAGTAATCTCACATCTTTCTTGAGGTATGAGCACCAGTACTGTACACAATACTCTAAGTGCAGCCTCACCAGTGATCTGTACAAGGGCAGGATGACCTCCTCCTTTCTAGAGGTGATTTCTCTGGCAATGCACCCCAGCATCAAAGTTACCCTTGCTGCTGTCCTCCTACACTGTGCTGATACACTCATCTCCCCTGTGACTATTACCCCCAGGTCCCTTTCCTCCTCTGAACCTGCAACTTGCACTCCCCCAGCCAGTAGCTGGTCCTAGGATTTCTGGCCCCTAGGTGGAAGACCTTGCACTTTTTAGCATTACATCCCAATTGCCACTCCTTAGACCTCTGTTCGAGATTAGCTAGATCCTCCCTGAGTGTCTGCCTTCCTCACTATCCACTGTTGCACAAATCTTAGTGTCATCGGCAAACAGGCTAATCAGGTTCCATGTCATAACAACGATCACAAAACAGCAACCACAAAACAGTGATCACAAAACAGCGACCACAAAACAGCGATCACAAAACAGCGATCACAAAACAGCAATCACAAAACAGCGATCACTATTATGATGAGTGTATATCGCCGAAAAGCAAATCAGCTACTGTATATATATTTCAAGGTGATCTGAGCCCCCCTTCCCTGCACCCTCCTAAATTAAGATTCTCAACTCCAGAGGGGTGCATGCTGGGGACGGGGCACTATCCAGATTTTGGCAAAATGTAAGTCCTGCAGCCGATGGCAGTGGTACTTACTTCTGCTCATTAGCCCAGTACCTGCTGTGCCAGAGCTAGCAACCCACACCACCATGCCACATGGCTAGCTCAGCTGCAGCAGGTACACCAGTCCCCTAAGACCTCTTCCCTGTCCCTCCCCTTCGCCTCGCTATTCCCTCTTCCATTCACCCTTCCCCACAGTAGCTTTCCCATACACTCACTATTGCGTAGGGTAGCCTAGAATAATAGTGCCCAAAATGAGTCGCTATTTTTGTAGTCACTCATTTTTGGTCACTATTATCACTGGAGACCAGCTGATCTTACTGTTAACCCCCTCTGCAATGTCTCCAATGAAGACATTGAACAAAACAAGGCATAGTACTGAACCCTGCGGTACCCCACTGGTTACAGGCCTTGACTTGGATGTCTCCCCCCTTACAACAACCCTCTGTTGTCTGACCTGCAGCCAGCTCTCAACTCATCCCACCAGTTTCTCCCCCCACCCCGTGTCTCTCAGCTTGCTTAATAACCTCCCATACAGCACAGAATTGAAAGCCTTGCTGAAATCTGGATACAGAGCATCCACAGCGTGGCCCTCATCAACTGCCCTAGTGACCCAGTCAAAGAAGTTGATTAGATTAGTTTGACACAATCTTCCCAAGACAAACCCATGCTGTCTCTCATCCTGTAGACCATTACAATCAAGAAAGGTTATCAACCTCTCCTTCAGAGTGGTCTCCAACTTCCCCCTATCAAAGTCAAGCTCACCGGTCTGTAATTGCCCAGTTCATCCTTGGGTCCACTCCTGTGGAGGGGCACCATGTGAGCCATCTTCCAGTCTCTGGGTACCTTCCCCATCTACAAGGAGGTGTTAAGCAGGTCTGTCAGAGGGCCAGTCAACACCTCTGCTAGTTCCTTCAGGACCCTTGGGTGTACACTGTCCAGTTCTGGTGCCTTGTCCACCCACAAACCTTTAAGGCCCTTCAGAACTCACTCTTCATGGATGACCCCATCTGTTATTTCTGCCCCACTCCACCCTTGCCCCCTTTCCCTTGTGGTGTTGGACCATCCTTCTCTTTTGTGAACACCGAGCAGAAGTACTCATTGAGTGCCTCTGCCTGGTCTTCCCCTTTTTCCGCCCAACCCCCATCCCTTTTGATTCTAACAATGTCATCCCTACAACTCCTTTTCTCCCTTATGTATTTCTATATTGATTACCCAGGCTCATTTTACAAAATATACTAGTGACAATGCCCCAATCCTTGGGTGTTAAATTGAAATCAAATTATAACAAAGAGAAACAACACAGTAGATTCCAAATGTGTAAAAGGCTAATCCTGCTATGATTAATTTGTTCTGATAATGTGTTTAACCCTGGCCTAACCATCCTAAGCTCCTCATCCACAGAGTTTGCATCACTCAAGGGTCTAAAATTCATACTACTAAATGTATGCTGCCTACAAAAAAACTGGATGGCATAAAAGCTTGGGTCTCTCATGCCAACCCAGATATCATCATACTTATGGAACCATGGCTAAATGGGTCAATATCCCAAAATGAAATTGCCATACCCATCTACAACCACCTTCACCTTGATAGATCAACCAGGGGAGGAGGCACTGTTCTCTATATCAACAGTAAATTCAAATCAACTTAATTTAGCTCTTTTTCCATACCCAATGAATTTGAATGCCTGGCAGTGAAGCTCACATTATCAGAAGTTGAAACCATCAATGTTATAGGTTGTTATAGACTCATGAAAGGTGGGTTAGAATTACTGAAACACATCTCTACTGTAGTACGTTCACATCCCAATGATCTACAATATCAGGACATCTAAATCTGAGTTGGCACTTCCATAAATCATATAATCTAAAAAATCTCTGTGATGATCTAGGGAAGACACAACTAACTAATGAACCCCCTAGGCCAAACCAAAAAAATCCCACTAAGGACTTCATACTAGACCTTATCTTAACCAACAGGCAGAACACAATTACCTATGCAGCTGTATTTCATAATGACATCAGTGATCACAATGTAGTAGCTTGTGTTAGAGGAATCAAAAAACCAGTGCCCAAACAAAAATTAGTCACTAAAAGAAGGTTCACAAAATTCAAGGCCCCTGAATTCTTAGCAGATCTGGACTAAATAAATCGGCAGCAATTTTATCTCACCGTACAATACATGAAGTGACTGCTCACTTCACTCAGTTGCTTCTGGGGATAATGAATAAGTATGCACCCAGGCTACAGCATAGTGCTGAAGAATCACCATGTCTTTGGTTTACCAGTAATCTGAAAACGGTCTAAAGAGTGAATAAGACTCTGGTCCACCGCTAGGTGCACAAAGTCTGAGACTGATTGGACTGTCTTTAAAATATTGAGAAATGTATGTACCAAACTTATAAGAGATACCAAAGCAAAATTATATCTCAGTAAACATTCCAAAACTAATGTAACTAAATTCTGGAATGCAGAAAAAACATTTGAAGGCCAAAAGATAGCCCCCTCATTGCCACATAAATCAAGTCTCAAGGCAAACTCATAAGTGATAAACAAATCATATTAGAACTACTTACTTCACCAAAGCTGGATTGGATTGACATTTCATAACTCACCAGCCACGTCTTATTCAACTCCTCATCCTGAAGGTACTAACACAAATACATAAAGCTCCTCAGGTGGTACACTGTACATGTCCTGGCTTTACAAGCAAAGGGTCAGAGGTTTGATTCTAGGTGAGGGCATGTATTTGTCATCTTATAAAAGATGTTCATGAATTATAAGCTCCTCAGGTGGCATAGGGTCATGAGGTTGATCCTAGATGAGGACATATGTATACTGTCTTATCAAGAATACTCAAGAATTATACAGTCACTATGCCCTTGTCTCATACAGCTAGTGAGAGAGTCTACAAGGGAGAATGCAATTCTGAATCATGTCCTAAGCAATGGGGAAAGGATAAAGGAAGTCGCAGTGGGAGAGAACCTAGGGAACAGTAGCCATCAAGCTCTGGGGTTCACCATAAGAACATCGCAGGAGGCTAGCCACACAAGGACTAGAATCCTGGATTTCAGGAGGATGGACTTTGGGAAGATGAAGGACAATTCAGGAAGGCTATGCAAGATACAATGACATAAGGGGAGTGGTGGAACAGTTGGATGAGATAAGGGAAGCCCTGCACCTAGTACCAAACCAATGTGCCAGGCCCTGCAGCAAGAGCAAAAGAAAGAGGAAACCACTGTGGTTCTTGAAAGGAGTAGCAAAGCTAGTAAGAGGAAATAATATGGCATTTCTGAGGTATAAGGCAACACAAAGCAAGGAGGACAGATAAGACTACTTGGAAAAATGAAGGGAAGCAAACAAGGCAGTAAGGGCAGCAAAGGCCAAAACCAAGATAAAACTAGCTAAATTAGTGAAGGAAGGAGGGAAGGCATTCTTTAGGTATACTAGTGAGAGGAGAAAGATGGGAGGCGATTGTGGCACTCAGGGAAGAGGGAGGCAGGGTAGTGGAGACAGACATTGACAAAGTGACTGTCCTCAACAAACACTCCTGCTCCATATTCACAGAAGAAAGCAATGGGGATGGTCCCCCAGAGTAAAAAGAGCACTAGAACGACTTAGGGTGGATAAAGCTATAGAACCAGATGGGATACACCCAAGGATCCCAAAGGAGCTCTGGAAGGAACTGGCTAAACCTCTGGCTAAGCTGTTCAGTGGATCAGTAGAAACAGGCGTGGCTCCAAAGGAGTGGAGGAGGGCACAAGTGGTACCCCTGCACCAAAGTGGTAGCAAGGAGTAAGCAGGAAAGTACTGCCCTGTCAGTTTGACCTTAATAGTAGGTAAAATTGTGGAAACCCTGCTTAAGGAAAGGCTGGTGGACTACTTAGAGAAAAGAGGGCTGCTGGACCCAAGGCAGCATGGATTCATGACAGGGAGAGCATGCCAGACCAACTTGATTGAATTCTTCAAGTGGGTGACAAAGGAAATGGACCAGTGCAGAGCAGTAGATGTGGCCTATCTGGACTTTATGAAGGCCTTCAACACAGTCCCAAACAGGAGACTAATCCACAAGCTGACAAATCTGGGGCAGGGACAGATGTAGTCATGTGACTTAGAAACTGGTTCAGTAACAGAACACAAAGTTGTAAATGGGGTTAGCTCACAGGAGGAATGGGTAACAAGTGGCGTACCCCAGAGATCACTACTGGGACCTGTGCTCTTCAATGTCTTCACAAGTGATATTGTAGAGGGTCTAGAAGGGAGGGTTAGCCTGTTTGCAGATGATACAAAGCTATATAACAGGGTAGATACACAGGAAGGTACAGAAAAAATGAGGAGAGATCTGAAGAGGCTACAAAATTGGTCCAAGGAATGGCAGTTGGGTTTCAATGCAAAAAAAATGCAGGATTATGCATCTGGGGAGAGGGAATCCCAGAGTCAAGTATGAACTAGATGGGGTAACACTGGAGGCCACCAAGGAGGAAAGAAATCTAGGGGTAGTCATTGAAGACAACCTCAAAGTGGCTAAACAGTGCAACAAAGCAGTCAGAACAGCTAACAGACAACTAGGATGCATAGGGAGGAGTATAACAAGTAGAAGGAGAGAAGTGGTGGTACCATTTTACAACTCCCTAGTAATGCCTCATCTGGAGTACTGTGTTCAGTTTTGGAGGCCCCACCTCCAAAAAGACATAGACAGGATGGAGATGGTACAGAGAAGGACGACAACAATGATGTCCAGGATGCAGCATTAGTCCTATGGGGAGAGATTCAGAGTTCTCAATATGTACTTTCTGGAGGAAAGAAGAGAGAGGGGGGACATGATAGAGACCTTCAAGTATCTGAAGGGGATCAACAGGGTACCAGAGAGGAAAATTTTTCACATGAAGGGAAATAGTAAAACAAGGGGGCACATCATTAGACTAAAAGGGGAAAACTTAAGGGGAACTTGAGGAAATTCTACTTCACTGAAAGAATGGTGAAGAGATGCAACAGTCTCCCCCAGGACGTGGTGGGGGCGCTCACAGTTCAGGGATTCAGGAATGCGTGGGATAGGCAGATGGGAATTATCAAGCTAGGGCAAAGGAGGGGGAACTTGTCATAGCATTTAGGGTACCTTAAGCATTAGAAGGAGGGATAGGGCAGACTGGATGGGCCACAAGGCCCTTATCTGACGATGACATCTACGTGTCTATGTAACTATGAATAAACGGTCGACCAACAAGTTCTCTTTCTGCCCATCACCTGCAAGCAAGTGGCAGATCTTTTTATTTTATTTATTTATTTACTTTCTGTTGACAGGGTAAGTGCACTAGACAACAAACTGTCTATTTTCAGGCACGACCCAGGAGAGTTACAAACAAAACCAACACATCATAACAGGAGAAGTTACAGTCAGCAAGCAACACAACAAAATCATTGGGGTTGTGAGATAATCACATTGCATACAATGGTCAGACCAGTGAACAAGGTTTACACAGAGAGTACAAAGAATTCAAAACAAGCAATCATCACAGAAGGAAAACTATCACATATAAGTACTGAGGACACAGTAGGAACAAAAGGTAGGAAAGTTAACCCAGAAGACTAAAAGGAGAGTCAGGGGCAACAAGACAGCAGCTTGGATCTAAGAGCAGTGAGCTGGGACAGGAGAGCCCCAGAAGTGCTAGCTAGAGAGACCTTGGAGAACTAGCCCTCAGGCCTCAACTAAAAAAAGTGCAGGCGCAGGCTGCCTAGACCCCTTTTTTTTATCTGAAAAATTGGTTTCAGAAAACTTGTGGCATCTATAGCCCATCTCTTTAATCTATTGCTCTCGGGTCTGTGATAGCGGTGAATGCCTAAAGCGATCGTTGTCGCTCAGTCAAGTAGAACATTTTGCACTCTGACAACCTTGACAACACCAACACAATAGCGCCGAGGACATATTTTTCTGCTTTCTGTAAGGGGGGTTGCACCCACTCCACACCCTCGTGGGGGCTTCACCCTGCACTCCTCCCTACTTAAAGATTCTCAACTCCAGGGGTGCATGTCAGGGGTGAAAGCAATAAAATAAATGGTTCAGACCGGCAATAAAATTGCACCAGCTTCAAACCCGAACCCGAACCCAGCCACGCCAGCCACTAACTAACACCCAATGCCACGATGCTGCTTGACTGGCAATTGCAGTGACACCCCTACAGCCTCTCCACCCCTCCAGCTCACGCTCACCATACTCACTCCCACCCCCCGCATGCACTACGTATAAGCGACATCCTGTCACCTAGTTTGCCCACCACCTCATCCGGTCGCCCCTACCTTTCCGTCACGCCATGAGTGAATTGCACCAGGAAGGTGTCGCCGTAACAGATGGCACCCTTCCTCATGCGCCCATGTCATAGGTTACCATTGTTCTCTACCAATGACCTGCCCTTAATCTGGAAAATCACACACATTATTCCACTATTCACATCTGGTGCTGTGTGTAAACTACACAGCTACAGAACCATATCTATCCTACCCATCCTGGTCAAACTCCTTGAAAAACTTAATGCTCAGTTAAGGGAATATTTAGAACAATCAGATTTAATTATGTCCATGCAATCTGGGTTCAGACCCAAACACAACACAACGAACACACTTGTGAAGGTCACCAGTGATTGATTATCTGCCATTGACCGTAGTCACATCATGAGAGCTATATTCCTCAGCCTCAGTAAAGCTTTTTACACAGTTGACCATAGCATATTTTTACACAAGTTACAAGATTTAGGAATGGGACCGCAGCACAGTTGTGGGTCTCAGATTACCTAACTGGTAGACAGCAACAAGTTAAAGTGGATGGCTCCGTCTCTTCCTGCGCAACCTTAATCATGGAAGTACCACAAGGATCAGTTCTGAGGCCCCTGCTATTCATAATCTGTACCTGTGATTTATATAGAAATATCAATAAAGCTGCCATATAGAATCAGTCAGCAGATAAGGACCATATGGCCCACCTAGTCTGCCCATTTCCCTACTCACTGCTGCAGCCCTAGATCCTCTTCAATCTGCGGCTCTCCTGCTCTGCACATCTTCAGGGTACACCTATGTCTAGCCCATGCACTCTTGTATATGCATATACCTCTATGTCAAAAACACTGTCCTAAAAATATCAAAGCCCACACTACTTGAGGTGTATACTGACCTCTAATTGGAATTTAACCAATTGCAGCTAAACCTTTACTATGACAAACTATTGTTAAATGCAGAAAAGTTATTAAGGTAATGTTCTACTCATCTACTAATCATAGAAACATGGAAACAAACTTTGACAGCAGATAAGGACAGTTTGTTCCACCAAGTCTGCCCATTTCCTTACCTACTGGATAAGCTGCAGTTCCTAGTTAACCAACTGCCTACTTCCTCCTACCCCCCACCAAAATTGCCTTATGTTTGTCCCATGCATTCTTGAATTCCCCCACTGTTTTTGACCCTACAACCTCCTAAGGAAGGCCATTCCATGTGTCCACCACCCTCTCTGTGAAAAAATACTTCCTTGCATTACCGATGAGCCGTCCCCCCTCTATGTTCAAATTGTGCTCCCTTGTTCTTGCACACATCTTTTTCTGAAATGTGTTACCCTCTTTGACTTTCTTGATTCCCTTGATGTGCTTGAAAGTTTCTATCATGTCTCCCCTTTATCTCCTTTCCTCAAGGGTATACATATTAAGCTCCTTCAGTCTCTCTTTGTATGACTTCTGGTGCAGACCCAGCACCATTTTAGTTTCCCTCCTCTGGACTGCCTCCTTCCTGTCTATGTCCTTTTGGAGACGGGGTCTCCAGAACTACATGCAGTACTCCAGATGGGGTCTCACCAACTGTCTGTACAGAGGGATAACAGCCTCTTGTTTTCTACTGGTGATGCCTACCCTATGCATCCCAGTATCCCACAAGCCCTCCTTACTGCCTTCTCACATTGCTTGCCTACTTTTAGGTCATCTGATATGACTACCCCAGGTCCCCTTCTATTTTTGTTGTTGTTAGTAAATCCTCCCCCCCAAACTGTGTACTCTTCCCCTGTTTTTTTGTTTCCCAGGTGCATCACTTTGCACTTCTTTGCATTGAATCTAGCTGCCATACTTTTGACCATTCCTCCAACCTTGCCAAGTCACTTCCTATTTTCTCCACCCCCCCACCTTGTGTATCAACCCAGTTGCAGATCTTTGTGTCATCTGCAAAGTAGCATACTTTCCTTCCAATCCCTCAGCAATGTCACTTATAAAGACATTAAAGAGGACCGGTCCCAGTACTTAACCCTGTGGTACCCCACTAGTAACCCTCCTTTCTCCAGAGTGGACTCTGTTTACTATTACCCTCTGTATCCTGTTGCTCAGTTAATTTTTCCCCCGGACTACCACCCTGGGACCTGCTCCCAGGCTGGCTAACTTGTTTATTAATCTTTATGTGGAAGTGTGTCAAATGCCTTGCTAAAGTCTAGATAGGCCATGTCCACAGCCCCTCCCTGGTCTACCACTTTGGTTACCTAGTCAAAGCAATCTATGAGATTCATCTGACATGGCCGTCCCACTGTGAATTCATGCTGCCTTGGGTCCTGTGTCCTGCTGGCCTCTAGGTACTCAACAATTCTTTCTTTCAGAAGTGATTTCATCATTTTCCCTATCACTGAGGTTAAACTAACAGGTCTGTAGTTTTCTGCCACTTCCTTGCTCCCATTTTTGTGAAGGGGAATTACATCTGCCCTCCTCCAGTCCTTAGGTACCACACCATCCTGCTATGATTTGTTTTGGTAGTCAGTGGTGTCACTAGTTCTCCCCTTAGTTCTTTTAGAATTCTGGGGTGAATCCAGTCAGACCCCATTGCCTTGACCACTTTCAGTTTTAGGAGTTATTTCAGGAACCTTTCTTCTGTGAATGGTCTGGTATCAACCCCCTATCCAGAGTGCTTCTATTGCTTGGTTTAGGTACCTCCTCCCTCCTCTTATTTAGTGAATACTGAGCAGAAGTATTTGTTCAGTATCCCTGCTTTTTCTTTGTCACCCTCTGCCCACCCCCTTCCCTTTATTAAACCTCACTATCCCTTCCTTCATCTTTCTCGCTCCCTAATGTACCTATAAAAGGTTGCACCCCATTCTTAACTGAGTTGGCTATCTTTTCTTCAGTTTGGGCCTTTGCTGTTCTGACTGCCTTCCCCGCTTCCTTCTGCTTTAATTGGTACAGTTATCTGTCCAGCTCCTTTTGTGTTTCCTTATACTTCCTTAATGTTATCTTTTTCTCTCTAACTTTCCCCATCATCTCTTTTGAGAACCATAGTGTTTTTTTCCTTTGTTTCAATTTATTTGCTTCACACAAAGGCTTGTTGCCTCTGTGATGGCAGTTTTGATTTTTCTCTATTGTTCCTCCACCCCTCCTTCTTGCCCATTTGCTAGTGCTTTTCTGAGGCACGCTCCCATTTTGCCAAAGGCAGCCCTCCTAAAGTCCAGTACTCTTGCTTTTTGTATGGCTTGACTCTACGGCTGTTTATCGTGAGCCATACAGTTTGGTGGTTGCTTGTTCACAGATGGCTACACACTTCTAAAGCTGAGATCCTCTCTCCATCCTCATGTGATAGTACCCGGTCTAAGATTACTTCCTCCTGAGTGGGTTCCAGCACTAGCTGTCTGAGGCATTCCCCCTGTAAGGCATTGAGAATGACCCTGCTCTTGGATGTGGCTGCAGCAAAGGTGCTTCATTTAACATCTGGCATATTCAGGTCCCCATCAACAATATATTCTCTTTTTCTGCTATTCTAAGGATGCCTTCTATCATTTCTGTGTCCATTTCCTTGCCCTGAGACAGGGGTCTGTATACAACCCCTGTGCAGACTGCGGTGCCATTCCTGTCTCCAGGGTGACCCACATTGCCTCCTCTCCTCCCTGTTTATCCTTTAGTTCTGTTGCTTTGTTCCCTTCCCTTATGTAAAGAGTTACTCCTACTCCTCTTTTACCCTCTCTATCCCTCCTGTAGATTCTGTACCCTGGTATGTTGATATCCCAGTCATGGTTCTCTGTGTACCATGTTTCTGTGACTGCCATGATATCCAGACATCCCTCTCCCATCAAGGCCACTAGTTCAGAGAGCTTGTTTCCCAGACTACTGGCATTGGTACTCATCGCCCTCCATTTTTTGATGGCCTTACCCCTTTTAGTCCCAACCCTGTCCTTACTGCCTTTTTCTCCATTTACCCCTGTCCTGCTCCCTATCACCTTCTTTACCTTGGTGTTTACCTCGCTAACTGCTCTGTTTTGGGAGGGGGGTTGGGATTTCCCTGCTCCTTTTCAGTTCCTCCCTCCTTGTCTAGTTTAAATGCTTACCAATGAAACATTTAAACCTATCACCTAGGAGCCTGGTTCCCCACCCAGACAGATGCAGACTATCTCGCCAGTATAGGCCTGCATCCCTCCAGGTGGACAGTCAGTCCCCAGTGAAGCCAAAACCCTGAGCTCTGCACCAGTTTTTCAACCAGTCATTGAATGCCATGGTGCAGAATACCTTAGCCTCACTCATGCCATAGACAGGCAGCACCTCCGAAAAGGTTACCATGCATACGACTTGTCTAAGGCCCCTCCTCAACTCCACAAACTTCTCCTGCACTGCTCTTATCCCATTCCCAGACAGGTCATTTGTCCTGAGAGATGGACAATGATGTCCAGCTCCCTTTCCCATGCAGCAGCTCCTATGATCCTGAGGATTCACTTCCTGTCCCTCCCAGCCATGGCACTGGGCAGGCACCTTACCTCCCTCTCCCCTCCCTATTCCAGTTCTACCTTCCTATCGATTGAGTCCCCCACCAGAAGTTGTTTCCTTCCCCTGTGGGGTCTCATGCCACCTTCCTCTCGGTCTTCTTTGTAGAGTTTCCCAGCATCCACCTTGTTCTCCACTGTGGGTGTCCCCATAAAGGAACCACATTCCACCAGAACAGCGTATGAATTGTTGAGAGGTACAACTGGAGGAATGCATCTCTGATCCACCACCACAGTCACCCTTCCTGAGCCCACCATGGTCCAACCGCTCCCCTTTCTTGGCAACTTCTGAGGCAGTGGCTCTAGTGGTCCCTGGCTGTGGGAGGAGGTTCCTGAATCCTCACAAGGTCAGCCTGGAGATGTCCAATCTCCTCCCTCAGACCAGAGAGGTGCCTGCAAATACGGCAGCATCACAGCCTCCAGAATGTCTCCCAGAAGACTGCAGCTCTACAGCCAGTGCATTGTACCACTCCCCACATGTTTTTATCCCTGTTAGTGTGTGAGAGTGTGTCCATGGGTTTAATCCTGTCCCAATACATCTGCCCCTAATACTGTATAACTTCCCTTTTAGGTGACATACTCAATGATGTAGATAGCTTAAAATACCTAGGACTATGGATTGATGGTAGAGTGCTTTTCAATATACATATAGAGGCATTGTGTAAGAAACTAATAATTAGACTTGGCTTCTTTTACAGAAATAAAACCTGTTTCCCACTGACCACCCAGAAGTGGCTAGTGCAAGTTACATTTCTCCTATTATTGGCTTATGTTGATTTAATTTACAGTCAATGCTTTTCTTCCTTGTGCAAACTGTACGTGCTTAACCACAGGGCACTGGAAATATAGAAACATAGAAGTTGATAGCAGAAGGAGACTACTAGGTCCATCTAGTCTGCCCATTTGTTTTAGACCTATTTTGATACTCTAGTTTCCCTTTAACAAAGTTCAAAAGGGTAGCATCTTTCAAAAAAAGAGGTGTGCAAGAACAAGGGGGCACAATTTGAAGATGGGGGGTGGCTCAGAGGTAATGTAAAGAAGTATTTTTTTCACAGAGAGGGTTGTGGATGCATGGAACGGCCTTCCGGAAGAGGTTGTGGAGTCAAAAACAGTGGTTGAATTCAAGCATGCATGGGACAGTCATAAGTTAATTCTGGGGGGGGGTAGGAGGAAGTAGACTGCTGGTTAACTAGGATCTGCAGCTTATCCATTAGGTAGGGAAATGGGCAGACTGGGTGGGCCAAGCGGTCCTTATGTGCCATCAAATTCTATGTTTCTATGTTAGGGCTCCTTTGTGCCTATCCCATGAATTCTTGAATCCCCCCACATTGTTGACCCCTACAACCTCTTGGGGCAGGCTGTTCCTGGCGTCCACCACTCTCTGTGAAGAAAAACTTCCTGATGTTGGCAGAGATCATCCCTCCTTGCAGTCTGAGGTCGTGTCCCCTGGTCCTGGAGCCCTTCTTGAAGTGAAGAAATTCCTGTGCCTGTACCTTATTAATACCTTTTATATACTTGAATGTTTCAATAATGTCCCCACCCTCTCTTCTCCTGCTCCAGGGAGTACATATTCAGTTCCCTAAGTACTTCCTCCTAGGACATGTACTGAAAACCCTGAATAATTTTTGTTGCCTTTCTCTGTAGTGTTTCCACCCAGTCAATGTCCTTTTGGAGGTGTGGCCTCAAGAATTGGACTCCAAAATTCCAGGTGAGGCCTGATCAGCAGTCTATACAGTGGTAGTACCACCTCTCTCCTCCTGCTCATGATTCCCCTCCCAATGCAGTCCAGCATTCTGTTGGCCTTCAATGTTGCCATCTCACACTGCTTACTAACCTGCAAGTCATCTGAGATTATGATTCCCACATCTCGTTCCTGGTTTGAGGCCGCCAGCCTTTCGTCTCCTAGGTAATACACCTTTCTTGAATTTTTCTTTCCTATGTACATGACCTTGCACTTTGTGGTGTTAAATCTCAGCTGTCACACTCCAGACCATTCTTTTAGTTTCTTGAGGTCAGCTTCCATCTTGCTCACTCCTTTTGAGGTGTCCACCCTGCTACTTATCTTGGTTTTGTCTGTGAACAGACACACCTTCCCTTCCAGTCCATCAGTGATGTCTGCTTTAAAAGCATTAAAAAGCAGAGGCCCCAGCACTGAGCCCTGAGGCATGCTGTTGGTCAACCTGCCTTCCGTCGATTATGTTCCATTGACCTGTTCCCTCTGGGTTCTGCCTTGTAACCAGTTTTGTACCCATCTGACTACTTCTGGACCAACCCCATGTGGTCAAGCTTCTTTACCAGCCTTCTGTGTGGAACCGGGTCGACTATAGTCTAGGTAGACCACATCTAGTTCCCCACTGTCATCCACTATTTTTGTAGCGTAATCAAAAAACTCGAGCAGATTTGTCTTGGCATGACCTAGCTGCTGTGAAACCGTGCTGTTTAGAGTCTTGGTGGCTGCTAGTTTCGAGGAATGCTATGATCCTTTGAGTAGTGTCTTCATTAGTTTCCAGTTCCCTACTATAGACATGAGGCTCACCGGTCTGTAATTACTAGCCTCTTCGAGACTGCCTGATTTGTGAAGTGGAACCACTATTGCCTTTTTCCAGTCTTCGGGTACCACATCACTCTTCAAGGATTTAATAGTACAGGGTTAATAGTACAGAGTGGCTCCTTAAAGGAGCACTGTCAGCTTTTTAGTAAAATTACTAGTCATGTGTGACCAGTTTGCCTCTAGCCACAGAATTGACTAAGTAACTGTTGTCAGCAGGCCAGTATGCCCAATAATGTGTTTTGTTACTGTTTTAGCCACTTCTTATTACTGATCGTGAGATGAGCCAGTCTCCAGACTTCAGCCAACTGAAGCCACTCATCCATGTTTCCTAGGGTGATAGCAACCAAGGCTAGTGCCTGAAAGAGTGGATGGTTCTGAATGCATAGACGTTTCTCTTAAAAGGAAATGAGCACAGCAAGTGCTAGAAAACATGTTCACAAACTAAGCCTAGATCCCAAGCATGCACATCAGCACTTGACACTCTTCTACTGTAAGTAACAGATTACCATAAGGAATTGCTATTTAAGGGAATGAGTAATCACATTAGTTTGTAAGAGAAAAGCAACCTAGATTCCTTCTAGTTACATTTCCATCTGTAAGTGGTTAAATAGGACAATTTTCTATAGCGCAAAAGTGCCTTGCCTTTAGAGAAACATGGCTCAACAATATTCTTCCAGCCTGCATGCAGTGGGAACCATGATTTCACACAGCTGATGAGTCAAGGACATTGCATGATTTACCCCTTTCTCAGGGCAAAGACCATTCAAAGATAATCGGTGACACATTACTTTTAGTGGCAAAGCAATCAGTTTTCTGATCCAGCAGTCTGTAACAGATTACATTTCAAGTGCAACCATAAAACTCTAGGTGCACCCAGGCCCAATGGTATCACCTGTTTAAGATGAGAAGATTACCTTATATTAGCATGGTTTTATAATAGAAATAGTAATTAGAAGTAAATGCAGAGGAAGAACAAGAAACAGATCGAAAACACTGAGTCAGACCAGTCTGACAAGGGCAAGCCCAAATAAAGTTTGGGCTGGTCTGATCTCAATGTAGTTATTTTGTTGATGGCAACTTGGTTACCACACTGACATTTGGCATCCTCTGCACGTAAACCTCACCTGTCATTGTTATTTATTGCAACCACCATAAAGCAGTGAAGGTTAAAGGAAAACTCTACCCACAAATAAATTCAGATATCGTTACAATATCTCCAAATTTCATTCCAGGAACTTTTCTGGCCCTCTGTATTCAAAATTGAGTTTGGCCTGTTTCCCCGAGTCTGTTTTAAATGTCCATGCTCAGTCCTGGGGATCTCCATGTTGAGCTGCTGTTTGACGTTCCTTGCTCTCGCACTAGCTATCTGTCCCCGAGAAAGTGATGCACAATCAACCATGCGCCTCAGCCTACAGTTCCACTAAATTTGCTTCCTGGTTTCTTTTGTCTCTGAGGAATTGCCTGCAAGCTTTCAGTATCAGCTGTAAAGACTACTCTATGAGTGGCTGTAGTTTTAGCCTCTTGTGATTGGCTAGCTGAATAATACTTTGATTGGCTGTAGTTCGCCAGTCCATCTGGCACTGGCAAACAATCATCAATCCCATCAGTGCTGGTGTTTACAAATGGTACTCCTGTTTCTAGCTCAACTGCAGATGTTGCATTCCTGTAGCCCATTTTGCCACTGGAATGCGAGTTTCAGGACCTTGGGAATGAAGCTAGAGTCTTTACTTGCACAACCTTACTATTTGAGGTCCCAGTGTCTGCTGTCATGTCCCTGTTGCGATAGCTGAGAAACCATTTGGTGCCATTTATCCCTCCAACTGCTACAACCATGATACCCTGACCCAACATTTTGAACAACACTGGTCAGATTCAAGTGGAAACTTCAGATTTTCTCACTACCATGTGCTCCGTAGTATTCTTTTTTGGCTCTTCCTCTGAACAGTAAGTTTACATCTCTAAATGCCAAATGTCTAATATGAGCTACACCATTCAGCTTCCAAATGAGATTCAGAGAGTGCTGGGAGGTTGAGATGGAAAAAAACATTTGCTCTTAGGAGGGACTCAACAACCATGACAACCTCATAAGAAAACTCCACTGGTTCTACATGCAAAAAATGTATACAGCTCAATTAAACAGCATTAAACTATTCATTTTCACTGTTCTAACATGATCATACATTGAGCATTATCAGCACAAAGATCAAATCACTGCACAGCATAAAAATGCAGTAGATATATATATATATAGCAGCTCTCATCTGACAGTATTCACCTGTTGACAGCTGCTCAGTGTTCAGTTCTGTTATTTCAATAAGACAGCAAATCTCCAAAAGCAACACAGGGATAGAAATGTTCTGGAGCTGTCGTTGGCACTGTGAGCAGTACATATAGAAACTTTGATCTAACACCATTTGTCCTTCCTGAGCCCCCATTCGGACCTCCCAGTTCATGGTTCTGTGCTCGCTATCTGTGGGGCTCCTCTGTCTCTGGAGTGTTAAGAACTTAGCAGCTGGTGAGTTTGTCAGTGCTGGTCAGTGAAAGGTCACCCAGTATCAGGTATCCAGATACTGGGTGACACTTGCATGCCTCTCCTCCAACTGCCTACTGCATTTTGGTTTACTACAGTAGGAGGTACACATAATATTTGTATTGCCTCATACCTCCTGTTTGCGCTGTTGCATTAGGGTTTTCTATCAGCCCTAAAGCATATCTGGCATTATTTATTGAAATGTTTCACCAGGAGGGCACACTGAACAACAAGTTGCTCATCTCACGGTGTGACCTGGGGAGAGGGGTTACATAGGGTTGTGAAGGATGATCAGTTACAATAGTATGTGGTTAGTACAAACAATACAACATTGTAAGATTGTACAACAGTTGGAACACAAGGTATTGTACAATAAACAGTAGAGGAACATTGGGTAAATTACATGTCCAAAATCATACAAAAGAACATATGAATGTACAAAACAGTAATAATGTGATAGAACCACTTATAGTGCATGAGTGTACCAGGAGCAGGCTCGAGGTAGTACGCAAGTGCTGTTGGAGTAAAAAGGATGGAGTTAGGCTGTGCACACTAGTGACCCAGAAGGAAGGCATTAAGAAGGCAGACACTCCTGTAGCCCTGTATAGATCAGTGTTGCCTATCTGCATCTTGTAGAAAATGCAAACCATTGTCTCTCTTTATAATTCACAGACCCAGGGCTTTGCCAGTGATTTCGGATAAAATGCAACAAGCTGAAATATCTGTGGGACTTATTAGTGATGAGGAATTTCACAAGGAAGCACACAATACCACCCCCTCTCTGCACCATGCTGCCATATCTAAAGTCAGTACTAAGCTAAGGCACCAAGGCACCATTGTGTTTCAGTGAAGGCATGGGAAAAGCACTGTGATAATTGTGTTGTGGCTCAAAATTACATATGTGATGTTCATTGCCCTCTCCACCATGTATGTTCATAATTGTCAGAAAGACTGGTGTCAAGGCGGTTGAGAGTTACATGCGCTAAAAGCAGTGCTTGGCTGCACTTTATGCCGTGCAAATAATGGGGACCCAATTTTCATGATGCTACACTAGGTGATTATTGCATGTTGCCACTTTTGTATTTTTTTGTTTTACATTTCAGTTTAGGTATCATTCAAATTCGAATACTGTAAGAAACCAGCATTTTTTAATACCGAACATTTGATGCTTGTTAAACAATTTGTTTTTTGCAGTTTTGCCCCCAAATTTTGAAAATACTCATTTTAGGATTTGACTGAAATGTCATTATGCACCAGAAGTGTGAAAACACATCTTGTCCAGGATATTAAAAATGACACGTCACATTTGTGAGGTGGTGTGGAAAAATGGCTATGTTGAAAGGCTGGAGTCAAAATATTGAACATTTGGAAAGTTATGAGTGAACACTAAAACAGTGTAACATTCAGTCATAACTTGGACATTTTACCATATTTGTACACCACATTTTCAGCATAGCCTTCCTGTTACCCTACCTAATGAACCCAGTAGGTAATATGTTAAAATCCCCGGCAAACTGTCATTTTACGTCACCAAAATGTCATTCCATACCACAGGCATGAGAACACATTTTGACCAGAATTTAAAAAAATAACAGCTGTCACACTTTTGAGGTGTTGCTACGTTAAATATTTGGGGTCAAAATATTGAAAATTATCAAAGTTACGAGCCTGTGTTCATAAATTTCAATGTAGGCTCATATCTTTTTTGTTTTTTAATATTTTTCCACCAAATGTTCAACATAGCCTTCTTATGACCCCCACTTCATGAACAAGGGCAGATAAAGTTTTCAACCCATACCTGAAAGGTGATTTTGTGTGGTAACTGAAAAAAATAAACTTTTGGGACAGATTTGCCTAATTTCACTGTCATTGTTCAAGAGGTGAAGTCCCAAAAAAGGGCATGTTGAAGATTTGGGGCTAAAATATTTAAAAATGGCCAAGTTATGGCACTAAGTACAAAATTCCATTGAAATACATTGACCCGCATACCTGATTTCCTCAGTTCATGGTCCAGTTCTGAAGAGTAAGGAAGTGTCTGCGGTCCAGAGAAGATTATGGCGTTGGACTCCTAATTGGTAAGTAAGGACTTGGGGGTGCTGAGTGAAAGGGTCGGGTGGTGGAAATAATGGTACAACAGACATTGATCGATCATTTTCTTTTTTACAGGTTTAAAAAAATGAAAAAAAAAAACCAATGTGGGCTATTGATTTAAATAAATGGAATTGTATGCTGTGTATTCTGTCTTCCTTCAATATACGGGATACATAACCCCATAACTGTTGTATATAGTTAGTGCTACCATATCCATTAAAGTCTGATCAGGACATTATTCAGATAAAGTAATGTAAAAATGAGGGCTGCTGATTTAAATGATTGGCATTGTATGCTGTGTATTTCATCTTCCTTCAGTACGTGGGATAAATAACCCCATGACTGTTGTACACGATTAGCACTACCATATCCATTAATGTCCAATCAGAAAATTATTCAGATAATGTAATGTAATGTTTATAAAAGCAGGGCCACTATATGAAGCAACAGAGGTCCTCCATTTTTGTGTGTACTCCAGCAATAAGATATACAGGGGCTGCAGACTCTGGTTTATTCAATCCCTTCTCCACAGAGGGAACAGTGAGTGGGGCAGCACACAGAGGGAGAGAGCGGGAGGGGTTTTGTTTTGTGTATACCCGGACAGGGAACGGAGGGTAGGGTGGGAAAGCAGACAGACTTGATGGAGGGAGGGAGAGGGAGGGATTTTGGTTTTTGTCTATACTGAGACAGGGAATGGAGGGTGGGGGTGAGACAGTACACAGAGAAAGGGAGAAGGAGGGTGTTTGTTTTTTTATGTATTCTGGGACAGGGAATAGAGGGTGGGGGTTGGAAAGCACACAGACAGAGGGAATGGGAGGGATTTTGTTTTTTTTGTGTATACCAGGACAGGGAATGGAGGGTGCAGGTGGGACAGTACACAAAGGGAGGTAGCAAGATGGTTTCTCTTCTATATACTGCACGCTCAATTGGT
The DNA here is from genome assembly GCA_016271365.2 of Neoceratodus forsteri. Classification (NCBI taxonomy): domain Eukaryota; kingdom Metazoa; phylum Chordata; order Ceratodontiformes; family Ceratodontidae; genus Neoceratodus; species Neoceratodus forsteri. The sequence goes on along the minus strand of JADMNL010000025.1, from coordinate 64,796,378 downwards.
TGCTGGGTGGTCTCTCCCAAATGAAAGTAGCCAACCGCTGTCTGATAGGAGTGACTGAGTCACTTTCAAGTAGGAGAGGTTTCCGCTCTGCAAGCAATGAGTACTGTCATGACAGGCTCCTGACCTTGACAGACAATCAGCTGCTTACTGACGCAGCTTCATGCAAATTAAAGGAACAAAGTCCTCTCTGATTGGAGCAGCTTTGGTCCTTTGAAGTACACAGAGTTTCTGCCAGTGAGTGGTGTCATGCTCAGGGTGTATGGCAATTTGTCTAGGCTGCTGAGCCCTTGTTATTTCTAACTGCAATGGGCTCAGTAGTGACGCATCCCCCAAATTCCTTTTCACTAGTCACAAAATGATTGGTGTGCATGTGCATGTGCATCACATGTAAAAAGATGGAGCGTGGGTTGGCAATACCCCCTTCTCAATTTAATTAAAATCACAGCAAAATTTCCTTCCATTAAAATGAATGCTGAAATCTTGGCAGCTCTTTTGTACAGCACAACAGCAGTCACTCCAAAATCCACATTCTGTAAAACAGAATAGCCAAGCTAGTCCTAAAATGTACTGGGAATATGCAGTAGGTGGATGAAAAATACAGGTTTAGTTTAGTTTAGTTTGGTTTGGTTTGGTTTGGTTATGTTTAGTATGGCAATGTAAGGACATTATGATGACCTTAAAGTGGCAATGTTTGTGATTCTTACAAAATTTCCACGATTTCTTTTTAACAATGTATATACAAAATGTATTTGTGGCAAAAACCTCAACATACTGATTTGTCTTTATATTATATTATATTATATTATATTATATTATATTATATTATATTATGTTATATTATATTAATGGGTGGTACCAGAGGACTGGAGAAGGGCAGATGTGATTCCCCTTCACAAAAGTGGGAGCAAGGCAGAAGCAGGAAACTACAGACCTGTAAGTTTGACCTCAGTGGTAGGGAAAATGATGGAATCACTTCTGAAAGAAAGAATTGTTGAGTACCTAGAGGCCAGCAGGGCACAGGACCCAAAGCAGCATGGATTTACAGCAGGAAGGTCATGTGAGATGAATCTAATAGATTTCTTTGACTGGGTGACCAAAGTAATAGACCAGGGAGGGGTTGTGATATGGTCTACCTAGACTTTAGCAAGGCATTTCACACAGTCCCGCACAAAGATTAATAATCAAGTTAGCCAGCTTGGGAGTGGGTCCCAGGGTGGTAGCCTGGGTTGCAAACTGGCTGCACAACAGGACACAGAAGGTAATATTGAGTGCACATTCGAAGAAAGGGAACTAGTGAGTACCTCAGGGCTCAGTACTGGGTCCAGTCCTCTTTAACATCTTTATAGGGACGCTGCAGAGGGTCTGGAGGGAAAGGTAGGCCTCTTGCAGATGATACAAAGATCTGTAACAGAGTTGATACACAAGGGGGTAGAAAGGATGAGAAGGACTTGGCAAGGTTGGAGGAATGGTCAGACATATGGCAAATTAGATTCAATGCAAAGAAGTGCAAAGTAATGCACCTGGGAAACAAAACCCAGGAGAAGAGTACACAATAGCAGGAGGTACTAACAACAACAAAAAATGGAGCAGGACTTGGGGGTAGTCATATCGATGATCTAAAGGTGGGTAAGCAATGTGAGAAGTCAGTGAGAGAGCCAGGCGGATACTGGGATGCATAGGAAGGGCATTACAAGTAGAAAAGGGAAGTGATTATCCTCTGTAAGACAGTTGGTGAGACCCACCTGGAGTACTGTGTGCAGTTTTGGAGACCTCATCTACGCAAGGACATAGACAGGATGGAAGCAGTCCAGAGGAGGGCAACTAAAATGGTGCAGGGTCTGCATTAGAAATCATATGAAGAGAGACTGAGAGAGCTTAATATGTATACCCTTAATGAAAGGAGGGACAGGGGGGACATGATAGAAACGTTCAAGTACCTCAAGGGAATCAACAAAGTCCAGGAGGGTAGCATCTTTCAGAAAAAGAGATATGTAAGAACAAGGGGACACAATTTAAAGATAGATGGGGGACGGCTCAGGGGTAATGTAAGGAAATCTTTTTTCACGGATTGAGTGGTGGATGTGTGGAACTGCCTTCCTGGGGAGGTTGTTGGGGCTAAAACAGTGAGGGAATTCAAACATACATGGGACAGACACAAGGCAATTGTAGTGGGGGGTGGCAGGAAGTAGGCCATTGATTAACTAGAATCTGCAGCTTATCCAGTAGGTAGAGAAATGGGCAGACTGGGTGGGCCAGGTGGTCCCTATCTGCCGTCAAAGTCTATGTTTCTATGTTTCTATATTATATTATTTAATATAGCCTAGAGGTTAGAGCTGTGAATCAGCTTTATATAACCAGCAGACCTGGGTTTGATTCCCACATACTCCACTTGCACACTGTGCTCCTGGGTTGCCCCTGAAAACAAGCACTTGAAAAAGAAGAATTATTGCAGAACTGAGATATGTCCTTTGGAAGTGTGTAAAGGTTTCTCGTCACTTGCTGTGAGTGGTACAGTGCTCTACTGCTCTGCTTCTCTTCAGAAACGTGTGCTAGCACCAACTTAATGCATTGATAACATGAATCTAGTTCAGTATGTATAGTCCAAAAAGAAACTTCAATAGAAGAATTGCTGGTTGCAGCTATCTTTCTAATGATCTAGTCAATTATTATGAAATTAGCCATGACAGTTGGTTTAAAATATCTGAATGAAAGAAAAAATACATTGAAGATGACTCTAAAAATTCTAAGATATTCTTTTATAAAGAGTCATGTAATCTGAAACACCTCAGGTGATGTGTATGGCATTCATGCTTCTTCTGCACCGAACTAAATGCTGAACAAGTATGGCATTTTGAAACTAAATTTGAGTACTGTAGTGTTGGCTCACTGCATAAGGTGGTGACAGCCTGATTGTTTTGGGAGCACCTGCTTCCCAGTGTAGCTTTTTTTTAATTTTATTTACTAAGTCTAAAAGTGTGAGAAGCTCAATACTGATATAAATGATGGCTGTGTTTTTCAAAGTACCGGACACCGCACTTGAGTCCATATTTTTGACATAGTCTGATACCCTGATAAAGGTATCAGGATATTTTTATCATATTTTCAAACAACCAGAAGCATTTTCTATGCTTGGTGCAAGTTATAGGGAAAAAAAGTGTGTGTTAAATTTTAACACCCATGTTGTTTCAGTGAGCAAGTCATGGCAAGTGCACTCTGAACTGTTACTGGGACAGGACAGTTGTGTGAATTTTGACTGCTTGTAATGTAATGTCGATATTTTCAGAACTGACATTTCTGTCACTAAATATGCTACATTTAACTGCTGCCAAATCCATTTCCAATTTATGTACACCTCCCACCACCCACACCTACCCGGTTGCAAGAAAACAAAATAAAAAAAATCCCTTTCCATGCAAAATGTGTCATTTACCAGTGTTTCCATAAGGCAATCCCAGCAGGCTGAATTACATCCCCACTCATTTTGCTGCTAACATACTTGTTCTCTAGCATTGCCTCTCAATCTGTCAGGTCCTGCATTTACTGCATACCACCCAAAAATGTACCACACCGGTGGCATTAGCTACCTCTGCACCTAGGAACTCCTGCCTCATGAGTAGAGGGCAAAAGAACTGATTGATCATGTTATTCACTAAGTAAATGAGTTCAAGATACTGCAGGGCCAATCCTAATGTCTGCCACCCATGTTACCCATCCACATACAAGTAAAGCTTACCCTGGTATCTACCATTAGAAATGGGATCCAACATAAGATGAATGGCACACCCTCCCTCCATCTAGGCTGGCTGCCATCAGGGGTGTTTTTAGCCCTACAAATGGGGGCATGGGCTCCCTCAGTTTATGCTGGTGCCCCCCCCACACTGTTTCTACTCAACCTTTTCCTTATAGAGCTGCTTAATACAGTCAGAAACACAGCAGCAGTGCAGCAGCAGCTTAACCTCTCCCAGCTCCACCTCCCAGAATGAAATGACTATCTGTCTGCAGTCTCACTGAGCCAACTCAACCCCACTCCAGACCGCTCCACCTCCACCCCGCCTACTGCCCCGCCCCAGCACTCCTAGTCCTACTTTGTCGGCAGTCTCACGGCATGGCTGATTCCTCAAAAGCAGCTGTAGCAATCTGACTAATTCCCAAGCCCTTCCAAAGTCTGGTCAGTTGGTTGGTCTAGACCTGAGATCACATGGGCAGAGGGTCCGACTGAAATAACCATCACGTGTGGTTGGGCGCAGCTGCGGCTCATAGACTGTTAGATTCAGACAGGACTTGGAGAGAGAGAGAGAGAAAAAGCCAGACAGACTTATCCCTGCTCCAATCAAGTGTGGCTATGTGGGAGGGCAATGGCTTTGATTGGAGCAGGTGTGGGCTGGAGGTGGAGCTTGACAACTTCATTATGGTCTGCTGTGAAGAGCGTGGTTATCATTTTGTTCATGATGATAAAGTGAACAGCGGAGGAGTGGAAGCATCTAGTTAGGATGAGTGAACTGGACTTGATCTGCATTCTGAAGTTTTTAAAGAAATATTAAAAACACATCTAGCTTGATTTATTTTTTTTTCTGTTTGGTTTGGTGAAGAGCAGGCCAGGGACTGCGGATCTGAAATAGGAAGGAGGGAGAGAGGGAGACAGAGGCTGGGAGTGGAGTGGAACAATCACAGGACCACTCAGGCAGGCTGCGCTCATGAGAGAGTAGTCATTAAGAAGGGAGACTGCTTGTTAGAGTGCAGCAGGAGGAGCGCAAGCTGCTGTGAGCAGCCTGCAGTGCAGCAGCAGCAGGACTAACCACTAATTATACAACGGAGTAAATCGAATGTGCCAAATGTTGCATCCTGATTAGTTGGCTGCTACCTTTTCCAGTGTGGTAAATCCTCCAGTGTACCCATGGGAAAAAGTGCCAGCCAACCTTATCTCATGCCAGTCCAGTCGCTTTCACTTTAATCGAAACTGCCGCCATTTGTCCTTTTGCCGCTTCGCTAAAACACCGCGGTAAATATTAAAAAAAAATGACATCCTCCTTCCAACCATAAGGACCTCAGTTAGTTACAAAATATCTAAAAAAATAAAATAAAACAACATTTGCCATTGTATAATATAAATTTATCGGGTGTTGGCATACTGGAGGACTTGACACGACTGGTGTGGTTCGGTCTCTCGGCTGCGCCTCGTGACTGAATCACACCAGCCGTGGTAAATCCTCCAGTGTACCTACACCCTGGAGGGATAAATTGCTTAATAATATTATTTGCAAGCTTACTGCCTGGATAAATGGGAGCTGGAAGTGAAGTGGGTGGTGCAGCAACAGAGGAGCAGGGGCAGACAGAGTACTAGTAAAGTTAACAAAATGGTGCACACACGAGATGGCAGTGCTGAAGCAAGTAAGTAGCCAACTTTAATACAATAAAAATAAATGCTCTGCACTCAGTTTGATAATTTACAAAGCAAAGTGCAATTTTATTGATGGCAAGATAGCCTGGACAAACAATGCCCCTGCGCGTCAACCCAACAGTGAGCCTTCCTTTAGGAGGCATGTCTGAGGTGCTTGAAAAAAGTGCTACATGTATACAGATTACCATTTAAAGTGACATTTGCCCACTGCAACATCTTACAATGTAACCAACATTAAAGTTAGAGTGAACATTTTTCAAACCGGTGAGAAAGTTAAAGTTCAAGTATTACTTTGGAAAATATTCTTTAGGTGGAACTTTAAACAACAGAATGAGAGCCTCCTCAGATTTGAAAATGGGATTAACAATGCATGGATTTACTACAATAACAGATAGACAGACTGCCCCTTTGAACACAGATCGATCTGCTAGATTTTTCAACAGAGCCCGACTATACCTGGGACGAAAATATTTGGGACTGCAATGCAACTGATGAAACTGATGTCTCGATATTATTAGAAGAGGCTGAGAAAGTAAGTATGTCCCCAGATAATATGAATGTAAGGACAAAATTTAAACCTAAATCCATCTTCTGTCCCTAAGTTTTCTGTCCAGCAATATCTGTGTTTGAAAAATTCTTACTCAAAGAAACCGTGTGTATTTTTTCAAACAATAAAGGTAACTTTTCTAGGAATATGTCAGGTGATGAATTTATGGCATTGAAAGAAACTGAAAATCTTAAAGGTATAGTCATAAAAAAATCTGACAAAGGGTGAAATAGATTCTATGTCATAATGGTGACTGCCAAAAAGCGACTGCCATTAGGGCGAAGTCACATCGTCGAAAATCAATTTCAGCCATGTGCCCCCCAGTGCACAGCAAAAGGGTGCTGGTGACTTAAAATTTTAAATGTTATGCTTTGCCATCTGCACCCCCCAACCCGCTGTAGGATTCTCAACTCCAGGGGGCTGCATGTCGGAGGGGTGCAAATCCGTGGGGAAAAATTCAGGCTGGGTGCAACAAAATGTACCTGTGCCCGGACCCAAACCCAGCACCCTGTGAATGCCAGCCCTGAACCCACCCACCACACCATGGGGCCAGCTCAGCAGCTCACCAAGGCACCACCCCTCAAAAACCCTCCCACCACTCCCACCCATCGCTAAGCATGCTTACTCCCCCTGCGCATGTGTACATGTAGCAACATCCAGTTGCTATATGTTGAACCTTCCCCCAATCCAGTCACTTTACCTGGTATGTAACCCCAAAGACATGCGCCATGATTGAGTCACCATTTTTGTATGCGCTCAATCACAGTCACCCATGTCACAGGCTACTAGGCAATATTGTCCTTATGGATGAGGAAAATATATGAATAAATGCTTGCAATTACTTAAAGATCAAAAGAACCATTTAAAACTTAAAAATGACCCTACAGTTAAATTTCAGGCTGAACTGTGTGAATTTCTTGATTGGGAGTTAAAATGTAGGTGGCTTACAAAACCAGAAGCTATTTACATCAAAACAGATCATCCTGTAACACCCACATTTTACATTTTGTAAAAAATTCATAAGATGCTAGGACCCCCCAAGGCAGATCTATTATTTGGGAATAGGGTCTCTTACAATCAATTTGAGTAACTTCATTGATAGTTTTCTGCAACCCACACTTTTTCATTAGATGCATATCTACATAAAGGTATGGATCTTCTGAACAAATCTATGGGGAAAGTATGGGATAAAAACTTTGGCTCATCATTGATGTTAGCAGCCTATATACGTCAATACAGCATTATCTAGGGCTACAAGCAATAGATTATTTTTTTAACAACCAGGCACTTCTCTCAACACACTTTCTTAGGTGGGCAATATATTTTGCCTTAACACATAATTACTTCTGCTTCAATCAAGAATACTACTTACAAATGTACGGTACAGCCATGGGGGCAGTGTTTGCACCATCTTATGAAAAAAATGTTATGGGTTATTTTGAAGCATTAATGGGAAAAAATACACAAAATCAATTTCTTCAACATCTGGAAACTTATTTTCATTTAATTGCTGACATCATAATTATTTGGAATGGCAATATGGAATTGATACCTGAATTTATTGCCCCCTAAATCAAAATGAGTTGGAACTTAAATTCACCTATGAATATGATAGGAATAGTATTAAATTCCTGGATCTAGAACTAGAAGGGAATATAGGGGAACCCATTACCACAGAGGGGTACCGGAAACACACAGCTACTAACACCATCCTGCATGCCAGTAGTGCACATCCCCAAAAATTAATTATATCTATCCTGTATGGTGAACTGATACATCTAAAAAGAAACTGCACTAACAAAACATATTTTGAAACTCAGGCTTATGATCTAAAAGAAAGACTAAAAAAGAGGGGGTATAATGAAAGCGTTCTAAATGAAGCTATGGTTAAAATTAGTAAATTGAAAAGACATGAACTTTTAACTAAAAAAACAGATGGAAGTAATACATCTACAGTAATGAGAGTGCTCATGAAAAAGAACCTGTTGCCTTTATAACTGAATTCACACCTTTAGCTGGAAGAATCAGTGGTACAGTACATAAACTCTGACCAGTACTATTTACAGACCAAATACTGGCTGATAACATATCTGAGAAACCTAGAGTAACCTTTTCTAAAGGTAAAAACATTGGTGATAAAGTCACACATAGCCACTTTGTGAAAACTAAGGAATCTGTTACCAGAACGAATTGGCTGTGGAAACCCAAAGGTTTATTCAAATGTGGTAGATGTAACATCTGCCAGTATTTGGAAACTGGTAAAACATTTAGAAAATGTGAGAGAGCTTTTGAAATAGACAAATTTATAACATGCAAAACTCATTTTGCTGTATATATGTGCTGGTGTGACTGCCCCATATATTATGTTGGGAGAACCACCAAACTGGCCAAACACAGAATTCAGGAACGTGTACGAGCAATAGTAAATGGCAACATGTACAATGCTCAAGGAACCCACTTTCTTTTAAAGCATCAAGGCAAACCTGATTGTTTCAGATTCACTATCTTGGAAGATGTGAAGAGGAATCAAAGAGGGGGGAACAGAGTGAATGTTTTGTCTCAGAAAGAGACAAAATGGATTGTTATATTAGATACTGACATACCTTTGGGCTTGAATGAGGAGGTAGATTTTGCTCCATTTTTGTAACAAATCAACATAAATGAAGAGTGATGAATCTGTATAGAGTTTGTAGGACTGCAATATATGGATGAGTGCTAATATAAATACTTAGCACCCTCTTTTCTTTCTTTTTTCTTTTATCTATATATTTTTCTTTCTTCTTTTTTGGCAGGACTTTATCCATTATCTTGAAATCTGGAAATCCACAAGTGTAGGGTTGCTACCTGTCAGGTTTTTTACCTGGTGATCAGGTTTTCAGGGTCCCAATCAGGTAATTGCTATTTTTCTTTTAAACTTAGATTGTGGGCTTTTTGTGACACTATACTTTCTTTGTTGTCTTTACTTATAATTGTTTTTGGGCTGTTGAAAATTTAAAACATAGTGGTGGTGTAATTCTGTGCTGTCTTTAATTGCTGTAAATTTTATCTTGGCTTGTCTGACTGCCCTGTAGTTGGGTGAAGGGTGTTAATTGTCTGGCCTCTGACCTCAGCTACGTGATAACTGGAGGTGGGGCTTAGTCAGAGTTAAAGTAGCAAGCAGAGGTTTATTTTCTCAGAAGAAGCCAGAAGGGGAAGGAAGGAAACATATTCGATTCAGTGCTTTAGAGTAACTGGTAATTGCTATTTTTCTTTTAAACTTAGATTGTGGGCTTTAGTGACACTATACTTTCTTTGTTGTCTTTACTTATAATTGTTTTTGGGCTGTTGAAAATTTAAAACATAGTGGTGGTGTAATTCTGCTGTCTTTAATTGCTGCAGATTTTCACCCCCCCTTCCCCCAACTCTTAATTATATGCCCTAATAAATCTGATTGACAGGAGCTAAACATAGGGTATAGTAAGGGGTGTGAAGTAGGAGGGGCATAAGGGGGAAGAAGCCCACCCTCAGCACGACAAGTGTTTTGGCTCATTTATTTATTTATTGGTTTCTTTTTCTTTAAAAAAAAAAATATCGGAGGGTCAGTGACAGGATTTTTAGTACAGTAAATTAATAAAAAGGGAACTAGGAGAGCTTCAGTAGCAGACAAGTAGTGGAATTGCAGTATAATGTGGGAGTGGTGCAATGCAGTGGCTGTGGGGCAGCCATATTCAGGCAGACCTTCTGGACACTGAGGTGCTGCCTATCTGCATGCATCTCTCTGGACTGCGGATGAGGTAGCCAGACTCAGAGCAGAAGTAAACTGGGTCAGGAGTACCATCACCCTATCCAGGGACCACCCAGTCCAATGCAACTGCCTCAAAGGATGCCGAGAACAAGGAGCACTTGGATGACAGTGGGCTCAGGGAGGGTTAGAGCAGTCAGGCAGAGGCACATCCCAGATCCTATTCCACTCAAGAACTCATATGCCACACTGGCAAATGAGGACAACCAAACAGAGGTACCCAGAGAAGTGGAAGGAAAGGATGGAGGTTAGCCAAGGAGGTGACCTCAGCGGGAAAGCAGTGGACCCCAGAGGAGGAGGAAGTGAATCTTGGGGGGACTCCATCATAAGAGGGATCCAGCTAGGAACACAGGAGGGGAGGACAGGAGGTGAGGTGCCTACCAGGTGCCACGGCACGGAGGGATGGAAGGAAGATCCTGGGGATCACTGGGAAGGCAAGATGGGAGGGTGAGGTGGATGTCATTATCCACCTAGGTACTAATGACCTGGCAAATGGGGAGCCAAAGGAAGTTCAGGAAGAGTTTAGGAAACTGGGGAGGGGTCTCAAGCAAGTAGCTACTTCTGTCACTTTCTCAGAAGTACTACCTGTGAGAGGCAAGGGAGAGCATAGGAGTGCATGCACCAGGAACTTTAACTCATGGTTGAAGAACTGGTGCTGTGAGGAAGGGTTTGGATTCATTGGTGACTGGGGACCCACCTGGAGGGATGGAGGTTCAAGCCTGACGCCTGCATCCATCCTGGAGGGGAATCCAAGCACTCAATGATAAGTTTAAATGCTACATTGACAAGCATTTAAACTAGCAAAGGGGGGTGGCAGGCCAGCAAGGAGGGTACCTACTTGCTCACCCCCCACAGCTAGCGGTGGAACCAGTGAACCAGAGGAGTGGCAATCTCTGCAAAGCAGTGTGCAAAAGATGGAGATTAGTGCCCAAGAGCTGGATAAGCAGAAAAGGGGCAAAATTCAGCAGAAGGGCAGACAGCAAGGAGAACCAGGGATAAATGACAACCAAGGAATGGGCTGGAGTAGAACAGTAAGGCAGTCTAGGGAGGTCAAATCATGGAAAGCCATGTGTGCAAATGCCAGGAGCCTTAGCAACAAGATGGAAGATCTGGAGGCTGTCATGGTACAGTCAGACCTGGACATTGTGGCCATCACTGAAACCTGGTGTAATGGTAACCATGACTGGGAGATGGCCATACCTGGCTACAACATATTCAGAAGAGACAGAGCAGGCAGGAAGGGAGGAGTTGTGGCACTGTATGTGAAAAATGACATAAGGGCCACAGAGATCCAAGAGGAACAAAATGGGGGAGAGATACTGTGGGTTAAGCTGGAAAGGAAAATGGGGACAGCCATCCACATAGGTGTGGTCTATAGACCACCAGCCCAGGAGGAAGAAACAGATAGGGAGCTGATGCTAGCTATCCAAAGGATGGCAGACAAGGGTGAGGTAGTACTGGTTGGAGACTTCAATATTCCAGACGTGGACTGGAGCATCCCAGCAGCAGCATCAACTAGGAGCAGATTTATCCTAGACTCCCTTCAGGGTGCCTTTCTCAAGCAACTGGTCATGGAACCAACTCGGCAGAAGGCAACACTGGACCTTGTGCTCACAAACAGGGACAGTGTGATGGGGGTACAGTGAGGAGCACCTGGGAAACAGTGACCATCAGTCATTGTGGTTTGAAATCACAGAAAGAGCAGAACCAAGCCACACAAAACACGTATCCTGGATTTTAGGGGACAGACTTTGGGAAAATGGGGAGATACTTGAAAGAGGCATTAGGGGAATGAGGAATCAGGTGAGGAACAGGTATTTAAAATGGGTATTACAAGAACAACAGAATTATGCATTAAGCAGGTTATAAGAGGAAAAGGAAGAGGAGACCATTATGGTTTTCCAAAGAGGTATCAAAGAAAGTGAAAGCCAAAAGATTGCATTCAGGCAATACAAAAGACACAGGCAGAAGGGATAGGGAGAAGTACCAGGAGAAGCAAAGGGAGGCAGGGAGGTCAGTAAGGGAAGCCAAAGCTCAGACAGAAGAACACATTGCAAAATCAGTGGGTAGAGGGGACAAAACCTTTTACAGGTACATAAGTGAAAAAAGAAAGACAAAGGGAGGGATAGTGAGACTGAAGGGGGAGGAGGAGCGTGGAGGATGACAACAGTAAAGCTGACATATTGAACAGGTATTTCTGCTCAGTCTTTACTGAGGAAGAGGAGGGTAATGGGTCTGAAGGGAGTACAAGGGTGAGAATGGTGCAGAAATGGACACAAGTCCATTTACAGAGAAAGGGTCCTGAAGGAACTGGAAGTAATAAGAGTTGATAAAGCAATGGGGCCAGACGGGTGCACCCCAGGGTCCTTAAAGAACTAAGAGAGGTGGTGGCTGAACCTCTGGCTATCCTGTTTAGCTGATCACTGAAACAGGGAGGTACCCAAAGACTGGAGGACAGCAGATGTAGTCCCCTTATCAAAAGTGGGAACAAAGAGGAAGCAGGAACTACAGACCAGTCAGCCTCACCTCGGTAGTGGGGAAGATCATGGAAGCACTACTGAAGGAGAGATTGTGGAACATCTGGTTATCAATGGACTACATGACCCAAGGCAGCATGGTTTCACCAGGGGAGGTCATGTCAGACCAACCTCGTTGAATTTTTGACTGGGTGACTAGGGAGGTGGATCAGAGGGCAGTGGACATGGCCTATCTGGACTTCAGCAAGGCCTTGACACTGTGCCACATAGAAGACTATTACACAAACTGGGAATATGGGTGTGGGCAGGACAGTAGGAGGTGGGTGGGTAACTGGCTGGGTGGCAGGACACAGAGGGTGGTGGTAAATGGCTATCACTCCACAGAGGAAGAGTGACCAGTGGGGTACCACAGGGATCAGTGCTGGGACCGGTCCTATTCAACATCTTCATCAGTCACATTGCACAGGATCTAGAAGGCAGAATTTCACTGTTCGCTGATGACACAAAGCTCTGTAACAGAGTAGACACACCAGAGGGTGTAGACAGAATGAGAAGCGACCTGCAGAAACTTGAAGAATGGTCAGGGGTTTGGCAGCTGAAATTCAATGCAAAGAAGTGCAAGATACCAAGGACAGGTTTCATCTTGCCCCATTAGGGAAGGAAGTCCTTAAACAGGGGATGGCTGACTACATACAAGCAAGGTGGGGTTTAAACTTGGGGGGGGAAGGATGAGGAGGGCTGACCAGAAGCCCTCTCCTCCAGATGAGGGAGAGCCGTCAAGCCCAAGAGGGGAGGGAAACAGACTGGAGGTGGAGGTTTCAGGAGGAGCAGGGGAGGATGAAGTATAAGGAATCTGGGTGGGGTCGAGAAAGAGGATCAGGGAAAAGGTGGGGTTGGTGTTAGTAAATGCCAGGAGCTTGGGAAACAAGTTGCCGGAGTTCCAGGCCATGCTGTTCGAGGGGGTGGATGTGGGCGGCGTCACGGAGACGTGTAACAACAAAACCATGACTGGAACCTAAATGTACAGGGACACTATGCTTAGGACGGATAGAAAGGAGGTCAGAGGGTGGAGTGGCTATGTTCATTAGAGATGATATAAAATTACTATGGTAGAAGAGGCAGAGGGAAACGTGGAGGCCTTATGGGTCACTCCACGATCCCCAGCAGGAGATAAGGTCAAGCTGGGAGTAGTATAGGCCCCCGGGATGAGTGATGTTCTAGAGGATGGTTTGCTGGACAACATCATTGCCCAGTGTGGTCCAAAAGGGAAGGAGGAAGTTGATGGGGACCTTAATATGCCAGGTACAAACTGGGAACCATGTCCTCTAGGGTGGCCAAGGAGCAGAGGCTGCTAGATGGCTTCCAGGATGTGTTCTTAACACAGCATGTGATGGAGCCCACAAGGGAGGGCATGTCCTGGATGTGGTTCTGGCAGATGGGGATCTGGTAAGGGACATAGTTGTACAGGACCCCTGACTGGGAGTGACCACATACTGTCTGGTTTCAAATAAGCATGGGGGAGTGGGGTGAGATCTAGGACACTGGCAGTGGACTTCAGGGGGCAGACTTTATGGGCATGGGAAATATTCTCAAGGATCACTTGAAGGGATTACCTCAATGACAAGTGTGGAAAGGAGATGAGAGGTCATAAAACGGGGACTTCATGAGGCAGTCAGGATCTGCGCTAAGTTGAAACGTAAGGGAGCAAGGTCACGTAAACCATGCTGGTGGTCCAGTGAGGTACAGGTAGCAGTCAGAGAAAAGAAGGCGGCCTACAAAAATATAAAACAACAAGAGGGGATAGGGATAAGGAAATGTACCAGCTTGCATCTAGAAAAGTCACCCGTATGGTGAGGGGAGCAAAGTCCAGTAAAGAGCAGCGGCTGGCACAGGGATACATGAAGGGGAAAGGGGTTCTTCCGGTACATTGGGGAGCGGAGAAAACTAAGGGCCATCTCAGCAGATTGAGATCAGAAGGAGGGTGGTGAAGAGGCGAGGGACCAGGCAGAGGTATTTAACGAGTACTTTGCCTCTGTGTTCGCTAGGGAGGGGGATGGGATATCTACAAAGCAAGGCATGAAGGGGATAGAAGCGGCAGGGAGTGGGATCAGGGGAGCAACAGAAATGGAGCAAGAGGGAGGGAAAGGTACCCCAGGGGTGTCACATCTGGATAAGGATAAAAAGACCAGTAAGGGGGAGGGGACGGATGATGCTATCTCCACCAAAAGGGTGTGGTTAGCCTCAAGGCCCTAAAGAAAACAAATCTCCAGGGCCAGATGGCATTCATCCCAGAGTACTATGGAATTGGTGGACATACTGACTGCACCTCTGGCGGAGCTTTTCAGCAGGTCACTTGAGACAGGAGGGTACCCTAGTGATTGGCGAGGCACATGTGGTACCAATCCATAAAGGGGGTCAAGGGAAGTACCAGGTAACTATAGACCCATCAGTTTGACCTCGGTGGTGGGAAAATTAATGGAGAGTCTACTAAAGGAACGATTGGCGACTTGGAGGAGGTGGGAGGTCTGGATAGTCGGCAACATGGGTTTGTGCCAGGTAGATCATGTCAAACCAACCTTGTGGAGTTCTATGAATGGGTAACATCAGAACTGGACAGGGTAAGCCTGTGGATGTATTATTCCTTGGACTTCAGCAAGGCATTTGACTCTGTCCCCACAATGGTCTGGTGGAGAAACTGATGGGGTTAGAGTAGGCCCTTTGATGGTCAGATGGATTGAAAACTGGCTAGCTGGATGCACTCAGAGAGTAGTGGTCTGTGGGGAGCTCTCAAACCCTAGAGAGGTTGGTAGTGGGTACCACAGGGCTCGGTCCTGGGTCCGATCCTGTTTAATGCATACATATCGGACATCAGGAGGATATAGGGTGTGAAATGAGTCTCTTCATGGATGACTCCAAGATGGGAGCAGTAGTTGAGGAGAAGAGGGAGGGTGGCCCTGCAAGGGACCTGACACCCTGGAAAGCTGGGCTCACACATGGAAATTAAATTCAATATCACCAAGTGCAAGGTGTTGCATCTTGGTTGGGAAACCCTAAACACAGGTACACCCTGGGAGGGAGGCACTGGAGGCCTCGAGAGGGAAAAAGACCTAGGGGTCATGGTGGATACATGTATGAATAACTCTGAGCAGTGCAGGAGCAGCTAGCAAGGCAAACAGGATGTTGGGATGCATTGTAAGGGGATCACCTCTAGGAGCAAGGAAGTGATTCTGCCTCTGTACAATGGACTGGTTAGACTACACCTTGAGTACTGTGTACAGTACTGGAGACCACATTTGAAGAGGGACATACAGCTCCTGGAGAGGGACAGAGGAGGGCAACAAAGATGATACGAGGGCTAGGGGATTTGACTTATGAGGACAGACTTGAGGAGCTCTGCCTGTTTTCATTGGAGGAGAGGAGAGACAGGGGGACATGATTGAGGTCTTCAAGTACCTCAAGGGAATAAATAGGGTAAACATGGAGGATCTTTTGGCTAAGCAGGGAGGTATCACCAGAGGCATGGTTTGAAGTTGGAAGGTGGAAGGTGAGGGGAAAAAGGAGGAGGTTTTTCACCGAGAGGGTGGTGGACCCTTGGAATGCACTGCCTGGTGAGCTGGTTCAGAGATCCACAGTGGAGGGCTTCAAGAGAGGTGGGAGACACAGAAAGTGGATGTATCAGATGATGGCCTGTCCCGAGGGGGTGGGGATGGATGATAGGGGTTTCTAGAGAACAAGTGATGGGAGGGTCTCGGCACCCAATTAACGATCTAGGTTCGAGCAGACTCGATAGACCGTAAGGCCTAATCTGCTGGCAAATAGTATGTTAGTATAATGCATATGGGGCACAAAAACCCTGGCACAATATATCATTTGGGGGGTGAGGATATAGCATGCACCAAGCAGGAAAGGGATCTTGGGGTTATCATCTCTGATGACCTCAAGGTAGGGAAATAGTGCGACAAGGCAGCAGGTAAAGCAAATAGGATGCTGGGATGTATAGGCAGGGGCATCACCAGCAGTAAAAGGGAGGTCATAATTCCACTATACAAGACACTAGTGAGGCCCCACCTGGAGTACAGTGTACAGTTCTGGAGACCATAGCTACATAAGGACATAGACAGGGTAGAGAAGGTTCAGAGGAGGACAACAAAGATGGTGCATGGATTGCATCACAAGTCCTATGAAGACAGGTTGAAGGAACTGAACATGTACTCCCTGGAGGAGAGGAGGGAGAGAGGGGATATGACACAGACATACAAGTATCTTACAGGGAAGAACAGGGTGCAGGAAAACACTATTTTTAAGCGAAAAAGATGTTCCAGTACTAGAGGGCATGGGATGAAGTTGGAGGAAGGACGATTCAGAGGAAACATGAGAAAGAATTTCTTCACAGAACGGGTGGTGGACAAGTGGAACACCCTGCCAGAGGAAGTGGTGGGGGCTGAAACAATCACGGGATTTAAGAATGCATGGGATAGACATAAAGGAATTCTAGAGGTCAGGGGTAAGGGGCAACAGACTTCTAGGAAAACAAACTGAACTTACAAGCTCAAATGGGCAGACTGGGTGGGCCATAGGCCCTTATCTGCCGACACTGTCTATGTATCTGGTTTTGCTCTGTGCTGGCCAGATTTTTGAGCCTATTTGAGTGATCATGATCACATACTTTTGAAACAAATGTCATATTATTCATTGTTTCAGCTGGATGCCCAGCTGACAAACAAGGTCTGTTGTCAATATAGCCCTTTGTTTGTGAAAGCAGTCAGCCTGGGAGGTGTAAAGTATGGCCATTAATACCATTAGCACTTACTTAACCTAATCTTTTCCACTGCATCTTAAAGTGGTATAGCAGCACAGATGCCCCCAACTTTCATAACAGTAACAGAGCCAGTTGCCTTCCACCTTCATTTGCTGGTAAACATTTTCATCTCTAACAGAATTTAGACATTTTTAAATGTTTAAAATGTGTTTTTCCTCAAGGAAAAAAGTATGGTCACTTCTTTGGCTTTGAAATAGTACTATGGACATGAGCAAGGAATGGAGCCAGAAAAATATATAAAGTTCACATTACAGGAAACAATTTTTTAAGTATTATTATATACCATGTATACTGCTGTATGCTGTTTACAGTATTTTCCGCCTTCCTCCAGATTATATCTGTAAATTATATTTCTTTTATCTCTGTATGTTTATTTGGTAAACCAATGTCAATAAATAAATACACAAGTAAATAAATAACTAGGAAGAATCTAGGAAAGTAACTAACAGGTACAGTATCTTAACATTTTTATTGAACTGCTGCTTTAAAGGAGAAGTCCACCCAGAATGTGTAAAAACATATGTTATGTAGAGTGTTTTGATATGTATGTTAAGTCCTAGTGTGTCCTTCCCTCTGTCTGCTATTAGGAGTTTTTCCTAAATTAGCCTGCTAGCTGTATGGTAGTTTTACAACTCCTGGGGATCTCCATCACAAATAAGTTTATTGGCTTTCTTTCTCCTACGATGCACCCTGGTTCATGTGACAGTGATGTAGCTATACCCCTAGATTTAGCAGGGTCTGTCACAGCTCAGCCACAAAGATAATAAATACTTCTTTCAGAGAAGAAGTCACCTTGCTACATTTTGGGTGAGTGTAATCATTATTTTTTGATATTAGTACCTTGTTCTGCTATGTTACAGCCTATAAGGTGATGTTCAATTTGTGCTGCTTAGTACTGGTGCAAAAACTGACAGTGACTGAGAGGAATAGAGCAAACAGTGACATGATTCACACACACACACACACACACATACACACACACAGCATAGCAGGACAAGGTACTGATATCAAAATATAATAATGATTACGCTCACCCAAAATCTAGCAGTTTGTATTCTCTGGAAGAAGTATTTTCTCTGTGGCTGAGCTGTGATAGACCCTGTAACAAGACACTGGCGTACTGCAGGAGCAATTAGACATCACACCAAAGGGCACTCTGGGAAGACTACAGGCCATAAAAGAAACCAGAATGGCAACCTCCAAAGGCAATAAAACAGTTAGGGAAAGTTAGAAAAAACATCTCTCACAGCCAGAGGAAAAGAAAATGCTGGGAACTGGTTAGAACACAGAAAAAAAGACTACTACATATATTTTTCTGATTTTAACATGGAGTTTTCCTTTAAGCGTTGTCTTTTATTGATATAATAAATGGCGTTCTAGGAGGAACAATGCATGATGAGTCATGAAAAGGGGTGGTGCTAGGGGTGGAGCTTAGGGTCCGTTTTTTGCCCCATCCGAAGGTGGCAATGTTACACAAGTGAGAGCTGCAGTCTTGTACGCACACAGAGCACAGTATGATCCATTACTTAATGGATCAGGATTTTAAATAAAGTTGGCTTTTTCCAAAAATACTCCCCCTCCTCCCCCCCTCTTTTCCCAAATATGCTTTTTCATGTTTTCAAAATTTATATGCATTCATCTTTGTGGAACTGTAAAAGATAATGGTACTTCTATTATTCACAATAACACTTCAGTTATTGTCACTGACATGTGAATGAACATGTGAGAGTACTATGGTAAGTATATTTTTGAATAGCTTTGAAATATTAAAGGTATATATTGTATTTTTCCTGTTCCCTTTTTTAACTTCTCCTTTTACCCCTTATTTCCTCATTCTCCTCACTTTAACTCCTTAAAACTTTAAAACATAGGCCCCCCAACTGATTGTGAAACCCACTACTCTTGTTTACTAATCTGATCCTTCCACACACTGACTGGGGTATTCAAAGGGGTTGCACCGTGCGCAACCCCCCCCCAATGCCCCCCAGTGCGATATTCAAAGGGGCAGATTGCAAGGCGCAACCCCCAATGTGCTGGGTGCATTGGTAATGTATGCGGTGCAAATGCAGCCCGGGATGTGCGACGCATATGCTGGTGCAACCACTACATGCGCTACACACAGGTGCACAAAGTTGAGCAGAAAATAACAGGCTCAAATGCTGGCCACCCACAGGCGGGCGGCTGTATTGCAAGGCGCAACACAACAGCCACCAGCCATCGGTGACCACCTGCCCAGCAGAAACACTGGCCACAAGCACCTGGTCCCTCCCTGGTAGTCTAGTGGCCCCCCTCCCCATATGCACGATCATGGGCTTTAGTAATATAACAGAAGAACCTGGTGGTCTAGTGGTCCCCTCCCTGTACACCCAATCACAGGCATCTGTATTTGTATATCAATTCCCTGGTGGTCTAGCATTCCCCTCCTAGTATGCCTGATTGCTGGGGTCTGTAAATGTACTATAATTACCTAGTGGTCTAGTGGTACCCCCCTCCCCACCCATAGAGGACCCCCAGACACCCAGCAACCCCCGTCATCAGCAGGCGGCAGCCCCGCCCACATACTGCCCAACCGCCCACAGAATGACAGCATACAGTATGATCTGTATGCCCATTGGTCCACAGTGTGAACCAATGAGCTTGCAGACCATACTGTACTACACAGGACCAGATGTGCTAATGAACTTTCATTCACATATCCGGCCCTTAAAGAAAATGACACTGCAGATGTTTCGGACCCTATAAAATGGGATACTCTGAAATCAGTAATTAGGGGCAAGACCATAGCATTCTCATCTAGGAAAAAGCAAAAGTTGCAGGCCTCCTATAATTTCTCAGTAGAACAACTACATTCTTATCAGCTGCTGTACAGGGAAGGGGAAATATACTACAGAAGAAGATTAGGGAGACAGAACGAGAAATACGGAAAATTATGGATTTGAGAGTGTTACAGACCCAACCTGCCTAAAACTTTCTAACTATTGGGGACTAGGGTCTCTCATATACTTGCTCCAAGAAACTTAGAGCTAGGAAACGAGCAGCAACTATACTTAAAATCACACATCCGGTTACAAAAAAATGCACCCACACAGATGACCATATCCATTTGTCCTTCTTCTCTTATTTTCAGTCTCTTTATACTTCTCTTACCAGATCATCACATTCAGAAGAAAGGAAAACTTTTCTTTCACAGCTTTCTCTTCCTAAGTTATTGGATTCCCAGAGATCATCACTGGAAGCTCCTATCAGCCCTGAAGAGAGCTTGACCCATATTAAGGCTCTCAATCCTGCTAAATGCCCAAATACAGATGGCTTTATGGCCGAATAGTATAAAAAATGTTCAGGGTCTCTTCTCTCCTCCCTCTTACTTTATTTGTTTATTATTTATTTAGTTTTTGTTGACCAGGTAGGTGCACTAGACAAATCCTGCCTATTTTCAGGCACGGCCCGGGGGACAGGGATACAGATGAATGCCAACTGACCTTGAACCAGATTAAGCTGTTGGTGGTATTTTTAGTGAATACTTACCTACAGGGCTACTGCAGAGGGGGGTCCTCCCCCATGGAGTTACACCATTTTGACCCCAATTCCTAAACCAAATAAAGACATAACAGACATATCTTCTTATCATCCAATTTCCATTTTAAATGTTGATTATAAAATATATACGGCAGTCTGGGCATCGAGATTGGAAACAATGCTTCAAAATCTTATATATCCAGACCAATCAGGCTTTATCAAAAACTAGAACACCACAGACAACATCAGATGCACTATGCTACTTCTAGAACATGTACACTCAAGGCAAATTCCAAGCTTTTGATCAGGTCTCGTGGGGTTTCCTTTGGGATGCTCTAGAGGCCTTTTCTTTCCCTGACTCTTTCATTACTGGACTTCAAAATCTATATTCTAAAGCTGAAGCTTATATCAGAATCAATAGAGCCTTTTTTCCCCCTTTCCTATTACAAGGCACTAGGCAGGGTTATCCCCTCTTTCCATCCCTGTTCGCTTTATATATTGAACCTTAAGTAGCAGCCCTACGATTAGACCCTCGTATAGAGGAGATCCCTTTGGGACAAAAAATGTGTTACGTTTCCCTATTTGTGGACGATGTTCTTCTAACTCTTCTCTCTCTGGAATCTTCTGTACCTGAGACTTGGGAAATCCTTCAGAAATATGAAAGATTAGCTAATTGTAAAATAAATATATCTAAAACAGAAGTGCTCATGCTTTACCACCAACCTTCCAACGCTTTAAGAAGCTCTCTCCCCTTTGAAGTGGCGCAGTACCAAGATTAAATACTTAGGAAGAAATATTCATATCAACATGATACACTTGGAACTAGTAAACTATGATCCTATATCTATTCAAATCTAGAAAGACTTGAAAAGGTGGGGATGACTAAAACTTACCTTTTTTCAGCATACAGAAACAATACGCATGAACATTCTCCCTAGACTACTATGCTTTTTTCAGAATGTCCCTGTCTTCCCAGCGAACTACTACTTTAAGTCCTGGAGTAAAGCTATTTCTTCCTTTATTTGGGATGGCCAGAGACTGAGGATATGGTTTTCTCAATTGAGTCTCTCCCTGAACTGGGGGGAGTTAATTTGCCTAACTTGAGATTCTATGTGACAGCTGCTTTTTTAAAAACCTTCCTAATCTGGCTTTCTACTGCAACCTACTAGGATTGGAAGGAAATTGAATTTTAATTAATAGTTTTACAATATTGAAAGATAGCCTTCGCTACTTTAGCATGACCCCATTGAGGAGTTATACCAAATTTACTTCTCAAATTTTGAAGATATGGCAAAGGTCAAACCAAAAAGTCCTTAGGCAAATATTATTTCACGCCACACTGATATCAGCCGGTGAAAATTTTTTTCCGGCCAATTCTGATACCACTTTTAATTCATGGAGAAGACTGGGCCTTAATTATTATTACCAATTTCTCAATGACTGAAGTATTTTTTCTTTTCCGGTACTACAAAACATTTATTCTCTCCCTAATAGGGATACGTTCTGAAATACCCAGGTGAAAAACTACATATTAAGGCAAAGGAAGTGGTAGCACTCTTGCCCTCCCCTCTTTCAATGCTGTGGAAGTTGTTGAAGGATACATTGGGTGGTAATACATGGGGGAAACTAACTGGCCACATATATAGAATACTAAGAGAATCTTTGAGGGATACTTCATTGTCCATGTTAGAGGCTTGGAATAAGGATTTGGAATTGGAGATCCCTTTTCATTATGGAAGGAGACTACCCTGAAAGCCATTAAAATTACCTCTTCTAGTACATGGAGGGAATTTACATGGAAATCTCAATCTCAATAGTTTTGTTCTGCAGCAGTACTTATTAAATATCTCCCTGCCTCGTACAGTTTATGTTGGAGGGGATGTAATTGCACTCTTGCTGATTTGGGACATATTTTTTGGTTTTGCTCCAAGTTAACATCTTTTTGGTGTGTTTTGCAAATTGAGCTGGGAGAATGTCTAGCAGAGAATATTGAATTGACAGCAGAGATGGTGGTCTTATCCATCTACCCCCCTCATAGACCAAGTTGGCACCGTACTTTGATCCCACTGTACATTTTGGCAGCTAGGAATGCTATAACCCAAAGATAGATGACCAATATAATACCTTCTATTGATGAATGGCGCCAAATGATAATAGAAATATACCACCTGGCACACCTGACTGCCAAATTACATAACAAACTTCCCCTCTTTGAAATAAAATGGCGTAAATGGGTGTTCCATATATCCTCAAAGGACCAGACTTTGTACCCTGATTAAGTAATATTATAGGGAATAGCTCCCTATAATGAGTCTGAAAACTTTTTTCCCCATGGAAGGGGACAAAAGAGAGGGGTATCTGGGGAAGAGGGTGACCCCACAAGGATCATAAAGATTGGTAAAGTGAAGGGAAAGGATTAGCTGCCTGCCTTGAAAAGCAAAAGAAAAGAAGAAAGAGCTAATGTGATACTAGACGGAAGAGAGGTACAGTATTAAACATAATGAAGTCATTTATGTCTTACTAACGAACTAACTTATATAATTTCTGAAATGGGGCAGTGACAAGTCTGAATCTGTAAATCTATGTCTCTTTTAATAAAAAGAAATTAAAAAAATAAAAATTAAAATGAAACAGATAACCAAACTAAAATTTACTATCCAGTGTTGTATAACATGATTTCGGAATTGAGACGACAAGTTATAAAAGAGGGGGTAGACCTACTGAAAGCAGTTCAGGCTTTGAAACCAACAAGTCCTTTATTTTTAGATAAGACAATACTAAATGTTATGTGTGTAACCCCCTTGCAAATAGGGGTTCCTAGAAATGCCAGTCTGGGTTTACCTTAGCCCATTTTGTTCTGTCCTTCTCCTGGCTTCCAAGGTCCTGTTTGTCCTCGTGTGTGCCCCAACTTGCAGTCAAATGAAAATTCAGCCCCTCGGGGCTTAAACTGCTGACCGCGGGCTCCCGCTGCAAAAGCGCTGCCTCCAGGGCATCAGGAGTCGTGTTGGCGTGCAAAGCACCTTTGATGTGGAGCCGCTTGTTTTGTAGTTGCCTTGGGGACTGTGCCGTGGGTTCCGGGATCCCTTCCACCTATTTGGGACCCGGTGACCAGGGACAGTCTGCTGGGGGACCGCTCAGATGGGAATTAAAGGAGTTCTGACCGGGGCTCATTTGAGTATGCCTGTGCAGGGCCCCGGTCATCTGAATAATGCATAACAGTGTGTCTGGCTGCCTCCAGGGTAGCTATGTTCAGCTCCAGCCGAAAAGTAAAGAATTAAAATGTTTTACATATTGGAACTGTTGCTGCTTGTTGGGAATATACTGTGCATGTGAGGAAAAGTGTTTAAAGTTAAAATGAGTACTGTTTCTCTGGCAAATTCCAGTATTGTGGGACTTTATGTGTCAGCCTATCAGCTGCTGCAAGGGGAGCTTGCATAAGTGCAGTAGCGACAGGAAAAATAAAAGAGCCATGTTTTACATCTGTGCAGCGACTGCAAGTACAGCCTTTAAGCTATAGAACTGTGGGGCATGTGGGGGAAATAATTACTTCTTTCTGGCTGCACCAGGACATTATTCAGGACTGTATCTAATCTGTTATAAGGGACAGTGGGTTAAGCAGCCATTGCCAGCAGTACAGCCAATTGGAATTGCAGCAATAGATAGCCAGGACTTGTGGAACATTCACTGCATCTCATGGGTAAGCACCCAAGTGTTTATGGGGGTTTACAGGGACATTATTTTAGGTGCAAATTCCACAACCCAATTGTGCCTCGAGTGTTCTGATTGACAGGTCCTTCAGCAACTTGGAGACATGTCACCCCATCCCTGCTACCAATCAGGAGCCACGCTAGGAGCTCTATAAAGAGATAATGTTGCCAGTTTGTCTGGAGATTCAGAGGGAGATTTAGAGATGCAGAGCTGAGAGAGCGAGAGAGAGAGCAGCAGAGCAGGCTCCAGCCTGCTGGGAGTCCCCCATGGGGGAGGGGCTCAGGCTCCAGCCATTCCATCAGGTCTGGGCCACATAAGGCACTTTTACACACAGGTTTATGTAACAGAATAACTGTTATGGAAACAGTATTCTGTTACATCCCTTGTGTGTAAAATGCATTTGTTTCGTTCCCTTGGAGAACGTTCGTCCAAATCGCAATCTCTGCTTCTTGCGGTTTGCACTAACGTATTTCGTTTGATCTGGCTGTGTAAAACGGCCATTCTGGTAGCACTGCAGAAACTGCCATTAGAGCAGCAAACTTTGGGGGAGCCGAAACAAATGGAGGCGGGATTGGTCAGAATGCTCTCAGGGTGTAAAAGAAAACCCAAACACAACAGAGTACAATGGCGCCACACAGGTAACGCTTATTTCGTTTTACAAACCTGTGTGTAAAAGTGCCTTTAATTCAAGCCCTTTCAGTCTTCAGAGTGCATTTGTTATTTTCTTCAGTTAACAGTTAACTAGTTACAATAATTGGGCTTTCTGCAACAGCTAGTCTGGAGGTTGCCAGTACTGTCCTCCAGAGGCTAGCCTTCCCTCCCACATCGGGGAAAGATGTGGACTGAAGAATCAGATGTCCAGTGGCGGTGAGAGCGCTGACCAGACCAGATGACATCATGCAGTGGTGAGAGCACTGACCAAGTACCTCAGCAGTGAGAGAGCTGAAGAAGTCTTCAGGATGCCTTCGATTACGGATGAGACCTGTGGAGGACCTGAGTGAGTACCCTCGTACCCCCAGGTGCGAGGGAGAAGCTAAACAAGTAATCTTGAGGGCTCCATGCCCCATTAAGAAATGTGTGCTGTTAATGTGAAGTACTGAAGTCATCAGTCTGGGCTACTAACCCCATAAGAGACTGCCTAGTTCAAGTAATGGATGCATCTTGTCTGTGGCCCAAATGGCTAAGTTGCAGGTGCAGCAAGATGCTGGGCTTAGTGAATCATATAAATGTGTAGCTATGGGTTAGAGTCCTGCCATCATGGAGCTGTCTGCCAAGACACGCTTGCCACTTCATGAGACAGGAGGACCTAGAGCACATTAATGTCTAAGATACCTTAAAGAGAATGTACCTGTGTCTGCACAGAATTTCGTCTAAGAGCTCTTGGTATAAGTGTTAAATGGCTAGACGTGCTGAATAGGACTCCGCTTGTGGATAATGTTCTTGGTATATAGAATGTATTGGATGTGACTGCCTGTGACTGAAGTATGGGATGCTTGATAAAAGTGTTGTTGCCAACTTACTCTGGATGGATGCCTTTTGGTATATAAAGTATTGGATGTGACCGTGTTCAAACTGCGTTTAGGATGCTTGACAGAAGCATCACCCTTATTGCTTTGGATGGGACTTTCAAATATTGTGCTGAATGTTCTGGATGTAAGATCCACATAGTTTATTCTGGAATCTTCAGAAGTCTGCGAGTGCAGGGCAATCCCTGATTTGTCTGCAAGTGCAGGGCAATCCCTGCTTTGTCTGCTAAAGTGCAGGGCAAACCCTGCTGTGGATGTAAATAGTAATTTGCTGCTTTACAAAAATCTGTTTCCAAGTTGCCCCCACCCTCAAATTAATAGCCAGCCACCTCGACCAGCTGCAACTCCATCAGGCCTGCAACATCTTGGACTGTGGTAACTGTTTAACCAGTATGGTATGAGATTATGGGGTTTCTGCTGTATCTGGGACTGGTACCAGTGTGGGTATTATTAATAATTATGTTTAACATCTGATTTACCAGCAGCTAGATAGTCAGGGAGCTGGATGTCTTAAGTCGAATGGTAAAATGTGATTTATGTCTGCCTGTTAATATGTAGCCACCCAGCCGGAGGGTTCACCAGCAAAATCCGAAATGTTCGCTGTACATGTGCAAATATGGTAAGATAACCTCTACTCCTCCTGATTCCCTTTCCTAGCTCCTTTATTCCCCCCGAAATAAATATCTTGTTGTTGTTGTTGTTTGAAATCCTGTGTGAGCATATATTAGAGAAAGCCTTTAATTCAAAATGTGGAAATGTGGGGAACTGTGTATTGGGGCATGTCTGGGGAAGGTAACTGGTCACCGTGGGTGGTGTAGCAGCTCAGGAGGCTACGCCTAGTACCATCTCACCCACGTAAAGCACCCTGAGTGGAGGCACTATGCAAAGGTTTTAAAAAATGTTATTAGCTAGTGAACCCAAACCCCTTAGCCTATGTCCAGGGTAGTAGGCAGGGGTGTAACACTGGGGGTGGCACCACCCAGGGGTTACATGTGCAATCATTATGGAGTACAACTTCCTGAAGAAGAATTGTTTGTAGCACAAAGGTTTATTGAAAGGTTGCCTGCTGAAAACTCCCCACGGATCATGTCTTCATTACTTGACTCACTGTCACTGTCTCCGTTTCCTGGCATCCACCAGTTGGGTACTATTGCACTTACCATACCAGTCACTAAACGTTCATGTGAATAAAGGGGGGGTAGGAGGAAACAGACTGTTGGTTAACAAGGATCTTCAGCTTATACATTAGGTAGAGAAATGGGCAGACTGGGTGGGCCAAGCAGTCCTTATCTGCCGTCACACTCTATGTTTCTATGTTTCTATCCTTCAGTGCTCTAAAATGAATAAAGATATACCTGAGAAACACAATAGGTCAAGACAGATTAACTGGTCTTGCTACATTAGCAATTGAGGGTGAGGCCACAAAACTAATAAATGTAGATGAAGTCATAGACAGATTTGCCAAATTGTCAAGAAGATGTGTTGATCCACTTGTAACAGCCACTTTCACTTACCTTGGCTGTCCCGGGCCCTCGAGGTACTTAGCATACATCTCCAAGGAGCCGGGCCTGAGCTCTGGTCGGGTGGCAAATGGTGATGTGGTGCCTCAACCTGGGGCAGTGGCAAGAACTCCTGCAGACAAAGAACAGGTTACCACTCCCAAAGAACAATTCTGTCTCCCCGTCAAGACTAACCCCTCCAACACAGTTATACCAATGGCCCCACCCCGCAATAACAATGGTGACAAACCACAAACACATTGAATCAATGGTAAATCATAACCCCTTTATTTAAGACACTCCAAAAAGGAAGGTGAGGTCAATCCCCTCGTACCTTTGACACGCAGTACAAAACCCCATATAAGAGACCCCCCCTTCCCCCTTTGGATGCTCCCAAACTTGTCCCTAAGGGTGGGTACCTCACCGCTCTTAGTCACAGAGCTGGGGTCTTTTGTTAGGGCCTATATAACATTTGAACAATGGAACATTTAGTTTATACCAGTTGAGGGTGGTGGGGGCTCAACTCCGACCCTATGGAATTTAGTCAAAGTTCCCAAGAGCCACAGCTTGGGGTACTCACAGTTCTCACAGGTGGTGCAAATACTCTCTGTACGGTGAACTGCCTGTTGCCTCAGAGGGTCTCCATCAGAAAACGTAACCCCAGAGGCAGCTGGAGCTGGGAGGGTTCGTGTGGTGATGTTCTTCACCTGCCTGGCCTTTCCAACTTCACCAGCATGCCTTTACAGACAGTATTTGCTCAGGCAAGCCTGTTCATCCTTCTCTCTCTCTGCTGCTGCTGCAATTTCAGCCTGGGAACCAGGGTGGTACTGCTCCTCTTCCTTTCTGGATCACTCTACCCCTCTCCCAGGGCCTGACTAGGGCCACTCAGCTTCCAGGGCTCTCCCCTGGATGAACAGGCTTCTCCCTGCATGGAGTAGCCCACATGGCCCAGGGCTCGCACCCACAGTACCTTCCAGTCCAGTCAGTCAGCCAGCCCCTGAGCCTATTTGGTACTTTGGTATTGGTTTCAATTGTGAAATGTGCAAGTTTTCCCCTCCGGTCGTGCGCTATTCGTCCACCACCCTCTGCTCCCTCCACCCCTTCCCCCCTCCTTTGTTGTTGTCAACTTGCCAGCGCTGTTGTGCACTGGGCATTGTTCGTAGGGGGGGGTGGGGAGTGGACATTGGAGGATGAATGAATGGACCTCTCATATTGGTGTGGTTAGGCCTAGAAGACGCCCTGGGGAGAAATGGAATCTGGAATGGGGTGCTCCTTGTCTAGTCTCCATACCGAAGGGCACTGCCTTTTGGGGCAGGCAAGTAGCCGGGGAAGCCCTTGAAGCCTGTCCAACTCGAGCGATGTTATGCAATGCCAGATCTATTAAGAATAAGACTGCAATTATTGCAGATCTTGTTGGAACAACTGATCTGACTTGCATCACCGAGACCTGGTTGGACAAAAATGCTGGCCCTATTTTGGATGCTGCAATTCCAGCTGGGTACTCGGTGATATACTACTCGAGACTGGATCACGGGGGTGGGGGTGGCAGTCTGTTTTAAGAACGAGCTGGGCCTCACGAGTGTACCAGTTGAGGAAGCCGAATCATTTGAGTGTACGGTGGGGGCTGGTGTAGGTTGCAGGTTAGCTCTCGTCTACCATCCACCCAGGAACGAGATACAATTCCTGCAGGAAGTAGCAGATTTCGTCACTGACATGGCATTGGAGTCACCCAGATTGATGGTACTGGGTGACTTCAATGCCTGAGTCGACAACGAACTCTTGCAGTTTGGACAACACTTCTTCCAGCTTATGACATCTCTGGGCTTTACACAGGTTGTTACCTCTGCCACCCATAAACACGGTCACTCTCTTGATTTGGTTTTCCTCCTGGGGATCGAGGCCTCCAACTTGGAGGTGGTACCTGTCGGTTGGTCTGATCATTACACTGTGAGGTTCAACTTTTGTGCCCCCCCTTTGAAGGCCTGCCCCGTGGAGATGGTCAGTTACAGCCCTTTACGGGAAGCGAACCCTGAAGCGGTGGTGATTGATCTCTCGGAGTTTTCTGTGGCCAGCTTTAGTCCAGAGACTTTAATCATGGCCTATAATAAGGCCCTTGCTGTAGCCCTGGGCTTGATTGCTCCCATCCATGTTCATCCTCTCCCCCTTCGCCCTCGGGCCCCTTGGTTTGATGGGTCTGTGAGGGAGTTGTGGTGAGCAGGATGTAGGTTAGAGCAGCACTGGCGGAAATCTGCCCTGGAAGCTGACCATCTTAGATTGGTTGAGCATTATCAGACTTACCAATCAGCAATCTCCCGTAAGAAGGCAGAATTTCTGTTTGGGGAGATTGCTGCTGCTGGAGCACATCTACTAAACATACATTAAATTACTAGGAGCTCCCTGGACTGCATTACCAAAGCCCTTTCGGGCTGTAGGATGGTACAAGACTGCATCCTGTGAACATCAATCAGGTCCATTAAAGTGAGCACCGACACTTCAATGGGGGGGGGGTTCGAAATGTCCTCTGGTAAAGTCCGCCCTTTTGAAGCACCAGAAGAATCATTCCCTGAGGGGTCTCGAGACAGTTATCAGCCTCTTTTCCTTGTACCTCCTACCCTGGACCGGGGTTCTTCTCCATTCAGAATGTCTCTCTCCAATCCCGATGGCCTGGTCAGCAAATCCTGAGGGACCCCCAACTGCAACAGGGTGTTCCTAACGGCCCCGAGTGAACGAAAGAATTGTGGGCAGTCTGGAAGAAAAAGTTTTAGTTGTGCTGGCGCAATTAAGTGCATACAAATGTTCTTAGAGGCCAGGCATTTCTTAATCTCCAGGAGCACTCTTCATTTTTGTTTGGTAATAGGAGTATAATCCTTATCAAAGTACAAGCGCTTATCTCCAAAAATAACTTCTTTTTTTGGCCAGACAGCTTGCAGGATTTTGGTTTTAATCCTATAATCCAGAAACTTAAGCATGATGGACCTCAGGGTTGCATTAGGGCCGATGTTTTTTTTAACCAGAGCTTGATGCGCCCGGACGATGTTCAGAGGGAGGTCAGCAGGCAGATCCAGTAGTTCTTTTACAAAAGAATTGAGAAAGTCCTCCATCTTACCCTGCTCTGTGTCCTCTGGCACTCCATAAATGTGCATGTTATCCCATCTAGATCTGACTTCCAGATCATCTAATTTATCTGTTAACTCTTTCTTTCTGTGCATTAAGTAGTAGTGTAGCATGCCCTCATGGCGATCAGCTGTTTTATTAGTGCGTGTTAGGCCCTCTTCCAAGCTGGATGCCTGTTTTTCCAGTGCGAGTATACTCTTTTTGTTTTCAGCTGTGGAATGTTTAATTTTGCCAAGGGTATCGGTCAGTTTAGCCAACTCCCGGTACAATCTCCTCGAAGTGATTGTAAATGCCTCCTCTGGAGGCTCCTCTGGCCTGATCTCCCACCTGTTGCTGGGTCATGAGTTGCGACTTGTTTGGGGCTTTTGTGTCACGCTGATCCAAAGCCACACTCGGCTTTAAAAACTCCATTAAAGTGTCCTTTGCCTTCAATTTAGGAGGCATTATGAAGCCAGTGAGTCGGAACAGTAGCCAGCAGTACTGGAGATGATTATTGGTGTCGGGGGATGAGCACTACTGTAGATTTCTCTCCCGGGAGATTGGAGCTCTTGCGTCTAGCGACTGTACAGCATGGAGGTGAAACCAGAAGTCGAGTAGTAAAGTTCTAACAGCACCTCCTTCTTCTTGCTGTTCTCTGCCAAAAGCTAACTAGGGCAGTTTTTAAATTTAAACACCTGGCTTCTTGTGGATTAAGCCACTCCCCCTAATTCAGTTTCCTTCTTCACCTAGCTAACTGCACAGATAACCTTTACCCAACTCAGACAAACACACTGTTTTTTTGTTTGTCTATTGTCTGTTTTTACCCTAAATTGAAGGTCCCAGTAGTAGAGGTCTAGTTCTTTAGTCCCTGTAGAATAGTAAAGTTCTAACAGCACCTCCGTCCTCTTGCTGGTGCTCGTCAGTTGCTCCTTGAACTGACCTTTGAGCAACCAGTTGTCCAGGTCAGGGTACATTCCCTCCCTCCTGAGGATTTGGTAAAGACCGATGGCACAGATGACAAGCCAAAGGGCAATGCCCTGAACTGGTAGTGTTTTCTCTGGAATAGGAACCTGAGGTACTTCCTGTATGGGGTCATAAACCTTTATGTGCATGTATGCATCCTACATGTCCAGGGAGCATACCCAGTCTCCCTTGTGCAGTAAAGGCAGCAGGTCTTGCAGAGTCACCATCCTGAACTTCTTATACTGGATGTCAAAATTCTTGTTTCTCAGATCCAGCATGGGCCATTAATCCACTGTGGATCTGGAGATGAGAAAGTAGTGGGAATAGAATCCTCTGCTCCTCTGATCTCTGGAAACTGGTTCTATGGCCCTTTTCTGCAGCAGCATGCAAACGTCCTCCAGCAGCACTGGAATGTGGTCTGGAGGGTAGCTTGAATAAACTGGAGGTAGAGTTGGAGCCCACTCTAGAAGTTCTAGAGTGTGGCCTTGCTGTATGAGCTGTATGACCCAAGCATCTGTTGTGATCTCCCTTCATGGATTCAGGTGGCAGAAGAAGTGACCCCCTACACTCCTCCTGGCTTTTTGGAGGGTGAGGGTCTGGAAAGGAGTCATGCTAAAGCAGAACCAGTGGCTGGAGCTACACCTCCACCTCTAGGGGCTTTCCCTGTGGTGGAGGTAGAGGCAGGCAAGGCTGCTCCTGCTCTGTGCTTGCCCTGCTGCCAAGCACCTAACTTGGGTCGGTGGATGGCATGACAAAAGGGCACCCTCTGGCCACATTTTTGCTGGGTGTGGTACAGTGAGTGGACTGAATGCAGAGTCCTTTCTGAGGCCTGTAGGTCAGAAAGTATGTCCTGCACATCTGCCCCAAAGAGCTTATGGCCTCTGAAAGGGGCATTCTAGATGGACTGTTGTACATCAGTAACAAATCCAGACACTCTGAGCCAAGAATACATTCTTAGGCAAATGCTAACTGCAGTTGCTGTGGTGGAGGCATCAGAGATGTCATAGCCACACCTCAAAAGGTGATTACCCACAACTGCCCCAGACTTAGAGGGCTTTTTTTTTAGTTGTTTAACCAGGTATAGCTGGTATAGGCTTTAAGCAGCCCCTGCTTCCAGGGACCTTCCAGAAGGCCCTGAGCTGCAGCTTTGGCTTTTTTCCAGACAGTGTTGTGGAATTTGACCATACGGGCAATATAATTGATAATTTTGAGGGCCAGTGTGGCAGAGGCATAGACTCTCTTGCCTATAAAATCCAGATTTCTGGACTCCTTATCTGGGGAGGAGAGAGCTGAGGTGCCAAGGTCTCTTGGACCTATTATGGGCAGCATTCATCACCACTTAATCTGCCTGTGGTTGCCATGCAAAAAAAGGCTTCCCAGAGGGAGCTTGGTACAATTTGCCTTTATGGGAAAAAGAGGGATCATATTTGGCTTGTGAAAGGCAGCCATAGTCACATCCTGTAATGCAGCCACTAGATGAGAAATAATCAGAGGGGAAGAATCTGGCAATTCCAAATATTCAGCCAGATTTCTCCTGGTAATATCCTGCTCCTCAGCATCAAACATCATAGCCATTTGAAGCTGCTTCATCACTGAGGTAAAGGAGAGGTCTTCGGGGAGAGACCTCAGGGTATATTTTGGAGGAGACTTCACCCTCTGAGGAAATAGTGGACGTAGACCCGAAGGGGCTTCTACACCCCCTCCTGCTCATCATCATGTGGGAGGAGGTCAGGATGGTACTCATCCTCATGAACTGGATCTGAATAGGGCACAGAGGACGTCAATGACCGAGGGTGAGCAGGGCATGTCGATGTGGAAGGTGTCATTGCAGGAGCTGGCCTAGCAGGTTCCGATGTCAACGGGCCTGGAGGAGAAGCAAGGCAGTGCATGAACTCCCCAAAAAAAGGAGAGTACAGACTGGACGTCGATGTTGATCAGCATTGCCACTGATGGGGTGGGGGGAGCTGTATCCCTAGCACTGGCATAATGGCCTGAAGTGTTGACAAGAAGGGCTAAAGCCCCAGTGTTGACATGGTGGCCTTAAACATCAATGGGGCAGGCTGAATCCCAGGTGTTGACAAAATGGCCAAAGGCATTGACAGGGGAGGAAGAAACCCCGATGTTGATGGGCCTATGCTGGCTGAGGCAGATCCAGTGGAACACCCTGTCTGTTGCCCCTGAGCAAGAAGGGGTCTAAATGTCAGGGGTTGGAATGTCAGCAGGGGCATCAGGAGGCCTGATGTCAATGAGGTTTCACTGGCCAAAGCAGGTCTAGTGGAACTCCCCATCTGTTGCTCCTAAGCAAGAAGAGGACTGAATAGCAGAGGTTGGAACATTGGCAGGGGCATTAGAAGGCCTGATGTCAATGAGCCATCACCAGCCAAGGAAGGACTGGCAGCAAGTACTGTCAAGGCTGACCCTGTGGAAGAGAAGGTGTCGGCAGCAGTAGGGGGGTTGCCAGTAATGCGGCCGATGACCCAGCAGCAGCCGGCACTTGAAGTGGCAACTGACAGCATGCTGAGGAGGATTTCTTTTTATTCCTATCCTTCTCCTGGTGCTTGTGTTTACCAGCCAATTTGCCTGTGGTCTTGGAAGAGTGAGGAGCCCAAGTACAGAGCTAGTGACATGGAGGAGCTTCTTGTCTGGAGCTCCTTCTCCATTCTGGCAACCTTCTGTTCCAGGAGGCAGGACTCTAGGGCCTTCTGACAATTACATCAGGTAGCCAGGTTGAATCTGCAGCAGATCTCACAGGCCTTAATGTCATGGTCCATGCCAAGACAGCAGACACAAGGATCATGGTTGTCTTTGTCATAGATCTTCTTACCACATCCGCAGTATCCAAAGCATTTCTCGGGGTAAACAAAGGATAAAATAACTTCAGAAAAAAAAAAAAGAGAAACTAGTGTGAGAAAAGGAAAAAGAAATCAATCAATCAATCAAATCTTTATTTATTCAGGAGAGCATCATTGAGCAAGGCTCATTTACAAGATGGACCTGATAAGGTCAAGGTTCGATAGTTGGTACACAACATATACATCAATGCACTAATATATGCATAACAGATACAGAAAAAAAATACTTATAAATACAATGATCAGGGGTAAGAAGTTGATTCAGACATACATGATAGGGTAGTTTACAGGAAAATTATACAAAAGATAAAGTATATACATATCCCAGTATAGGAGTCAAGGCATACACACAGCATAATGTAATACTAGAATGAATGGGGAGCATTTAGGAATGATATAAGGGCCAGTGATTAGTGGGAGAAGGATTAGGTAGGTAGTAGGTAGTTAGGTAGAATTAAATGGAACTGGGGTACTATAAAAAGGGTGTCTGCCCAGGAGGGAGAACTGTGGAACAAAAATATGCCATATATGGTGGCTGTCTGGAAGGGGGGCTTGTGAAATGGCAAGTCTAGCTCTTGTGGTAGCAATTGCATTTCTCTGCGAAAAAGCTTGTGCAAAGCTGTTTAAAGGATGCTATAGGTATAAGATTGAATAGCTTTAGGGATTTCTGTTAAGTATTCCAAGCCATAGCTAGAAAATAGCTGACTGCCGCCCTCCCTAGCTGGGTGTTGACTTTAGGTATTTTGAGCATGATGAGGTTGTTGCTTCTTAGGGCATAGGAGCTAGCTATGGCCTGGGTGAAGCAGTCTAGAATATAGTTTGGAAGTTTTTTAGACAATGCTCTGTAGATCCATAGTGCTGCATTTCTGTTCCTTCTGAGACGTAGAGAAACCCATCCAACTGCAGCATAGAGAGAGCAATGATGAGTGTTAGCTAGAAGATCTGTTATGAATCTTATTGCTCTATGGTACAGGGCATCCAGTTTGCTTAAGTAGGAGATGGGGCAGTGACTATAAAGGAAGTCTGCATAGTCAACAACTGAAAGAAAAGTGGCCTGGACTAACCTCATCTTTGAGTCTCTTGTTAGGAAGTGTTTAATTCTATAGAATAGGCCAAGCCTTTGGCAAGTTTTTTCAGCAGTTCTTCAATGTGATGTGTGAAGTCAAGTCTGTTATCAATCCACACACCTAAGTATTTGAATTTTCTACATACTCCAGATTTTCTCAAGGATAGTGCATAGCTGGGGAGACTGCTTGAGTGGGGAGGTGCTGGTGGAGCTTTGATTGGAGAAAAGCATTGCTTTTGTTTTTTTTGCATTTAAAAGAAGCTTTTTGTCAAGTAGTTGATATTGCAGCAAGGAGAATTCTGCCTGTAAGATTTCACGGGCAACTGCAGGTGATGGGTTGCTGACATACAAAACAGTGTCATCAGCAAAGAGGTGGACAGTGGCTTTGGTGAGATTTGAATCAATATTATTAATGTAAATAGCAAAAAGGATAGGGCCCAGGATAGATCCTTGCGGAACTCCTCTTAGCAGTGGTTTTAAAGGTGATAGATCACCTTCAGCTTTCACCTGCTGTGACCTATCCATAAGGTAACACCTGAACCATTTAAGGGAGGGTGGATCTAGGCCAATGGACTGCAAGGAAGAGAGTAGCAGCTCATGGTCCACAGTGTCGAATGCCTTACTTAGGTCAAGAAATACTGCACAGACACTATTCTTTTTATCTAATTCAGTTTGCCAGTCATTTGTGACTTTGGCCAGTGCAGAGATAGTGCTGTGCCTGGCCCTAAACCCAGATTGAGCTGAATTCAAGAGGTTAGCATCATCAAGGTACTCTCTTAGCTGGATGCTCACTATTTTCTCTAGCATCTTGGATAGCACTGGAAAAATGGAAATGGGCCTGTAGTTATTAAGGTCCATAGGGTCCCCTGATTTTAGAAGGTGAACCACTTGGGCTGTCTTCCACACTGTAGGAACAGAACCAGAGGTTAAAGATAGGTTAAAGAGATGTGTTGGGGAACTGCAAGTACATGAAATGCAATCTTTAGAAAGTAGGGGTCAAGAGAGTCTGCCCTGCGCTTTTTTTAATATCCAACTGCCATAAAAGATCCTCTACTTGCTTCAACAGAACGGGTTTGAAGGAGAAGGAAGAATCAGCTCTCTGGGCACCAGTGTACTGGGAGCTTAGTTGTGCACGCAGCAGATTAGCTGGAGAGGTGTCAAAGGCAAGGCCAGCAGTTGTGAAGTGGTTATTGAAGGCATCCAGAACTTCCATTTTGCCAGAGATAGAACCATTATTGTGGTGCAATTGAGTTGGTAGAGAGGTGCCAGAATCCTGCCCTACAATACCCTTGATGGTGCCCCAGAACCTAGCAGGATTGTGATAGGAGGAGTCAAGTTCAGCCAAGTAAAAGGCAGCCTTTGCATCCCTTACTTTCTTGGTGCAGCTATTCCTGGCTTTCCTAAATAGCACCCAGTCATTTGAGTTCTTGGTTTTTCTTGCCATCTTCCATAATTTGTCTCTCTCCAACAGTGCAGATTTGAGGTCAGCTGAAAACCAGCGGCAAGATTTTTTTTTTATTCGGACACTAGTGATTGGGGCATGGGTATTAAGGGCACTTTGTATTATGCTGTTTAGCATCTGATGTGCTTTTTCCACAGAGTGTGCAAGATAAAACTCTTGCCAGCTTGGAGAGTGAGCTGGATCATGCAGATATCCTTCAATATTGAGTTTTTTCTTGGCTCTTCTCATTAGAAATTTTGCAGGGGTTGTTGGTTTGTTGGAAGATCTTACTCCTGTAATGAGGCAGTGATCACTTATATCACTGAAAAGCACTCCAGTGTGTGTGAATAGATGGGGTTTGTTCACCAGCAAGATATCAAGTAGTGTGCTGTTGTTTCTATTCTTTGAGTTTATTCTTGTTGGCTCATTTATCAGTTGTGTGAGCCCATGTGTATCACAGAATGATACCAAAGGTGCAGCTGCCTTGGAAAGCCAGTTTAGATTCAGATCACCTAGGATAATGACTTCTTCAGAGCCTGGTTTGAGTAGATTCCCAGGTGGGATAAAGCTTTAATGAGGTGTAGAGGGGCCTGTAGCAGCCTACTAGCTGGAAAGCTGCTGTATTAGGGAGAGCTACTTTGAGGGATATACATTCGAATTCTTTGGGCATCGAGGTTGCAGTAAAGCAGGATACAGGTATACTGGACTTTACATACATAGCTACTCCACCACCCCTTGTTAGGTGATCCACTCTGAATAACTCATAATTGGGTAGATTAAGATCCCTATCTGCTGTGTCTGCTGTGGTGGGTTTGAGCCATGTCTCAGATACCACGAGAAAGTCTGGCAAGGTATGGGCAACCCAGCCTTGTATCAGTGTAAGTTTTTTCAGGAGGCTGCATGCATTAATATGTAGAAAACTGAGGCCTTTGATAGAGGTTAGGTCTGCTGGTGAGGTGATACACTCAGGGGGGCCTGGGTTGATTTCCACATTTCCAATACAGAGTAATAGAAAGAATAGGAGTTTCATAAGGGCTGCAAGAGATAGGAAGAGGGGGCTGTCTTTGGTCCTCCTTTTCTTGCTCTGTCGCCACTCTTTTGGGGTGCTCCAGAAGGGGCTATGAAACCATGTCGAGACACCGAGTAGCAGTTTGGTTGTCAGGCGTAAGGGGGAACTGTATATGCAGTAATGGAGCATTGATTGGAATACATACATGGTGATTTGTGTCCCTTTATGGCAGTCACCCCACGGATACTGATGCAGCAATGGTAGGGCATATATGAGGGTCTGAACATTATTCAATAAAATAAAATGAATCAGAAAAATGTTCAGGGTCAACTGAAGCAGCGGTGCCTCCATGGAGTACGACATGTGATGGTCGATAGCAGGAAAAGAACTGAAGAAGACAAGGGGCCGCCAACCCTTATATCAGAGTGATGTAATTGGCTGATGTTGTCACGGGCGGCCCCTAGTAGACTGCTAGCTAAAAAGTTTCCATGTGATCCTAGTGCCTAGTGGCTATAGTTCCATAGGCATGGCTTGATGCAAGAGATATCCTTGATGAAGATCTATTATTTCTGTATATAGATGGCCATCAGGGTAGGAGGGGGGACCACTAGACAACAAGGGAGTCAGTATACATATTGTGCAGTTCCAATGGAAATTATAGGGAAGGGCATCACTACACAGCCAGGGGCAAGCAGGATATATATTGTACTATTCTGACAGGCATCAGGATGAACACTAAACTGCTAGAGAAAGACAGCCCATGCTGTCAGTACATTACTCAGGGACTGAGCAGGAGATGAGCGGGTAGACCTCAGCATAATGCCTCCACACATTGTACAGGGACCCTAATGGCCCCATATTAATGTTCAAAGGTTCACCCATGCCAGTGCAACAACCATGTTACTGACATTGATTGCAGCATGGGCAAAATGCTGCCCCGGCAATACAGTGGCAGGCATGATGTATCCCAGGAGTTACAGTGCCAAAACGCCCTTCCAGGAAACAGTCAACTTTTGCATGGGGCTTTGCCCCAAGCACCCCCAATGTGGGGGCAACTACATATAACCTCCTCTGGGGTGATCATGCCCTGGAGGGGGCAGAAATTGTGTGGGTGCAAAGGGCGGCATCAGTGAGGAGTGATCTAAAATCAAGATCGCCCTTCACTGTTGCCCTTGTTGCGGCACCGTAACTGCGGCTCCAAAGTTTAGTTGCACCACAACCAATATGGTAACCCATGAGGAGGGCGCATGGGGAAGGGCGCCGTCCGTAACAGTAACTTGTTCCTCAGCAAATCCCTCACAGTGATGGGAGGATAGGGAGGCCGGATGGGGGGTGGGTGAAATGGGTAATGGGATGTCGCTATATGTGTGTGAGCAGGGGAGGGAGAAAGCACAGCAAGCGTGGGCTGGGAGAGGACAGAGGAGCTGTAGGGGGGTGGCACTGTGGTGGGTTGCCGAGCTGTGTTGTGGCATCGGGGGTTGGCCTGTGGTTGGGGCAGATGAAGTACCGGGTTCGGGTATGGGCGCTGGTGCGATTTTATTGCGCCTGTCCTGAACCTTTTATTTTGTAATGTTTTCATCCAGCCCCCCCACCATGCACCCCCCCTGGAGTGGAGAATCCTTTAGTAGAGGGGTGTGCCGGGGTGTCAAAGTGCCGAAAATATTTTTGGCACTCTGACTTCACAGTAACGGCGATTGTCTTTAGACTTTCACTGTTGTCACATAGAACCATAATGGTATACGATATACAAATGGTCTTTTAGTGAATGGCATGCATAATCATTAGCATTCTGTCCATTAAATATGACACCAAGGAGAAAAGGTGCAATCCCATTTTGGACATACCTTCTCCCCTTGCTCCTGGGAGTCAGTTGCCAGCTGGGGGCTGTGTTACCCCCATGCAAAGGCATGTTACGTGGCACTATATTCATGCAGACAGCACAAGATGGCCAGGGCATGCTGCCAGTATGATTATGGTGCCCCGCTGCCTCACACTATCTCGTGCACATCGCTACTGCCTACACCATGCAAACCACCAGCTCTGAATGTGGGCACTTTGCCATTTTATTTGTATTGCTGGACCATCTGAATGACTCTCTGGCATGTTTTCTTTTTGTTCTGAGTCAAACACCTTCGAACCTGCCGCTATATCATGGCAACACCTATATTTCTTTCTGTCACTATGTTTAATACTAGATTCTATCTTCTAATAAAACAAAGTTTTACATAGGTAATATGGAATTTATACGATTTTCAGAATACAAATATAGAAAAAGTTCCTACATTTTCCGAACTGTTAGTACAAAAAGGGTGTCCTAAAATTGACTGTCTCCACTGTATTGTCGCATTGGTGAAACATATAAAGCAAAAATCGTGACAAATGATGTGTCCTTGTTTTACATATTCTTTAGCAGTCAATGGTGACGCCTAAAATACTGGGGCCAGGATATTCAAAGGGGTTGCTCCTGGCGCAACAGAGTTGCACCAGGCACAACCCCGCAGTGCGCCCCGGCAGGATATTGAAAAGGCTGCCTGGTGCAGCGCAACTCCCAATGTGCCAGGGCACAATGCAATCCTATGCGGCGCAGCTACAGGAGACGTGCCCATGCATATGTGGCACATCCCGATATTCAGCCCAGGATGCGTGGCACACATGCTAGTGCAACCCTGCATTGTGCCGCACAGGGGGCTCAAAGTTGAGCATGTGAGGAATGGGAACAACTCCCAGCCACCCACAGGTGGGCTGCTGTATTGCAGGGCACAATACAGTAGCCGCCAGCCGTGGGTGGCCACCCGCCTAACCAGAACACTGCCCACAAGCAGACACATCACCCTGACAGTCCAATGGCCCCCCCCCACATAGCCGCGATTGTGGCATTTAGCACATGAAGCAGTCCCTGGTAGTTTAGTGGTCCCCCTTCCCTATTCCCTGAGTCCCCGAGAACTGTCAGTAACGACCCTCCCTGGTGGTGCTGTAGAACCCCCCCCTCCCGCCTATTGCCCTGATCGTGGTACAACACCGTAAAATATATCCCTGCTGATCCAGTGGTATCCCCCCAACCCTGCCACCAACACCGAACCCCTTGCCCACCCCGCTACCCCCTGTCATCAGCGGGTGGCTGCAACCCGCCCGCATACCACCCGGCCACCTGCCGAATGACAGGTACAGTTTGGGCTGTAAGTCCATTGGTCCCCAGTGTGGACCAATGGGCTTGCATGGCATACTGTACAAGACAGTCCCAAATATGTAAATGAAGTCATTCACATATTTGGGACTGTCTAGTACAATATGCCCTGCAAGCCCATGAAGGTATATTAGCCAAAGATTAAAGAGATTCCACAGGTTTTACCTTGAGAATACATCTTTGCAAAGCATGCAGCATGTAGAAGCAAACAGCAATGTTTATTATGTGTAGAAATGCCTGATTTGATAAAATAAAGTTACTTTTTCCCATCGCAAACCCGGAAGGTCTCCGTGTGTTTATTTTAATTGCTATTTGGAGACCTCAGCCACTCCTCTCCATTGCAACGTCACCGCAGTGGGGTCTGTGCTCCTAAATTGCTGTACTTACTCATTAGGTGTCATTGTTTCAGCTGTCTGCTTTCTAAGTCAGCAATGGCAGAAAGTGATTATTCAGTGTCTGAGCTGGACAGTATCAGTGTGTCCGGCAGAGAGGGCAACTATTCTGATAGTGATATTGGGCCAGTATGCTAGCGTACCTGTGTGCTGGACCCCTATTGGGACGACCCATATGCCAGTAGTGACAGCAATGAGGGGAACAGGTCAGATCACTGTGCCAGCAGTCCCGATCCATTGGAGTATGGCAGTGTCCACAGCCTTGGACACAATGAATGGCAATCACCACTGTATTTTACCTTTTGCTATCCAGAGTTCAGATTCCTATATTTATTGTTGTCCCCTGGTTGCTTTGTAGAAAGTCAATGGTCATTTTACAGGGTATTTACCTTGACAGGTCAATCGATTTCAAGGCTGAGTGGTAGGCTGTCGCTTCAGCTGCCCTGTGTCATTACTGTTGCATTTTCCTTACAAGAGGAATACGAGGTCCTGTTCATGAATTGCCCGCATGAACCAAGCGGCACAGTTCTTTTGATCCTATTAGGCTGTGCCAATGAAAATATCCTTCGTAGGCCAAATGTGATCAACATCTTTGCACCTGCAAGTTCAGAAGTCAGGCTCTTTGTGCAACTGGATGCAGTGGTTTACTTAGGCCATGGTGCGCCAAAAGGCAAAACAGGAGCTGCTGCTTACCATAGGCAGAAGACAAATCACACAGAAAAGTGCTACAAAAATGGCATCAAAAATATGGAGCATACTTTATTGAGGGGTTCACCAATCTGCTTCAGTACCCTAAAGCACCCGGGTATATGTAATTTCATAACAACGCCAGTACACTTCCCATTGCCTTGCTTGGTGCTTGACCCCAGTACTGTAGCCCCGCCAATTGTGTTTCCTGTAAGTAATTATGTAAGCAATTATACATTTGCTTAGTGGTTATTTGTGTTCATTCTTTGTCCTATGTATTTCCCCCAAGTTCTGTTCTCTGACCTGCCTAGATTTGCCTTATGCTTATTCTGAGCAGCATCTTGGTGGTTGTGTTGGGGGGAAGGCAGACGGCGCTATACAGATGCCTACTTTTTCGTTTTTGGGATGTGCGGCAATGTTGTGAATGCTACATGTACAGACTTCTGTACATTCATATTCCACTGCTGGACTCCTGCCATGCATTCTCCCCCATGCAACAAACCTTCAAATTTCCGTGTGCGACAATGATTTCTCTTGTCATGTTGCCCCTGTCAGTCTCGATCAGACCTGCCACACCACTAAGACTGACACAGGCAAAGGCAGATTTCATTTCGAACAACATGAAGTCTTGCTGTATTCTGACTATTGCAGTTAGCCCCAGCATTCAAACTGCCCCGGAGAGTAGAGGGTTAATTTCTATGCAGAGCATAGGACGTTGAGCTCGAGCTCGGTTCAAACCTCTGCCTGCTGCACTTTGAAGCACAACTGTCAGATTCTTTACTCCGTCTGACAGAATGGCTGCTCCAGAGATTTCTCCTTTGCTCACAGTTCGAAAGTCAGTTAAAGTCCTCGGTTTTACCGATTATTTTTTCGCAAGTTTCGTTTCAGATCTCTGTCTGTGGTACAGTAAGTACTAGGTAGTGAACTAGACATAGTAAAGTTGTGGAACATTGTAAAAATTGATTTTTTGACCTGTTCGCCTGAACCGGCCGTTTAGTGATTTATATATTCTGTCTTTGTTTTTAAACTTAGAGTGTGGTTACCGGTCCTTATAGATTTAAAAAAAAAAAACATTTTCTTGTGTTTTTTTCCAATACCTGTAACACGGTTAGAAACCGATAAGGGTGTCTTGCCTATTTGTTTGCCATAAAAAGGGTAAGTTTGTGGTTAGGATGGCTACGTCTGAGAAACCCAAAAGAAAAACCAGGCCCACTGGGTTTCAACACTGCAGTGTGTGTAGGGAGGTCTGTGCTAAGGCTGATCCCCACAACACCTGTGTTTATTGTCTGGGGTTTGACCACCTCGACTCAGACTGCCAAATCTGTAAAAATTTCCTTAAGTTTACCCTGTAAAAAAGATTAGGTAGGCTTAGGGATAAGGAGGCCATGAAGTCCGCTGACCCGGATGGCCAGCCTGGTTCGGTTCCGACCGAACCTGAGGGAGTGCCTTCTGACCAGGGCGATACTTCTTCAGGCAAGAGGAGAGCCGATCCTGTAGGATCGGTTCCTACAAAAAGAAAAAGAAAAGAAAAATCGGCCAGTTTGGATCCAGAGACCCATTTTCCAACCACCGAAGAGATTGCCAATGCGATAAGGATTGTAGAATTGCTTCACCCGGTTCCGTCTGATCCGGCACCTTCTGGCAGGCGCTCGGTTTGGTCGGTTCCTCCAGTTCAAGATTATGCCCTGAAGATTTCTATGAACTGGATTTGGAGGGGGATGAAGATTATGATGATGATGATGACAATGACAATGGTGTGGGACGTCTGGTTGAGCCCATTGAACTGGACATCTCCCCAGACAGGCCTTCCGGTGTTTC
The DNA here is from genome assembly GCA_016271365.2 of Neoceratodus forsteri. Lineage (NCBI taxonomy): Eukaryota > Metazoa > Chordata > Ceratodontiformes > Ceratodontidae > Neoceratodus > Neoceratodus forsteri. Next base: position 64,752,602 of record JADMNL010000025.1, on the reverse strand, counting down.
CCCTCCTAGGCTTTCTGAGTCCCCTTCCCACTACATGTTTTACAGGAAAGTGGCAGAAACCCTCCAGCTCCCTGTGGAAGAAGCTGCAGAGGAATAAGAGGAACCTGATTATGTGGAGATGATGGACATCCCAGAGTCCACGAGACTGTGTATTCCCCTTCATAAGTCTTTTGGGAAATAGACACAAAAGATTTTAAAAACTCCAAATTCTGTACCTCCTGTCGACAGAAGGATGGACAGAAGGTACACCTTATCACGTTCAGGTACAGAGTACTTATATCAACAATGCAGCCATGTTCTGGTTGTGCAGGCTACAGCCTGTGATAAGGCTAATATACCCTTGGCTTCACACACCCCAGATAAAGATTCTAGGGAGCTGGATGCCATAGCAAAGAAACAGTACATGGCATCCACCTCGGGACTCAGGCAGGCTAATTATATGGCCTATGCAGCCAGGTACCAGAAGTCCAGGTGGGACACTGTACTGGCACTGGCTAAGCAGGCCTCCCCCAGCTAGCCTCAGAGCTGGAGGGGGTAGCTGCTGATGGGAATGAGGCATCTAAGGTACAGTTCCATGCTGCTGTGAACTCAAATGATGTGTTATCTAGAGTCACGGCTACATCTGTGGCTCTTCGGAGAATGGCTTGTCTCAGATGTAGTAGCCTCTCACAGGACACCCAGGCTAAGGCCATAGATTTCCCTGTGGTGGGTAATTCTCTGCTTGGGGAGCAGACAGAGAATTACATAAAAAAGATGGATGAGTATAGGTCCACCTATAGGAGTGCACAGGCCAAGGAAAGGCAGGCAACTCCTCAAAGGCAGCAGGCTAGGGGTAGGGCCAGGCCTTTTCATAGGCCTTTCTACCAAGAACAGGCTTCTTCCCTTTCCTCAGAGGGGGTTCTTCAGAGGAAGAGGCAGAAGGAGGATGAGCAGGCTGCATCCATCCCTCAACCTAAGGCTCCTGCCAAGCAGACACCCTGATGTGTCAGCCCGGGTAGACTCCCCCATTCCTGTAGGAGGCAGGCTGGCTTACTTCGTCCAGGACTGGATGTCTGTTACCTCAGACAAGTGGGTCCTGGAGGTGGTAAGCCAAGGGGCTGGTTCTCAGCTTCAAGAAATTTTCAAAGCTGAGGGCCAGATGTTTTCCACCTGCAAGCATCTCTGAAAACCATTGCCCTAGAGGCAGAGGTTTCATCTCTACTGGCTCTAAAGGCTGTAGAGAGAGTTCCTACATTGCACAGGGGCAGAGGTCTGTACTTCAGGTACTTCCTTGCCCTGAAAAAGACAGGGGAGTGGCAACCCATTCTAGACTTAAGATACCTGAACAAACATCTTTTATAACCAAAATTCAAAATGGTGACTCTTGGAATAATCCTTCCCTCTCTCAAAGACGGGGCATTGGCAAGCCTCCCTGGACTTAAAAGATGCCTACTTTCACATTCCCATCAGGTGTTCCCACAGAAAGTACCTAAGGTTTGAATTGCTTTCAGGCCATTATCAGTTCAAAGCTATGCCCTTCGACCTGACATCAGCACCAAGGGTATTCACAAAATGCCTAGCAGTAGTAGTGGTCTTTTTAAGAAGGAAAAATATTTCCATATTTCCATACCTGGACGACTGGCTCATTGTGGGTCAGTCCCCAAACGAAGTCAAGTCAGACCTTCAAGTGACTCAGCAAGTGCTCACTTCCCTAGGATTCCTTCTCAATCTTTCCAAGTCAGTTCTCGAGCTTATACAGCTCCTCACCTTCATAGGGACAGAGTTGGCTACAGTCAAAGCAAGAGCTTTTCTTCCCCTGGAAAGGGCAAGGCCTACTGTAGAGCTGGCTTCTTCATTCCACCTTCTGGTCTCTTGGCCAGCAAGGCACTTCCTTCAGCTTCTGGGCCACATGGCATCTTCTACAGCAGTGGTCCAAGGGATCAGATTTCAGAGGAGGGACATTCAGTTTCACCTGAGGGCCTTTTGGTCTCAGAAGAAAGATTGTCTAACCAAACTAGTTCCAGTGACCCAAACTCTGATCCAGGCTCTCCAATGGTGGCAGGATCAGGGCAACCTCAGACAAGGAGTCCCATTCATCACTCAGTCTCACTCTGTGGTCCTAACTACAGATGCTTCTCTATTGGGGTGGGGAGACCATTTGGGGGCTCTTACAGCCCAGGGACTGTGGTCTCCTCAGGAATCCCTTCTTCATATCAATCTCTTGGAACTCAGGGCGGTCTTTCTGGCCCTGCAAGCTTTCTCTCAGTCAGTGCAGAACAAGGTGGTTCAGGTCAGGACAGACAACACCACCACCATGTGGTACATCACCAAGCTGGGAGGCACTCGGTCCATGGCCTTGTGCACGGAAGTCATTAAATTGTGGTCCCTAGCTTATTCTCTGCAGACCTCTCTGATAGCAGTCCACCTTCCAGGAAAGTACAATGTGCTAGCAGATGCATTGAGCAGGATCTCCCAGGGCCACCACAAATGGTCCCTGGACTCTCTGATGTGGAATGTGATTTTTTCAAGGTGGGGCACTCCAGAGATAGATCTCTTTGCAGCCCCAGAAAATCACTGACTTCCTCTGTTTTGTTGCAGACCCCCAGTCTTGGGCTCAGCCCCTCTGGATGCTCTGATTTTGAACTGGGAAGGGGAATTTCTATATGCCTTCCCTCCCTTTCCTCTACTGTTCAAGGTTCTGGTCAAGATAAGGTCACAACCTTACAAAGTGACTCTGATTGCTCCAGACTGGACCAGGCAGCCTTGGTACCCCCTGTTGCTGCCCCTAGCAGTCCATTGTCCCCTGTCTCCTCCCAGGAATTATAACCTGTTAACCTCCTCTCAGGGGAGGATTTGGTACCCCAATCTTCGGTCTCTCAGTCTCGAGGCATGACTTTTGAAGAGTTAGAGTATGCAGATTTGCATCTGTCCCAAGGGGTTCTGGATATTCTCAAAGCCTCTCGAAAGCCTGTCACCAGAAAAACTTACAACTCCAAAGGGACAAGATTCAGCATTTGGTGTTCCAAGAAGCATATATCCCCAGACACTGCTGAACTGTCTACAGTTCTGGATTATATGGTTCATCTTAATGGCCTAGGCCTCAGACCAGCTAATCTCAAAGTACATTTGTCAGCTGTTTCTGCTATTCTGTCAGTGGGAAAGCCTTCCTCACTGACATCTCACCCTGTATTCTGTAACATTTTTCAAGGGATTGCTTCATACCAATCCCCCCTTTAGGGATCCTACCACTGCTTGGGATCTTAATGTTTGCATTGCTCAACTTATGCAACCCCCTTTTGAGCCTTTGTCTTCAGCAGAGCTTAAGTACTTGACTTGGAAAACTGTGTTCCTGGTAGCTATTACCTCTGCCAGGTGTATCAGTGAATTGCAAGCTCTGTCAGTGGAGCCTGATTTTATCTCATTCCATAGAGATGAGGTGGTCCTTAGAACTAATAGGAGGTTTTTACCTAAAGTGGTTTCAGATTTTCATCTGAACCAATCTGTTCTCTCCTGTGTTATTCACTGATCATTCTTCTTCAGGAGAAAGAGGTTTACACAGTTTGGATGTTAAAAGAGCCCGTAGTTACTACATTGAGCATACTAAGGCTCACAGGTTTGACTCCCTTCAGTTGTTTCTCACTTATGGGGAAGTGGGTAAGGGCAAACCTGCCACTAAGCGAACTATTGCCAGGTGGATTGTCTCTTGTGTTGAATTCTGCTATGAGAAGCTAGGCAAAATACTTCCTCAGGCCTGAGGGCTTATTCGACTAGAGGTACAGCTGTCTCCCTGGTTGCGGCCAGGGATATTCCTTTGCTAGAGATATGTAAAGCAGCCACCTGGAAAACAGTCCATATATTTACCAAGCATTACTCCCTGGACATCCAGGCTAGAAGTGATGCTCGGTTTGGTACAGCAGTACTGCAGAGCCTATTCCCAAGGTAGGTTTGATTCCCTCCTCCATGGAGGTACTGCTTGGTAGTCTGCAATAGTCAGAATACAGCAAGACTTCATGTTGTTTGAAGAAAAAATTACTCACTTTAGTAATTATGTTTCTTCTAATGGAGTCTTGCTGTATTTTGACCTCCCTCTCTACCTCCCCTCTTAGAACCTGTATTTGGGAAGTGAGCTGGCAGGTGCAGTGTTGCACCCCAGGGGTGCATTTGGGTATTCCCTCCTTTTAGAGAGGGGGAGTGGGTTACATTATTAATTTAACAGTCTTAAGTTGTTCACTAATTGGTTTTTGATTTTGGATTTCTTGACTTGAGTCTTTTGGGGATCCAAAATATTTGGCTGCCATTTGGCTAGTAAAAATTTTACAATTTCCACATAGTAGTTAGTTAGCATTGGCTCGTAATAATCTGACAGTTGCACTTCAAAGTGCAGCAGACAGGTTTGAACCGAGCTCAAGCTCAACGTTCTATACTCTGCATAGAAATTAACCCTCTACTCTCTGGGGCAGTTTGAGTGCTGGGGCTAACTGCAATAGTCAGAATACAGCAAGACTCCATTAGAAGAAACATAATTACTAAGGTGAGTAATTTTTTCTTTGGTGTCATGCCCCCTCTGTACTGCTCATCACTGGACTTGGCATGTTCAGTAATGCATCCCGATTGTTCACTATTGGAATATCACAGTATCCCCCCCCTTCCCCGATTGCTCACTCTGCAAGTCTGTGCAGTTCTGTGACATTGCGGGGTGAGCAATGGTGGTGGAGGTTGGGGGGCATATGCTGTTATTCCAAATGTGAACAACCACGCTGCATTACTGAATGTGACAAGTCCAGTGATGAGAAGTACAGAGGGGGCACAACAGCCAAAAAGCAATCTGACTTTGCCAGTGTATTGCATTGTGGTGTGCCAATTCATATAACCCAGTCATTCTAATACAATCTCGCTGACATTCATTTGCCTGTCATTTTGAAATTGGCTTGTTATTGTCAGTGTAGTATGCATCAAGCGGTGCCCAAATACCTTTCTCTCAACTGTGTATGTGTTGGCAGCAATGTTATAGTCTTAAATTTTCCCACAATACAATACACCCCATAAAGTTATTCCGATATTAATTCTGTATCATGCCCATGTGAAAGGCATGCTGACAGGAACAGAGGGGGGGGGCTCCATGCTGTGAGCCACGAGTAACGTCCCAACAATAGAGACTCAATGTACTGATCCTCATCGCAATTTTCTGGCGCAGGAGGCTATTTCACTCCATGTTTCTGTCTTGAATTATTGAATAGTCCAGGTGATATTGCTAAAAAGGACTCTCCTTCCAGCAGCAATGCACAAAGCCAACTGCAAGAGGATGGCGAGGCTCTGTAGGAATGCCTTCCCTCTGTTGATGTCATGAGCTCCTGGAATCACTATGCACACGTGCAAAAGTTAAACAAAGGAAAAAAAACATGACGGAGAGAGCAACATCAGTAAAACACATTAAAAAAACGGTGGCTTGCACTTTTTTTACTTTAATTGCTGGTGGTTCCATTAATTGCAATAGTGGGACATGAATAAGCAGTGGAAAGCAGGAAAAATATAAACTTGGTAAGTCTCTTTAAGGTTCTTGGAACAGTTTGCCTAGCATCATTGTGGGCAAAAACTCCACATAGGCAATATATCTATGTGAAGGATAGGGTATTATGGGCCGACTGGATGGACCAATGGTCTTTTTCCACCATCACTTTCTATGTTTCTAGACTGTTAATGTAAACCCAGGTCATGCATTAATGCTTACGGAGACAGTTACCAGCTGAATAGCCATGCAGAAGTTGCACATTCTGGCTGCTGTGCACTAATGTGCATCGAGTACATGCAAGAGGTGTGTACCCGGTGCATGCAGCTCCATACCCACAGACAGGTGCATACCAGCCCGCATTCACTTCCATTGGCCACCTGTCCATAGGCCTGCCCTCCCCAGCATGCAGCTGCACAGGGGCAGATCATGGGACACAGTTGGGCATCTAATTAGATGCCTGTTCTGGGTCCCAAAGTGAATCCCCTGCTGTGCATAAGCAGGGAATCTTGGGAAGGCACAGGACTGTTTTTTTTTTAAATAAGGACGATTGCCCCACTGACTGCCCCCAGCACTCCCTATCAGCCTGGTGTGCTGGGATGGAGGACTGACAGTGTTCCAAGCCCACCGAAGCTGGTGGCTGTCCATTGCAGGGGAGCACATAGCCTGCATGGCAGGGTCCTTCCTGCCATATCTTGTGCTCCCCCCGTGCCATGCCTTAGTGAATGGTGTGGAGTTTGAGAATGTCCCTGACACTCCCATTGGACCACCTGTCCATGTGGGGAGCTAGGGGATGGCGTGCACAAGGGGCTCACACACCTGTTGTGACTGGCACTGGTGGTCCAATGGACCCCATTGCATGGAAATCTATTTATTTTTATTTATTTATTGAAATTGTTTTACCAGAAAAGACACACTGAGCAAGAAGATGCTTGTCTCCCGGTGCAACCTGGGACTGACTTAAGCAAGCAAGTCTAACTTAAGCAAGCTTATGCGCCGTACATCCACAGTGCATAGGCTTCATGCATAGATCCCTCTATGTGTAAAAAGTAACATATAATCTGAAAGTACATCTGCCACGGTGGATCTGGGAACTGAGGCACAAATGCAACCTAGGCTCAGATCCATCTCCATAGCCTGACCCTCTTCAAAAGACCCCACATACCTATTTTAGAACTGTCCCAGCATCGTTCAATGATTTGGGAGGGCAATGCAGTCTGAAATGTCCACTCTTGAAATGTTGCCTTCACCATACAGGAGTCAGTAATATCTTACAATGCAATCCCCTCTCCCTAGCCAAACCTTGTCTCCTGACCCCTGATTTGGGGGGTCCCTGGTCCAATGCCCTGCTAGCTCAATCATGCCCATCCCTAACCATAGACAGAATGAGTAAGCATGAGTCCCGAAGGGTGAGATGAAGAGGCTGAGGCTGGCATCATCAGTGATCAATGACGATGCTAAGCAGAGTGACCAATCAGTTTGCCTAGGATTCATACTGATTCTACAGTACCAGCCCTGCCCCCTCCTCCTCCTCCCCCCCCCACCAAGGCATGGCTCTTTCAGTCTGTCAATGGGACTTTGGTACATGCCACTGGTTAGGAAAGTTGTCACTGAGCTTGCTGGCATTGGACTATTGGCTTCCCCAATCAGATCAAAGGTCAGGAGTGGGCCAAAACAAATGTATTTTGGACATTTTGGGGAGTCTGGCTAGGAAGGCTGGAAGCTAATGTGTACCCTATTTTTACATGTGTGACTAGGTTTGTGTTTGCATTTGAACTACATGGCTACTGTGGACAGAAATACACACTAGCCTATTGGTTCCATGTCATAACGGTAACTTTTCAACAGCGATTCACATAACAGCAAGCACATTTTGTCGAACACTGTATCAGCTCTGCACCCACCACATGTAGCTGCATCTTCCATATTATTATAATCAACTATGGGGGGGCATCCACTGGGGAAAAAGGGAATACATGGGAGGGGGCTACAGTGTGCAGGAGGGATACTGTGACTGGGGCAACACAGTCAGGGGAACCACAGGAGGCAAAACAAAAAGAATTAAACAGTAACTGCCATTACAACTCCAAAAAGAAATTACCTGCAGGCAGTCTCGAACCCGGGACCACCAACACTCCAGACATTGACCACATCTATCACACCAGGCAGCCAGCTCAGCAACAGCAGGCTGCACTACTGCCTTTAACCGAGAGCACTAGTCCATATCCCCCGTCATTCGCCCTCACTAGTCCATCATTCTCCAAATGCTATTCCCTCCCCTTGCTCTCCCAACCCATTCACTAGTCCTTTGGGCATTCAAATTTAGCTGCTAATATACGAGTCACTCAATTTGCTTCACCCATATCACAGGATACCAACTCTATTACCAGAAAGCTGGGGCATACATTGTTCTGAAAAAGTACCTACAGCACCTGTCAACATTCCATAACCAGGAACAGCTCAATGACTGTAATGGCTGCCAGTACTGATTGTCTTTTCCTGACCTGCTGGTGCCATGCTACTTCTATAAGGGAGCCAACATGGTCCGTCTCCTCTCACACTATTTAAAATTAAATGGCAATCTTATACATTTTGAAAAGGTGAATTCCTCAGTGCAAAGAGATACATGAAAGTGCACACAACCAGTGTTGCTATAAGTGAACAGAAACTCACAACAAATGGGTACCATGGCACCCAGTGCTCTCCGCACCAATCTCCAACACATGAACATGCTGGCACTAGCAGATCAGCTATGCAGTGAAGTAGCAGCTGCCCCCTTCCCAAGTAGGCCAGCAAGCATTAGCTGTTTTAATTTAATCTGAGCTATAAAAGAGAACAGGTTGTACTTTTCAGGGAAAATGCAACCATCTTGACAAAACTGCTTCCCTCCTAAAAGAATTATATATTCAGCAGGCGCATAAAGTAATACCATGCCCATAACTGACACTGTAATACAGTATGAGAAGGTGCTGCACTGTCAAGCAGCTAGCCATCAGATGAGATGTTAAATCAAGGCCCCTTTTTTCCATCTTAGGTCACTGTCCAGGGGGTAGGAAGTAAAATCCCAAGGTACTTAGCAATGAAGAGTAGGAGAGTTTCACTGATGTCATGGTTAACATACAATAACTAACAAATAAATAAATAAGTAAATAAAAAAGATCCACCACTACATATCAGCACCAAACCCAGCAATCACCAAATATACTTGCTCAGAAATAGTTCTTCTGCGGCAACCAGAACTGTCGGCTATGAACATACTTGCTTTAACCACTGGTAGGAGCTGAGTGAACCATGGCAACTATTGCTCCATCTAAGACAGGTGCACTGCCCCAATTAGCACATGCTCACTGGACAAAAAAAGTTCCCCCACCCCCCCATTTTCATAACAGCAATAAGGCACCCCCAGGGGTTAGATAATGCAGCACCTGGCTGTCCATTTCACCACATTATGCGTTTCTGTGAGATATGGGTGACTGCAGGATGGCGACCTGTGGAAGGGCGGCGATTCCCAGGCGACTACAAAATTGAAAGTCTTTAATGCAGGGGGGCTTTGGCTCCCCCACTCTTCTTAGATTCCACCTGGGGGGCGCAACTTGGGAAAGACAGAACTTCCGGGTCGCTCAAATTGTCAGCGCCATTGTCTCGTCGCCCTTCCAACCAGTCGCCCACATCACAGGCTACCCATTATGCCAATAGGGGGATTAGCAGACATTTAACCTTGCCCCAGATAATGCATTATTGTGTAATTATCCTTCTTTATGTGAAAAAACAAGTTTAATATATTATAAAAGAAGCTGTAGGTTGAATGTGCTTATAGTAGTGTCTGACATCTCTCTCTCCATAGGTATAATAAAATAAATGACAGTCATGGATGGCTCAAACAGTATAAGTGTCTCAGTAGGTAGCACAATTACCTTTGAGGCCGGAAGATCAGAGGGCTGTGGGTTCAGTTTCCCACATCTGGCACTTGGGTTATTATCCCGGTACTGACACTGTAGTGCAGCATGAGAGGGGTGCTGCACTTCTGAGGTGCCGTCTTTCTGATGAGAAGTTAAACCGAGGTTCCATCTGCATGGATTGGTGGCAGTTCAGGTGGATGTTACAGATCCCATGGCACTTATCGAAAATAGTAGGGGAATTTCACCAGTATCCTGGTCAAATTTCTCTCATTCACTAAAAATACCACCAACGGTTTCATCTAGTTCAAGTTCAGTTGGCATTCATCTGTATCCCCCTCCCCCGAGTCGTGCCTGAAAATAGGCAGGATTTGTCTAGTGCACTTACCCAGTCAACAAAAACTAAATAAATAAAACATGTCTTTTATGCAGTATGCCAAATGTGGTACTGTGGTGCAAATATTCAATTTTAAAATGCATGTAAATGTAGCCCCCTAGGTGGCACTATCCTATGGGCTACTACCCCTGCCTGCGTGACTAGGCACAGGTTGAGGGGCCTGAGCTCAGTGAACGGGTGCCTCCACCTGGAAAAATGGTTTTGGGGTAGCATAACTGCTGTTGGTATGGCCCTCCAGGATACTATAACCCCACCAACCACTCTAGTGGCCTAGACAGATCAGCAGATAAACAATCACATGTACGATATGATAGCAATACTGAACCCACACTCTGTGCATGTACCACCAGGGCTGGATCAGCTGCAAAAGCCCTGGAGACCCCCTGTAAAATAAGACCTGTAATACAACAGTTCAATGGCAATACATTACCCCCTCCAAAAAGGTACCTACTAGCCAGATGAAATGCAGAAAGAACAAAATCTGATTCGTTCAAGGGGATTTGAACAAGGGTGGGGTAGCAGTCTAGCAGATGATTATTTGATCTGATTGATTCAGGCTGAACATGCATACACAAGGAGTCCCTTTGTCACAGTCACACACTCTGGGCACCCAGTTGTTGAGCAGGCTAGCCCGGGGTAGGCCGGCATTGCAGCTGTTGTTGGGGCCCTTAGGAAAGAAAACAATTAGCATGCACATCAACCCAGAATTTGTAATCCGGAGCCGGATGGCTCAGTTTGTTGTATTGAATCCAAACAAATAAACCAGATGACACACAATGATTGCAGCTTTGTTGCAGGGAGCTACCTTGTTTAGTACTCACTCTATCCAGACCAGGAGGCAGGACTGACGAGACGAAGACCTCTGGATGGTGTACGGCTTGCGGGGAAAGCAGGGCCCACATGACTCACCACGGTGGTCACTAAGTGTTTGATAGTGTTGAGAAGGGAGCCGAATCCCTGAGTGGGTCTGTCATCGGAAAAGTCTCTGCGGCGGGAGCGGCAGTCTAGGCCGAGATGGCAGGGCCCAGACCAGAGAAACAGTTCAGATTTAGTCCGAACGAGTGCTGGAGCAGCTTCCAGATAGCATAACACACTTGAAGATGGGGAACCCATCACATCACATTCAGCACACTTATAAGTAATATAGCTATCAGCCACAGATCAGATAAAGTCTGTTTGTAATTCAGCAGGGTTTCTGTGCAAACCTTTCATTCTGAGGTTCACTTTGGTACCTGACAGGCTGATCACTTCTGGAGCAAGTCTTTGGTCCACACACAGGCAACAAGACCACTCTTTTCGCTTCAGGTTTCAGTTCTCTATCAATAATTCAGATGAAGTCCAACTTTCTCACTCACAGGAATTCTTCACAAATGGAAGATGGTGGCAGGCAGGCCAAACACAGCCCCCCCCCCCCCCGATTCTCTGCATTACCATGCAAGAGCAGCTGCTCGAATGGCTCGAGCTGTTCACTCTCCAAACTCCAGCTCACAGCTGACACACTGCTGCAGGCAGTTCTGGAGATTTCCTCATTTGCTGAGGGAACTGTCCATCACAGCAAGGGCTCCACCTCCAGGTCAATTTAAGCACCAAACCTTAAGAACTACAATTCCTACAGATTTCAATCCCACAAGACCACCTCAGGGGACAGCCTCCATTTTAGTTCCCCTGAGGTTCTATTGGTCCAACATTGGCAGTCCAGAACCAAGATGGTAGCTCTAATTCAAAAGGTCCCAGCTGCAATTGAAAGCAGGTTAGACAAACTCCTATATTTTTATTATTACAGGAAATAAACAACAAATAATCACTTTTCCTAACAAAGCTCCCGCCATGCAATAGCAACTGCAGAATAGAGCAGAAAATGGACATTCAGGCTGGTTGCAAGCCTTAATTACTCGGACCCAGTCCAGAATAATATTCTCACACAGAATACAGCTCTCTTACAGAGACAAGCACAGAGGCTTACTGGCACACTCTCATGCAGACACATACAGCTACTGTAGACACAGGATACCATCCTGACAGTGGGCATTTTTTTTAACTCTTTTTATGCTCCCAGCAGGCCTCTGCAGTTTTCTGCCACCCTACTGGACCTGGGGTCGTTTGGGAACTTGCCTGCACTATGAGCGTCCCGGTGGAGCTCCCAAGCTGGCCTGGAGGCTTCATTGAGCAGAGACCCCACCCCCAATCAGCCTCTGTTTTCTCCCTCCTAATGACCCAGGGCCCCAGAAGCAGCAACTCATGCACGTGGAGGTACGCTCAAGCGCCTCAGCTCCAGTTGACAGCCCCTTGTGCTCCCCTGGCCTTGCGCCCAGGCTCTCAGAGGCGGCACTGCCATCTAGCCTCCACTGGGTGATAGCCAAGCACCAAGAGACCCATCAGATCCCTCCCCAAGGTGGAAGGCTGCCAGTCGGCAGCTACTCGCTATCCTCTCCCCCCCCCGCAGATCTCTGGAGACCCAAGCTTGTTCTCGAACCTGGGTCGCCGGCATGACATGAGGTGTGGCGTCCAGCACCTCAACCCTCAGCACCACCGGGCTGGCTGTGACAGTGGGCATTAGGCAGCCCAGGAAGACATCTTAATAAACTCAGTTTGTAGGGGGTTTACATAAAAATGCTGTCAAAGTGCAAGAACCTCATTTAATGTTTACTACTAAACTGTGCTGAGCAAAATCTGTGGAGCTTACTTTCACAAATTTGTGAAGTGCAACAAAAACTACATAATTTATGAATTAACAAAGGTGGTGAAAAAAGTACCAAGTATAAGATTTTAAGATTTATGTAGCTGTCTATGACAGCAGTTCAGATGCACTGGCGTACAGTTGAAAGTAAAAAACCGCTGCAATCAGCGGTGGTAACGTGCAGGCAATTTGCATACTGCTGTCATTGGCAGTATGCAAATTGCCTGCACGTCACACTGCATCTGAACTGTCTGTCATAGACAGTTCTTCCTCCCCCCAACCCGAACACCTACTAACAAGCTGGGAGCCCACCCCAGCGTGCTCATACACTCCCCACACCCACACACCCGCACACCATATGGCCGACGGGGGTGCTCAATCCCCCATCGGCTCCACTGCCCCCGCCCAAAACAGACTTCCAGGTACCACACTGGAAACCCACCACAGCATGGCAACATTCCATCTGTATGGCCAAGAGGGTGCCCAATCCCCTGTCGGCTCCACTGGCCCCCCCCCAAACAACCTTCCAGATGCCATGCTGGGAGCCCATCCCAGCATGGCAAAAGTCCTGCATCGTCTTCCTGAAAAATGAAAAAAATTAAAACCTGTAAGAAAAACCGGTGCCTCATTGACTGTCTCACCCCTTCCCCAATCCACACCCCACCCTCTGCGTACCTCTCCACACACCCCTCACCCTACTTACACTCCGGGCCCAGTGCACGTGTTGATGGACGGGAACATGTCTGCACTCTTCAAAGCTGACCGCGAACTGAAGAAATGCCGGTAAGCTGTATAATGACATAAATGTTTTTTTTTCAACTTTGGTTCATATCTCAGTTACTTTTGGGATTTTTTTCACCAAATTTTCAACATGGGGTTATTGGGACCCCACCACATGAACTCAGTCACTGTTATTTTGTTATTCAGTCCTGAAAGGTGATTTCGCAGTCACTGTGTGGAACCACCTTTAGGGACCATATCGAAATAACAGTGTCACAGTTCATGAGGCAGGTTCAAAACCCATGTTGAAAATTAGGTGAAAAAATTCCCAAACATGACTGTTTTACGAGTGTGCATTGTGCAGTTCTTAGGCACACTCACAACTTCGCAAATTTGTAATATTTTCATTCAAGATTTTCACCATTGCCACTTTACCACACCTCCTTATGAGCAGTAGAGCTGTCATTTTTCACATCTCGCCCAAAATGTGTTTTTACACATGTAGCGCACAATGATGCGGTCGGTGTGCAAAATCAATGTTCGGGACAGATTAAGAAAACCACAGTGATACTGTTCATGAGCAGAGGTCTTAAAATGACTATGTTGAACATTTGGTAACAAATGTCCGTAAAATGACTGTGTTACGAGCGTCTGTTGCGCAGTTTCCACGCACCCACGTAAGTTCACGAATTTGTAATATTTTCAGTCCAGATTTTCTACAGTGGCATTTTCCCACACCTCCTTATGAACAGTACAGCTGTCATTTTTCACACACTGGCCGAAATGTGTTTTCACACTTCCGGCGCAGAAATGCGTGGTCGCTGTGGGAAATCAGTGTTCGGGACAGATTACAAAAATCACAGTGACACTGTTCATGAGCGGTGGTCCCAAAATGCCTGTGTTGACAATCTGCTGTAAAAAGTCCCCAAACTAATTATAGTTTCTATGCACGCTCATGACTTCACCAGTTTTTTTATATTTTTCACTCCAGATTTTCAACATTGCCATTTTTACACCTCCTCATGAACAGTACAGCTGTAATTTTTCACATCCTGTTCGAAAAGTGTTTTCGCACCTGTGGTGCCAAATAACGTGGTCACTGTGCAAAATCAGCTTTCGGCTAACAAACTGATATTGCCACTGTTCATAAGGTGGGGATCAGAAAAAAAACATGTTGAAAAATTGGAGTGAAAATACCAATGAACGCCTGGGGCATTAGGGTTTCTGACCATAAGGCCCCACCCTGTAGAGACTGACAGGCATCAGGGGTGTGACTTGGGACTGTCATCTGTAATGCTCATACCATTCCACCCCCACCCAACCTGCAGCCAGTGACAGGCATTGAGGTGTGCCTTGGATTCTTCGACCCCAAAGTTCACCCCATTTTCTTATACTGCACCTGTCTAACCATATTTCCTTATGGAATGGGGTGAGCATAAGGCCCAAGACCCCCAAGGCACACGTGACACTTGTCAGTGTCTGCAGGGTGGTGTGAGTGGTAAGCGTGGCCAATATGCCTGATGCCCCAAAGGCACACACCAATGCCTCTCGATCTCTGCAGGGTGGTGGTGGGGTGGCTTCAGTTCAGTACTTCACTGCCATTCCTATTATGCAGCTTTCTAACTCCTACATTACCAGTGCCAATGCCAGCAAGCAAACATTCGGCATTGACAAATGCTTGCTGTTTAAGTGTGTACCTCTCCCTTGTAAAAGGGGATAAGTGTTACATTGGACTCAGGGCTCACCTACCATGAGCATATCTGCCAAATGAGCATGGCTGTCAAAGTACATACTGGCCTTCTCCACCTATATAAGAACTATCTCCCCCGAAGCATTGCAACTAGCTATTTCCTCCTCAGTCCTGTCACTCATAGACTACGGTATCCTGATCTATGGTGCAGCCAATAGCACACATCTCAACAGAGTCAGGGTTGCACTGAATGAGGCCTGCATGCTGGCCACCGGTTGTGACTGACACATGCATACCTGCACGCTCTACGCCCACACTAAGTGGCTTAACTTTGATGGTTGCCTAAAGTACCAGACCTGTCTCTTTTCAAAGAAAATCACAGCAGCCTTACTCCCACTGCTCTTGCTTTGCTGCTTCAACTGCCACTTGTCGCCAGACACACCCATCACCCTGAGAATAGCCCCTACCAGGTCCCTCTTTGTAAATCCACCTTGGGACAAAGAACCTTTAGGTACCAGACTCCCCACAGGTTGAACTCACTCCCCAAAACAATCCTCAAGACATCCCTGCTTGGCCAGTTCAAATCCCTCCTCAGGAACCATATCTCACAGGACTCTGCCTGTGACTGCACCTGACCCCTTACCATCACCTTTAGCTGCACTCTTACAATGGGCCTGAACTTGGTCCTACCTGCATTGTACTTGTCTCAAGCTACTGTTTTTAGTTACAATCAACTAGGGCTATGGCCTTTTGGTCGCCACTCTGTTACCTGTTGCAACTCTAATTGTTCCACATCTTCCTGCACTGTATTGCACCTGACAGATGTAAATATCTTGTATCACACTTACTAGCTTGTACACTCCTCTGTAACTATTGTACACTATGACATTTTTCTGTGCATCATTGATATGTTTTGTAATGTCGTACAATGTTTTGCTATTGTCTTCTCTGATATGGAGCCTTTGTAAAGGAGTCTCTGACTCCAAGGTATTAATTCTGATATGTTCAATAGATAAATTAGTAGTTGTTGTTTTCAGTTTTGAAAAAAAATATATATTAATCATCACAACAACCGAATATTGCTGGTTGTTTGGGATAGATGTGGAATGGCAGGGTAGTGGGTTATGTTTGCTGAGTGTGTGAATATGTGTGAGTGTTTGAGGGGTGTATGTGGCATATGTGGCCTGTAGGTAAAGAGTTCTGAAAAAAAAACAAAGAGGAAATGTTTATGATTTAATGCATTAAAAGTGAAGTACTGGCAGGCTTTTATTGTTTCAAAATTTGCCAGTTGTTTAGAGCTTGCAGGTTGGGTTTTGGAGTAAGCGAGCTCCATCTAGTGGTTCAATTATGGGGTTACAGGTGTAGGTTTTGTCCAGCAATCCTGCAGGGTGGAGGTCCAGGACAGAGTGGGCATATTCCCACAATGCCCCTTTTCGACAGTGGGTTAGGTACCTCATTCCCCAGGAGGAAAATGGATTTTATGGGGGGGAGAGTGTAAGCCCCCTATCTTTGGGGGGCTTACTAAAGTTGCCATCTCTCTCTCTCTCTCCCTCCTGGGATGGCCTGTAGGAGGGTAGAGTTCCAATGGGTGCCTGCCCCCTGGGTGTGGTGGCCCCACCTTTGGGAGCTATAAAAGGGGGCAATTTAGAGGGCCTAGGGAAGCCTGTGGGTCTTGGAGTACACAGTGGGCCAAGGGGTTCAAAATCCCAGCCCATGGGGGTTGCGGCCTGGATTTTCAGCAGCACTGTGTCTGGTGCTCAGTCAGATTTTTTTGTAAAGGAGTCAGGAAAGCATCCAGTTGGGATGGGCACAGCATTTTCAAGAAGATCAGTGTGACATCAGTTTTACCCGATGTGGATGCTGTGGTCCAGGTAGAAATTTTGGAGGGGCAGTGGGGACAGGTCCTGTGGTGGCATCACAACCATGGGGCTCTTCAGCAGTGGCAGTGCGGAGGGTCTTTACCTATGTGGCACTGTGCCCCGGGTGTAGGCCTGTGGTTTTGTGGTTCTGCTTGGCAGCCTCCCAGTTGTTTACAGAGGTCCGAGTGGTAGGTGGGCCTTACAGTGGATGCCTAGATGTTAGTTTGCCGCAGGAGTAGTGACTGGAGTGAAACAGAGTTTGAAGCCAGTGTAAAGCTTTATACCTCCCTGTTCCAAGGTGTCGAGAATGCTGTAGAGTTTGTGGAGCCATTTTTCCCAATGCCGTGTAACCCCCCTGCAAATGGGGGTTCCCAAAAGACTTCCAGGAGCTTGCTTGAATGCTCCAAGCCTGAATGGTGTTTGGCGTTTAAGCCATTTATCAGTGAGTGTTTTTAGAACCTCTGGTACTGTCTCTTTAAGAGCTGTCTGCTTGCAGACATAATTAGTTTATATGGGGGGACTGTGTGTTTCTCTGTTTGAGTACCACTCAAGCTGCTGCCAATTCACTTCATTTTGCAGTCACTAGGGTGCAAAGGAACCTATCTGAAAGATGTAACTGTTTGCCAGAAATTATTTAGAGTAATAATGAAATTACAGTTTGTCTAACCTGCTTTCTTTGCAGTCAGAACTGTGTCTGCTAGTTCCCCATTCTAGTTTTGAACTGCTGAACTGGACCAATCAGTGTGGGGTAAGCTAGCTCTAAAATGGTGCCTTGGACGAATCAGAACTTGGACTCATAATCTGAGCCAGCCACAAGAGGATTGTATGGGCAGTGACTCTGGGAGATGTAGTTTAGACTTCAGTGCCTTTTGGACCAACAGCAGCAGTCTATTGTGAGTGACAGCCAATCCAGTCAAGAACTGGGAGGAACTCAAAGGAAGTGCCGGTTTTGTCGGTTGAAGTTTCAGTTGAGCTTTGGCAGTGAAGAAGGAAGGAGCCCTGTGCTTTTCAGTGTGCAGTTTTAGTCAAAAAAGCGTGTAAGGCCCAGAGTTCGGTCTGCAGCTTGTGTAACAGCTTGTAGGACTGAATCCGTCCTGTGAAAAGAATCAAAGGATCTCTGAAGTAGAAACCAGGCTCATCCTGTAGAAGACTGGAGGAATTGCTGAAAATTGCACTCGGTCTGTCAGGAACTGAATCTGCTGTGTGTTCTCCCGGGTATTGTGCAGTAATTGCGATCGGGATACAGATGCAGCCTGCCTGGTATAGTGCTTTCTTTTATATGGATGTGTGAAGAGGTTTGTGTACCTCAAGTGAGCCCTGCTGACATTGAAGGACCCTATCTTATTTGGAGGTCGTGAGTACTAATTCAGGGTCGCTCCCTGTTGAATTGCCACATTAAATCCAAATGGAATTACTGTACTGCTGACTGTTTAATTCTCCTTTTCTCTGATGAAAGGGCCCTACCAGCTGCCACGGTTTGGACTAGCCACTAGGGCTTGGGTACCCAGGACAGTAACTGATAGGGATAGGCCTGTGCACAGAGCCATAGGTAGATTATTAGAGTGATAAGCTAATTAACCTGATTTCCCCTGTCCTTGTTATATCCCCTAAATAAATCAGAGCTGCTTGTTTCAGCAAAGTTATACTGCCTGAGGTATTTGTCTATGTTAAAGTACTGTACTGTGATTGTTGCACTGTATCTCATTTCACAGGAGGTCCCAGTGCCGGAACCAGACCTGGGGGTAAGTGTATACTGTGAAGGTAATTTGATATATTGTGTGGGCCACTAGTGGGAAGAAAGGGGTTGCAGTGTCCCAGAGGGCTGTGACCAAGTTAGTTTAACTATTGCAAACCCTGACCTCTGGGTGGAGGCACCGCCATTGGATCCAGGCCCCTCAACCTGTTAGTGGCAAATCAGGCAGGGGTAGTAGCCCCTGGGATAAGCGCCATCTAGGGTTACATCTTGGAGGCTCACCGCTGGGATTGTGTGTCCTCTAGTGGCCATATTCTGAACCACTGTTAAGAAAAAATGGGTACCCGACAGAAGTGGCTGTGCACCGGCTGGTGGAGTGGTATACTGGGAGGAGATCGACCCCAAATGCTATGCTTATCCTGGACATCCCCCTGGTATCAATACGGACACTGTGCAGGAGTACTTTCCAAGGTGGAAGGTTTACAAAACCCTGTGGTGGTGGGTCAGCATGCTAATCTGCTCACCCACACTTTCCTGGCCCTAGTAAAGTTTAAGGATCCCATAGATAGCTCCAAAGTGCCACAGACCATTACCCCAGAGGAGCCCTCACTGCTTGGAGAGTGATAACTAAGGACAGTAAAGACCGGGGGACTCAGCCCCACCACTATCTGAAACTTTTGAGGAGAAATTTGCTGAATGGTTGCTGGGAGAGGGAAAACTGTGGAGGACTTGAAGAAACTATTCTTGCCACCTGAGGTGTTCCTCCCCAACACCCTCTCCTGCTCCAGTGCCCGTAATGGTGGCTGAACCAATGCAGACTCCTATTTCTGCACCTGCCATTAGTCATGACTCTTACCGAAGGTTGAGGATCTTCTCTGGCACCTCCCACCCTCCAAGGGGAGGATGACTGGGAGACCTGGATGAACTATGTTGCCCCAAGTGCTAGAATGGCAATGCTCGGGAAGGCGGCGAAGAGGGTTGTGAGGCCTCGGTCCCTGCCTGGCTACCATCCGTGCTAAGCAGACCCAGTAACCCTAGGCGACTGCACAGGCCTATCTTGAGGCCTTGGAGAATGTGTATGGGAGCCCAGATTCTGATGAGGACCTATGGTGGAGAGTAAGAAATGCACAACAGTACCAAGGGAGTTGTTGTCTGTGTATGTCTCTCGGCTGGAAAAATTGTTGCAAGAATGCCTCAGAAAGGGTAGTTTGCCAGCGATTGAACTGGACGAACCAGACTGAACAGAATCCTTAAGTCTGCCCCTTCTCAGAACTGCTGTTGCTTCAGTTACGCCATGCAAATCGACTGGAATCCCCACCCTCCTATGATGAGTTAATGAGAGAAATTCAAGGAGTTGAGAAAAAGCGACCTCGGGGGTACCTGCACCAACAGCTGTGGCTACGACCGAGTGACTGAGGTGACCCATCAAGTGAAGTTCAGGGCAGGGTTGACAGTCAATGGGTGCTCTGACAAGGAAAAGATATGCCACAATGGGCGAACTGTTGAGAGAGATCCGGAATTCAAAAACAGTCCCTTTATGAAGGCCACACCTGCAAGTACGGGCCCTGACCTATATCCGACTGCATCTGCTATGAGGGTGGGGTACCCACCCATGTATCTCCTGCTGATAACAGCTCCAAACTCAATTCCTTGACCATGGGAGAAACTGACGAGATGTCTCCAAATGCTTATCACGCCGCAGACAGAGATGGCACCAGGTTTCCAGTTAGTAATACCCCGCCCTGGCTCCCAGTGTGGCGCCTCGCCAGCTCAAACTCCAGAAAGTATGTTTCGCTATAATTGTGGGAAAGATGGGCACATGAAAGAGAATGCCAGTCCCCAAAGACACTGACAAAAGTTGCATATAGGCTACAAGGAGAGCTGGAGAAGAAATCAGTGGTTAAGAGGTGCACGACATGATCCCAGTGAGGGCACCAAAAATGCTAATTCACGTCCTTTTGTGGCAAGGTCAGTTGCCCAGGCCCCCACTACTGCCTCTCCAGACTGGTCCAGAATAGTGGGTCCCTCCATGGAGACCACTGTAAAGGTGAATGGAGTATTAGAACAAGAGCTGTATTAGACAGTGGCTCCCAAGTGACAATTATGTTCCAGGATTGGTATCAGAAGCATTTGTCAGACGTACCCTTACAACCATTAGAAGGACTGCATGTATGGGGGTTAAGTGGAAGGCCTACCCTATTCGGGTATATCCGAATTTGGCTGTCTTTCCCACCTCCGTGGCTGGAGTGGCCGAACAAGTAGAGACCCTAGCCTTAGTGTGTCCCCCACTGGACTGTATGATGGTGTCCCTTTGTTGATTGGAACAAATGCTCATATGTTCGGAAGGCTGGCACAGTTGTGTTATGAAAAACAGGGTCAAAGACTAGTAGAGCTTTAAGAGTTCCGGCTTTAATTAAGAAGGCCTATGAGGCACAGAGATGCTGAAAAACAGAACCAGAGGAACCGGTGGAATTGTATGGAAGAAGGATCCTGAGTCTCTGATCCTGGCACCAAATGCCCAGTGTACCTTACAGGGAGGTCCGTATCAGAAAGGATGTTAAGAATAAAATATTAATGTTGGATGCACCAGGCGATGGAAAATTGCCAGAGGGACTGCTGGTCAAGCCTAGTATTTTGCCGCTAGAGCCCATGCTTATGCCAGAAGGGTAATGGTCCAAGTTCATAATGTGTCTGAAAGAGACATTTGAGTAAACAGAGGTTGCATCCTGGCTATGTGCATTGTGCAGACACTGCAGTGCTACCCAGCAGCAAGAGTTCAAGGAAGAATGACAGAGTAACGCCTGACTTGTTTGATTCGGCGACTCCCGCTGCCAGCTGAATGGAAAGTGAGGATCAGTGAGAAGCTTGCCCAGAGAGACCAGGTGTTTTCTTTAAAGGAATGGGATGTAGGATGCGTGCAAGGAGCTGAGCACAATATCCGGCTGCATGACGAAAGACCATTTGTGAGAGGTCTTGACGCCTGGCACCTGCTGACATAGATGATGTGAGACGGCATCTGCAAGAGATGTTAGCTGCTGGTGTAATACAAGAATCCAGAAGCCCTTATGCTTCCCCATTGTGGTAGTGAGGAAAAGAATGGAACAGTAAGGATGTGTGTGATTATCGCACCTTAAACTGGCGGACTATCCCTGATCAGTACACAATGCCCGCATTCAGGATGCTTTGGACTGCCTAAGCAGGAGCAAGTGGTTCTCTGTGCTGGATCTCCGCAGTGGTACTACAGATCCGATGGCCCCAGAGGACCGTGAGAAGATGGCCTTTATCTGTCCGCTTGGCTTCTATGAATTGATGAGGATGCCTCAAGGGATTTCAGGTGCCCCAGCCACTTTTCAATGATTGATGGAGCGTGCAGTGGGGGACATGAACTTACTAGAGTGCCTGGTATACCTAGATGATGTTATTGTGTTTGGCAGCTCACTGGAGGAACATGAGAGCAGATTATTTAAGGTATTGGACCGACTGGAGGACTTTGGCTTTAAACTGTCCATTGATAAGTGTCAATTCTTTCAAACATCAGTAAAGTATGTGGGACACATAGTATCCACCGAGGAATAGAGACCGACCCAAGTAAAGTTGAGGCCTTGACCACCTGGCAGCCCAAAAATCTAAAGAACTGCAAAGATTCCTGGGATTCTGTGGTTATTATCGGCGCTTCATCAAGGACTATTCAAGAGTGATCCGCCCTTTACTTAACCTTACTCAAGGTATCCCCAACCCACAAAAATACCAAAGTCAGCGTCCCTCAAGACTGAAAGAGTGTATTTTCATCAGGTGAAGTATTTGGGGCCCGCTGGACTCCTGATTGTGAGACTGCTTTTCATGAGATCATATATCAACTACCCATGCTCCAGTGCTGGCCTATGCCGATCCAAGAAAACCTTCGTCCTGCACACTGATGCTAGCTTGCAAGGGTTGGGGCTGTGTTGTACCAAGAGCACGAGAATGGCCTGAGACCAGTGGCCTTTGCCAGTAGAAGCCTGACCCCATCCGAAAAGAACTATCCTGTACATAAGTTAGAGTTCCTAGCTTTGAAGTGGGCTATTGTTGACCAATTCCATGAGTACTTGTATGGGGCTAAAATACTAGTAAAAACTGACAATAATCCTTTGACCTATGTGCAGACCTCAGCTAAGTTGGATGCCACTGGCCATAGGTGGCTTTCTGCATTATCTACATATGACTATGCTCTCGAATACCGAGCAGGTCTGAACCACATAGATGCTGATGCTCTCTCCCGGAGGCCTGTTCCCCAGAATGATTGGGTCCGATTGGCAGAACCTGACATTCGGGCACTCTGCCGAAGTTTGACAGGGAGGAACAATGTCCACGGACGGAGTGGACTGCATGGTGGATTGCTTGGGAGCCTGAGAATTGCATACTGCTGCTTATTGCCACTTTTCTGCAATAGACATTGGTGCACTGCCTCAGCTGGACAATGACAGTATTCGGCGGCTCAATCCCGCGATCCCATGATCAAAGCAGCTTTAGAAGCCCCTCTATGCAGGAAAAGATGTGTCCAAATTACGCCCACTGATTTGAGAACTGCACTGTTATACAAGAAGGTCCTAAATTGAAACTGATCAATAAACTGTTATACAGAGAACGTCAGACAGAGGGGACAAGTAGACAAACAGCAACTAGTGCTGCCCACTGCCTTCGAGACTCAGTACTGAGGTCCTTGCACAACCACATAGGGCACCTTGGTATAGACAGAACACTTGACTTGGTGAGATCCAGATTCTATTGGCCTAAGATGGGGGCTGATGTGGAGCAACACATTGAACTTGTAGTCGCTAGCCTACAGAGGAAAGCTTTTCCCCAGAGGGCTGCCCCCTTGTTAACATCACCACCAGTGCACCCATGGAGCTGGTCTGTATTGATTTTCTGAGTTTGGAGTCAGATCAAAGAAATATCAGTAATGTGCTGGTGGTCACTGACCATTTCACGAGATATGCCCAAGCTTTCCCCACCAAAGACCAGAAAGCATCCACTGTGGCCAAAGTACTTGTAGAAAACTTTTTGTTCACTATGGGACTCCACAAAGAACCCATTCTGATCAAGGGAGACTTTGAGAGTCGTCTGATCAAAGAGATGCTTTCTCTGATGCGAAGTCCAGAACCACTCCTTACCACCCCAGGGGACCCACAGCCTGAACGTTTCAACCGCACTTTGCTAGATATGCTAGGCACCCTGCACCCAAAGGACAAGCCTAGATGGAGCCAACAAATTAGCACCTTGGTACATGCTTATAACTGCACCAAAGTGATGCCACTGGATTCTCCCTACCGCCTGATGTTTGGAGAGAAGCTCGACTACCAGTAGATGTGTGTTTTGGGTCTCTCCTGATGGGGTTCAAGCTGACAACTATTTACAGTATGTGCAAAAGTTAAAGGCCCAGCTAACTCATGCGTACCAACTGGCTCAAACCATGGCTGCCAAAAGAAATCTGGCCAACAAAGAAAGGTATGATAAAAGGTGAAAGCACAGGAACTCCAGGAGGGAGATCGGGTATTGCTAAGAAATCTGGGACTGCATGGCAAGCACAAGATTGCTGACAGATGGCACCATCTCCTCACATTGTAGTGGGCAAACTAGATGATCTGCCAGTGCAAAGTAAGGCCTGAGAATAATTCAAAGATGTAAAAACAATGCATAGAAATCATTTACTGCCCATTGGACAAATCTTAATTGAGTCTGAGCCCTAGAAGATGCCCTTCTGGACCAGTGACTAGAGCTGCTGCTAAGAAAAGATCAAGAAAGTCTGCACCTACAGAAGCAAAGTTAAAGTGTTCCCCTCCACAAGTCTCAGTTGAGCATGACTGTCAGTCCATATCGGAAGAAAGTGAGAGTGACTTTGAATACTATCCTTCTTACGAACTGAGTCAATTGTTTCGGGCAATCCCCTAGTCAATACTGGAGATGAAGCTGGGCCTTCTGGACTGTCTAAGCCCCCAGCTTCATCCCTGGAGCCAATGCTCCCAGAAAGTGAAGTGCAAAGCATCAGATCAGATGAAATGGAATCATTGTGCATGGTTGAACTGTTTGAGCTTTCAGGGAGAAAATGATAGATTGGGGCAGACTGGTGATACCGAACAAGAAGAGTATTTTGAGTGCCTGACAGTCCACTGCCAGTGTCAAAGCTCTCATGCAGGCAAATGTTGTGGACTCAGAAACTGTAACTCCTGGAGCTGAAAGTGCCCCAAGTTCTAGCCTCTCTACCCCCATGGAGACTCCCCTGACAAGTGAGGACAATGCTGAAAATGAGGCTCAGAGTGCAGAGACTGTAACAGTTCCCCAGAAAGACTGGTCGAGCTGTAAAGCCTGTGGTGCACCTCAGTTATGATTCCTTTGGGAGGCCTGTGGATTTGCCTCTCAATGTTGTCCATAAAGGGTGTATGTGTCCCGAGCTCATTGCCCAAACTGAGCGTCAGTGCTAACTCCAAGTTACTTGTGTTGCCCTCTAAGTATGGTGCCCTTGCCCGTCCAGCCCCAAGGTAACTGATAAGGAAGGGCCCCCTCTCTTCAGGTTTCATGTACAAGAGGTATACTTGAGTTATGGTACAATGTGTATGTAATACTGTGTAAAGAATGAACTGCAATGTTTCAGAAATGTGTTCTTGGTAAAATGATATATTGACTGATGATTACATATGGAGCCTAATGCAAATGATATGGTTGCAGTTGAAAACTTATAGAGTGCTGCTTGGCCGGACGTCAAGCTTTCCCAAGTCAGGAAGTGTAACCCCCTGCAAATGGGGTTCCCAAAAGACTTCAGGAGCTTGCTTGAATGCTCCAAGCCTGAATGGTGTTTGGCGTTTAAGCCATTTATCAGTGAGTGTTTTAGAACCTCTGGTACTGTCTCTTTAAGAGCTGTCTGCTTGCAGACATAATTAGTTTATATGGGGGGACTGTGTGTTTCTCTGTTTGAGTACCACTCAAGCTGCTGCCAATTCACTTCATTTTTGCAGTCACTAGGAGTGCAAAGGGAACCTATCTGAAAGATGTAACTGTTTGCCAGAAATTATTTAGAGTAATAATGAAATTACAGTTTGTCTAACCTGCTTTCTTTGCAGTCAGAACTGTGTCTGCTAGTTCCCCATTCTAGTTTTGAACTGCTGAACTGGACCAATCAGTGTGGGGTAAGCTAGCTCTAAAATGGTGCCTTGGACGAATCAGAACTTGGACTCATAATCTGAGCCAGCCACAAGAGGATTGTATGGGCAGTGACTCTGGGAGATGTAGTTTAGACTTCAGTGCCTTTTTGGACCAACAGCAGCAGTCTATTGTGAGTGACAGCCAATCCAGTCAAGAACTGGGAGGAACTCAAAGGAAGTGCCCGGTTTTGTCGGTTGGAGTTTCAGTTGAGCTTTGGCAGTGAAGAAGGAAGGAGCCCTGTGCTTTTTCAGTGTGCAGTTTTAGTCAAAAACATGTATAGAGGCCCAGAGTTCGGTCTGCAGCTTGTGTAACAGCTTGTTAGGACTGAATCCGTCCTGTGAAAAGAATCAAAGGATCTCTGAAGAGTAGAAACCAGGCTCACCCTGTAGAAGACTGGAGGAATTGCTGAAAAATTGCACTCGGTCTGTCAGGAACTGAATCTGCTGTGTGTTCTCCGGGTATTGTGCAGTAATTGCGATCGGGATACAGATGCAGCCTGCCTGGTATAGTGCTTTCTTTTTATGGATGTGTGAAGGGTTTGTGTACCTCAAGTGAGCCCTGCTGACATTGAAGGACCCAATCTTATTTGGAGTCGTGAGTACTAATTCAGGGTCGCCCTGTTGAATTGCCACATTAAATCCAAATGGAATTACTGTACTGCTGACTGTTTAATTCTCCTTTTCTCTGTGTGAAAGGGCCCTACCAGCTGCCACGGTTTGGACTAGCCACTAGGGCTTGGGTACCCAGGGACAGTAACTGATAGGGATAGGCCTGTGCACAGAGCCATAAGTGAATTATTAGAGTGATAAGCTAATTAACCTGATTTCCCCTGTCCTTGTTATATCCCCTAAATAAATCAGAGCTGCTTGTTTCAGCAAAGTTATACTGCCTGAGGTATTTGTCTATGTTAAAGTACTGTACTGTGATTGTTGCACTGTATCTCATTTCACAGGAGGTCCCAGTGCCGAACCAGACCTGGGGTAAGTGTATACTGTGAAGGTAATTCTGATATATTGTGTGGGCCACTAGTGGGAAGAAAGGGGGGTTGCAGTGTCCCAGAGGGCTGTGACCAAGTTAGTTTAACTATTGCAAACCCTGACCTCTGGGTGGAGGCACCCGCCATTGGATCCAGGCCCTTCAACCTGTTAGTGGCAAATCAGGCAGGGGTAGTAGCCCCTGGGATAGCACCATCTAGGGGTTACACCAGTTTGTCTTGGGGGTATATTTTTAGAGAGCCCCAGTGGTGGTGTTAGGCCTGATTTTGCTTTGTTTCTAGCCAAAACTAATCTGAGCCACTCAGCTCTTCATTTTAGGTGGAACTCGCTTCTCAGCCTGCCAAGGCCTAAGTTATGTGCTGCAGCTTCTCACTGCAGAAATCTCACTCCTGTGTTCTTGCCTTTAATGCGCCTCCATCTTTATGGAGCTGCTGTCAATTTATTTATAAATATTTTTATTTCCCAACTGTGGTGTTTGGGTGCTATGTTTACTTTCTGCTGGTTAACCATTTTTGCCCTTCAGCATCATCTTGCACCCCCCTCTGTGTTCCTGCAGTGTCTTCCTGCTTATTTTAGCACCTGGGTAACAGCTTGTTGGAGACCATCCTTCCCTGCTTATGAGTTCGATGGGCAAGGTAAGACCACTTTATTTATTCCAGCTTGGTCTCCTGGAACAAAACTGGATTTGTGCCACTTCTGCCTTTCTACAACATCAGGACCCCTAGACATAAGGGTGAAGGGTGGGTTACATTTGGTTACAGACAAGACGGAGTTGCCCCTGTGACTGATACAAGCAACATAGGGCAGCTTGTTTTATCATTTTGTGCAATGTCAAAGCAGACAAGTGACGGAGAGAGAGAGACCCAGGGAAAACTTGAAGAAAATCAATTTACAAAATATCTGGACAAAGAGCTGAGGCGTGAATCAGGACTGATGAAGCTATGAAAGGAGCCTGCAGCTGCTCCTGTTACTATACCTTCCCTTGAGGGGCAATGAATCACACAGCAGAAAAACACAGGGTAGTCATCATAGCTCCTTTGTCAGACACATGCTGCTAGTTCTGGGGAGGGAGAGGCAGAGCTCATGAAGGAGAAGGAGACCAAGCACTTCAGACACAACCTGCAGCCCAAGAGAAGTAAGTATAAATGGCTGGAGCAGAGACTGAAGGTTTTCCCTGAGGCTGATACAGAAGGGGTTACTCCTGCTACTACCGCTGATTGAGAGTTGGAAAAGTGTCTCATGGATGTCACGTCCAGGGGCAACTGAGATAACAGCTCAGCCTTCACAGTCACTAATAATAGTTCATTACTAGCCAACAAGAGCCAGAAGGCCAACTGGCAATGATAACTTGGTAGCATTATCCGCCGGCATTATATTACGACCCTTATGAAGAGACATATGGAATTTTGTCATGGTTTTGGATCATCATACATTCATTCCAGGACACCCTATAACGAGTACAGTTCTTATTATAGCGAGATCTTTAATTCTGATTATGAAATTCTTGAGAGGACATTTCTAAATTCCAGCTAATGTATTGGTCAAATTCTGCAACATAACAGATACATAATTCCCGTAAAATGCTAGTCAACCAGAATGTTAAATTTGTAATGATTAGTTAGTTTTCAAGGAGGATAATGCAGGAACTCTGGTACTGCAGTAAAGCATTGCACGAGACACATTTTTGAAAAGAAAGTTGCCTCCAAGGCAGGTCTGCCTCAGAGGCAGATATTATAGATAGGGGGCTAGACTTACAAACGCCATGGGAACTAAGTCCCATGCCAGAGCTCTAGCAGCAGAATGAAATCTCCACTCCTGCAGAGATTTGTACTTTCAGCCAGCGCAGCTACAGGGGATGATAGGTCTGGTTCCCACCAGCACTACCTTTCCCTCGTTGTGGCACTGAAAAAAACACAGCCACATGCTACTGTAAATTGTGGAGCCAGTCACAACTGGCTCCCCATTTGAAAATACCATAGTTGCAATAAAAACTGCAGCTCCGCAAGTGGAGACCCACGTTCGCCAGTTTTTTCCCACAGTTGCGTGAGTTATAAGGGATTTCAAAATCTAGCCGAGGGCTACTTCATGGGAAGAGCTTTAACCTCTACAGATAAAAAGCTGTGCTTCACTATTCTGCCATGTTGGTGGTGTAGTTCAGAGGTTCATAGAGTGAATTCAGGCCCATAAGCTACACAAGTCATGTATAGGACCTGCCACTAAACTAGTGGACATAACTAAATTTTTTTGTCCCATATGTCTATCTAATAAATGTTTAGATGCCCCTAAACTACTAGTGCCCACTATCGCCTGTGAAAGACCATTCCAGGCATTCACAACCCTCTGGTTAAACCATCCTCCTCTTCTATTCGTTCTCTATCTCTCACCCTTTAACTGTTTATCATGAACACTAGATCCCATCCTCCCACTCTCTTTCCAATTCAGTCCTGCTGCCTCGCATAACATTCTATCACTCAGTGATTTGTAAACATAACACAAATCCCCCCTTATTCTTCCATATGCCATTGAAAACAAACCCAGTTGCTCCAATCTGGAACCATATTCCTGTTTGGCCACAGCTCCAACTTTCTTAGTAAATCTTCTTTGAACTTGCTCTGTTTTTCTACTTCCACCCACACTCTGTACTGAACAGAAGGGGGCACCATACTCCAATATGGGTCTCACCAGGGATCTGTACAGGGGCACAAGGACTTCTCTTTTCCTACTTTTGAGATTACGTAACAAATTACCCATAATCCTATTCGCTCTGTTAATGCACACACTGTTGTGCATGTCAAAGTCCATTTTGTCTGTAATAATTACAGGTATCATTTTCACTAACTGTGAAAAATATTTTCTGTAACTTTATTTTATATTGTGCTCTGATATTGTTCTGTCCAAAATGCATGACCTTACATTTTGCAGTGTTAAACTCCAACCTGCGATTCTCCGCCCAAGTCTCAAGATTACATATTTGCTCTTGGAACTTCATTATAGCCTCATTGTTATTAACTATTGCCCCAATCTTTGCATCATCCATATACTTGCAGATCCAGACTCCCTCAGATACCTGCATACTAGAAATTAGGACATTATAAAGCCTTGGCCCCAGCACAGACCCCTTGGGGACACCACTAGTGACCCTCACCTCAGTTGACAGGTAACCCCTGATCTGAACCTGTTGATATCTATTATATAACCAAGCTGCATCCATTTTCTAAGGTAATATTCCACTCCCAATTCCTGAAGGGTCTCAAGCAGGACACCATGTGAGACAGAATCAAAAGCCTTCCTATAGCCCAAATACACCACATCAACCGGCAGCCCAGCATCCAACACCTGGCTCACTGGCTCGAAGAAGTGAAATAAATTAGTGGTACATGATCTCCCTCCTGAAAAACCATGCTGGGAAATGTCCTGGTGGTTCAGAGCTCTCAAGTTATTTTCAAGTAGTTCATCTATAAAACTTTTCATTAACTTGCCAATAATAGAGGTTATGCTTATCGGGCAGTAATTCTCAGGTTTTGTCCTATCTCCAGATTTAAAGATGGGTGTGATGTAAGCCACCTTCCAGTCTTCCAGGACCTTACTCTCCCTTAATGACGTAATAAAAAGGGCAGCCAATGGGGGACTGATCTCCTCTGCCAGTTCGTGCAAAAAGGTTGTGTGGTAACTGTCTGGTCCCCCTGATTTAACTTTTTTTCGTTTCTTTAACTTCCCTTTTACCTGTTCAGCAGTTGTAATGGGTATATCAGTTTCTACTCCCTCCCTGGATCAAATTCCCCAATGGGAGAACTGCTGTCTTGATGATAAACACTCTGAAAATATGCTCTTAACATGTTAGCAATTCCCTGTTCGTCTTCCACTTGATTTTCATGGTCCCTTAGGATCGTGATCTGATTATTTCTCCTTAAACTGCTTACATAACTGTAGAACTCCTTTTGATTGTTTTCATTTTTGGAGGCCAGATCTTGTTCGGCCCTGGTCTTTCCTCTTTTAATACTAGTTTCACATTTTTTAACTAAGGATCTATATGTGGACAGTCTTCTAGGGGGTGGCTTTTTCTTAAGCCTCTTATGGGCCTTATTTTTTTTTATTTATTAGTCGACACATTGTTTGAGTCATCCATTTAGGTACTCTGCCCTTCCTATTATATTTCTTTGTTAGGGGGACAAAATTTTGTATGCAGGACTGCAATATTTCATCTATTAGTTCCCAAGACTGAACTAAAGATTTACCTTCCGACTCACTCCATTTATATGTACCAATAATTTACCTAATCTTCATATAATCTGCCTTGCTATAATTCCTACGGGTTGTTTTCCCCTGGATACTATGAGAGTCTTCTGCTAATACAGCCCTGATCATATCATGGGCACTGCTGCCCAGTGGTTCAATCACTTCTACATTCCTTGTAGCCCCCTCCATGTTGCATAATACCATTTCCAAAAGGCTCTGGTTTCTAGTGTTTTCCCCCACTGTCTGTAATAAGCAGTTTGTCATATTTCTATAAACCTTTCCTCTATAGGCCTTCCATGTCCAGAGGCTCCCAACATATCCGGGGAATTTAAGTCTTACATTACAATTGTATTATGTGTTATTATTCCACTAGCCAGCAAGTCAAGGAAGGCATAATTTTCTTGTTCATTCAGGTTAGGTGATCTGTAACAGATTCCCAACCTGATGTGTTTCCTGCCTGTCCAGAAAGAAAGCCTAGTTGTTCAACCTGATTCCACACAAGATTGTCAGATACAACAGGCTTTCCTTTTAGGTGTGTAGCAATGTATACCCCCACTCCACCACCCTTTTTCCCTACTCTGGGTTTATGAAAGAAATCATAACCGTAAATCTCATCTATCCAGTTGTTGTCACTCAGCCACATTTCGGTCAGCCCACAAATATCTATATCATCCCTGTGGAGGGTATACCTAAGTTTGTCTATCTTTGATTTCACACTCCTTGCGTTAACGAGCAGTAGGTTTATTCCATTCTTCCTAATGACCCTGCCTATTAGTTGGCCAGGTTCCCTAATGTTACCTTTTTGCTCCTGCCTACTTGCCTCCCCTGAACTTAGTTTAAATGCAGTTCCACATATTTTCTAAACAACAGCCCTAAAACCTTCGACCCTTTCCTACTCAGGTGTCTGCCATCCTGACCAAAGTAATGCTTGTTTAAATCAAATTCTTCCCATGTATTAATACATTCAATACCATTCATAGTACACCACCTTCTTCATCCAGTTATTAACCCTTTTTATTTTTTCATTGATGCTGTCTCCTGTCTTGGGAAATGGCAAAATCTCTGAAAAAAAACACTTTTGCATGTATTTTTGCACTGTTTTCTCAATATTCCTAAACTCCAGATATATTTGGTCTTCCCTAGTTCTATACAAATCATTATTTCCAGCATGTGCTATGATTAATGGGATATCCATGTCTTTTTTAACCATTTTGGAAATCATTATATTTGTGTATGCTACAGTTGCACCTGGCAAATATGAGCTTGTTACTATACCTTTCAGGCCTTTTGTTGTATATGCATCCATGTATCTGACAATGGAATCACCAATGATATGTATCCTCCCTTCCACTATGTGATCCTCAACTTCCATCCCTTCACCCTGGATGTTATGTGCTGTGTTATAATCACTTGTCTCCTCTTCCCCCAGTGTAGCATGATTATTCTCTACAGTTTTCCAATTATTATCAGTTTGTGCTAATTCATTTTGGGTGCACTCCTCCAAACCCCGTCACCCCTACTGGAGTAATATCATCCTGCAGCACTGTTTGTGCAATCCTCATCTGGAATTCTTGAGGATCTACAGGCTCTACTAATGGAGCAAAGGTGTTGCTTAAAGGTAACTGAAAGGTCATTGCTCTCTTTCCCTTTTTCTTTGTTCTTGAATTAGCTTGCGGCTCCCACTCAGAATCTGACTCCAAACAGTTTCTATTTCTTTTTAACTCACACTTGATGTTTAGCTCCCCTTAATGTGAGCCTTCCTGTCTGGCTTTCTGTGTTTGATAAAATTTAACCAGAAGCTCCAGGCCAACTATTTTAGTTTTTAATTCCTTTATCTCGCTGCACTGTTGGCATATGTACTCTGTAAGGCCTGTACTCTCCCCCATGCTAAATACGTGACACTCCTGACATCTTACACCCAGTTTCCCAGATCTTAAAGCCACAATTCTGCTTTCCATGTTCCTAAGGTTATAAGAAATGCACCTACCGAAACTCTCTCTTTCACTGACTTTACAGTGTGCACTTCCACTATAGCTCTTTCCTTTATCTTCAGTCACTCACTCTATTCCAGTCCCCTTAGCCCGCTGACCCACATGCGAGGGCGCACGCTCGATCTCCGTGACGCTCACTCTGGTGCTGCAATATATGTACGCAACCTGGAAGTATAGGCATAGGTCGTGGAAAAACACACCAGTAACGTTTAAAAATAACTGCACCCAGGCTACTCCCTTCAGCAGATATACTGCTGCCAAGCCCACATAAGTGCACCAGTTAAAACATGGGCATCTTGATGATCCTGTAGTTCTTCCCTGTCCCCTCAAGAACTACAGGTAACAGACTACTTCCTGTTGTAGTCTCTGTGTGTTCAGTAGCATACAACAAACCACAATTCACATCCAGCATCAACCAGGGCTGCCTCCCCCTGTCTCTCGGCTTTTGGCCGATGCACACGTTAAAAGGCAGTCCAGGAAAGTTGAAAGGTCAACAGCCTGATAAACAAGAGAGTATCAGTTTGAACCCAAACAAGATCCACTCATTTTTCCTTTTCAGAATTTCACTAGAGTGGTGATCCAAAGGGTAGTAGTAAGTAGTAGTAGTATTAGTCTTAGTCTTCAGTTTTATACAAGAAAGATCTTACAAACACATCATTAGGTCAAAGACCCATTTTCAAGATGGTCCTGTTTCAAGAGTAGGATACATACTATAATTAAAAAAAGTATTAAAAAGTTTAGTAATATAACAATACAGTACATATAATACCGTCAACATTCAGCAAGCAACCATGGTCATACACTCAGTCCAGGATCAACATGTAAATCAACCATTGCACATACATTTCATAGTTAATTCGTTTAACAGCATTCATAAAGTGTTTAGTGCTCTGTACTTTGTTTCAAACTATTTTTACGGGATCCCAAAGTTGTGTAACCTTAGCAACAAAGGGCAAAATCGCAAACCTGTTATTTACTCTTGGCTGTAGATATTTATTCCTAAGGTCCCTCAAGTTGTGATCATGTTTATGTTCAATTTTCTGCAATTTATCTGTCAGATACCTAGGGGGTTTTGGGTGAACAACCTGATGAATCTGATTTAACCATTTTAGATTTATTTTATAGTCCAAAGAAATCCACCGTAGGGAATTTTACATATCACAACAGTGAGTGTGATAATCACACTTCAGAATAAATCAAGCCAAATTATTAAAGGTAACGTTTAGTTTTTAAAGGCTTGTTTTACATGCCATCCCATACAAGTGACTTCCATAATCTATACATGGTATTATTAATTGGGTAACTATTTTCATTCTCATAGTTTGGTCAGAGTAGTATCTTGATCTCCTAAACACCCTTACTTTCTTATTTGTTTTGCAAATTAATGTATCTATGTGTAAATTAAATTTCAAATGCTCATCTACAATTACTTCTAAATATTTATAGGAAGTATCCTGAGTTAGAATTTCATTTGTGATAGTTTTTATTTGCATACCCTGGGAGGTATGATTGTTCTTACCTTTATGGGAAAAGGCCATTGTTCTAGTTTTTTTACTGTTAAGAAACAATTTTGAATTGAATAACCAATGTTCTAAACTATTGAAGTCAGTCTGAAGATGTAATTTCATTTCTTGTGTAGTTTCCCAGGACCCCCTACAGACAGTGTCAGGTGCCAGAGGGTACCCTACAGTGACATGGTGCTGTTGTTGCTATAGGGGACTCTGCTGTCGACATGACAACATCGGGGATGTATACCAGATCCATGAACACCATGCCCACTGGTCTACCTTCATTCAAATGTGTGGCAATGTTATTCACCAGGTCAGTGAGCACAGTGTCGATGGAATGGCCTTTACAAAAGCCAGACTGGAAACCAGTTATTAAATAATTATTTTCCGCATACTCATTCAGCTGTTTTTGCACCAGTCTTTCCAAGACCTTCGACACCGCAAACAACAGCACTATAGGTCTATACTTTGTAGGTTCGGTGGTTGACCCTTCTTTATGGATTGGAACCAATCTGGCATTTTTCCACTGCTCAGGGAGCATTTTCTCTGTTAGACTCCAGTTAAATAGCCTGGCTAAAACAGGAACCGTTATTTATGAACATATGAAATTGTCAGCAGATACAGGCCATTCAGTCTATCTAGTCTGCTCGAGTGTGAAGACTTCAGTCCATTAGACTGCAGCTGCCCTCACCTCCTTCATAAGCCCTCCCCCATCTTCCACCCCCTCCTGATTTGTACCCTCCCCTTGAATCAGTCCCACCCCCTCTTGAAGCCCCCAACACTCTGCAACAATACAACTTCCTCTGGCAAAGCATTCCACCCTGCCACCACCCTTTCTGTGAAATAGTTCCTCTGCAGTTCCTGCTTGAACCTGACCCCTTCCAGCTTCATAGAGTGTCCCTGGTTTCCCTTCTGCCTTTCAGATTGAGCATCCACCTGGTGTCTACTTTGTTCAAACCCTTCAGGTACTTGGAGGTCTCAATCATATACCCTCTCCCTTCTTTCCTCCAGGGTATACATATTGAACTCTCTCAGTCTCTCCTCATATGGTCTGTCCCCAAGCCCCAGGATTATTTTTGTTGCCCGCGCTGTACACCATCCAGTAGTTTAATGTCCCTTTTCAAGTAGGGGCACCAGAATTGCATGCAGTACTCTAGGTGTGGTCTCACCAGTGACCTGTACAGGGGCAAGATGACCTCCCCACTCCTAGAGGTAATCCCCCTTGCTATGCATCCTAGCATCCTGTTTGCCTTTGCTGCTGCCTTCCTGCACTGAGCAGAGTGGTTCATCTCCTCAGTTACCAGCACTCCCAGATCCTTCTCCTGCTTGGATTTTGTTAACGGGACACCCTCCAGCCAGTAATTGTGTCCTGGGTTCTTGCCTCCTAAATGCATCACTTTGCACTTCTTGGCATTGAAACCAAGCTGCCAAATGTGAGACCATTCCTCCAGTTGCATCAAATCCTCCTGAAGTACTTTTGCTCCCTCCTCCCCATCTACTTCAGCACAAATCTTTGTGTCATCTGCAAAAAGACTGATCTTACTCTTAATCTCCACTGCAATGTCAGCTATGAAAATGTTAAACAGAACCGGTCTCAGCACTGAGCCCTGTGGTACACCACTTGTTACTGCCCCGGGTTCAGATGCCTCCCCTTCTACTACTACCTTCTGCTGTTTGCCCTGCAGCCAGTTCTTGACCCATCTTACCAGTTTCCTCCCTGCTCCCAGACTCCTCAAGTTGCAGGTCAGCCTACTGTGTGGCACCAAGTCAAAGGCCTTGCTGAAATCCAGGTAGAGGACATCCACCGCATGTCCCCTGTCTAGTGCCCTCATAACCCAGTTGTAAAAATCAACCAAGTTCGTCTGGCAGGATCTGCCTGAGACAAACCCATGCTGTCTGTTGTCCTGGAGACTGTTATCCTCAAGAAATTACACCAGTCTTTCCTTGAGGATTGCCTCCATCAGTTTTCCCACAATTGCAGTAAGACTTACTGGTCTGTAATTCCCCAGTTCGTCCTTGGGCCCACTGTTATGGAGAGGTACCACATGTGCTTCCCTCAGTCCCTGGGCATGCACCTTGAGTTCAGAGAAGTATTGAACAAGTCCACTAATGGCCTTGCCAGGACCTCTGCCAACTCTCTCAGCACTCTGAGGTGGACTCCATCTGGACCAGGTGCCTTGTCCACCTTCAGGGACTTTAGGCCCTCCCTCATCCTTTCCACTGTGATTTCCCTATCCGTGGTTGCTTCTCCTCTACCCTATTCCAGCTCACCCTTCCTCTCATGTACGGGCCCATCCCTCTTCTTGATAAAGACTGAACAGTAGTATTCATTAAGTACTTCTGCCTGCTCAGCCCCCTTTTCTACCCATCCACTTCCCCTGCTGATCTTAACAATTTGATCCTTGCTCTTCCTCTTCTCTCTGATATGTCTGAAGAAATCCTTTTCCTTTTCTTTGATCCACTGTGCTAACCTCTGTTCCCTAGCTGTCTTTGCTGCCCTTACCACTCTGCTCACTTGTCTGGATTTCTTCACATATTCTTCTCTGTCTTCGGCCCTGTTGAATCTCTTGTAGATCCTAAATACATTTTTCTTCTCCCTCACCTTCTCCACTACCTCTGTACTCATCCAACTTTGTTTCTTGGTCCTGGCTTTCTTGCTCTGGCTCCTGACACAAGTTTTAGTGGCTTCAGCCAGTCCTGCCTTGATGACTGCCCATTTTTGTTCCATGTCCATTTCTGGGCGGATGCTTGCCATATGACTTTCCAGTATGTGTCCCATCCTGCCAAAGTTTGCCCTTTTGAAGTCCAGGACCCTAGTTTTTGTAGTGGCTACTTCCCTACCCAGATTGATTGAGAACCACACTGTGCGGTGGTCACTGCTTGCTAGAGGTTCCTCCACCCGTACATCCCTGACCTGTTCACCATCCTCCAGTACCAGGTTCTAGTATATTCCCCTCCCTCATTAGCTCCATTACCCTCTGGGTAAGGAAGCCATCCTGGAACACTTCCAGGAGGATCTGCTCCCTGGTGCAAGTGGTTGCTGGAATGCTCCAATCCACCCCCGATAGATTAAAATCTCCCACCACCACTGTGATCCCTTTGCCACTATGCCTCCTTATCTGCTCCCCCAGTTCCCTGTCAATGTCCTCCTTCTGGGCCGGAGGTCTATAAATGACCCCCAGACAAATCTTGGTCCCTTTCTGGCAGTGTAGGTGCAGCCAGATTACTTCTGACCTGCTCCCCTTCCTTTCCTCCCGATTACATCTGATCCCTTCCCTTATGTAAATGGCAACCCCCCAGACTTGTCTTTATCTCTATCCCTCTGGAAGAGTTTGTACCCTGGGATGGTTAGGTCCCAGTCATGGTGCCTGGTTGCCCACATCTCAATAATGGCAGCTATGTCCACCTCTCCTCTGCCATCATTGCCTGCAACTCTGCCAACTTATTCCCCAGGCTCCTAGCATTTAGTGAAACCATTCTCCACACTGCTTCTAGCCTTCCTGCTTCCTCACCCTTCACTACAACCCCTATTTCACCTAAATGCATATCTATCCCAGTGGTGATGGGAGGTCCATTGGACCCCCTCTCCTGGTGATTCCCAACTCCAATGCCTCCCCCCCACCTAGTTTAAATGATACCTCTCATTGATGAAATCCCCCAGCTTCTGCTTCAACACCTGTGACCCTGCCCTGCTGTGGTGTAACCTCTCCCCTGCATAAAGATCTGTGTTATCCCATGTACTACCCCAGTCCCCCACCAATCCATATCCCTTGGACACACACCATTCCCTCAGCCACTTGTTGAAGTCACTGATTCTTCTCTTCCTGACTGTACTGGGGGTGGCGGTCTGTTTTAAGACCAAATTGGGCCTAACTAGTGTTCCAGTTGAGGAGGCTTGATCATTTGAGTGCACTGTGGTAGCTGGTGTGGGGTGCAGGATTGCTCTCATTTACCATCCACCAGGGGATGAGAAGCTTTTCCTGCAGGAAATAGCAGATTTTGCCGCTGACATGGCCTTGGAGTCGCACAGACTGGTGGTGCTGGGTGACTTCAATGCGTTGGTCGACGACGAATCTTCGCTTTTTGGTCAACATTTCCTCCAGGTGATGACATCTCTGGGCTTCACACAGGTTGTTTCTGCAGCTACACACAAAGGAGGTCACTCTCTTGACCTGGTTTTGCTCCTGGGGATCGAGGCTTCCGACTTGGTGGTGGAACCAGTCAGTTGGTCTGATCATTACTCAGTTGGGTTCAATTTTGAGGCCCCCCTTGGTAGGTCGGCCCCTGTGGAATTGGTGAGGTACCACCCATTGCGGGACGTTGTCCCTGAAGACCTGATGGTGGTTATTGACCTCTAGTTGTTTGACAAGTCATGCACTGACCCTGAGCAGCTAGTAGTGGCCTATAATGGGGCCATATCAGCTGCACTTGATTAGATTGCACCAGCCCGTGTTCGCCCCCTCATGCGCCGTCCCGTTGCCCCATGGTTTGATGGGGCATTGAGAGAGCTGCGGAGGTTGGGGCATAGGTTGGAGCATTGTTGGAGGAAGACTGCCTCTGATGCCGACCATCTTATTTTGTTAGAGCATTATAAGCTCTACCAAACAGCAATTTCCCATAAGAAGGCAGAATTCCTGTCCAGGGAAATTTCTGTCACCCAGAATCGACCGGCTCAGCTCTTCAGAACTGTCGACAGACTGTGCAACCCAGTCTGTCAGCAGATCCATCGAGCTTTTACGCAAATTGATTGCGAGAAGATTGCTCGATTCTTTGCGAATAAGGTGGAAGACATTCGGAGGCAGTGCCCCCGACCTCACTCTAAGGTTGTTGCAGTTGATCAGTGTCTTGTCGTTGAACCCAGAGTTTCCTGGAGTTCCTTTAACCTACCTGATCTTGTAGACACTATGAGGATTGTCCGTGAGATGCGCCCAACATGTTGTAGTTTGGATCTGGGCCCTACTTCCTTGATTATGGGTTGTAGTGAGACTATCGGCCCGGTCCTTGCTCGGATTATCCGGTGCTCTTTAGAGACGGGAGTTTTCCCTAGCTCTCTGAAGGAAGGGGTGGTGACTCCCCTTCTGAAGAAAGCTTCTTTAGACCCGGATGACCTAGCAAACTACCGACCAATCTCTACCCTCCCTTTTGTGGGGAAGGTTATTGAGAAAGTTGTGGCGGCTCAATTGGATAACCATTTGACCATCCATAGTTTATACGAACCTCTCCAGTCTGGTTTTGTAAGAGGCATAGCACCGAGACTGCTCGGGTTCGGGTGCTCAATGATCTCCTGATGGCGAGAGATCGGAGACACCGCTCTATTTTGGTTCTCCTTGATCTGTCATCAGCTTTTGATACTGTGGATCATGGGGTTCTGCTCAAATGCCTGAGGTCCATTTGTGGACTATCGGGTGTGGTCCTCAGATGGTTTTCATCCTACCTCGAGGGGAGAACGCAGAGAGTGGTCTCGGGTTTGCATTCATCCGGGGCCTTCTCTCTGCCTTGCAGGGTACCTCAGGGCTCGGTGCTTCCCCCATGTTATTTGCAGTATATATGCTACCCCTCGGAGACATTATGAGGTTTCACTGCTATGCTGATGATACCCAACTCTACCTGTCTTTTGCACCCGACCAGGTTAGTGCTATCTCGGTGCTGAATAACTGCCTCACTGATATCCAAGACTGGATGAATACCAGTGGTTTGAAGTTGAATCCGGGAAAGACTGAGGTTATGGTGGTGGACCTGAGTCGCAGGATTGAGGGTTTAAGGGCGGGGTCCCCCTCTGGATTAATTCTGGGGGTGGACCAGATCCCCACCTCCGAACGGGTGCGTAACCTGGGTGTGGAGCTTGACTCTGGTTTGACCCTTTGTTATCAGGTGTCTGCAGTTGTCAAGATTGCATTTTTTCATCTTAGAAACATCGCCAGGATTAGGCACCTGGTTCCACCTTGTGATCTGCCGGTTCTGGTCCATGCCTTCGTGACATCTCGTCTTGATTATTGTAACTCCCTCTACCTAGGACTTTCTGGGGTTGATATCCGCCCACTTGCAGCTAGTGCAGAATGCGGCAGCACGTTTGTTGACTGAGGTTTCAAGAAGGTCCCACATTACCCCGGTGCTGTGCACTCTGCACTGGCTGCCAATATAGTGGCGGATCACCTTTAAAGTGGGTCTTTTGACCTACAAAGCCCTACACGGTCTAGGTCCTGACTATTTGAAGGAGCTTCTGGTGCCCTACACCCCTCTGAGACAGCTCCGCTCGGCTGACGTGAGGTTGCTGGAGATTCCGAGGGTAAATTTGAAGTCCTCTGGAGCCCGTGCCTTTGGTTTTGCGGCTCCTACCCTCTGGAATTCTCTGCCCCGTCAGGTCCGTGAGAGTATGACGGTGGGAAGTTTTAAAAAGGCCTAAAGACTTTTTTTATGGGAGAAGGCATTTCCTGTTATGTTGTAATTGGTTATCTTAGCTTGGTAATATTCATTTTGTGAAGTTTTATGGTACGTACTGATTATGCTTGTGTTTTTATGTTTCTATGTACTGCGCCTTGGAAAATTTGAAAGGCGCTTAATTAAATACATTTTATTATTATTATTATTATTATTATTACTAGCTCTTGGCAGTAGCAGAACTTCTGAGAAGGCTACCATTGTTCCCTCTTTGCAGCATAGTTTCCCCACTTTCCTGAAGCTGTCTTGTACCTCCTCTATCCTTCTCCCTTCCAAATCATTTGTTCCCAGGTGCACCACAATGTGCGGCTTCCCCTCCACCTTCCCCACATATCTGATCATATTCTGACCCACTTTGTTACAGACTTACACAGAAAAGAAACAACAAGAAACACAGTACTCCATGCTAAGAGATTTCATCCAAAAAATTTAAAACAAAATATCCCACATAGTCAAATGTTAAGGATTAAGAGAAACAGTGGCACTGAGGATAGATACATTAATAATTTGGGTGATTTATCTAACAGGTTTAAGGAGAGGGAATATACTGAAAAAACTGTGGAGCTGGCCAAAAGGAAAATACATGAGAAAGATCGAGTTTCACTTCTAGCAAATAAAGAATTAGGTTCAAGTCTCACCCCGGAAAGACTTACTATGTCCACCCAATATTCTGAAGACTTTGGTACTACTAAAAATATTGTACTTTTCAAACTGGAATATTTTGCAGACTAGTGAAATGAGTGTGAAATTATTTGAACATAAACCATGGGTAACAGCACGAAAAACTACTACTATTGGGGACAAAATAATTAAAACTCAACACTGGAAACAAAATATAAGAGGCACTAGCTGGTTGAAAAGCAATATCACAGGATTTTTTCCATCTGGCAACTGTGTTCACTGTAACAGTGGTGTTAGAAAAAAGTCCATAAATAGCACTTGGGATGATAAAAAATATAATATCAATGATTTTATTACATGTAGTACAGATTTTGTAGTATATTGTATATACTGTCCCTGTGGTTTGTACTATATTGGTGAGACTACAAGACCCTTGAAATTACGTATTACAGAACATAAAAATAATATTAGAAGAGGAGACATGAGAATCACTGTAGCTAGACATTTTTTGGAATGACAACATCAAGTGTCAGTTTAAAATTTTTTGGCATTGAGAAAATTGCTGAATCTCCAAGAGGTGGCATTAGAGAGTCAGTATTATTGAAACAGGAGGCTTGGTGGATCTTCACATTAAAAACACATTACAGTAGATATGGCCTGAATGAGAACCTAAATTGGACAGGATTTGATTAACATAGATGGTCTCACTAGATAGTTAATATCTCAGAAATAAAATGTACCATGTAAAGATAGAATTACAGTTGTACTGCTTTGTCTTAATCTATAGTTTCCCTTTCCTTATTTCTTTCTCTTCCCCCCACCCCTTACTCGAGTGTAACTAAATCCTGTATCATAAAAAATGAAGTACAGAATATCAAAACTTGTCTTTTTAGTTATATTCCTTTCTCTTCTCCCCCAACCCCCATTATATTTAAATTCTGGATCTCCTTTGATGTTATGGAAAATAAAGGATACTAGATGTATCTAAATCCTGTATCATAAAAAATGAAGGATAGAATATAAAAACTTTTCATTTTAGTTAGATTCCTTTCTTTCTCTCTTCCCTGCCTCCCCATTACATTTAAATTCTGGATTTCCTTTGATGCTATGAAAATGAAGGATAAAATTAGGTATGTGTTACAATAGTTTCACTATTATTTGTCTGCATGAGTTTAGAATATATGTATATATTTGGGGTTTCCAGCTCTTTAAGTCATTCAGTTGGTATATTTTACACTACATTAGTGATCAAATTTTGACCAAGAAAGGTATCTAAGAAACGGGGGACTTCTTTTAATGTTCATGGGGAAGTTTTCTTTATGACCGGGTCGCATAAGGTGTGGTTACTTTTGGTAACACAAGCACGTTTACGTGTTCAACTATGCAGCCCGGCCCCTTTTCTTTATCACCTGGTAAGGTGAAGTGCAAACTTTAGAAGTTGTTTTGGCGTGTCTGCTAATGGCGGCTGGTGTACAGAACGTCCATGGGGTTTCTTTATAATATGGAGTCCGTAAACATTTTGAGAAAGAAAATAGTTGCCGTTATTCACAACTCTATGGGTCGGAATGATTTAAATTACCCCTTTTCATAAATATTGGCACATAAAAAATTGCCTGTCATGTGAAATATGGGCTAGATATTTAAGTGTTGTGTTCCTTTGAATTTTTTCACAGAGAAACAAACAGAAATGTCCTTATTGAAGATGTAACATGATTTATGGAGCTTCGGAAAATAAAAAGTAAAAAATGAATATTTTATTATTCGTCTTATTTTTCTTAAAGTCACCTTTGTATGTGGGATTAACTTAGATTTATTTTTCAACAGAAGTAAAAAAATAACTGCATTGAAAGAAAAAGAGAAATGTACCCGCCCCCACAGCAGACACACGTTGATATGCTAGTGAATTTGGGCATGTTTATTTGTAAGTTTCGGGCTTGTTCCCCTGTTCTGATATTTATGTTCATTGGTGCAATGATTTAAAATAGTTCTTTATAAATTAATGTGCCTGTATTTATAACATATTATCAATAGAATTTTTTTATATTTGCACAGAAAGCTCCAATTTTTCTGATGAAGGAATATTTGTTCTGAAACGTTACAATCATTATTGAAGGAGCAGAGCTTTGAGATATTTCATGAATTAATAATTATTTGAAGAAAGGAATAAAAATACTGGATTATTGGTTGAGAAGGTGTTTTCTTCTTTTGTGACTTTGCTACTGATCCGTTTTCACCTTCTCCCTTCACTAAATCAACAGGCACTTGGAGAAAATTTTCTGAACTTTGAAAAAGGAACCTTAGGAGACTTTTTGTTTGACTTCCCCACTCTACTTGCTGTCATGCCTGGCATGCATTCTATCCAGATGTTACTTTTCTGGCACCCTTTCCCCCCATCTTATACCCTTAAGTATAGAATCCCCTAGAATTAGGACTCGCTAGCACTTATCCTACTCACCCTCTTGTTGACCATCACTCCCCTGCCCCCCAACTTGTGAGACTCTCTCATCCCCCCTGTCCTGCCTCCCCTTTGCCTCCTCTAACCTTTAACCTATCCTCTCCC
This sequence comes from Neoceratodus forsteri, assembly GCA_016271365.2. Lineage (NCBI taxonomy): Eukaryota > Metazoa > Chordata > Ceratodontiformes > Ceratodontidae > Neoceratodus > Neoceratodus forsteri. Next base: position 64,708,660 of record JADMNL010000025.1, on the reverse strand, counting down.
CCTTCGCAAATATGACTGGTGTACTGTCCTCCACCTCTGAACAATTTTCCTTCTGTGGAACCTCCCCTTTGCATTCATTTGTTACTCCATCCACCATGTTACCACCTCCTCTGCTATTACTTCCCCGTGTCTTCCCTGAAATGTGGCCCTCCTCCACTCTGACTCACCTCCTCTCCTTATCCTTAGCCTTCCTCGGGCTGCCTGCTGTTCCCCTTGTCCTCTTGTCTCCTTGCTCCTTACTTCCCTCCAGAGAGACTGCATCTCCTCACTGAGCCCCCCTGCCACTGTGTCTTCTTGGTGTACTGCCTACTGCCTCCCCACTGTGTAACTTTTCTCCTGTAGCGACCTCTCCCTACTCCTTCGCTGTAACTTCTCTCCCCTCTGCTTCCTGGTCTTCTGGACTAGCCAACCCTGAGAATGTGTTTGCAGTGCCAATCTCCTTTCCATTAATGAGTCCAGTCCCCCTTCCCACAGGCCAATATGTTTGCTCCGACCCAGTCTTAGTGATACCCCTGACTCATCTCCAGTCATCACTTCCTTCCTTAGGCTGCAGCCACTTGTGCAGCCCCCCTGCTGTCCCACCTAGTTCCCCCTTATCTGTGCCTGTTAGGAGCTCTTTTGAGTGCCTCATTAGTTTCCCCTCCTGGCTGTGTTCCCCCTATTCTGTCTCCTCCATGCCACCAGTTCCCTTATCAACCACCCTATTTCCTGCCCAAGCTGGCCCATCTGCCAATACACCCTGAAGCCCCCTGCCCTCCAAGCCACTCCCAGGAATATGGCTGCTCCACATCCTTGGCAACAAACATCCCTTCCCATCTCCTCCCCAATTAACTGCCCTGCACATCCTCTCCTCCCTTAACCTGGTTCTACCCCACTCCATGGAACCATCCCCCCAACATGAACTCCCTATGTCTGTAATGCATATATGTGACCCTCCCAGTTAGGCTCTTCCCTGTCTACCAGCATGGCCTGCTTCCTGTTCTCCTCCCTGCTGACACCCTGCAAATGCTACTCAAGATGCTACACTCCTGCTTCGTGGCACTCACACTTCAGGTCGCTCAAGCTTCAGGGTCACTTGGTCCCCTTGAAATATAATTAGATCCAAGCCCCACTATTGGCTGGTCCGAGTCACATGACCACCCCTCCACCTCCTGTGTATTTTCAAACTCTTTCCCTCAGCTGAATGCCCCCCCTTCCAGCCAAGAAAAAATCATTTGTTTGGAACTTGTACTGTTGAAATCACACAGCACACATTTTCATCTCATGAAATGCTAGCTCAATCCTAAAGGAAAACAAACTGCAGAGAGAAAGTACTTATCTTCTACCTCCAACTGCCTGCTTTCTTCTGCTGGGTTTCACTCCAACTGTTTTCAAGTGAGTTGTGTAAAAACCTATTTTCAATAAGGTCTAGGCCATACGCTTTGTGGGGTATAGTTTCCTCAGCTCTTATTTAACCTCCCTACATGTGATGGCTCTGAACCTGAATTTTGGTTTGTTTATAGGTCAAGAATCTGATGTTGCTTCTGTCTCTACATTATTCCCTGGAGGGATAGCAATATCTGGTAATAATGTATAATACTGATTCAGCTTTTGTGCTGATTTTAGCAAGGACAGTAGAATACCTCTGTCCTGAATCTGTGTTGGTAGTTGGTTTTCTGTTGGTTTCTCGAAGGACCTAATTAATGCCCAATATTTTTGTGGTCAGTATTTTCATCCACCTTATTTTTCTAATAGGATTTTTTTGCTTTCTTAATCTGTGTTTTTAAATTATTTTGGGTCATTTTATAGCGTACCCAGTCATCCCCATCTAAGGTTTTATTTGCTTTCTTCCAGATCCTGTTTTTTTATTCCTATTTCCTGTTTTGTTTTTTCAGTTATCCAAGGAACATGGCTTTCAGTAGAAACATAGACTTTGACTGCAGATGAGGACCACTTGGCCTACCTAGTCTGCCCATTTCCTTACCTAAAGGATAAGCTGCAGATCCTATTTAACAACAGCCTATTTCTTCCTACCCCCCACAAAAATTGCCTTATGTCTGTCCCATGCATTCTTGAATTCTCCCACAGTTTTAGACCCCACAACCTCCTCAGGAAGGCTGTTCCATGCATCCACCACCCTCTCTGTGAAAAAATACTTCCTCACATTGCCCCTGAGCTGTTTCACTTCTATCTTCAAATTGTGTCCCCTTGTTCTTGCACATCTCTTTTCCTGAAAGATGCTACCATCTTGGACTTTGTTGATTCCACTGAGGTACTTAAACATTTCTATCATGTCCCCCCTCTCCCTCCTTTCCTCAAGGGTATACATATTAAACTCCTTTAGTCTCTCCTCGTATGGCTTCTCTTGCAGACCCTGCACCATTTCAGTTGCCTCCTCTGAACTTCCTCCATCCTGTCTATGTCCTTGCGGATATGGGGTCTCCAGAACTGGACACAGTACTCCAGATAGGGTCTCACCAACTGTCTGTACAGGGGGATAAAAACTTCCTGTTTTCTGCTGCTGTTGCCTCTCTCTATACATCCCAGTATCCCCCCAGCCCTCCCTACTGCCTGCTCACATTGCTTGCCAACCTTAAGGTCATCTGATATGCTTACCTCCAGGTCCCTTTCCATTTTTGTTGTTGTTACTACCTCCTCCCCACTGTGTAATCTTCCCCTGGATTTTTGTTTCCCAGGTACATTATTTTGCACTTCTTTGCATTGAATCCAAGCTGCCATACTTCTGACCATTCCTCCAACCTTGCCAAGTCCCTTCTCATCCTTTCCACACCTCCTTGTGTATCAATCCTGTTGCAGATCTTTGTGTCATCTGCAAAGAGGCATACTTTTCCTTCCAGTCCCTCTGCAATGTCACTTATAAAGACATTAAAAAGGACTGGATCCAGTACTGAACCCTGTGGTACTCCACTAGTAACCCCTCTTTCTTCAGAGTGGACTCCATTTACAATTACTTTCTGTGTCCTGTTGTCCAGCCAATGTTTTACCCAGGCTACCACCCTGGGACCCACTCCCAGGCTGGTTATTTGACTATTAATCTTTTGTGTGGGACTGTGTCAAATGCCTTGCTAAAGTCTAGGTAGGCCATGTCCACAGCCCCTTCCTGGTCTACTACTTTGGTCACCCAGTCAAAGAAATCAATTAGATTCATCTGACATGACCTTCTCGTTGTAAATCCATGCTGCCTTGGGTCCTGTGCCCCACTGGCCTCTAGGTGCTCAACAATTGTTTCCTTCATTAGTGATTCCATCACTTTCCCTTCCACAGAGGTCAAACTGACAGGTCTGTAGTTTCCAGCCTCTGTCTTGGTCCCACTTATGGCTTCCTCCAGTCCTCAGGTACCACTCCATCCTCCCATGATTTGTTAAAAAGGGTGGTCAGTGGTGTCACTAGTTCCCTGCTTAATTCTTTTAGAATTCTGGGGTGAATTCCATCTGGCCCCATTGCTTTGTCCACCTTCAGTTTTAGGAGTTCTTTCAGAACCCTTTCTTCTGTGAAAGGACTGGGATCGACACCCCTATCCAGAGTGCTTCTGTTAATTAGATTAGGCACCTCCCCACCTCCTTTTTTGTGAATACTGAACAGAAGTATTCAATCAATATCCCTGCTTTTTCACTGTCCCTCTCTGCCCACCCACTGTCCATTCTATTCAGCCTCACTATCCCTCCCTTTGTCTTTCTACGCTCCCTGATATACCTATAAAAGGTTTTATCCCCCTTCTTAACCGAGCTGGCTATCTTTTCCTCAGTTTGGGCCTTTGCTATTCTGACTACTCTTGCTGCTTCCTTCTGCCTTAACTGGTACAGTTCTCTGTCCTGCTCCTTCTGTGTTTCCTTATACTTCCTAAATGCTATCTTTTTCTCCCTAACATTCCCCATCATCTCTTTTGAGAATCATAGTGTTTTTTTTTCCTTTGTTTCAATTTGTTTATTTGCTTCACACAAAGGCTTGTTGCCTCTGTGATGGCAGTTTTGATATTTCCCCATTGTTGCTCCACCCCTCCTTCTAGCCTGTTTGCTTGTGCTTTTTTAAGGCACTCTCCCATCTTGCCAAAGTCAGCCCTCCTGAAGTCCAGAACTCTGGCTTGACTCTGTAGCTGAGTTTATCATGAACCACACTGTTTGGTGGTCACTTGTTCCCAAATGGCTACCCACTTCTAGATCTGAGATCCTCTGACTGTCCCCATTTGAGAGTATGAGGTCTAAGATTGCTCCCTTATGAGTAGGTTCCAAAACTAGCTGTTTGAGGCATGCCATCTGAATGGCATTGAGAATGGCCCTGCTTTTGGATGTGGCTGCAGCAAAGGTGCTCCAGTTGACATCTGGCATGTTAAGGTCCCCCATCAACAGTATCTCCCCTTTCTCTGCCATCCTAAGTATGCCTTCTATCCTATCCTTGTCTATTCCCTCCCCCTGACATGGGGGTCTGTATACAACCCCTGTACGGATTGTGGTGCCATTTCCAGTCTCTAAGGTGACCCACAGTACCTGCTCTCCTCCCTGTTTACTCTTTTGTTCAGTTGCTTTTATCCCTTCCCTTACATAGAGAGCTACTCTGCCCCCTCTTCTCCCCTCCCTATTTCTCCTGTAGGTTGTGTACCCTGGTATGTTAACATCCCAGTCATGGTTCTCTGTGTACCATGTTTCTGTGACTGCCACAATATCCAGGCATCCCTCTTCCATCAAGGCCACCAGTTCAGCAAACTTGTTGCCCAGACTACGAGTGTTGGTACTCATTACCCTCCATTTCTTGATGGCCTTACCCAATTTTGCCCCATCCCTGTCCTTATTGCGTTTGTCACTTTCTCCATTTACCCCAGTGCTTCTCCCTATTGACATCTCCACGTGGGTGTCTACCTCACTTAGTACCCTGATTTTTTGGGGGGGCTAGGATTTCCCTGTTCCTCTCCAGTGGCTCCCCCCTTGGCTAGTTTAAATGCTTGCCAATGAAGCATTTAAACCTATCATCTAGGATCCTGGTTCCCCTTCTGGACAAATGCAGACCATCATGCCGGTATAGGCCTGCATCCCTCCAGGTGGGCTCCCAGTCCCCAGTGAAACCAAATATCTGAGCTCTGCACCAGTATTTCAACCATTGATTGAATCCCATGGTGTGGAACACCCTAGCCTCACCTGTGCCATAGACAGGCAGCACCTCCGAGAAGGTTACCATGCTTGCTATTTATCTAAGGCCCCTCCCCATCTCCACAAATGCTTCTTGCACTGCTCTGATCCCTTGCTTAGCCGGGTCATTTTTCCCTAGGTGGACAATGGCATCCAGCTCCCTCCCCTGTGCAGCTGCTCCTGTGATTCTCTCCCTATTTACAATGTTTCTGAAAGGGGCCAGCTCATCACACAGCTCTAAAAACACCTGAGTAAATCCATCAATTGCCCAGTCTAACTCTGAGATGAGAAACAATCTATCCCATTTTATATTAATCAACCTATTCATCAGTCTCTCCTTGCTGTAGTATTTTAATAATCTGCATTTTATTTTAGCCCTTACCTTCAAGATAGGAGGCCCAATTTGTTCTGTAATGTTGCATATACAAGAAATTGAGCTGTGGTCACCAAGAGTAGGATCTTTTACATCAGTGGAGACTACTTCTAATTTCTCAGAAGTAAAAATTCAATCTAATATATTTCCTTCACTATTTAAGTGTGTCTTCCTGTTTGAACGATTAATTTTTTGTGTTAAAGCCAATGGGGCTAGACTGTGCTATAAGGCTTTTCTTCTAGTTTTGTTCCAGGCAGCATTGAAATCACCTACTAAAATCAAGTCAAAGCCCATAATGTACTTTTGCAAAACCTGAATCAGATCATCAAATTCAGTAGTTTTGACCTGGGGGGGGGGATAAACTAAACCAATTACTAAATGTATTTTTTGGATGTGTACCAATAGGCATTCAGTTTTAACTATTACCCCTGTAAAAAGGGTATTTGTTTGTCCTAGGTCCCAGCTTGTGTACAAAATAAGTCCTCCTATTGTTTACCATCCCTATCTTGTCAGTGGGGATAATAGTTTGGGAGCTCTAATTCATGTGTACTAATTTTATTAGTCAGCCAAGTTTCAGTAATTGCTACAATATTAGGATTCTCAGTGGCTACCAACATTCTCATAAGGTCCAATTTGGTTGTTAAACTTCTAGCATTGTCATAGCTAATTTTAACAAGCATTTGTCAATGCCAAATGTTGTCTCACTGGCATTGGCATTGGTTAGAGATGCATAGTAGGAATGGCAGTGAAGTACTGAAGTGACGCCAAGACCACCCCCACTTTGTAGAGACCGACAGGCATTGGGGTGTGCCTTTGGGTCATCAGCTATAACGCTCATGCCATTGTACCTCACCCTACCTTGTAGACACTGACAAGTGTCGTGGTGTGCTTTGGGGTCTTTGGGTGTTATACTCACCCCATTCCATAAGGAAATACACTGAGGTGGGTGCAGTATAGGAGAATGGGGTGAACTTTGTGGCCAAACAGTGCAAGGCACACCACAATGCCTGTCACTGGCTGCAGGGTGGAGGTGGAATGGCGTGAGCATTACTGCAGATGATTCCAAGTCACACCTCTGACACCTGTCAGTCTCTACAGGGTAGGGTGCTACAGTTGGAAACCCTAACACCCTAGGCATGTGTTGGTATTTTCATTCCAGATTTTCAACATGGGCTGTTTTTGAGCCCACCTCATGAAAAGCAGCACTATCAGTTTCTTAGCTGAAAGGTGGTTTTGCACAGTGGCTATGCCATTTGGTGACACAGGGATGAAAACACATTTTGGGCAGTATGTGGAAAATGACAACTGTATTGTTCATGAGGAGATGTAAAATAATGGCAACGTTGAAAATTTGAAGTGAAAATATGAAAAATTGGTGAAGTTATGAGCATGCATAGAAACTGTGTAACACAAGTCCGTAACCCAATTATTTTGGGGATTGTTTTTAACCACATGTTTAACATAGGCATTTTGGGACCTCCCCTCATGAACAGTGGCACTGTGATTTTGTTAGTTTATCCGAAACGTTGATTTCGCTCAGACTACGCCATTGTGCGCCACAGATGTAAAAACACATTTAGGGCAGGATGTGAAAAATGACAGCTGTACTGTTCATAAGGAGGTGTGAAAAATGTCAGTGTTGAAAATCTGGCATGAAATTATTGCAGATTTGCAAAGGTACAAAGGTGCGTGGAAACTGCTCAACACATACTTGTAACACAGTCATTTTATGGAATTTCATCACCAAATTTTCAACATCAGCATTTTAGGACTTCTGCTCATGAACAGTGTCACTGTCATTTCCTCAAACTGTCCCAAAAACTGATTTTGCACAGCGCCTGTGCAATTCTGCACCGGACATGCGAAACCACATTTCTGCCAGGATATGTAAAATGACAGCTGTACTGTTCATAAGGAGGTGTGGAAAAATGCCAATTTTGAAAATCTGGAGTGAAAATATTACAAATTCACGAAGGTACGAGCGTGCGTGGAAACTGTGCAATGCACACTAGTAAAACAGCCATTTTGGGGATTTTTCCCACCAAATTTGCAACATAGGCTTTTTGAGAGCCCCCCTCATGAACAGTGGCACTGTCGTTTCATTAATTGGTCCCAAAAGGTGATTCCGCACAGTGACCGCGAAATCACCTTTCAGGATCGAATAATGCCATGACAGTGTATGAATTCATGAGGAGGGGCCCCAATAACCCCAAAAATGGCTGAGATATGCACCAAAGTTGAAAAAAACCCTATTTATGCCATTATACAGATTACCAGCATTTCCTCAGTTAGCAGTCGGCTTTGAAGAGTGCAGACGTGTTCCCGGTCCACCAAAGATTGTCACACCAGACTCCAGAAGTAAGTATGGGGTGGGGGGTATGGGGAGGCAGGGTGCGCAGAGGTTGGGCGTGGGTTGTATGAGGGGGCAGAGAGACTGCGAGGGACCATTTTCTTTTTTACAGGTTTAAAAAAAAAGCATTGCAGGATGGTTTTTCTTTTGCAGGGGATTTGTCACACTGGGGTGGGCTCCCAGCATGCCACCTAACTGTTTTGGGGGGGTGCTGTAGCCGACGGGGGATTGGGCACACCTGTCAGCACATACCAAAGGGTGGACACGAGCCAAGGGGGATTGGGCCCCCCCTCAGCACACAACAAAAGCGGGGAGGGGAAACATTATGCCAATGGGGAGTGGGCTCCCCCATCAGCAAAATAAATGGGGATGGGGGATAAACGTCGGCAAAGAAACACTGTTTGGGGGGGCGCATGATGCTAAGGGGGATTGGGCACCCCCTCGGCATAAATTTTAAATGGGAGGGGTGTCATTATGTCAATGGGGAGTGGGATCCCCCATCAGCATTGTGACAGGAGGCGGCGGTAGTCACTGCTGCCATGTTGCATGCACCTCAGGAGGCGTGTTGCGGTCCCGCTGCACAGGCTATCTCATTGCAGCGGACCTTTGTTTAGATCTGGTGGCCACATTAGGGATGCATGATGTCAGTGCCTGCTGCTGGCTTATTGGGGAATGAGTGACGCACCTCCTGAGGCATGCCCTGCATTCGCCCAACAGTGACCGTGCCTCCAAATCTGCTGCTACCGCAAGATGCCAGCTGGCGCACAAGCGCAAGCCAACATAAAAACCTGCGAGGAGGAGGGGCCTGGGTTTATTTCAATATTTCCCCCCAAAAGTAAGGCTTACAAACAAAAGTTTTGCCTATTCTGAACATGTACTGTAGGTAGGATTTAACAACAATATCCCTCATAGATGTTATCATATTCCTGATTTGTAAAAGAAAATTCCTTCTTTTGGGGGGAATGAGGCATTTGCATTTGCCCAATATTCCCCCAATGGTAGTTAAAATTTACAATGATTGATAAGTCAACAGAATGAGGCTTAAAGACATAATGACTAAAGGCAGGGTACATTATAAAACCTAGTAATATTACATTTACCCATTTGCTTAAAATACCCATGGTTGCTTTACAGATATCTTATAAATATAATCACAAAGGGTGAAGAGTTGGAATTTTATTTATTTATTTGAAAATTGGTAACCAGGAGAAGCACACTGAGCCAAGGCTCATTTCCAGTTGTGACACAGGGAAGGGAACAGGAGGATGAGAAGTACAATACACAATTACAAGTCAATTGAGCAAAAAATCACTAACTATGTTGGCACAAAAATAACAAGTACAAAAATATATTGTTACAGGAAAATGCAAATGCAGACATAGCACTATATGGAGTGCCTGCTCAAGTGCAAGGTAACATAGCAACAATATACAGTGTGCAAATACTATACTGACAACAGGTGAGAGATCTATAGGATGAGTGTATACCTAGCCCTGTGGTGGAAGGGAAACTAGTAGGCAAGTAGGAGACCCAACCTGATGTCCTGCCTAGGATGGTTGAGGCTCACACTGGGGAGATGTCGGGAGGAAGGGTAGCAGGAGCAGGTTAGGAGGGCTTGGAGTTTCAACTAGTGCTAGAGGGAGCCAGGGGTGGAGGAGAGGCAGAAGGAGGTGGGGAGTTGGTTCCAAAGTGAGATAAACCATTAGGAGAAGGCAGATTGCCCAGTTGGGGGGGTGAGGAGTGGTGAAAGTGTGATGGTTCCTGAAGTGGAGGCAACAAGAGGCAGGGGGGGGATTTGGGAGAGGAGAAAGGAGAGATAGGAGAGAAGTGAACCAAACCAGTATTTGGAAATGAAGAAAGTACAGTGAGCCTGATGACATGAGGGCAGAGGTCAGATGGACAGGAAGGAGTAGAAGGAACTGTGGTGAGTACAGGGGGGGATTTGTAGCAAAGTGGTAAAAGGCATTACAGAGTGTGTCCAGTCTCACAAAGGAAGTGGAGGGAGCAGTGCATTAGACAATACAGTTAAAGACAGAAGCACTATTTTGGTAACAAGCTCCCTCAGACATGTAGAGATAAATAGTTTTTGTTTCAGTACAGAACATCAAGCTTGGGATGGAGTTTTGCATGGATGATGTCAATGTGGACTGAGAAGTCAAGCTTGCTGTCAAGCCACACACTGAGGTACTTGAATATATACACTGCTTCAAGGGGGTTGCCATCCAGTGTAGTGAAAACTGGGGAGGGGTGGAGATGAGTCTGGGCAGTTTCTGACCTATCTCCTAGGACATGTACACCATTTTATTTTAGGGTTAATCTGAAGTTGCTCTGATCGGATACAGTGCAGAACATTTTTGAAGTCCTGCTGGAACAGGTCTGCCACAGCTGTGGTAGAGGAACCAGAGGAAAAGATGGCTGTCTCATCAGCATATACATGAATATACAAGTTGATACAGGCTGAGAAGAGTTCATTCAGAAAAATGGAGAGGAGGAGGAGGAGGATAGGACCCAAGATGGAGCCCTGTGGAACCCCAACCTGGATGGGTAGTGGAGGTGACAGGACATTTCCGATCTGTACCAACTGTTGAAGATCCACGAGGTAGGACCATAAACAATCAGCAGCGGGAGCTGAGAGACCAGCCTAGCTCAGCTTGTCCGGGAGGAGAGGATGGAACACTGAACTGAAGGCTTTGGCCAGATCAATGAAAATGGAGTTCAAGTTTATACTTATTGGGATATTAACCACTGGGCCTTTGTTCATTTCCAATAGTGCCCCAGATGACCAAAACTATATATCTTATAGGGGCACAGTCATGCCCCTATAGTTAGGATTGTATAGCCTGTTTAATGTTAAACCTCAAATTTTGCACTTCAATAACTTTGCAACCGATCAATGGATCTGCACAAAATTTGGTATTCACTGTCCCGTGAGGTAGATCTCTTGACAAGGCAAGTTTATTTCCAGTCAGATGTATGGATTCTGAGATCTGGATAGTGCAAAAACCTTAAAAGTCTATATTTTAGGCAGTTTGTTTGCCATCACCCTGCGTCCAGATGGTACAGAATTTTGTTGTCATTTTTTTTTGGTAGATACAGTTTGGATAACAGAACAGCCATGCATTTGTTTGGTGAAAAAATATTAATCTGTTGCAAAGTTATTTAACTTTGAAGTTCTTATTGTTTTCAATGGGAAGTTCACTGTCCAGACAAAGTTTGACAAAGGATTGACCTCGTGAAAATGGATTCTTTCTCGTGAGAGCCATTCCTTTTTCATGAGGAAAAAAAACTCTTTCAAGAGGGAAATATCCTTTTTTGCTGGCCGCCATCTTGTTTTTTCCCCCCACTAACTAAAAAGCATGGAAAATAGATAAAAATGTTGTCATTTTACAAATTAAACACCAGAACCTAGCTAAACAGGCCCCATTTAGCTAGATTCTGGTGTTTGTTTTTAATAATTAGGGTCAGAAATACTTTTTCTGGGAACCTGAAATCCTGGGTGCGCAGCTTAGCAAAAGGAGCCTTCTGCCACGTTCTCTGTATGAGAACAGTGGATTTAGCTTTGGGGGCAAATTTGAAAGGCACACCCTGAAGGTCTCTGCATCAAGCTTCATTTATGTAACATACATATGTAGCAGTATTCTTGCACAGCAGTGCTAAATGTTTATTATTTTTGTAAAAATTCAGTTTCTGTTGGTCAGCTTGAAATCTCGGCTGTGAGCATCCTCAACCTAGAATGGAGTGGAGCCGAGAAGAGTTATTTATTTTAGGTGCACTATGAAGAAAAGTCCATTTCTGTATCTTCTTACAACGAAGGGTTATACAAAGTTAGTTCCACTCCCAAATGAATGCTGCAACCTGGTTTATTTCGAATGCAAAAACTGAAGCTGTGATTCCCAGCATGTGCATTACCAGGCCTGGTAATGTGCATGCCCAGAATCTTCCATGGCAGAGAAGGACTTACAAAGTTGCAGCAGGACTCATTCATACTTCATTCTGATGAGTCAGGTTAAGAATATATCTCATTAATGCTTAATGAAGATACAAAAAATACACAACATGCTACATGAACATAACAAACAACAGTCACTAAGATGTGTATTATATGAGCAACCAAATAACTCTGACTGCCCAGTAAAGCTATTTAAATACTATGTCTCAAAATGTCCAAAGAATGTCCCTGCCTTTTACCTCCCCCTGAAAAGATTATCACAATATATACTTGACCAACAAGACCACAGGTATACCAAATAGCCAATGGGGGTAAACTTCCTAGGGGAAATGATGCCAAAAATATCCACAGATGCAAAACCTAGCAAAAGATACACCAACCACTCAATAAGAAACACTGCAGACTAACTCCTCTCTATTGCTGGACTACCATCACGAGAAAGTAGTCTAAAACATTACTGGACCCCTTCCACCACTGACCGAGAAAAGTGGTCAAATATTCTGTCAAACAACAGTAGCTCAATCACACCATCCTCCACAATAATCACGCCACCTACTGAAGAAAAGAAACTACCTCCAGCTACAGATTACAAACACCCTCATGCAGACATACTTCCTCCAACCACAGACAACCCAGTAAATATGCCATCATCAAATCCATTCAGCCTCCAAAATGTCACCATCAATGGCACAGTAAATTTCAATCACTACAATGACAAAATTACAAATGCACATGATTAAAGCTAACTGACATTCTCTATACAGGAACTGCTTTTCCAAGTGGATGTACACTTCAATGAACCTTGCATTTATTTTCCTTAAAACATTTTTCTATGTATTTCCTTCACCAAACACTATCATACACATGTTATATTAACCCACTACAGAGCATGGGTTTACTGAGCAATAATCCATGCCTGGAGGTTAAAGTCAGTCGGCCTGCAGCCTTGTACCTCATAACCCTCCTCCCCCAGGTGTAGATTAATGCTCAGTAAACCCATACTCTGTGATGGGTTAATCCTTCCATGTTTTCTGACATGCGCATGCACAGTAGAGGTTTTCAGATAACAGGTAGCAGTGAAAGTAAAGCTGTGAGGCAACAAATGGCAGTTTTACTTTCAGGCCACTTTTTTGGCATGGCACCAAGCATTTTTTTTGCTGTGCCAACTGCCATCTTGCTGACTTTTTCCATGAATTGTCAAATGTGGAAAATAGATAAAAATGCTGTGATTTTTAAAAACAAACATCAGAACCTAGCTAAATGGGACCTGTTTAGCTAGATTCTGATGTTTATTTTTAAATATTGTGGCCACATATATGCTTACTGGGCACCCAAAATCTGAGGTGCCCAGCTTAGCAAGAGGAGCGCTTCCTGTATGATAACAATGGCATTTTCTTGACTTCTGCAACCACAGCTGAAATTCATGCTGCCAGCTGCAGAATCAGCTGTGCGCCGCCCTTTGTCCTAGTGTCTAGTGGTACTCCCATCTGTTGATCGCCATCACTCTTCTTTATCTTGTTGTAGTTAAAATAATCCAACACCAGGTTGCCCACTTTCAGTGTCAGATGCCCTTTCCCAACCCCGCCCCTTGTTCTAGTAAAAATTGCCAACATTGGTGGAGCCTGATCCCTGTGTCAGCATTCAAAAGCGCCCCCCAGCAGTGTGGGACACTGGGGTGCCCACTCCCAGTGTCCACAAATACTTTTAATATTTTGTTACCCCCTAGCAATGTGGAACACCAGGGAGTCCACTCCCAGTGTCCCCAAATACTGTTAATATTATTTGTTACCTAAAAAAAGAAAACAATCCCCCAACATCTTTTCTTTAACCTGAAAAAAAGAAAACAGTTCCTCATCATCCCTGCCATCCCCTCCTACATCCCAACCCTCTCACTGAGCACCCACCATCCCACACCCCACACCCTTACCCTATACTTACCATTGGAACTCAAACGCTGTCATCTTCTGTGGACCGGGACATGTCTGCACTCTTCAAAGCTGAACCATGAACTGAGGAATCAATGTAAGTGCTTCATAATGTCTTTCAATAGTGTTTTGAACTTATGTTCATAACGTTGCCATTTTATCAGGACTTTTTTCACCAAATTTTCAACATGGTCTTTTTTGGGGGCCCCACCTCATGAACACAGCAACTGTTGTTTTGTTAATCAGGCCCAGAAGGTGATTTCATAGTTGCTGCACGAAATCACCTTTTGGGACTGAATATTGAAATTTTACCACCAGTGTTCATGAGGTGGAAAATTTGGTTAAAAAAATTCCTAATAATGGCCAAGTTAGGAGCGTTTATTGAACTTTTCCTATGCGTGCCCACAACTTTGGTAAATTTCAATATTTTGAACATAGCTAATTTTTCACACCGCCTCATGAACAGTACAGCTGTCATTTTTCACATCCTGTCTGAAACCTGTTTTCACACCTGTGGTATGGAGTGGCATTTTGGCATGGATTTGAATTTTTTCATCTATGGGGTTTATGAGGTGAGGTCATAAGAAGACTATGTTGAAAATCTGGGGTCAAAATATGAAAAAATGGCAAAGTTATGGCTATTTGTTGCAATTTTGCTATGTCCGCTCGTAACTTTGAAAATTTTAAATATTTTAACCCCGGATTTTCAACATATCCTCCTTATTAACTCACCTCATGTATGTCACAGCTGTCATTTTTCAAATCCTGCCCAAAATGTGTTTTCGCACCTGTGGCATGAAATGGTGTTGCAGTTGTGCAAAATTATGTTTTGGCATGGATTCAAAAATTTTCTGTACTGGGTACATGAGGTGGGATAATAAAATAGCTATGTTGATAATTTGGTGTCAAAATATGTCAACATTCCAAACTTATGACCATTCATAGCAATTTCATTACGTACACTCAAAACTTTGGAAATATCCAATATTTTCAACCCAGATTTTCAACATAGCCATATTATTACCCCACCACATGTGTGTCACAGCTGTCATTATTCAAATCATGGCCAAAATGTGTTTATGCACCTTTGGTGCAAAATGGCATTGCAGTTGCGCAGAATTATGTTTTGGCAGGGATTTGAAAATTTTCTGTACTGGGTATATGAGGTGGGGTAATAAGATGGTTATACTGACAATTCGGTCACTGTTGTCTTATAAATGGAAGCGCATGGCCCGCTTCCACAGTTCCATACATATACACATCTATGAAGGGATGAAGTGCAGTGCCCAGAGGGTCCTGCACTCCCAGAGGTCAATAAAGACACAATTATACTACCCTAAAAAGTAAGGAAATAAAATGCAAAAAACTGCATTAATGCTCTAGTTAGGGATAAAGCCACAAAAGTAGGGAAATGTGGCAATAGGGATTTCGAAGCTAATACTCCACACCCACCCTGCACACACCAACAAGTGTCGGGGATGTGCCTTGGAGTTGTCGGCCATAACGCTCACCCCATTCTCCTATACTGTACCCATCTCATCTTATTTACTTATGCAATGGTGAGCGTTAGGATGATTTTCAGGGGATATCATTCATTACAGAATACAAACCTATTCTGTATCTGGTAGAACTGGCAATGTATTAAATAAATATTGACCCATCCTTTCCAATGACACAGAATTAGCACCATCCATTGGCCATAAACCAAGGGTCACTTTCAGGAGAGGGCGTAATCTTAGGGATAGGTTGGTGTCTAGCCATTTTTCTGGCTCCCCTTCCCAAAATCAGACTTGGTAACCTATAAAACCCAGAGGCATGTTCCACTGTGGCAATTGTAATATCTGCAAACATTGCCTGCAGAGCAATACCTTTTCCATGATAGGATGTCCTAAGGTAGTGAATATTAGACAATTTATTTCATGTGTAATCACATTTGTTGTCAATGTATTGTGGTGTTTCTGTCCCAAATTGCTGGAGTTACCAAGAGTAAGTAGGTCTTTTGATCAGCAGTAATTGCACTGTCCCAAACTGTATGTAGGAAGAACCACTAGACAACTGAAACTGCATTCAAGAACATAAATGGGACATCAAAAATAAAGATGTCTCCAATCCCGTTGCTGAACATCTTTTGATTCAACAAAGTAGTGACCCAGGAGATCTTCACTGCATGAGCATACAAGTCTGGTTGGGATAAAGGGGTGGTAACAGATTAACAAGCTACTTCAACAAGAGACGTTTTGCATTTTTACATTGCATAGCCTGAATCCTATAGAACTTAACAATGAGATACATATTGAACTCTATTTGTATAATTTATTACAGGTGGCAGTTCTCATTTAGCCGCCTATGTACATGATGGTAAAGTTGACTGCAATGTAATGTACTGTGATTTGATTGCTATAACAAACAAATTTTACAAAAAAAAAAAAAAGGTATGTTTGATTGGACATAGTCAGCAGCTTGCATTAAATAATCATTCCATATTTCTTCTCTTTTCCTCTCCAGGTCTCCTATTTGAAGGTTTGGTGAGCACAGGTTCAATCTCCTGTTTCCATATGATATATGTTTATCACACACAGATTTGCTCCCTTACTCATGATTATTTGGGTGGGATATTCATAAAGGGTTGTGCATGGCGCAACAGTGTTGCACCATCCGCAACACACTGATGCGCCCCTGCATAATATTCAAAAGGGGAAGGTGCGCGGCACAAATCCCAATGCGCCTGGGCGCATCAGCAATGTATGCGGTGCAAGTGGGGGGGCATGCCCATGCATACTCCGCACATCCAGATATTCAGCCCGGGATGTGCCGAGCCCATGCAGGCGCAACCCCTACTTGCGCTGCACACAGTTGAGCGAGAAAAAAAAGGAGCAACAGCTTGCCAACCACAGGTGAGCTGCCGTATTGCAGGGCGCAACACGGCAACTGCCAGCTATGGGTGGCCACCCGAGCTCCGGTGGCATGGTCTGTCATGGTAGCGCCCCCATGCCCGATCATGGGCATAAGTATTAAAATAGAGTCCAATATCCCTGGTGGTCCAGTGGATCACTTCCAGCCCAATTGTGGGCATATGTATTAAATTACAATATTTCAAAGCATCCCTGGTGGTCCAGTGGACTTAATCCTGCCTGATTGCGGGCATAGGTAATAAAATAGAACTTTCCAAAGCATCCCTGGTGGTCCAGTGGACCGAATCCAGCCTGCTCGCAGCCATGTGTACAATAAAAGAAATCCCCAGTATATCCCTGGTGGTTGAGCAGTACCCCCTTCCCACCTGCCCGCTGAGCCCCGCCACCCCACTCCCCCCCGTCAGTGGCGGGCAGCAGCTCCCCACCCGCAAGCTGCCCAGCCACCTGCTGACTGACTGCATATAGTAGGGCTGTACGCCCATTGGTCCATAGCGTGGGCCAATGGGCATGCAGACCATACCATACTACACAGTCCAGATATGTGAATGGATCCATGGGGTGGCGGGGCTCAGTGGGCGGGTGGAGAAAGTACCTTCGACCACCAGGGATCTGATTTCTTTTATTGCCATGCCGCATGAGCAGGATTTGGTTCACTGGACCACCAGGATCTTTGGAATGTTTTATTTTATTACTGATGCCCGCAATCGGGCAGTATTCTGTCCACTGGACCTCCAGGGATGCTTTGGAATATTGTAATTTACTACATATGTCCGCGATCGGACTGGAAGCGGTTCACTGGACCACCAGGGATATTGAACTTATTTGTATATTACTCATGCCCACGATTGGGCATTGGGGCACAGTGCCATGCTGTGCAGGGGGCATCCGTCCCCGACGGCTGCAGCCTGGCAGGATGCCAGGGGCAAGTCGCCTGGGATCGGCGCACCTGCATGCAAATGGAGCCATAATGACATGCAAGTGGCCCCATTTGTGCCTTGCATGCATTATGACCCATTTGCATGTGCACTTTTAAATATCATGGTTGATGCACCTAATGCAATGGCACTTGCGCTAGCGCATCCCCCTGCCCCCCTCTGGCCACTTGCGCTGGTGCAGTGCCACTGCGCCATGCGCAATGAGGGTGGCCACAGAGCGATATTCAACGATGCTGTGCCATGGTGCAGCACCATTGAATATCACCCTTTCAGCATCCTGGCACATCCCAGTTGTGCTGCGCCCAGGCTTGCGCCACAGCCTGGCGCAGTCTGAATATCCCGCCCTTTGTCCTTTTGTTTTTCTGCTTTAGCCCCCCCAGAACTAACTTCATCTTTCTCTCTCTCTCTTTATTTCTCCCCTTCCCCTTTTCCTCTTTATCTTCTTCTTCCACCTTGGATATGGCTGTCACATTTGTACCCTAGAAACCTAAATATTATAATTGGAACCCCTGTTCCTACTATTGCCTTTTGTAGTTTCGTCATTCTTTTCCCTATTACTTATTCATATTGCTATCCTTACACACATGTATAATGTGATTGTTTTTACTTTCTATATTTTTTGTTTTAGATAGCTTTATGCAGTTCTTGGTTTCTGTTTATTTTTTATTGTTATGTTGCTTGCACACATGTGCAAGAAACATAGTGCCATCCTCCGAGTTTTCGGTGGTGTGGCAGCTCTCTTCCAATTCATTCACTGTGTTTGCAGGCATGGCTGCAGTTCTCCAATCAACGCTGCAGCTGTCTATGACAGCAGTTGAAAATGCAGTGGTTGTACAGTTGAAAGGGAGAGCTGCGCTTCAGTGAGCAGCCATAAGATCGCATGCTCATGCGCACTCACACACACAAGCACGCGCGCATGCATACTGCGCTTCCCCCCACGCACACACTGTATGTTAATGTTGGCAAAAAATCACACTTACTTGTTCAGAGATAAACTGTTGCTGGTTGCAATTCATTTTTGAGAAAAAAATGGCAGACGTGTATTTAAAGAAAATTTGAAATTTTAAAGTTGCCATGAAGAGTAAGGATCTAGTATCAAGCTATTCTTGTACCGTATTAATGAAATCAGTACTATGGTACAGCAACCTTTTAGCCTGGATGATTTCCACACAAAACAGGGTTTAACCATATACACTACTATTACATTGTAATAAACTTGGGAAAAGTCACTGTACTTCATTCCAACAACAATCTCTACTATAGAATTTTTAGAGAATGCCAGTTTCCAAAGGATGTAAGTGACAGAGAAACAGCCGTACGTTTCCAAAAAAGGATGTAAGTGACAGAGAAACAGCCGTATGTGAAAGCTGCGTTCTGAGCTGACAACCGAGAGCCAGTTGTATGTGAAAGTTGCTTTCTGAGCTGTCACCCATATAAAACAAAGAATTGCAGAATCATAGAAGGTGACAGCAGAAAAGGACCTCCCAGCCCATCCAGTCTGCCCCTTACCCCCCAGTCCAACCTACATTATCTTGAGACCCTCACTTTTCCCCTTAGCCCCATGTGTCTGTCTCAAGTGGTCCTGAATCCCTATACAGTCTCCGAATTCACCACCTCCTCCGGAAGCCCATTCCAGTACCAATGTATTGTACATTTGTGAGTAAAACACTTGAGACCGGGAGAAGACTTGAGTAAGCAGTCCATATTTGGGAGAGAAAAAAAAACATTGCCTCTCTGGCTTTTAGGGAGAGAGAGAGAGAGAGAGAGAGAGAGAGAGAGAGAGACATTAGAGAAATATTGTATCACACATATCCAGAACTCTCAGAAAAGTAAATGTAAGTGTTTAAAATTATTTCGATTTGCTATGAGGGAGAAAAAAAAAATGGGTCGCAGCTACTGGAAATCGGACTTTTAGTACCTGCGGAGGTCCTTTACCAAAAAGGAACTTTGTAAGAGGAACAGTGCATAGAATAATTCATAATGGATGAGGTCCTTGCAGAGTTACCCAAAACTTTTGATTCAGTATGATCCAATACAGAGGCACAAACAGACATTGAACATGACAGGAAAGCACCGCCACCATGCCGTAAGGAAGCGAAAGTTGTGGGTTCTGATATAGCGGGCTACAATGTTTGGGTGGTGTGTCCCTGCCCTAACTGCAGTGTGGTTGCAGTTATGAATCCATGAGAACAAAGGCTCTTGAAAGAATATTTTGATTGACTTGTATACCAATTGAAAATAATGAAGCTGTAGTCTATAAACCACATGTAATTTGCAGTAAACTAAAGCCCAAACTGGGAGCTGCTATTCCGAAGTGTGGGATAGTCAGATGCATTTTAGCAAAACTGTAGCACATCAGGGCTTGGAAGCAAAATATTGCTAGTGGTGGCAGGAAACACCTTTCCTCCTGTTATCAAAGTCCTCCGTTCCCGTCAGCTGCCTCCATAGGACCCCTGAATAGCAGAAGCACACAGTTCCCCAGCCGGCCCACACCACCAAGCGGCTAACTGAGTTCTTACTGTCTTTAACAAGGGCCACTTGTTATCCATAAATCGAGTTTTTTTTCCCCTTCTTTTTTTTCCTCAAATGCCATTTTGTTACCCCCAAAGAAAATAGGACTCCAACATCTACAGGGATTCGTGTATTTTCCAGGAAAACTGAACTATCTGCAGAGAACTTTAGTTCCCATAGATTTGCATTGGTTATAGGGGAAAACAGAACAATTTGGATTCCATAAAAAGCATTGTACTCTACAGGAAAACACAGGAAGAGGCAGGAGAAATGGACACGAGGAGACCTGCAAAAAGAAACATAATTTCAGATTTTTTTTATTCCGTAACTGACAACCACTAAAGGTAGCAGTTTTATCTCAGTGGCTTTTGAGAAAAGGGTAATGCAAGTTTGTAACAGTTGGAGTCTTGCAGCTGCAGGTAGGAGATGAACGAGGGATTTCGAATTAGGCGTCGGTGCATCCATTACAAGTGTCACTCTAGGAATTTTCGGTTGATCTGCAAAACAATAAATCAAAAACTGCTCAGCTGGTTGGTGTTCCTTGTTTAACGATTCTTAACAAGCCTAACTCGTTGGAATCTCTTACCCCATACAACCCCTTTGGGATTTGTTTCTCTGACAGATCGATTAGGAGGAAGCACTGATAGCATCATCCAGAAAGCAAGACCCCTGGCTGGGGAAACATTCCTTTAATTGGTCTTCTATTGGTTGTTTAGGGAAAAGGCCACCCTTATCATATACAGATGGTGGTTACCCAGGACTGATGTTCCATGACAGTTTTTCAGGATGGCATGTTATCAGGTTGCCGTTTAAGAGGAGGTGGTCTTTAGTAAAATTATTTATGTAAAAAAAGATTGAAAGCCATTTCAGCAAGGAAATGCCAGAAGCACATATGTAAACGCAGATGTTGTAAGGCAAAAAAAAAAAAACAACAAGATTGCCAAACTGGACAAGTGTCATTTTATTTTCAATGTATCCAGTTCTTGTTGTTGCATCGATTCTAAGTAAGACGAATGGACATCTACATTAGTTTAAAGTGCTGCCACTTTGGGGTGCTCTTCACCAGAACATCCACCCTTCCCCATGGAGATAATGGTTACATTAAAGTGACACCTGACAGTGACATAATGCCTCAGTCCCAGGCATCTCATTGACAGCAGCCCTACCAAGGTCTCAGTAGTGAGCATGCTATATAAATAATGTCCGTAACTGCCAAAACAAAAAAAAATTTACATATATAGCAAAACCCTGCATCTGTTCTCTCTCTCTCCCCTGTGCTTGCAGGCTCAAGTGATTTCATGGCCTAGTGAGCCTGCAGCCCATACAAAGAGTCCTGCACCTGTCACTCACTGCAGCTCTTTGATACCAGAGTCATTCCAATGGCTTTGAGCCCAAGTGCAGATAAAAGTAAGTCCCGGAATTATTTTGGCCCATTCTCTATCCAGTTTCCTGAGCCCCACTGCTCTTATCTCAGCTTTAGTGCTTCACAGGAGTCCGCTTTGTAGATTGTGACATAATTAAAGTGCAGCGACGGTTATTTTTCAAAGGTGTAAATAAAAACTGGTGGATAACCCTAATTCCCAGCAATTACCATCAGCTCCAGCTACATATGTCCTTTTTTAGAATACCTGCTCTATCTATTTGAATAAACAACACTGTGCTTTAAAAATCAAAGGTTGTGTCATCTTGATTGGTCTCAAAGGCACCATTTCATTTATTATGTTGCTTGCACACATGTGCAAGAAACATAGTGCCATCATCTGAGTTTTCGGAGGTGTGGCAGCCCTCTTCCAATCCAGACAGTGTGTTTGCAGGCATGGCCGCAGTTCTCCAATCAACGCTGCAGCTGTCTATGACAGCAGTTGAAAATGCAGTGCCGTACAGTTGAAAAGGAGAGCTACGCTTCAGTGAACAGTGATAAGATTGAGTGCTCATGCGCGCCACCCCCCACACACACACACATATGCATACTGCGTGCTTGTGCTTCCCCCCACATACACACTGTATAGCTGATGGGGCTGCCCAATCCCCATCGGCTGTTCAGCGCTTCTCCCCACAGGTTCCAGCTGCCGCTGGGAGCCCACCCAGCGTGGCAGTTAGTCACGACGGGGTGCCTAATCCCCCATCGGCTCTACTATCCCTCCCAAGACTATCGGGTGCCATGCTGGGAGCCCACCGAAGGCTTTGCTGAAATCAAGGTAAGTGTTATCCACTGCCCCACCCTGATTCACTTCCTTTGTCACCCAGTCAAAGAAATCAACCAGATTTGTCTGACATGAAGTCCCCACTGTGAATCCATGTTGTCTATGGTCCTGGGCTCCAATGGCTTCTAGATGCCCCACTATCCTTTCTTTAAGCAATGTCTCCATGATCTTCCCCACTACTGAGGTGAGGCTGAACGGCCTATTGTTCCCCACCTCCTCCCTGCTGCTGGACTTATGTAGAGGGACCACATGTGCCCTCCTCCAATTCATTCCTGTTGAATGACTCAGTGAACATGGCTGCCAGAGGTACTGCTATCTCCCTTCGCAGTTCTGTTAATATTCTTGGGTGTATGCCATTTGGTTCCATCGCTTTGTCTGCCTTCAATTTAGTGAGCTCCTGCAGGACTCTTTTGCCTTTGAATGGACTACTGTCCACCTCATCACCCCCTTGGCAACTGCTGTACTGCTGTGGCCTTTGCCCCTTCCACTCTTTTGTGAATACTGAACGGAAAGACACAGTGCATGTCTTGGGAGGAAGGCACGGAACTATCACTTCCAAATACCTAAACAGCACATACAAGGAAGCAACATTCGGCATTGACAAATGCTTGTTTTTATCTGAATTGCAATTGCCTACAGTATGTTAACCCAGTCATTATGGCAATTATCTAGATTAAAGAGCAGCTGATGCCTTCAGGAGAACTTTACTAAAACATAATATTTAGACACAGTCCAGCTTGTATTTCACATTAGTTCTGCATTCCTTCTCCAATCTGCATGAAAACAGGACCTTTGCTCCTGGAGAGTTCATCTATTCCTGTTGCTGTCTCCCTACTTGAGGTCCATATTCAATCACACTGGTGCTGCCAACTGAATATAGGGGCATGTTGATGCAGTGCTAAGCGGAGCAGCGCTGCTCCAACATGGATCCCGCCAGTGCAGGGAACAGTGCCACCAGGCCAGATAGCGCCAGTAGCTTCTGGCTCAATATTCAGACAGGCCCACGCAAATAAATCCATTGAGCATTCAAGATGCTAAGGGACCATTTGCATGCCCATTATGGGCACATTTTTATGGGAAGAGGCAGTTCCCCGTAACCAGCTCCGCTCCCCCACCCCAATTGCCCACACCTATAGAAAAGCAAACAGTCCCTGGTGCCTAGTGGTCCCCCACCCTCGGATTGCCATCCTGTAAAGTGTAAT
Source organism: Neoceratodus forsteri (assembly GCA_016271365.2). Classification (NCBI taxonomy): domain Eukaryota; kingdom Metazoa; phylum Chordata; order Ceratodontiformes; family Ceratodontidae; genus Neoceratodus; species Neoceratodus forsteri. Next base: position 64,685,179 of record JADMNL010000025.1, on the reverse strand, counting down.
AGTTGTCCCTGGTATCCAGTGGTCCCCCTGCCCTCTGCTCACCAGCCCCAGTGTAACTGTATTCAGCCCTAGTGTCTAGTGGCCCCCCCCGCCCTCCGATCGCCAGCCCTAGTGTAATTGTAATTGATTTTGGTGCCTAGTGGTCCTCCCTGTCCTCTGATCACTGTCCTCCATGTAATTGTAATTGTATATAACACCTAGTGTTCCTCCCTCACCCTCTGATCACTGGCCCTGATGTCATTGTAATTGTTCCTGGTGTCTAGTGGTCAGACCCTAATTGCCAGCCCCCTGTGTAGTTGCAACTGTCCCTGGTGCCCAGTGGTCCCCCTGCATTCTGATCATCAGATGCCATGTACTTGTAAATGCCCTGGTGCCTAGTGGTTCCCCCACCGTCTGATTGCTGGCCCCCATGTAATTGTAATGGTCCTTTGTGCCTAGCAGTCCCCCCCACCCTCTGATTTCCAGCCTGAGTGTAACTGTAAATGTCCTTGGTACCTAGTGGTCCCCCCACCCTCCAATCGCTGGCCCTGGTATCATAACATACCTCCCTGGCATCTAGTTGCACCCCCCATCCACCAATCGCTGTCCCTATAGCAACCTACCTATTCCCTGCTATCTAGAGACCTGCCAACCCCCCTTACCTGAAGGGCCAGTGCCATGGGAGACCATATGGTAACTGGCACAGGCCATCTCTCACCTTCTCAGTCGGCTGCCATATGAGAAGACAGGGGAGCACACATCCTATGTACAGGACAGGGCGTGCATTCTCAGTATTTTACAGTCTGCAATCCTGTACAATACAGAGGATGGCTACTCCTTGTCTTTCCTTATGGCAGCCAGCTGAGGAGGTGAGAGATGGGCTGTGCTCCCACATCACCAGTCCTTCAGGTGAGGGGGGGTTGGCAGGGTGGGTTGCCAAGTGCCCACAGTGCGGGGGCTGCTAGATGCCAGAGAATGGGTAGGTTGCTATAGGGATGGGAATCTGTGCATGGGGGGGTGCCACTAGATGCCAGGGAGGTATGGCATGTTATGTTACCTGTGCTGGCAATCAGACTTCAGGGGAGACCACTAAGGCCCATGGATATTTACAAGTACACCAGGGCCTGTGATCAGAGAGCAGGAGGACCACTAAGTACATGAGACAATTACAATTACATGTGGGCCAGAGATCAGAGGGTGGGGGGATCACCAGACACCAAGGACCTTTAAAAGTACACTGGGGCTAGTGATCAGAAGGTGAGCAGACTACTAGGCACCAGGGACAATTACAGTTACACCGGAGCTGGATATTTGAGGGTGGGGAGGACCATTAGACACCAGGGACAATTACAGTTACATCACAACTGGCAATCCGAAGGTGGAGGGACCACTAGGCCCCAGAGACAACCACAGTTACACTTGGGCCAATGATCAGAGGGTAGGGGGGCCATTAGCACCAGAGACAATTACAAGTACACTGTGGCTGGTGATCGGAGGGTGGAGGGACCACTAGGCACCAGGGACAAATACATTTACACAGGGTGGTGACTGGGGAGGACCACAGGACATCTACATGTCATGGGGACAGGGATCGGGAGACAAAGGTGCCACTCAACACCTGGGGACAGGTGTGCTCCCCCTACTGCCAACTTCATTTTTGACTGCAGTTGCTCCAGTGGATGCTGGGGTTACCAAGAGTAAGTAGGGCTTTTGATCAGCATTACTTGCACTGCACAAAGTAGCCTGTGCTAACCCCTTTGAGCAGTGCAAACACACTGAATATCATACTGTGCCGGTATTCCTGTCCCTGCCCGCCGCGTTTGTCCACTGCACACATTATGTTTTTTCTATGTGCACTACCCCGTTAGCTCATGCAAAGGTCCCCTTTTAATACTGCACATGGGCCCAAACCCCAGGCAACCACGTGCAATCACTTTTCCCAGTTTTGAATATCTGGTCCCAAATCTCTTAAATAAACAGGGGCTTTCCCTTGCATGCATTTCTTTACTAATAACATTCAATGAAGCACCCTTCTGTGTTCCAGTAGGAGCCATTTAAGTGAGTTAAGCTGCTCACAATGGTAATATGAGGTCCTCCTAATATAGAAATGCCAGCCAGTTTTGTTAAACAGACAATTTATTTAGTTGAACAATATCATATTCCCAAGTATAATATCCCCATATTCTATAATGGACATAATCATTAGCCCTACGTTATTCTTCCTTACATCCAATAACAATGCATTATGATGCCTATAGAGGAATCTTGGCTATGGAACAACCCTTTTGACAATACTTGCAATATGATGTTCCCATGTGAGATCTGAGTCCAATCAAACACCCAGATATTTACACGCAAGGACTAGGACAGCTGAACCTCACCCTTAGTTACAATTGCCAGCAGGTCCTCCCCTGTGATTGTGTCTTCCTCTTTGACTTAAATAACATCACCTCGGATCTGTCTGTGTTTCAAATCAAATTATTTTGGACAAAACAATCTTGTAGCTCCTTAAAGCTTAGCTGGCAAAAAATGCATCATATATTTCTTTAGCAAAAATGTATTTCTGACATCCCAAATTCATGCTCAGCATATTTTAAGTTTTCTCAAAAACTGTTAAAACAACTTTTACATCTAATTTTGTAATTAATGATGTTCACCACTCACAATTTTAAAAAATCTCTTCCCCTGAGTTTATTCATACTCTAGACGTATTAGGATGGTGCTACCCCATGTTCCTGATGGTAAGCAGCACACTATATTCTTAGTGGGCACAGTATAGGAGTAGGAACTTTGAAAAACTTCAAGAGCCCGTATCTTGGTTCAGGAATGAAAGAAAATCAAAAGAATAATGTATATCTCAATAGTTGTCAGATGAACATTATTGCTGAAAAAAACTATACGGTTACTAACAACTACTGCGACTTTAAAGGCCAACCAGACATCTACCTGTATCTGACAAACAGTCTGACCCATACTGTACAGAACCATATCGTCAACATACTGCTGAGGTACTGCTGGTGGGTATGCCACTCTAACAGCAACATTTCTACGGTGACATGCGTCGATATCGACTACAGTGCTATGCCGCCGTAGAAGTGCCGCTGGAAGGGGGCAACCACTTCCCTCTACTTGCATCCCCTCTCTGAACTAACTCTGACCTGGAGTTAGAATCCTTTAGTTTGGGGGGAGCAGGGGGGCAAAGCCCCCAATGTCAAAAATAGTCTCGTGCAGCTCCATCAACATAGAGCCCATCGCTGTAATGCCAGTCGCAATCTTTTTTGTCGCTCCGGCATATACAACCCCTTCTGGTGGGGGACTTCAATCTGCTGGATGTTGATTGCAGCGTTCTAGCTGCAGCTTGAGCTAGGAGCAAGGACATCCTGGACTCCCTGCAGGGGGCATTCCTCATGCAACTAGTAAGACAGCCCACTCATGAGGGAGCAGTATTGGGCCTGGTACTCACCAGTGGGGACAGCATTGCAGACATCAAAGTGGGTGACCACCTGGGGACTAGTGATCACTGCACAGTATGGTTCAGTGTAAATACTGAGCCAGAATCAAACCACATTAAGGTGAAGGTCCTAGACTTCAGGAGGGCCAACTTTACAAAGATGAGGGAATGCCTCAGGGATGCCCTGTTGGGGGCCTGGGTGAAGCGGAGGAACAGTGGGCAAAACTAAAAGAAGCTATAGGGAAGGCAACACATCTCGGCATCAGGCAAGTAAGCAAGACCAAGAGGAAAAAGATAACCACTGTGATTCTCAAAAGAGATGACTGGGATGATAAGGGCAAAACAATTTGCATTCAGGAGGTATAAGGAGATGCAGAGGAAGGAGTATAGGGATGTGCACAACAAGAAGTAGAGGGAAGCAGGGAAAGCAGTCAGGAGCCCAAAGGCTCAAAGGCAGGACAAAATTGCCCAGGCAGTAAAGAAAGGGGACAAGACATTCTACAGCTATGTAAGCAAAAAGAGAAAAGCTAGGGAAGGGATTGTAAGGCTAAGGAGTGAAAGAGGGGATTGTGTGGAGGGGGACAAAGAAAAGGTAGACATCCTAAACAAATATTTTTCTTCAGTATTCACAGATGAATAGAGAGGTGAGAGACCACAGATAAGAGCTAGGAGTATCAAAGGAAGGGACGTGGACAGTAGTCCTTTTAAAGAGGAGAGAGTCCTAAAGGAACTGGCAAGTCTGAAAGTGGACAAGGCAATGGGGCCTGACAGATGCATCCAAGGATATTGAATGAGTTCAGAGAGGTGCTGGCTGCACCTCTAACAGTGCTGTTCAACCACTCACTGGACACAGGAGTGGTCCCGGAGGACTGGAGGAGAGCAGATGTAGTCCCACTTCACAAAAGTGGTAGCAGGAAGGAAGCTGCCAATTACAGGCCAGTTAGCATGACTTCAGTGGTGGAGAAAATAATGGAATCACTACTGAAGGAAAGTACTGTGGACTATCTTGTAACCAGTAGATTACAGGATCTGAGGCAGCATGGATTCACTGGGGGGAGGTCATGTCAAACAAATCTGATAGATTTCTTTGACTGAGTGACCAGGAAAGTAGATCATGAGAGAGTGGTGGATGTGGCCTACCTAGATTTCAGTAAGGCCTTTGACACCGTTCTACATAGGAGGCTCATAAACACATTGGGCAGCCTGGGAGTGGCTCCAAAAGTAGTAAACTGGGTAAGAAATTGGTTGGGAAACAGGCAACAGAGGGTGGTGGTAAATGGAGTTCTTTCAAAGGAAGGAAGGGAGACCAGTGGAGTGCTACAAGGATCAGTACTGGGACCGTTCCTCCTTAATGTCTTTATAAGTGACACTGCAGATGGGATAGAAGGGACGATATGCCTTTTTGCAGATGACACTAAAATCTGCAATAGGGTAGATGCTTCACGGGGCCGGATGAATAGGGATCTAAGAAAGCTTGAAGAATGGTCAAGAGTCAGTCAGATGCTAGGATGCATGGGGAGGGATATCACCAGTAGAAAGAGGGAGGTGGTGATGCCACTGTGTAAATCATTGGTGAGACCCCACCTTGGGTACTGTGTCCAGTTTTGGAGACCGCATCTTTAGAAGGACATTGACAGGGTAGAGATGGTCCAGAGGAGGGCAACTAAAATGGTGCAGGGTCTGCACTAGAGACCCTATGAGGAGAGACTAAAGAACCTTAATACATACACCCTGGAAGAAAGGAGGGAAAGGAGGGATATGATAGACTTTCAAATGCCTCACAGGTAAAAATAAGGTAAAGGAAGGGAGCATTTTTCAGAAAAAAGATGCTGAAGAACAAGGGGGCATGTTACAAAACTAGAGATGGGGAAGACTCAGGGGAAATGTAAGGAAGAACTTCTTCACAGAAAGAGTAGTGGATGCCTGGAACAGACTCCCAGCAGAAATGATGGGGGCAAGAACTGTAAAGGGATTCAAGAAAGCATGGGACCGGCAAAAGGGAGCCTTAATGGTTAGAGAAGGGATGGCTATGCCAGACATCAAGTAGGGTCATCAGTATTACAAGAGGTAGGGAAAATGGGCAGACTAGGTGGGCCAAGCGGTCCTCATCTGCCATCAACTTCTATGTTTCTATGTGTACCCCCACTTCTGGCAGCTATTGCTCCACATTATTCATACAGTATATAGGGAAAACAGCAGGGGGCCTAATACGAACTCCTGCGGAACTCCCCTACTAACCTACCTCCAATCTGATCTCCAGCCCCGTACTTCTACCAACTGCCTGTAAAGTAACTCTCAAACCAGGCCAATGGCAACCCCTTTATGCCCATACCATGAAGTTTACATATCATAGTGCCATGATAGATGGTGTTGAAGGCCCTGGAGAGATCTACAATGATGGCGTCAACACACACATACCATTCTTCATTGCCATCTGTACAGTATGTACAACCTTAATAATTGCTGTAGAGGTATTATGATGTTTCCAGAATCCTGACTGGTTACTGCTCAATATATGATTAAACTGAAGGTAGCTATTTAGTTGTCTTACCACTATGAAGGCCGAAGAGGACAATACATTCCAAACAACTCTTCAGACTACATTGTTGCCTGCCTTATCAGAGTGTTTTATCTATTTCCTTCCATCCCACCTTAGGCCATAATTAAAACTCATGGGAGTGTTTGTGGAATGCAGAACTCAAGAATCTAAAGGGTGCCACGTCAGTTTATGATTTTACTTTGAACCATTCAAACTGCTTAGTGTACAGAAGTGCTGAGGAAGGCTCAATGTTTTGTTCAGGACATTAGAACTAGTTACATTTGAGGGGGTTCAAAACTTTATAGAACTATTCTACTCATCCCATGCTTCAAATTTAAAACTATAAGTATTTAATTTATACAGTGTGCTCCTTTTTCAGTTGTATGGTGTTTGATTATCCTACAGTACTTAAAGAGTGCATAGTTAACATACTAACATACTAATTGCCAGCAGATTAGGCCTTATGGTCTATCGAGTCTGCTCAAACCTCAGATCCCTAGTTGGGTACCGAGGCCCTCCCCCTGCTTGTGTTCCAGAAACCCCTATTATCCATCCCCACCCCTCTGAGCCAGGCCATCATCTGATACATCCGCTTTCTGTGTCTGTCCCACCCTCTCTTAAAGCCCTCCACTGTGGATCTCTGAACCAGCTCACCAGGCAGCGCATTCCAAGGATCCACCACCCTCTCAGTGAATGACCACCTCCTCTTCCCCCCCTCACCTTTTCACCTTTCTATTTCAAACCATGCCCTCAAGTGATACCTCCCTGCTTTAGTCTAAAGATCCCCTCCATGTTTACCCTATTTATTCCCTTGAGGTACTTGAAGATCTCAGTCATGTCCCCCCGTTTCTTCTCTCCTCTCCTCTCCTCTCCTCTCCTCTCCTCACCTCCAATGAAAACAGGCAGAGCTCCTCAAGTCTGTCCTCATATGTCAAATCCCCTAGTCCTCTTATCATCTTAGTTGCCCTCCTCTGTACCCTCTCCAGGAGCTGTATGTCCCTCGACAAGTGTGGTCTCCAGTACTGTACACAGTACTCAAGGTGTGGTCTAACCAATCCATTGTACAGCGGCAGAATCACTTCCCTGCTCCTAGAGGTGATCCTCCTTATGATGCATCCCAACATCCTGTTTGCTTTGCTAGCCGCTCTCCTGCACTGCTCCAAGTTATTCATACATGCATCCACCATGACCCCTAGGTCTTTTTCCCCTGTTGAGGCCTCCAGTGCCTCCCCTCCCAGGGTGTACCTGTGTTTAGATGTAACACCTTGCACTTGGTGATATTGAAATTTAATTTCCATGTGTGGGCCCACCTTTCCAGGGTGTCCAGGTCCCCTTGCAGGGCCAACCTCCCCCTTCCCCCTCAAGTACTGCTCCCATCTCGGAGTCATCAGCAAAGAGACTCATTTCACACCCTATACCCTCTCTGATTTCTGAAATGTATGCATACTAAAGCTAAAAAAAGTACATGGGTCTCTAATACTGAAAATGAAATTTTTTTTCTGACGCTGTAGTCTTCCACAATATGGAAACTATAACCCCACTTCCAGTTAAACCCCAGTGCCTCTCTATCCCTATATTTCTGCACAGTGATTATGTAAACAACAAACAAGTGGCTGCTATATGGCATGATGCCAGGAACTAACATATTTTTACTGAGCCCCCCCCCATTCAGCCAAACCTCCCCCTCAACCCTAAAGGACCATGTATCACTGATGCCCCCCGCCTGAGTTGTAAATCTTAACATTTTGGTAAGTCAAAAATTCTAAATTCAACTCTGTGCATATCTGGACCCCTTATATGCCAAATAACATCTTTTACACAAATGTAGATTTTGAGAAAGGGCCACGTTGCCAATGCAACCTGTCCTCCACCTCCTGTGTCTAGGGGTTCTGATGGTAACGATGAGGTGGAAGTGGTACAAATCTAGTTCTGCTCCAGGAAACCAACTGGAATACTTAAGGGCCTTACCTTGCCCGCAGAACTCATTGACTGGGAAAGGAAGTCTCCAACTGCTGATAGCTGGAGAGTATTCTGAGCTTCTTTCCATGACCGTAGGGGTGCAATGATGACACTGGAGGGGCAAAGGTGGTTAGCCAGCAAAACACAAAATGCAGCCAACACTGAAATGGAAAAAAATACAAATACATATTTAATTGATTAATAAATAAACTATAGTTAGGACAGTCCCACGGAGCTGGAGGAACAGCAAGAAAATTACTGGTACACTTGTGGCAGTTCAAATAGCATGAAAACAGCATCTTGTCCCACACAGATGGCAGCCAGTAAGGTGGGACAGGCTTCACACTACTTCAGAGCCAGAAAAGCTCAAACCTGAACTTGATGATTGCCGAAACCACTAGCCTCCCCGGGGACGACAGCATCAAACAGAACAACCCTTCTATCAGACGCAGCTGGGTGTCAGCTACCCAAAGACTTTCCCCAGGCACAAGACCTCCAGATGCCCCCATGGGGATTTCCCACAAGCAAGACACAGCTCCCTCCTTGCAGTTACACTAATCTCCTGCACTTTATTTACGCCTGCGTCAGAACCTGCTCCAGACACAGGCACAGCAGGTCCGACAATGCGAGATCCCATGCAGGCCACCAATTCTCCCACGACAGAGTGCCATACCATGTACAGCTCTCAAAAACCCTGCCACTGGCCTTGAAGCCATGGCACAGCACTGCCACTACTGTGGCATCCCCACTGCCCGCTCATTCAAAATGAAACAGGCCCATAGGCCTAGCCCAGTGCACCCAGCACAGTGGGCCTGAGATTTTCTTTAGTCCGGGATGTTGACTCCTATACTCCGGCAGAAACCCATTCCTCAGTCACTTGCACCTGAGCCCCACTCCGCGAACAGCCATACGCAGAACCAGTGCCGCAGACTGCAGACCACCACTCCCAGGCTGTGGCTGGAACCCCCAACCCGGCTTGCACCAGTTCTTCCTGCTGGCCTCCCTCCTTCTAACCCCCCCTTTTATAGCAGCATGGGGGGGAACACACCCAAGGGGTGGGCCCAAGCTGCCCATCTTCAATGCCTGAACCGAATAGAAAAGAAGACATAGTAACCCCCCTTTAAAAAGGAGATTGGATCGCGGGGGGGGGGGTTGCAGTCTGTTTCAAGACCGAACTGAACCTCATAAGGGTACTAGTTAAGGAGCTTGAGTCTCTTGAGTGTACAGTAGTAGCAGGTGTAGGCTATCGAATCGCTCTCATCTACCTTCCACCTGGTGATGAGAAGCGATTCCTTCAGGAAGTGGCAGACTTCATCATTGAGATGGCATTTGAGTCGCCCAGATTGATGGTTCTGGGCGACTTCACCACCTGGGTCAATGATGAACTTTCACAATTTGGTCAACACTTCCTCCAGTTAATGACATTTCTGGGCCTTACACAGGTGGTTTCCACTGCTACTCACAAACATGGACACTCTCCAGACTTAGTCTTCCTCCTAGGGATCGATACATCTGACTTGGGGGTGGAACCAGTTGGGTGATCTGATCATTACACCATGGGGTTTAGTTTTAGCACCCCCCTCATAGGCCTACCCCCCTGTGGAGATGGTTAGGTACCGTCCTTTATGGGATATAAGCTCCCATGGCCTTGCGGCAGTCCTTGACCTCTCATCCCCCTCGTTGGCAAACAATGCTCCAGCGACCCTCGTGTCGCCCTATAATACAGCCGTTTCGGTGGCTCTGGATTCTATTGCTCCAGTCCGTGTTCACCTTCGCTCCCCTTGCCCCAGGTCCCCTTGGTTTGATGGGACTTTGAGGAAGATGCGGAGACTAGGGCGAAGGTTAGAGCGTTGCTGGCGAAAGTCCACCTTTGATGCCATCCACCTTAGATTGATGGACCATTATTTAGTCTATCAATCTGCAATCACCTGTAAGAAGGCAGAATTCCTGTCTGGGGAGATTGTGACTACTCAGAATCGACCAGCTCAGCTGTTTCAAACTGTGGACAGACTGTGCAACCCAGCCTGTCTGCAAGTTCGGAAAACTTTTTCGCAATTAGAGTGCAATGAGCTTGCCCAATTCCTTGCAAATAAGGTGGCCAACATCAGGGTGGTACTGCAGCCAGCACACTCTATGCGGGTGGTTAGTGATCAGTACGGGGTCACCGTACCTCAGTTTTCCTGGCGTATCTTCAGTCGACCGGAGTTCATGAATGCCACTAGGATTATCCAGAGCATGCGCCCTACGTGCTGTAGTTTGGACCTGGACCAACTTCCCTAATTTTGGGTTGTACTGACATCATCGGTCCGGTCCTTGTGTAGATAGTCTGGTTATCCTTGGAATCAGGAGGGTTTCCCAGCTCCCTGAAAGAGGCAGTGGTGACACCACTCTTGAAGAAAGCTACCTTGGACCCAGACTGTCACGCAAACTACAGACCTATCTCTAACCTTCCCTTTGTTGAGAAGGTGATTGAGAAAGTAGTGGCAGCACAACTGGAAGACCATTTGACCATCCATGACATCTATGAACTGCTCCAGTCCGGTTTTCGTAAGAGACATAGTACCGAGACAGCACTGGTTAGGGTGCTCAATGATCTCCTGATGGCGAGAGATCGGAAGAGCCATTCCATCTTGGTTCTTCTGGATCTTTCTTCAGCTTTTGACACCGTGGACCACATGGTGTTGATTGGACGCCTGAGGCATATCTGTGGAATTTCGGGGACAGTCCTCAGATGGTTTACATCGTTTCTCATGGGTAGAACACACAGAGTTGTGTCTGTATTTTTTTTTCTTCAGGCTCAACTGCTTTGTCTTGTGGGGTGCCTCAGGGTTCAGTGCTGTCACCCATGTTGTTCACGGTGTATATGCTACCCCTTGAAGACATTGTAAGAAGGTATGGACTGAGGTTTCACTGTTACGCAGATGATACCCAGCTCCACCTTTCCTTTGCACCTGACCAGGATGGAGCTCTCTCGGTCTTTACAACTATCTGAAAGAAATCCAGGAGTGGATGGATTCCAGTTGGCTGAAGTTGAACTCAGAAAAGACTGAGGTACTGGTTGTGGACCTGGGCCATCAGATGGGGGGTCGGGTGTTGGAGCGCCCTCTGGAACTTTTCTTGGCAATATCTCACTCCCGACCTCTGAACGGGTGCGTAACCTGGGGGTAGTTGTTGATGATGGACTGACCTTATATTCTCAGGTGTCGGCCGTCATCAGAGCCTTCTTTTATCATCTTAGGAATATCACCAGGTTTAGGCATCTGGTTCCATCTGATGACCTTCCCACCCTGGTCCACACCTTTGTGTCCTCGCCCTTGGATTACGGCAACTCCCTGTATCTAGGGCTTTCTGGGGTTGAAATCCGTCGCTTGCAGCTTAATTTTAATTGTATTGTTTTGTCGTTTGATGTTTTATGATCTGTTTTATATTGTTAGGCACCTTGGCAAAGGAAAGGCACCATATAAATAAAATTATTATTATTATTACACTAATGCCACAAGACAATATGGCTTATGAACAGTGCACAACAATTTCTACGTGAATTGTTTGGTTCATAATGCAGTAAAAAAAGCAAATGCTGGACTTCTGTCTGGTATCATTGTACCAAAAAGTAGAAAAACATCACTATGTTCTTACGATACTGTAACACTGTTGTATGCCTTTGCTTAAAACCTCTAAAGGTCAGAAATCTTTCATGTATACAGCTGCTAAATCATGCAGTGAGTTAGATCCAAATATTAGGAATGTAAAAATCTGCATCAGTTTAAATCACTGAGCGAAAGTCACTGAAGACAGAAGCAATCTGCAGTTGTTTTAGCTATAATAATGTGCACAGTTTGTATGTACTGTATAATGTGTGTGTATTAGCCCATGTTTTTCTTTTGTAATGTGTTTATAGTTATATTACCTGCATTGCCTTTCATGTACACCCTGTAATTATCCAGGTCAAGTCTGTAAAAGGACCTCTTGGCCCAATGCACTTTACTCAGTAAACAAAAATAAATAAATAAATAAATTAAATAAAACAGCAGGTTAGGGATTGGGGATCTGCTGTGTTAGCCTGGCATTGCACTACTATATGGTTACATATCAAAAAAGCAGCTTGTTCAAAGATAGCTGTGAATATAAGCCAAAGGATGTGCTGACGAATTACAACAGTAATGCAGCCATCTAGTGGTAGCCCCTGGGATAGACAGCATGAAATTCAGGGAAGTAATCTAACCTCTCCACTAAGGGGAATCTGCCTTTAGCTGAATGATCACAGCTATGTTTGGGGCTATGGGCCAGGTTTGATTCACAGTAAAGACCAGAGGAATGTCTACCCAAGGAGAAGAGACAGATACCACACAGAAGAGAAGCTGGGGGACATCAAGGTGAGGACAATATTCTAGGATGGCTCAGGAACTGGCTGGCTAGGAGAACACAAAGATAAGAAAGTCACCAGTGGAGTTCCCCAGAGATCAATTTTAAGCCCTTATTTTCAGCATATTTATCTGTGACATGGGGAAAGGGATCCCAGGGATGATGTGCTTCTTTGCAGATGACATGAAAATCTGTGGAAGAGTAGATAACAAACTCAATGGTGGAGTCCAAGCACTGAGGGAGGATCTGAAGAGTGTACGGAAATGGTAAGGGACCTGGCAGGGAAAATGTAATTCAACGAAGAGTAGTCATGCACATAGCGGTCAGGAACTCAGTGAAGGAATACAGGATGGGATGGCCAATGTGGAAAAGTTGTTAGAGGAAAGGGATCTAAGCGTACTGATAGAAGAAAATGTAAAACTATCAGCGTAGTCACCGTAGTGCAACAGAGCGGTAGGAAAGGCGAATAGGATACTAGCAGGCATTAAGCAGAGTATTCGGCAGCAGAAGGAATGAGATGATTTTACTCTCTGTCTGGTTTCAAGAAAACACAATTGGCACTAATAAATGCCACATAGTATTTTTATTAAGAAAAACACAGAAAACAAACACTCAAAGCAATACCTCACCAGTGTTGCTCAAGAATATATGAACATACAAAGAAGCCAGCAGAAGAAGTAGTAATAGTAGTAGTAAAAATCTTTATTGTGTTGCTTGCATGTATGTGCAAGAAACACATTTGCCCAGATGCTTCGATGCGATATTTAAAAGGGAAAAGTGCGCCGCACAAATCCCGAAGTGCCAGGGTGCATCAGTAATGTATGCAGGCACAGGTGGGGGGGGTGTGCCCATGCATAACTGCACAGCCCGATATTCAGCCCGGGGGTGCAGAATTATGCAGGTGCAATCCCTACCTGCACCTGCACAAATTTACGACTGAAAAAACAGGAACAAGTCGACGGCCACCCACAAGTGAGCTGCCGCATTGCAGAGGCGCAACACAGCAGCTGCCACCTGTGGGTGGCCATCGGCTGTTCTCGCCTCACCTGGTGGCGCCCCCATGCCCCGATTGCGGGCATCAGACATCCCCCTCCGAAGTCCAATATCCCTGGTGGTCCAGTGGACCGCACGGAGCCCGATCGCGGGCAACAGTATCCCCCCCCGAAGTCCAATATTCCTGGTGGTCCAGGGGACCGCAATTAGCCCGATCGTGGGCATAACTGCATCCCCCTCCAAAGTCCAATATCCCTAGTGATCCAGTGGACCACATGGAGCCCGATCGCAGGCATCAGTATCCCCCCATGTCCAATATCCCTGGTGGTCCAGTGGACTGCGCGAACCCGATTGTGGGGGCATTCCTCAACCCCAAGTCGAAATCCCTGGTGATCTAGTGGACGCCCCACCCCCGCCCACTGGGCCCCACCCCATTCCCCCCCCCCCATCGGCGCGGGTGGCAGCACCCACCCGCCTGCCGCCTGGCCCCACCGACTGACAGCTTGGTATGGCTGCAAGCCCATTGATTCAGGAGCATGAGCCAATGGGCGGCAGCCCATACAGTACTAGTCAGTCCAGGTATGTGAATGATTCATTGGGACCCTACCTCATGTACTCGGTCACTGTCATTTTGTTATTTGGTCCCAAAAGATGATTTTGTGGTCACTTCGCAGAACCACCTTTCGAGACCGAGTAATGAAACAACAGTGTCACAGTTCATGAGGTTGGCCCCCAAAAACCTTATGTTGAAAATTTGATGAAAATATTCCCCAAAATGACTGTTTTATCAGCGTGCGTTGCGCAGTTCCTACACACACTCGTAACTTCAAGCATTTTTAATATTTTCACTCCAGATTTTCAACATTGCCGTTTTACCGTGCCTCCTAATGAACAATACAGCTGCCATTTTTCACGTTTTGCCGAAATGTGTTTTCGCACATGTAGTGCACAGTGGCATGGTCGGTGTGCAAAATCAATGTTCGGGACAGATTAATAAAATCACAGTGACACTGTTCATGAGCAGAGGTCTTAAACTGGCTATGTTGAAAATTTGGTGACAAAAGTCCATAAAATGACTGTGTTACCAGCGTGCACTGTGCAATTTCCTCGCACTCTCATAAGTTCACAAACTCATCATATTTTCAGTCCAGAGTTTCAACATTTGCCTTTTTCCACACCTTCTTATGAACAGTATAGCTGTCATTTTTCACTACCCTGGCCAAAATGTGTTTTCGCACTTCCAGCTCAGAATAGCGCTGTCGCTGTGGGAAATCAGTGTTCGAGACAAATTAAGAAAATCACAGTGACACTGTTCATGAGTGGAGGTCCCAAAATGCCTATGTTGAAAATCTGCTGTAAAACATCCCCAAACTAATTACATTACGGCTGTGCGTTGCACAGTTTCTACACACACACATGACTTCACCAGTTTTTTTATATTCTCACTCGAGATTTTCAACATTGTCATTTTTACACCTCTTCATGAACAGTACAGCTGTCATTATTCACATCCTTTTCACACCTGTGGCACCAAATGGCGCAGTCGCTGTGCAAAATCACCTTTCAGCTAACGTACTGATAGCGTCACTGTTCATGCAGTGGGGTCACAAAAAGCCCATGTTGAAAACTTGGAGTAAAAATACTAAGTGTATTGGTCCATAACGCCCTACCCTGTAGGGACTGACAGGCATCAGGGGTATGACTTGGGATTGTCGACAGTAATGCTCATGCCATTCCACCCCCAACCCACTCCCACCCTGCAGCCAGTGACAGGCCTTGAGGTGCGCCTTGGACCCTTTGGCCTGAGAGTTCACCCCATTCTCCTATACTGCACCCATTTCAGCGTATTTCCTTATGGAATGAAGTGAATGTAAAGCCTGAACACTCCAAAGCACACCTCGACACTTGTAAGTGTCTGCAGGGAAGGGTGAGGTGAAATGTCATTACTGTTATGGGCGACAACCCAAAGGCACACCCCGATACCTGTCCATTTCTGCAGGGTGGAGATGGAGTTCATGTCAGTTCAATACTTCACTGCCATTCCTATACTGCATCCGTCTAACTCCTGCACTTCCACTGCTAATGACAGCAAGCAACACTTGGCATTGACAAATGCTTGTTTTTATACAGCAATGAGATGGTACAATCACACTATTAGGACCCAAGGGTCCTATTTACTATGTGGTTCTGTTTACTAGTGAAAATTGCATGCTTAACTTAATATGCCATAACACAGTACACATAGTAGACATACTTAGGAGGTATAACAAGACACAGGTATTGTATATATCCAAGAAGGCCATTCGGTTTATCTAGTCTGCTCATATTGCAGGGTAATCAGCTTACACTACTGACCGTGGCCCCCCCCAGTCCTCCTTTCCTGTCCATCTGCCCCCCGCCCATGTTTTCCTCTTATATCTATCCCAGCATTTCTTGAAGCTGCTCTCCGACTTCATCAAGAGCACTTCCACTGGCAGCGCATTCCAACTGGCCACCACCTTCTCCATGAAGAAATGTTTCCTAACCTTCCTCCTAAGCATCCCCCCTTCCAGCTTTAGACTGTCCTTTCGTAGTTCAGCTGCCACTGAAAGGAAAAGTGAAAGTGGAAATTGTTTAACCAGGAAAGGCACACTAAGCCAAAGCTTGTTTCCAGGTATGACCTGGGAGCACAGGGAAGTTAAGTGGCTTGCTTAGGGTCACTCAGTATGCAAGTGGGGACCATGGGATTCAAACCCAGGTCTTCAGGTTTTCAGCTCAGAGCCTTAAACCACTGCGCTATACTACGTCCTTACACTTTGCTTGAAGAGACCCTCCTTATCCACCCTATTTATCCCTTTCAAGTACTTGAAGATCTCTATCATATCCCCTATCTCCTCTCTTCCAGGGGAGTACACCTTCAGGGCCCCCAACCTCTCTTCAAATGTCTTACCCAGCTGATCCACAGTTATCGTACTTGTCCTCATCTGGACCACCTTCAGCAAGCTGATTCTTTCTTAAGGTATGGGCACCAGTATCTTACTCCATACTCTAGATGTGGTCTCACCAGAGACCTGTACAAGGGAAGCATAGCCTCCTTCTGCCTACTACTGATTCCTTTGTCTATACACTTCAGCATCTTCTATTGTTTTGCTGCTGCTTTCTTGCACTGCATGGAATGCTTCAGGTCACTATTGATCCTTACTTCCTGTTCCTTCTCCTCCTCCACTGCTGTTACCCCCCCTCCCCCCGCCTGTAGTACTCATACCTTGGATTCCTGACTCCAATGTGCATAGTTTTGCATTTCTTAGCATTGAAGCCAAGCTGCCAAATCCCGACCACCTCTCATTTTCTAAGGTTATGCTGCAGGTCTTGTATCCCTTCCACTGTGTTCATCCTCCCACGGAGTTTGGTGCCATCTACAAATAGGAACATTTTGCCCTTAATGCCCTCCCAATGTCATTGCTTAAAACATTGAAGAACACCGGCCCCAGCACTGAGCCCTGCATACCCTGCTGGTTACTTCCCTGGTGCTGGATAACTCTCCCACTACCATTACCCTCTGGGTCCTGTCCCCCAGCCAGTTTTCTACCCACTTTGTAATTTTCTCCCCAACCCCAAGATCCAACTGCTTTCTGATCAAAATCTTGTAGATAAAGGATGTCCCAGCATGGCACCTGTCCACTGCCTTAGTGACCCAGTCAAAGAAGTCGATCAGATTCATTTGACATGATGTCCCTCCTACAAACCGATGCTGCCTCTCATTCAGGATACCATTCTCCTCAAGATTCCCCACCAACCTTTCCTTAAGTATGGTCTCCATAGCTGGCCCACCTGCACAGAAGTAGCACTATTGCTTGTGATGCCGATGGGAGTGACGTCAGGAGTCGAAGGGTCGGCCGGGGGGGGAGAATGACCGAGCATCCCAAGGCCAGCTCTTCTCCTCTGGGAAGGGAGAGTATCAGTGGCTGAAGTCAGCCTGACCCCTAGCGGTGGCTGGGGGTTGGCACGCTGACACTACACTGGGGGGCCGGGTGGAGGCAGGGCAGATGCCTGGTGCGCAGCGCACGTGAACGTGTGCAGCACCGCCATTGGTGCCATTGTACGTCCTTTCCTTCATGCCAGGGGAGAAAAGAAAAACAGAAAAACAGGGAGAATAAAAAAATTAACAAAAAAAAGTATGGTCTCCATGAGCTTGCACTCAATTCAGGTCAAACTGACCAGTTTGTAATTTCCTGGGTCATCCCTGTGATCACGCTTATGGGGAGGGGGCAACATGTGCCATTTTCCAGTCCTGCAGTACCATGTCCAACTCCAGCCAACTATTAAACAGGCCAGCCAGTGGCCCCGTAAGCTCCCCTGCCAGCTCTCTCAGTACCCTTGGGTGGATGCCGTCTGTGCCAGGTGATTTGTCCATCTTCGCTACTAGCAGGCCCTCCCTTACTCTGTCCTCCTGTATTACCACATCTGTGCTACCTTCTCCCCCTGCTCCCCTTCTCCACCCTGTAGGCACTAGTCCATCTTTTTCCCTGGTGAAGACAGAGCAGAAGTATTCGTTCAGCACCTCAGCCTTCCCCCATTCTCCTCTACCCATTCATCCCCTTTCCTAAACCTAAGAATCCCATCCTTCTTGTCCCTTTTTTCACTTATATAATGAAAGAAGCCCTTCTCCCCCTTTCTGAGTCCCTCAGATATCTGCAGTTCTTTTTGTGCCTTAGTCTGTTGCACTACCTTTCTTGCCACCTTGGCCAGCCTTAGGTAGATTTCCCTAGCCACCGCTCTCCCAGTCTTTCTGTAGCACTTGTAATCTGACCTTTTGTCCCTCACCGCTTGGGCAACCTCAGAGCTGAACCAGTGGGGTGCTTTGGCCCCTGAGTTCTTCCCTTTGAGCCTAACATACACCACTGCGGCAGATAGCATTCCTTTTTTGATGATAGACCATTTTTGGTTCACCCCCATATTCACTCTGATCCCCACCGTGTGCCTCTTTAGCACCTCACCCATCTTCCTGATGTCCAGCTTCTTGAAATCCAGGATTTTTGTCTTAGTGCAGAAGCTTTCCCTGCCCATATCCAATCTGAACCGCACTGTGCGATGCTCACTACCACCCAGGGCTCCTTGATGCGATCTCTTGCATGTGGTCCCCATTTGTGAGTACTTGACCAAGGATTGCGCCCTCCATGGCGAGCTCTGTGATGCCCTGAGTCACAGTGTTGGTTCTTTTGTGTTTTGCTTAATAAAAGTTCCATGTAACATTTATTGGTGCCTTTTATTTTTTCTTTGAAACTGGATGGAGTGTGTGATGGAGTGTGGGCCATTTTGTGTATATTTCTGGATGAGATTTGGGGCCAGAAACCACACTCAAGCAGAATGCTTTTGTTTCCTTCAGATGTGCTTCCACCATTGTATGGATCCCTGGTGTGGTCAGATTCGGAGGACTAATTCTGTAGTCCCCATTTGAAGAAGAACAGGGAGTGGGTGGAGCTGGACCACAGGAGGGTAAAAGAATGTTTGAAAGTCTTGGGGCTCAATGGCCTCAACATGTACACTGGAGACAGGGGAGAGAGGGCATGACTGAAAAGTCTTCACAGGATAAATAAGGTGGGCATCGGAAAACTAATCACAATGGTGCCTATTCACAACTGCAGGCAGCGGTACACACAAAAGGCACATAAACCCCCCCCCACCCGGTGCAGCTCTGCACCCTCGGGAGATCCACGCATTCGCTGTATTCCCAAATACCATCAGATGTGTGGCTCACACCCACAGCCCCACCCCTGGCATGCAGGTTCACGGGAGCGGTAGGGTGCAGAGCTGCAGACCTGGGCAGGCAGCCATTCAGCTTCCCCACCTGGTCCCTCGGTGGATCACTTGTGCCATAGGGCACCATTTTGGTAACCATCACATATCGTTACCCAAAGCAAATATGCCTTCGCACCCAGAGTGCCCGATGGCTAGGGCGCCTCCATGGGTGTCGGATAACCTCCGTCATACCCGCCGTGACATGCGGTGGCAACTCAGGGGAGCATGTAACATTTATGTCTACCTCCAGAAGGTGTAGCTATCACCCCCCATGCACCGCATTCTACACTGTCATGAATGGTGTGGAGTGCAGCCATGTCCTCTGTGCCGGCTCCCGGCCCACCCCCCACGTGGAGCTACGTGTTTGGCCGGGGACTCAGGCACATTGGGGGAGTGTATAGTGTACATGCATGCCATGCAGGGGGCTCAGTGGGCACAGCCAGGTGTGGTCAGGTGTGGGGTGGGCCATGCGCCGGGGTTACGTGGAGCATAGCCAACCCACATCTTTTGTGAAGAGAGCCCAATGAGCAGAAACATGGGCACATGGAAGAATTCCATGAAACTGGTGGGTGGAAGATTCAGGGAGGACATCAGGAGATATTATTTTACAGGAAGAGTGTCTGATAAGTGGCATAAGCTGCTGGAGGAGGTAGTATGTGGCAAATGTCTGAAGAATTTCAAGCGGGGTGGGGCAGACATATGGGACTGGTGAGGTTAGCTGAGAGTGACCGCTAGGGCCCCTCACATCATACCATAGGTAGGGCTGGACGGACTGTATGGGCCTTTTTATGGTGCTAGTTTTCTATGCATTTACGCTTCTATGACATAACCGTGGTGATGAGGAGAGAATGCTTCTCCATTAACAAAAGGAAAATAGTTTCGCAAAGCTGCTCCATCTAGTATCAACAGTTCTGAATAATTGTTTATGGCAGTGCAGAGTAACTGCAACAGTAAGACAAGCATCTAACAGTAGTCCATGGAACAGTAACCATGAGTCGAAGGAGCTCCTGAACATCTCAGAGAGGAGAATTTCCCCTTAGCTGCATGTTTTGAGCTGCTGTCTTTGGGACAGAATCCCTGGGTTGATTCCTTGTAAGTGCTGTGGGACTGTCGGCCCAAGTAGAGGGGACAGGCATAACATATTGGGCCCCCAATCACAGATCAAGGGTCGGGAGGGCATCCCACTTGAGATAGTGGGTCAACTGGCATCAAGAGTGAGATCGTGCTGGGGAATGGCTCAGTAAAAACACTGTGTCTGCTCTTTGCACTGTTCCAGAGACCATGACTTTTTTGGTTTTACAGAATCACTTTTGAAATATGGGGGACTGGATGGCAGAATATATATTGTAAAAGACTATACCTTTGTCAGAGACAAGTTGTTTTCCAGTATAGGAGAACCACACAGTTTTTCTTGATTACAAATCACTTATGTAATTTCAGCCAATCACTGGACAGAGAAACTGTACTTCTTATCCTGTATGCTTTGATTTCTTGCTCAGAAATGTTAGGAATGACCCATTCCATTTCAGAGCTGAGGGAGCACAGGTTATATTTAACTCTGAAAATAACAAAAACCTCTTTATACTTATAATTATTGTTGCTAACTCAATGGTTTATAATAAGTTTTTGTAAATCGTAACATTTTTCTTAGATAATGACCACTCCCAGCCATCTCCGGGGGGGGGATCTCTTGCCCCAAGACCTGGGAATCAATCCCTGGTCACCTCCTCCCAAGGTGCTACTGTGGGATGGGGTGACCAAAGGCCTTTGCCCTGCCTGGACAGAGGTAGGAGCAGCCCAGGGAAGGGTGGGGTACAGGCCAGCTTCTAAAGTCCAGACAGCAAGAAAATCTTCCTCTTGCTGCCTGGACATCACCTCAGGACAATCGTTCTCCCAGGAACATCACAAGGTAGTCTTGGCGAGCTTGGGGCCTGCCAGGTCTTCTGACTCGGTAGACCTAGAGCTGCTTTTTCCTTTGGCTTTTGGTCAGTGGCCGACTGGGCATCTGCTGGCTGGGGTTTTTTGTGGCTCTTTTCAACCCCTGAATCAAAAAAAAAATATATATATATATATATATATATATATATATATATATATTTTTTCCCATGAAAAGCAGAGCAGCCAAAATAGGAACATGTGGTGCATCTGGTAGTACCTGCGCTTACTCCGTGCTCCCAACAGCTGCACCCCCTTTTCTTCCTTTTGCTCCCTCCTCCCTCCCTCAGGCCACCGGGCATAGTATGCATTCACACCATTGGAACCGACAGGGTTGTCGGCCAAACCTCATGGGGCCCTCTCAGGTCTTTTTCAAACAAAAGAAAAAGAGACACAGTAAATTACATCCCCTGTGCAGCAGCTAGGTATCTATCAATACTTGCAGACAGATTGTCCAGTTACGAGTACCCTGCAATTCCACCCCTCAGGCAGTTTCACTGCCATGGCCTCCTCACCTGGTTGCTTGCTCGGTTCCCTCAGATGGCAGCGGCTCCTTGCCGGGTGACCTCTCATCAGGCACAGCCTCCCTCTCTCTACTCTTCCATCAGCGGCCTTACAGCATGGTCCCAGTGTGGTCCTGGAAGCTGGGCGGTAATTTTGTACCATCTCCTCACTGTGCAGGGCTCGGCTCGGGGGGGGGAGGGCTGCCTGCATAGCAGCTAAGCAAGGGTTCTCTCACCACATCCCATGGTGTTCTTTCCATCACCTGCAACTGAGCACAGGGGGATTAGTGCAGTGAGGGGGATCACACAGCTTTGGAGGCTTTTTTCCGGGCGACATTACTGGCTTCTGGCTCGTCCATTTGTTTATTGGGGTCAGGGATCCCGCCAGATCTCGTGAGAGCCTGGTGGCAGAGGATCTCATTTACACTTCTCGTGTGATTTCCTAGGTGCCATTTTGCCAGGGGTCCATCAAGGGTATAGAGCTGCTTCACATCTTGCAGGCTCTCACAAGAGTAGAGCGGCCATCTTGACTGGGGTTTTCTTTGTCCTCCCTTCCCCTTCCCCTTTCAGTACAGTAGGCTGCTTTTTTGGGCTGGTTTTTGTGCCTCAAAAAAAGAAAACTAAAATACCCCATAGGAAGACACAAGTTTTTAATTAATTGTTAGTACCATGTCTGATGTAGTGAAGCTGGTACATTTGTTGTCCTTCCGCTGGGTGACCTGTTGTTGTTTTGCCATTGGGGGGCCCTTCCTAGGGGCCGGAGGTGGCCTAAGTGGTATGCTATCGGTTTGTGTTGGTAGGGACGGGCGCGGCGGGGGGCTGGCTCAGCAGCAAGGCTGGCAGTCCGGTTTTGCTGGGCAGGGCAGCACACACTGGGGGGTCGGTGGGCTTTACAAAGGGATCTGGGGGGGCTCCCAGTGGGAGAGGGCAGGGGGTTAAAAAAATGTTTCTTTTCAGGGGTTCTTCTCACCCATAAAATGAAACACCCTCTCTAATGTAGACTTCTACTTCAAGGGCTCCTAATTATACCAGCGAAGGGAGCAATACAGTAGCTGGAAGGGTTAGGAGCAACATAATCAACAAATGTTTTTTTGGCTTTACAGATTCTTCAATGACCTTCCTGCCTCTGTAACACAAGCAACATGAGTTCAGGTGACAGGCCTGTGGATCGGGGAACAAGGAGGACATGCCCTCCTCCTCGGACTCCAGTTCCCAGGAAGTTGCCACCCTGGAGTTTAAGGAAGCACTGCAGCGGCTGGTGGAGCTGGGGGGCCCCCAACTGGCTGCAACTGGCATTGAAGGAGATTCATGGTCAGTGGGGCAGGCGAACCCAGCTCATCACGCCCAGGCAAGTGCACTAGGAGACCCACGGCTAAGAAGGCAGAGGCTTTGGCGGCAGCAGGCAGAAGGAGGACAGCAGGAGTCCTGAGGCACAGGGCAACAGTACATGACCCAGAAGTCATCAACGTCGATCCCAGTCAGATCCAGCCAGGAAGAGAAGGAGCCACTGAAGGCCCAAGGGAGGTGACTGCATTGACCTATTCGGATGGGAGAGGTGAGTATACTGGCATCACAGCTGACAAGGGTACCCCAGTGATAAGTCAGGAACCAGAGCCTAATAGTTGGGGGGTAGCTTCTCAGCTCAGATAGAGCGAGCTGGTACCAGGGGTTGGGGGTGGGACCTGTCAGCGGCCTGGCGCATGGAGCTTCTGCTAAGAGGCTCAGCACCGCGCACGCCTTGCAAAAGACAAATAGAATAGTGGATGGGTGACCATCCACAACAAGGCTATGTTTCCCTCGAGGGGGTTGATGACATCATAGAGACCTCGAGAGCGAAGCTCGAGAGGTCTCCCTGATGTCATCAACTCCCGAGAGGGAAACAGCCTTAATTGTGGATGGTCACTCATCCACTGTTTTGTATAGTATATGGTTAGGGCTTATTTCAATTGTTTTACCTCATGCTGCTCACAGCTTCTCCCGCTCCTGTTGCCACTTGCTCCAGATTTGCCTGCTCCCACTCGCTTTGGCTTCTCCCTGTCAGCCCGCTGCCACTTGTTCAGCTTCTCCCGCTCCTGCTCACTCTGGCGTCGGAAATTATAATTTTTTTAAAATAAAATGTAAAAAAAAAGTTTGCTTTTGTGACGCGGAGCAACGATAGATCCTCGTGTCAAAATAAGCAGTGTCCACTACTCCGCGCTTGCTAAACTGCAGCCGCCATGTTCGGATGATTTTTTTCCGTTGAGCTTGGTGGAGTGAGCCAATCAGAAGGCAGATCAAAGCTAAAAAGTTGTTGTACTAGCGATGTGATGTCAGATCGATAGTACAACAACTTTTCTGACCTTTGAACTGTCCTACAACAACATTTGAAAAGCCACTGATTTCCATCTAGAATAAGCCCTAACCATATACTATAAAGAGTTTTCACAGGGCTCCCCAGCCCAGAACTAGGGGTCCTTCTCAAGCGGTTCCTCCCACAAGCTCTGGGGTACCGGCACCAGTAGCAGGTGCTACCGGCAACTTACCACAGGGCTGGTGGCCAATGCCACTATCTGGGTTCCCACATTGCTTCTCGGGGAGGCACTGGGTGGCACAGTGTCAGCAGTATAGGGTGTGGGGGGTATAGTTTCTTCCCTACCATCACTGGGGCAGGGGTGGCCCCTGATGCCTTGGGGCAGTCAGCAGTTTTCTTGTGGGGGTAATACAGCCAATAATGTGGCAGTTGCTCAGCCACTCCCTCTCAGTCCCAGGATTGCCAAGGCACAATGGTCACCAGAAGTGGTAGGTGGACAGCGTGGCCACCCCAGTGCCACGGTGGCCGAAGCAGTGGATGCGAACCATGCGAACCACACCCCTACACCGAGCCACATCGATCAGGGGGTTCGCCAGGTGTGGGGGCTGTCTACCTCCATGGAGGGCACCGCACACCTTGGAGCTAGCCAGCCGTTACTGGCTGGGCCAGAAGCAGCTCCTGCTGCAGGGGCAGAGGTCACACCTTCCACGGCCATGACCCAGCAAGTCAAACATTGGGCGTATGTGGGAGTGGATGACCCCATGGACACCCACTTGTCCCCTACATTCAAAGAAAAGATTTGCAAAGATAAGTATATTGATATATTTCAGCTCCTGCACAGGGAACTTCCCGATGCAGGGGATAAGGATAGGGTCAAGCAAGAGAAGTTAAAGTGCCCGAAGGTACCCCATACATTTGACAATTGGTCAGCAGCTTTCAATATCTTCATGTCGATCTACTGCAGGAAGTTCCCTCATAAGATTGGTCAGCTGCTCAAATATAGAGACAACATCAAAACCACGCATTTGGCTTATGAAGGCAATGCATAGCTATGATACGATGAGCTATTCCACATGCATTTTGTCCGTACCCCAGACATGTGATGAGACAGGATAGATCAGGACCTATGGTTCAGGCATATGATCAGGGCCAAACCCGCCAACATGACTTACATGGCAAGCGGGCATATGGTAACAAAGACCTCCTGGGTCACCCAAAAAGGGGGTGGGTACTTGCAGACAATTCAACACCGGGAAATGTTTTCGAGACTTCAGCAAGTTTAGACATGAATGCAGTACTTGAGGGGGGAAGCACAAAGCCAGTGACTGCCAAAGCACAGGTAGTGCAAAGAAAGGGGACAGTTCCCAATCTGACAGACAACATTGGGACAGACCCGCCAAGAAGGGGGGCAAAGTCCCCCATAAAAACTGAGAACATGATCCCCTGGCTGGACTAATACCCCCACAGAAAAGACATGCGGTAGCTCTTACAAGGTTTCATCTCTGGGTTCCACATCCCTTACAAAGGGCCACAGGTAGCCACAGTGGCATGTAATCTTAAATTGGCATACACTTTACAGCAGATGGTGGCATCCAAAATCACCAAGAAGGTGGAGGAGGGTAGGGTGGCTGGCCTTTTCACAACACCGCTGCTCAGCCACTTGTGCATCTCTCCCCTGGGCATTGTTCCTAAGGAGACAACGGGAGAGTACAGGTTAATTCACCACCTGTCTTACTCCAACGGGTCTTCTGTTAATGATTTCATCAGCACAGAGGACAGTGAAGTGTCCTATCCATCTTTTGACACAGCAGTCCAGCTCACTCAACAGACCGGTAAGGGGGCACTCTTGGCAAAAAGTGACATAAAGTCGGCCTTCCGCCTGCTGCCCATCAACCCGTCCGATGATGACCTGCTGGGCTTCTCATTCAATGGTAAATTTTATTACAACATGGCCATGCCCATGGGCTGCTCAGTCTCCTGTGCAGCTTTCAAGGCGTTCAGTAGGTTCCTGGGGTGGGCTGCCAGGCAGCATTGCGGCTCCAGCAAGATAACTCACTACCTGGATGACTTCCTCTTCACCATCTCGCCAGGCTCTGATGAATGTGGCACCATACTACGTGCCTTCTCAGAGCTGATGGGTTGGTTCAGAGTGCTCTTGGCACATGAGAAGACCAAGGGCCCAGTAACTTGGCTTACCTACCTTGGAACTGAGTTGGATTCTGCGGACATGGTGTCACGGCTCCCTGGCGAGAAGGTGGAGAGTCTTAGTCGTTTAGTGGGGGAAATAAAGGCAGCAAACAAGGTCACCCTTAAAACACTGCAGTCCCTCATCAGCCACATAAATTTCCCATTAAGGCCATGGCACCTGGGAGACCTTTCATTAGGTGTTTAGTATGAGCAACGAGAGGGGTTCTCTTGCCACATCACCACAGTAGGGTGTCAAAGGAAATGAAGTCAGACCTGGTGGTCTGGGACATTTTCCTCATGGATTTTAATGGAATGATAGTCTGGCAGGTGGGGTCCTCATTCAGTCATGATTGCCAAATGGTCACAGACATGGCCAGGAGCACGGGATACAGGGCTTTCTTTCCAGGCTTCTGATTTGCTGGCCCCTGGGACGACAACTGGAGGGATGCAGCACTGCCACAGAACATCACCCTGTTGGAATTCTTCCCCATTGTGGCAGCCATTTTTGTGTGGGGGAATAGACTGAAAGACAAAAGGGTACTCTTCCGGTCAGATAACCAAGGGGTGGTTCACATTATCAACCCTCAGCCATCAAATTCCAAGGAAGTTATGAGGCTCCTGAGGGTATTGTCCTCCGGTGCCTACAGCTTAATATCCTGTTCAGAGCACAGCATGTACCTGGGGAAGAAAATGTAATTGTGGATGCTCTGTCTCGTTTGAAATTCCAGTACTTCAGGCAGATGGCCCCAATGGCGGACAGCTCGCCAGCACAGGTGCCGACTTTTCTCTGGCAGGTGACGATCCAAGAATAGCCAATTTGGTGTGACACTCTCTGGCCCCAGCAATGTGGCATAAGTATGGGGCTCACCTAAAGGCCTTCTGGATTTCTGTGGGGCAGGGGCTAAGGGTTATGAGTCACTTCAACACCCCCTACTTATTCAGCAGTTTGTGCACCATGTGATCGGGGAAAGCAAGGCACCATCTTATATACGTACGTACTTATCGGGACTGGCATTTATTGCTAAAATGCATGGCCTCCAGGATGTGACTGGGACTTTTATCATCCAAAAGATTGTTGAAGGTTGGGCAAAGATAAGGGTCCACAGGCAGGACAAAAGGAAACCTTGGGGGACATAATGAGGGTCTTGCCACACATTTGCTGGTCCGAGGATGAGTCCACGCTGTTTAAGGCCCTGTTTATGTGTGCATTCTTTGGGGCATTTAGAGTATCGGAGTTGCTGGAGAATGACAGTATATCACTGGGACATAACTTGCAATGGGGGGACATGACAGTCAAACACAATATCCTGGAGCTACTTTTGCACCACTCCAAAACCACGTCACTATAGCCCACAAAGGTTATCAGGCTCCACAGGGCGGAGGGACTGGTTTCTTGCCCTTGGAGCACAATAGTTGCATATATGGGACATAGGCAAAAGAGAGATCAAGGGGCTTTCTTTGTTCATGCCAACCGGAAGCTGGTCACGAGGTACCAGTTCGTGTCAGTTCTAAAAAAGGGAGTTCGGGCCACCGTTAGGGACCCCCATTTCTTCAGTATGCACTCTTTCAGAACTGGAGTGGCCATGGAGGCAACTAGGCTAGGCTGTGAAAGGGAAAAGATACAAGCTATCAGCAGATGGTGGTCCTCAGCATACAGAAGCTAAGTTAGGCCCGGGGGGGGGCGAGAATGGTGGCGCAGGGCACAACTCAGAGTGCCCAATTCTAACATACTAACATACTAACATGCCAGCAGAATAGGTCTAATGGTCTTTCGTGTCTGCTTGTTTGGTCAGCCCCCACCCTGGGTGCTGACCTTGCTGCCCCCCTCGCCTTCTCTGGCTTCTCCTTCCCAGTTCCGGATATTCTTGCTGCATTGGGTTTGCTTCAGAACCCTTCCCTGTACCTGTCCACCCCTCTTGAACCCTTCCACGTCTCTGCCTCCACCAGCCCCTAGGCAGCGCATTCCATGGCTCCACCACCCTCTCAGTGAAGTAGCACCTCCTTCTTTCTCCCTGAATCTTCCCCTCCAGCTTCCACCCATGACCTCTAGTGGCCCCTCCTCCTTCCTTGAAGCACCCTGACTGTTCCTCCCTATTTACCCTCTTCATGTACCTGAGACCTCTATCATGTCCCCCGTCCCTTCTCTCTTTCAATGTGTACATATTTAGCTCTTCGAGCCTCTCCTCATAGGTCCTGTCCCCCAAGCCCCAAATCATTTTGGTTGCCCTCCTCTGGACTCTCTCCAGGAGTTTAATGTCCCTCTTTAAGTGTGGCCTCCAAAACTGCACGCAGTACTCGAGGTGTGGCCTCACCAAGCAGTTATACAGAGGGAGTATCACTTCCCTCCTTCTGGAGGTGATACCCCTAGCAATGCATTCCAGCATCCTATTGGCCTTGGCTGCCGCCCTGCTACAAGTCTCCGAGTTGTTCATCTTGACATCCATCACCACCCCCAGGTCCCTCTCAGCCATCGAGACTTGTAGCATTTCCCCAGGGTGTACACTTGGCCCGGGTTTCTGGCCCCCAGGTGGAGTACCTTGCATTTCCCTGCATTGAACCTCAGCTTCCACTTTCTAGACCATCTTTCCAGAGCCTCCAGATCTCCCTGTAGGGCCACCCTCCCCTCTTCCCCATCCACCACCACCCCCAGTTTTGAGTCATCTGCAAAGAGACTCATCTCACTCCTGATTCCTGTCCTTATGTCAGAGACATAGGCATTGAACAGGAGGGGCCCAAGGACTGATCCCTGTGGGACCCCACTAATGACCCTCCTTGGGAATGAGACTATCCCACCAACTACGACCCTCTGGGTCCAGTCCTGGAGCCAATTGCCTATCCATCTGATCATCTGGTTCCCCACCCCCAATTCTCCCAGCTTATCCAACAGGCCCACGTGAGGAACAGAGTCAAATGCCTTGCTGAAGTCTAGAAAGAGGACGTCCACTGGTCTACCCAGGTCCAAGGCACTCATCACCCAGTCATAGAACTCCACAAGGTTTGTCTGACATGATTTCCCCGGGACGAATCCATGCTGTCTATCATCCAGGCACCCTGACTTTTCCAGGTTCCCCCCTAGCCTCTCCTTGACAATGCCCTCCATCACCTTGCCCACCACCGATGTCAGGCTGACAGGCCTGTAGTTCCCTGCCACCTCCCTTGATCCCCCCTTGTGGATAGGCACTATATGCGCCACATCAGTAAGCCTAAGTTTTTAACATGTTGATTTCTTTTTCAGGTGCCCTGCCCACACCCAAGACATTTTACCTGGTGGGTCACTCCTTTATTGAGAGGGCACAAACTTGGGTGGCGCATCAAGGCCAAGGGGATCAACTTGGCATTCAGGTGGAGAAGGCCACAGTCCACTGGTGTGGAATTAGGGGCATGCAGTGGGCCGACTTGAGACCAACTCTTAAAAACTTAGGCTTACTGATGTGCCCACCACAGGGTTTGGTTGTGCATTTGGGGGGTCATGACCTGGGTCGCCTATCCTCCATTGATCTCATGCAGGGTATGATGATGGATCTCCACTAGATCCTTCAGCACATGCCTGCCACTAGCCTGGCTTGGTCCAGGATAGTGCACCGGGGTGAGAGGGGGCATCTGCCAGGCCTTTATGGAAGGTACATAAAGAAGTGAATCGAGAGATCTCTCATTTCTGCTGCAACTGGGGAACCACAGTGATTGGGCATTGGGACATTAACCCATCTTATGAGGCCTTTTTTGGTTCAGATGGTGTCCATCTGTCGGAAGTGGGGCAGGCACTTTTCAATACTGGCATCCAAAACATGCTAGAAGCTTGGCTCTAGAGTTTTCCCTTGGGTCATTGGTGGGAGATGCACACCCTGTGCATAGAAACATAGAAAAATAGACTTTGATGGCAGATAAGGACCACCTGGCCCACCCAGTCTGCCCATTTCCCTACCTATTGGATAAGCTGCAGAGTCTAGTTAACCAACAGCCTACTTCCTGCAACCCCCTATCACAATTGCCCTATGTCTGTCCCATACGTGTTTGAATTCCCCCACTGTTTTAGCCCCAACAACCTCCCCAGGAAGGCGGTTCCATGCATCCACCACTCTCTCCGTGAAAAACAATTTCCTCACATTACCCCTGAGCCGTCCCCCTTCTATCTTTAAATTGTGCCCCCTTGTTCTTACACACCTCTTTTTCTGAAAGATGCTACCCTCCTGGACTTTGTTGATTCCCCTGAGGTACTTAAAAGTTTCTATCATGTCCCCCCTGTCCCTTCTTTCATCAAGGGTATAAATATTAAGCTCTCAGTCTCTCTCTTCATATGGTTTCTGATGCAGACCCTGCACCATTTTAGTTGTCCTCCTCTGGACTGCTTCCATCCTGTTTATGTCCTTGCGTAGATGGGGTCTCTAAAACTGCACACAGTATTCCAGATGGGGTCTCACCAACTGTCTGTACAGAGGGATAACCACTTCCCTTTTTCTACTTGTGATGCCCCTTCCTATGCATCCCAGTATCCCCCTGGCTCTCCTTACTGACTTCTCACATTGCTTACCCACCTTTAGGTCATCTGATATGACTACTCCCCCAAGTCCCTTTCCATTTTTGTTGTTGTTAGGTACCTCCCTTGCCGTTGTGTGCTCTTCTCCTGGGTTTTTGCTTCCCAGGTGCATTACTTTGCACTTCTTTGCACTTCATGTGCATATCTTGTGGTGGACGATTCAGTCAGCATAAGGGGTTATTTAGGTGGTTAGGGGTGGCCCGGTGAGGGCTTACTGCGATAAAGACCAGAAAGAGTGGTGCAGAGCAGAACCACAGTGGGCATCGTCCCAGTGGTGGGGCCCTGTAAAGGCCGCGCTGCACGGCTGGAGCTTAGCGGGGCTGCTCTATCAAGCCATGCTCGTCAGAGGACTGACTGGCCCTGTGGGGGTCTGTCGGCTTTCGCTTGACCTTGGGCTGGCTTTGGTACCTTTCTGCCAATATATATATATATATATATATATACCGTTTTGTGTAACCTGAATTTATGGTATACTCTGTATTATGCATGACGTGTGGATTACTGTATTTTTGTATTCATTTATAATGTCGAGTAAATCAGCCTTTTCTGACAAAAAACACCTTAACGCGAGTGTGTGTCTTACTGGGGATTGGAAGGGTTCTTCAGAGCATGGCCACTCCCGCCCAGCTCTGAGGGGGTCTCTTGCCCTGAGACCTGGGAACCAATCCCTGGCCACCTCTGCCCAAGGTGCTACTGTGGGATGGGGGTGGCCAATGGCTTTTGCCCTGCCTGCACAGTGGCTGGAGCAGCCCAGGGAAGGGTGGGGCACATGCCAGCTTCTAATGTCCAGACAGCAAGGAAATCTGCCTCTTGCTGTCTCGACATCGCCTCAGGACAATCATTCTCTCTCCCACCCTCCCGTAGGTTTGGGGCAGTCTTTGATCTAGTCTACTTGTGAGTGGTGGATGATTCGGTCGGCAGTTATCATAAGGGGTTATTTAGGTGGTTAGGAGTGGCCCGGTGAGGGCTTACTCTAAAAAAGACCACAGAAAGTGGGGCAGAGCAGAACCACGATGGGCATCGTCCCGGCAGTGGGGCCCTGTGAGGGACACGCTGCACGGTCAGAGCCTAGCGGGGCTGCTCTGTCAAGCCATGCTCTTCAGCCCAGTGGGGGTCTGTCTGCTTTCATTTGGCCTTGGGCTGGCTTTGGTACCTTTCTGCCGAATGCGTCTGCTGCCCCTTAGGGAATACTTGTGTATATATATATATATATATATATATATATACCATTTTGTGTAACCTGAATTTATGGTATACTCTGTATTATGCATGATGTGTGGATTACTGTATTTTTGTATTAATTTATAATGTCAAGTAAATCGTCCTTTTCTGCCAAAAAACACCTTAACCTGAGTGTGTGTGTCTTATTTGGGATTGGGAGGGTTCCTCAGGGCATGAGAATTGTTTAATTTCAAACTTTTCAGGCACTCTTATTACCGTGGACCCCTGTTCTCTGCGGCACAGTAGACTAACTTCAGCGGCAGTGACTCTGAACCTCTGTGGCACAGTTAGGTGAAGTTCTGCAGCAAGATTTAAAGTTCTGTGGCACATTAACAAGTAAATAATACAAAGCCAGCATTACAGTTTTGGAGGACCCAGCAAGAATGAACTGTGAAGAGGACTCCTAACTCCCACCACATAAACATAAGTTACATAATTTCCCTTAAACATTCAGTGTTATGCTTTTCAGTAGCTGTTCTGGTTCTCTATATTTTTCTGAATCTACTTAAACTTAATGTTATTGTACATAACATTAACAGCTACTGAAAGGAATATCCCCCCTCTCAACCCAATGGCATCAAACTCACAGCTGAGTAGCTGTTCCCCAAGGAGGAACCTGAAGTAGCCTAGCCAGGGAGCACCAAGACTCCCCCTCTTCTGTGAACGCCTATTGGGGGCCCTATACATAGTCACAGTTGTGGGCGGTAGACTTTGGGGGACACAGAGGCTCCCCATACTGCCACCCGTAGAAACTCCCATACATTAAAAATATATAACATGAAGCATCTGCTGTGTCAGTGTGATTTCTCCTTTTTTTTCTGTATCACTCTTTCATATGTAACCCCCCTACAAATGGGGGTTCCCAAAAATCTTCCTTGGGCTTGCCTAAATGCCCACTGCCAGGCTGGTGTTCTGTGTCCTAGCGATTTAAAAGTGTTTGCATGTGAGTGCCCTGTTAGCCTCCGTGCCTGTCCCTTTAAGAGCTGCCTATTCTGTGGTATAAAATTAATCTGGGTAGGGGCCGAGTAGTTTCAGGTTCGAGACCTGTCCCGGCTACACTGCTATCGCTCCATTCTGCCATCTCTATTTGCGCAGAGGGAGCCCTGCTAGGAACTGTGACTGTTTACTGTTTATCTGTTTTAATAATAATAATATTGTAGCTTGTCTAACCTGCCTTCCTTTGCAGCATTGACATTTCTGTATTGCACCACCAACTTGGTTCTGGACTGGAAGTCTGGACCAGTCAGTACCCTTGGGGACCCTAAAATGTTGTCTGTCCCCAGGGGTCTTGTGGGAGTGAATTTCTGTAGGAATTGTAGTTTTTGCACTTTGGTGCCTAAATGGACCTGGAGGAGGAGCTCTAGCTGTGACAGACAGACGGATCAGCCAATCGAACCTTTTGGATTTCTAAGGAAGTCCTGGTGCTGCCTGCAGCAGAACTCAGTCTGGAGGTAGAGTTTGACGAGTGAACAGCTAGAGTGACTTGAGCAGCTGCTCCTGCATAGATCACAGAGGAGATTGGTGGAAAGGCTGAGTTTGGCCTGTCTGCCTGCTGTCCCTCGAGAGAGAGAGCCTTTGAAGAAACCAGATTATATCCGAAATTGAGTGTGACAAAGCCACTGAATTGTGACCAGACTTGAACCTGAAGAAGACCGAAGGTTTGCTGTATGTAATCGGCCTGTCAGGACATTCATTCACCACAGAACTCCGGTTGGGTCTCCAGGTTGAACTGGTGGAACCAACCCCCAAGCGTAAGTGCAAACAGTGTGAGGATTTGTAGTGAATAGGGCTACTCTGAAAGTGTTTGTTGCATATTGTCTAAGCCACTAGAGAAAATACCGGGTTACAGTGTCCCAGAGGCTGTACCCAGGTTTGCCTTGCTAACAACCCTGCCCTCCGGGTAAAAGGCACCCATTTCAGCACAGGCCCCTTAACCTGCAACTAGCCAAGCAGGCAGGGTAAAAATAACCCACCAGTATAGTATCACCTAAAGTTACATCTTAGAAGAGCACCAATACTGGGATTTTACACCTTCTGGTGGTCAGAAATGAGTCCTAAAACCCCATGCTTAAAAAGTGCAAACAAAATGAAGGCACTTGCCATGCCTACGTTTAAGATTGTCCCCCATAAGCTATTAGTGCACCGTATGATGGGGTGGAGCGAGGCTGAGTGGTAGGCCCTCAACAAGCCATTTTGTTAATAGACATCCCATTAGGGACCACTAATGCAATTATTATAAAGACTGTTGAACAAGTTAAGAGTTTGAGGAAGAATGAGGTGAAAGGGAGGGACTCGGACATGTTTGAGCAAACCATGGTGGCCCTCCTATCCTGTAGCCTCCCCATAGATTCTGAGAGAGCGCCCCCTATGATTTTGTCTAAAGGGTCCCAGAAAGGGTGGCGAGTCATTCATTTGCATAGTGACCAGCTACCCCTAGAGATCCCCAATATAGACAGGCTTTAAAAGACAA
Organism: Neoceratodus forsteri; assembly: GCA_016271365.2. NCBI lineage: Eukaryota > Metazoa > Chordata > Ceratodontiformes > Ceratodontidae > Neoceratodus > Neoceratodus forsteri. Next base: position 64,650,978 of record JADMNL010000025.1, on the reverse strand, counting down.
TTTACTTAGACTATTAGCCACTGAGGGCAATCCACAAAAGTTAGTGAAGGTGTTAGATCTTTCTGAAGATACCACTACCCTGAAGACCCCTATAGTGTCTCCTGCTACCCCTAGAGCTTCCCCTGTGGTGACCTCCCCTATTGTGATACCTTCAGTACACTTGGACTCTTACCGCAGACTGAGACCCTTCTCGGGCATGGTCCTGGTGCCTGTGGGGGATGACTACCTGGAAACATGGATGGACTATGCCACCCCCCTGGTCCAGGAGTGGCAGTGCTTTAAGAGGGAGAAAAGAAAGAGACTCATGGAAAGCTTGAGGGGCTCTGCACTGGAGGCCATCTGCTTTCTATGTTCCACCATCCCAGAGGCCTCTGCTGCCGAGTACCTCTCTGCCTTTGGTAGCACTGAGTTGGGGGACGACCTGATGTGGAAATTCAAGTCTGCTAAACAATGGAAGAACAAGATGTTATCCATGTTTGTTACCAGAATTGAGCGGACTCTGCAGAGGGCTCATAGAAAAGGGGGCGTGCCTGCCAGTGAACAGAATTGAGTTCAATTAGAGTATATTTTGAAGTCCGCCGAGTACTCTAGTGTAATAATATTGAAGTTGAAGTTGCAAAATTGGAGGGCAAACCCTCCTGAATATTGATAACTTATGAAAGAGATTTGCGAAGTGGGAAATGATGAAGAGAGGTGCGAGCCCTATGCTGGGGTTGCCCGCACTAGTCAGACCCCTGATAGAAGTGATGAGTCTGAACTACAACAGATGAGGGAACCGATTAAAGAGCTGAAAGAGATAAGGGGCAGTCAACAAGCTGCCGAGGCGGCAAAAAGATGCAAACCCTTGTCAAGTGCCTCTTGAGCAAAAGAGTGAGATCCTGCCTGGAGGGTTGGGGGTGCATGTCATTTCCTCTGAAACTCAGACAGAGAGTAGTCTGATGGAAGAAGTACAAGAATTGAGAGCCCTGGTAGGAGACCTAATTAGGGCCACTCAAGTAGCTGATTCTTGGAGAAGTTCTGAAAGAAGGGACAGTGAACACCGGATCAGAGATGGAGCCCGGGATTTGCCTCCCCCACCTAAACAAGAAAGTGGTTCCTCTCCCCCTAGAGACACTAAAGAACCCATCTTTTGTTACCATTGTGGAGAAGATGGGCATACCTGGCCCAACTGCAGTTTGCCTGAGAATCTGAGAAAGGTTACCACAACACTACTGGCATTGATTCGGCAAAGCAATATAAGGCCTCAGAAGGGGCCTATGAGAAAGACTTATTCCTCTAAGACTGCCATAAAACAGATGTCTAAGTCCTCTTCACCTGATTGGTCTGAGGTGGTCGGCCCATCAATGGAGACCACAGTAACCATAAATGGTGCATCTGCAAGGGCCGTGTTTGACAGTGGATCACAAGTGACCATAGTATTTCAATATCGGTACCAAAAACACCTGCTTGATGTGCCCCTGCAGCCCCTGGAGGGTCTGCATGTGTGGGAGTTAAGTGAGAAGTCCTACCCATACTTGGGATATTCGGATCTGGCTCTCTTTTCCTACTGCAGTGGCTGGAGTGGATGAACAAGTAGAGATGCTAGCACTCGTGTGTCCTCCTACAGGAATGTATGATGGGATTCCCTTGCTCATTGGAACTAACGCCAATATGTTTGGAAGACTGGCACAGCTGTGTCAAGAGAAACAAGAGCAGCGGACTGGGTGGGCTCTGAGAATTCCCACCTTGATAAAGAGAGCCTATGACCTGCAGAAAGAGACTGACGAAGTGGTCAGAGATGAGCCAGTGGGGATAGTGTGGAAGAAAGACCCAGAGTCTCTGGTACTACCACCCAATGCTCTGTACACCATTCATGGAGAAATTCAGCTCAGAAAGGACATGAAAAATTAAATATTAATGCTGGATGCACCAGGTGAAGGGAAATTGCCAGACAGGTTATTGGTTAAACCAGGTATTTTGTCTGCCCATGCCCATGCCTATGCATGGCAGGTGATGGTTCATATACAAAATGTGTCAGATCGAGAAATTCGAGTGAACAGGGGTGCACATTAGCTACAGTACACTGTGTGGACACTACAGTACTGCCCAGCAACAAATAATCTGGTGAGAAGGAGGAAGTGACCCCAGACTTATTTAACTATGGTGATTCCCCACTGTCTGCTGAATGGAAGACTCAAGTCAGTAGGAAACTTGCCCGGACAGACCAAGTGTTTTCCTTAAAGGAGTGGGATGTGGGGTGCGTCCATGGTGCTGAGCACACCAGCAGGCTTCCACGACAAAACAGACCCTTTAGAGGCGGTCCCCTCACTGCCCAGCTGAATGACAGATGATGTTCAGAGGCACCCACAGAGATGCTAGCTGCTGGCATTATTCAAGTCAAAAGAGCCCCTATGCATCTCCATCATAGTCGTGCACAAGAAGAATGGGTCCGTGAGAATGTGTGTGATTATCGGACTTTAAACAGACGGACTGTACCAGATCAATACACCATGCCCTGCATACAGGAAGCCCTGGACTGCCTGAATGTGAGTCAGTGGTTTTCAGTACTTGATCTACGGAGCGGACATTACCAGATCCTGATGGCCCCGAGGACCGTGAGAAAACAGCCTTCATTTGTCCCTTGGAGTTCTATGAATTTCTGAGGATGTCTCAGGGGATTTCAGGTGCCCCTGATACTTTCCAGAGGTTGCTGGAGCATGCAGTAGGAGACATGGATCTGCTAGAATGTCTAGTCTACTTGGATGATGTCATAATCTTTGGACACACCCTCGAAGCATGAGACCAGATTATTCAAAGTTCTTGACTGCCTGGAAGAATACGGCCTCAAACTATCTATAGACAAGTGTCAATTTTTCCAAACATCTCTAAAATATGTGGGACACATAGTGTCAGCCAAAGGGATACAGACAGAGCCCAGCAAAGTAGAATCCCTGACCACCTAGACGCAGCCAACTAACTTAAAAGAGCTGCAGCATTTCTTGGAGTTCTGTGGCTATTATTGGCAGTTCATTAAAGACTATTCAAAAGTAATCCAGCCACTTCTTAATCTCACTCAAGGTTATCCTCCTACCAATCACAGGTATAAGAAGGGATCCCTCAAGGAAGAAGAAAAGGTGCATTTCCGAACAGGTGTACCATTTGGAGCCCGCTGGACCCCTAAGTGTGAGGTGGCATTCTTTGAGATCATCTATCAGCTTACTCACAGCCCAGTCCTTGCCTATGTTGACCCTAGCAAGCTTTATGTCCTGCATACGGATGCCAGCCTGAAGGGACTCTGGACCATGTTGTATCAAGATTATGAAGATGGCCTGAGACCGGCGGCCTTCGTCAGTAGAAGTCTGACACCATCTGAATGAAACTATCCTGTTCACAAGTTGGAGTTTCTCGCTCTAAAGTGGGCCATAGTTGACCAATTTCATGAGTACCTCTATGGGGCCAAAATATTGGTAAGAACTGATAACAACCCTCTAACATATGTACAGACCTCAGCAAAGTTGGATGCCACTGGCCACCAGTAGCTTTATGCTCTGTCATACCGCCCTGGACTGAGCCATATTGATGCTGACGCTCTTTTATGGTGGACAAGGCCCCCCAAGACAACTGGGTGAGGCTGTCAGAACACTCTATTAAAGCATTGTGCCAAAATTTGACAAAGATGAGCATCCATCCGCAGATACAGTGGAATGTTTGGTGGACTGTTTGGGGCCCCCCGCCCCGATACTTGCATACCTGCAGCCTATTGTAATTTTTCTGCATCGGACATCAGTGTCCTACCTCAGTTTGATAATGGCAGTATTCAGTGGGCTCAATCCCAAGATCCCATGATATAGCCCGCACTTCATGCCCTACGTGCTGGGAAAGATGTGTCTAAATTACGTTCTGCTGACTTAGGAACTGCATTATTATTCAAAGAAGGCCCCCGATTAAAGTTGTGGGACCAGTTACTATATCATTTACACCCCACCTCCGGGTCTGTGTGGGTGGCTGTTTGTGTTTGTCTGTGTCTGTAGCTTAGTTTTGGGGATTTACAAGATTTTCTGCTTAGAGTAACTATACCATTCTTGCTCACTACTACATCTATGAAGGTCTCCTGGACTGGATTTCTGAAAAAATCACCACCAGGTATTTGCATTTTCAGTTTTAAAATCAACCTTTTGGAAGCTATCCCAAGCAAAATAGAAGTCAAGCAACAAAGTCTGACAAACTCAGTGACTCTGGGTCCTACTCGAATCCACATTTTCGTCTGGCTTGCTCCTAAGGGATCTATTTGTTAGCTTTTAAACAACCTCTTTAAATAACAAAGGAAGCATGAGGACAAAAGAATTTCACATCCTGCATTTGTACTTGAGTAAGTGTGCCCTAGGCTATCAACGTAATGGGGCTGGGAGTGTATGCCTGCAAGGTCTTGCATAGCCAAAGCCTCTTGTCAAATCCATGCCTAGCTGTGACCCTGGGTGACTTCTGTCATAAGTTGTACTAATAGCTCAGATGGCACAGAAAGAAACTGGACTGTGCATTTCTGTGTTTGCTGTTCTATCCTCTCCCTTAATTAAATCTTACTTGACACTCTGTTCATGCCTTACATTGCTGCCCTGCACCACATTCTTATCTTCTTCTTCTTCTTGAACAGTCACTCTGGAAACACTATACCTAACTGGACTCAACCCCGGATCCTTGTGGCTGGAATTAGCCTCCACTACACTATAGGCTGGACTTCTGGGGATAATTTTTCTACCTCAGATGGGCCCTGGTCTCCTTTACTTTTCCATCCTCAACGTGATTGTTGGGTTTCTACTTACCCACCTACCTGCATCATAACCACATCAGGACCTATTATCTTCCATTTCCTGGGCGTAAACGTGAATGCGAAATCATTGCATAGCTCCAGAATGGCTACTAAACAAGCATCCAAACTGATAAGAGAGTACCTCCTAAGGCTCACCCTCCTGCTACTTCTGGTATCAGGTAACATCCACTCCAACCTTGGACCAGCGCACGTTATTACAAAGGCTAATCACCGGAAACAGGGAACTCTTCACTTGGCCTCTATTAACATTTGCAGTCTCCTGTGCAAAATCGACCTCCTTAAAGCCTGGGTCTTGCTAAACAACCCCGACATACTCTCTTTCGTTGATACTTGGCTATCTCCCAAAACACCAGATGCAGCGGTTGCCATACCTGGCTACACTACCTTCAGATTGGACAGATCGACTAAGCATGGTAGTGGTTGTGCTATCTATCTAAAAGACACTCTAAAAGGACTGGTCTTGCCTGTTGCTGACATTGGGTGCCCCACACAGGTACAAGACTTTCACAATCCTATCAGTTTACATACCTCCCACCAACCCTACCACTGGTCTTCATAAAGTCCTGGACTACCTGAGAGCCCCAAATCACATCGCTGAGACAATATTACTTGGTGACTTCAACATAAACTGGCTGTCCGCCTCCAGTGGCCCTGTAAAGCATGCACTGGCAGCTCTGCACTTTACTCAGCTGGTCAGCTCTCCCACTAGAATTAACTATAAGACTGGGACAAGCACCATTCTTGACTGGATAATCTCTAATCACCCTGACCGTGTCGCCAACGTAAGTGTGCACCCTGACTCACTTAGTGACCACTCCACTGTTACTTGCAATTGGACCAACAAATTCCATGCCCCACCGCCTCTAACTATCTACAACAGAGTGCTAAGACGTGGCCACCTGGAACTCCTAAAACAACACTTGCGCTGTCAGGACTGGTCACTACTTGACTCCTCTACAGACATTAATGTATCACTCCAACATTTTATCACTATGTTCAACACTGCCTGTGATGTTCACGCTCCCCTCAAGAAAATGAAGGTGCACAGCACTGTACGTCCCTGGATTACTCCTGGGCTGATAGACAGCATGAAGCAGAGGGACCACCTCTGATACTATACTAAATCTTCTGGCAAGCTATAGGACTGGCAAGCCTATAAAGCTGCAAGAAACTCCTGCACTTGGGAAATCCATAAAGCAAGAAGCAATCACCACAAGGAGCAACTTACCAATACCTGGGGTGACAGCAGGAAATTCTGAGCAAATATCAATGATGTTCTGGGGAAAGACCCAAAAAAGGCTCCCGATGTTAAACCTTGATGGTACCCCATACTTGACCTCACAATGAATACAACTAATGATGCCTTCACTGACCCTAAGTAGTGTGCTACCACAAGACTTTTGTGATACCACCTTAATGGCAGCACATCATCCTGAGACCAAGACAAATCATCACCCCCCCAATTTAAACGTGTCTCAGTGGCCCAGGTCAGGAAACTACTAAACAATGTGCTGGGCAAGTCCAGACACAGTGGTGACTCTTTAGACCTCAAGCTAATCGCACTCACCATGGAGGAAGTACTTCCACCTATTACTAAATTACTTAACCTCTGTCTAACCCTCTCACAATTCCCACAGGTGTGGAAAACAGCCATTGTTACCCCAGTTCAGAAATCTGGAGACCGTGCACTACACAGCAACTATAGGCCTATATCAATCCTCCCACCCCTCTCTAAAATACTCGAACATATTGTTGCCAACCAACTTGTGGACTACCTCGATAGATACTCCCTACCATGTGAACAACAGCATGGCTTTCGGAAAGGGCACAGCACCACCACCTCACTCTCAGAATTCACCAGCTACATCCAGCAATCTATTGACCAAGGCAGTCTTGTGGGTGCAGTCTTTATAGACTTAACCAAGGCCTTCGACACGGTTAATTACCGACTCCTCCTTAAACAACTCTCACAAACTGGTCTCTCCCCTGCTACACTGCCCTGGTTTAGAAGCTATCTTGGGGACAGATTTCAACGTGTGAAGATTTCCAATGCTATCTCTGACCAGAAGCCAGTTTGGTCCAGGGTACCCCAGGGCTCAATCCTGGGTCCACTCCTTTTCAGCATCTTCCTTAACAATCTACCGACTGCCTGCCACCAGCGAACACTGCTCTACACAGACGATGTTGTCATTTTTGCAAGCCACCCTGACCCTTACCTCCTTGAAAGTAACCTTCAAAAGGGCTTCAGAGTTGAGCACTGGTTCATAACCATCAACTAGTTACTAAACTACAAGAAGACAAAAGTCCTCTTGTTCTCCTCAACCATGATCAACATAAAGGCATGCTCTTACCATCCAAAATTCCCAAGGTGACCCCCTTGAACAAATACAGCACTTCAAGTACCTAGGGGTTACCCTTGATAGACACCTCACCTATTCACTGCACATTGAAAATGTTGCCAGAGCCGTCAATACCAGGATTGGGCTCCTCTATCGTCTGAGAAAGTCTCTAACACCTGAAGCCCTAAATCTTGCTGTCCACAGCTCAGTGCTCTCCTTAATCGACTATGGCCTTGTCATTTATGGAACTGCTTCCACCACTGCACTCAAAAGGCTCACTGTGGCACTAAACAAGGCCTGTAGACTCCTAATTGTTGCACCACGCCTCACCCACACCTGCGATGCCTATATGCAGGCTGGGTGGCTCAACTAGCATAGGAGAATTAAATACCACACCTGCTTACTTGCCAAAAAGATTCTCATTGGACTCATGCCTTCGGGATCAGGATGCTTACTTCACAAATCCCCCAAGACCCAACATACGCGCACCTCATCTTCTGCACTTCTACTAATCCTGATGTGTCAGACTGCCCAATACCAATGCTCCTTTTGTATCAAAGCGCCATACTGGTTAAATGGCCTCCACAATGGTTTGGCTAACCTTACTAGTCTCGGTGAATTCAAACTCAAACTTCGTCAGCACATCTTAACTGAAAACTCCTGTGATTGCACCACTTAACATCCTTGTCCCTCTTCCCAGGACCTCACCCCCCCCCCACCATTCTTCACTGCTCTCTCTACTTATCTTGCCCTCTCCACTCTCCTCTCCTTCCTGGCCTCCCCTCCCCCACCACCCCCCACTGTCTTCCTTGCTTTTCGTCCCTTACTATCCTTGCTTCTACTTGACAATGCCGCCTGGTTGCTCTCCCCTTCCTTGCTCTGGCGCCCCTCCTAATTCCCTCCTCTTCTCACTCCCTGCCTTGAATCATGTGCTAAACTAATGTGTATTTATCTGCTGTTCTCTTATTCTGTATTTTGTAATACAAGTTGCTTAACTGTTTGTGAAACCAGTCTGTTTTCCATTATGGATCTGTACCCCCCATTGACGTGGAACCTTTGTAAATGAGCTGCTTGGCACTCAAAGGTACTTGTAATCCTAGATTGAATAAATAAAATAAAATTGAATAAATAAAAATCAAGAAACAGTAGATCATTGGGGTCAGTTGGACAAGCAACAATTGGTGCTACCTACAGCCTTCAAGCAACTGGTGCTGAGGTCCTTGCATAACCACATGGGACACCTTGGTATTGACCGGACCCTCGACTTGGTGAGGTCTAGATTTTACTGGCTAAAAATGGGGGCTGATGTTGAAAACCATGTCAAAACCTGCAGTAGGTGCCGTCATAGAAAAGCCATGCCCCAGAAAGCTGCTCCTCTTGCTAACATTTCAACCAGTGCCCCCATGGAACTGGTTTGCATAGACTTCTTGTGTCTGGAGCCTGATCAAAAGAACATTGGCAATATACTGGTAGTAACCAATCACTTTACCCGATATGCCCAAGCATTTCCGACCAAGGATCGGAAGGTCTCTACGGTGGCCAAGGTGCTAGTAGAAAAGTTCTTTGTCCATTATGGTGTGCCCCAATGTATCCATTCTGATCAAGAAAGGGACTTTGAAAACAGATTTATTAAGGAGATGCTCTCCCTGTGGGGGGTGCAAAAGTCTAGAACCACTCCTTACCACCCACAGGGGGACCCCCAACCTGAACCTGAGCTTTAACAGGACTCTCCTGGATATGTTGGGCACTCTTCATCCCAAAGATAAGTCCAAATGGAGCCAACAGATTAGTATCTTGGTACACCCTTACAGTTGCACCAAAAGTTATGTTATTGGGTTCTCTCCCTATCGCCTCATGTTCGGGAGAGAAGCCTGGTTGTCCGTAGATGTCTGCTTTGCAGTCTCCCCGGATAGGGTCAGAGCTGAGAACTATTTACAATATGTGCAGAAACTGAAAGCTCAATTGAACCATGCATACCAACTGGCTCCAACAATGGCTGCCAAACGAAACCTTGCTAACAAAGAGAGAGAGAGAGATATGATCGACGGGTGAAGGCCCAAGAGTTGTTGCCCAGGGATCAAGTGCTATTACATAATTTGGGACTGCATGGCAAGCATAACATCACCGACAGGTGGCAACATCTTCCACATGTAATAAATAGTCAGTAAGCTGGATGATTTACCTGTGTACAAAGTGCACCCTGATAATGACTCTACAGCTGTCAAGACCATGCACAGAAACCACCTACTGCCTATTGGCCAAGTGATCATTGATGCTGAACCATCAGACAGTGCCTCTCTTGGGCCAGTAACTTGTGCTGCTGCTAAAAAGAGACAGAGTCAACCTGCCCAGTTGTTACTGATTCAAGGCCTTCCCCCCGGCAGGCCCAGAATGATAGTGACTGTCAGTCCACCTCTGATGATAGTGAGTGTGACAATGCTTATCACCCTTCTTATGAACCGAGTCAACTGTTTCGAGGTAACCCTATGTATAATCATGGGGATGAAGCTGGACCCTCAGGACTGCCTAACCCTCCAGCTTCTTCCCTGGAGCCAATGCTCCCTGAAAGTGAAGTGCAGAGTACTGCATCCGAAGTGGCAGAATCTTTGTGTCTAGCAGAACACTTTGAATTACCTGAGGAGGAGTCTGATGGGGTAAATCCCCCTGGTGACATACCAGAACTTGCAGAACAGTATGAAAGTGCTGACAGCACCCCTTCAGTGTCACAAAGTTCAATGATCCCAGAGTTCCTTCAGGATGAGCAGCCTGGACCCTCTTCAGAAGAGAATAATGAGCAAAGTATTGTGGAAACAGAATCGGCAGAGCAAGGAGCTGACAGTATTCCCAATCTGGACATTTCAACCAGTGCAGAGGCATCCCTCACTACAGGAGAAGAAACCAATGCCAGCGTTGACCGCCCCGAGCCTGTATCTGTTCCCCCCAGAAAGTCTGGATGAGCTGTCAAGCCAGTGATGCACTTTAGCTATGATTCCCCTGGAAGGCCTGTGGATTTGCCTCTCAATGTTGTTCACAAGGGTGTTTACATTTCCAAGTGCTCACTGCCCAAACTGAGCCCGTCTGCCACTTCTAAGTTAATTGTTCTTCCCTCAGAACATGGTGCCCCTGCCGCATCTAGCCCTACGTTAGCAGATAGGGATGGGTCCCCATCTATGTTATTCAAAGTGCAAGAAACTATTACATGAAAAGTATAGTAATGTTATTGCGTAGTTCATAGTAAAATCAGTATTGAATGCATGAAAAATGCAAAGCTGTTGTCATTATGAATATATTACATGAATAGAGAACACTGAATAAGTATAGTAATGTGTTAAGTTTACGCTTACTGATGCATCAGTCATTATTGTATTCTGCAGTGTCACGTATATAACATGTCGTATATTGTCTTCTTCCATGCTATTGTGGTATAGACTTGACGTGGATGCCAAGTCATTTCCAGGCAGGGAAGGGTGTAACCCCCTACGAATGGGGGTTCCCAAAAATCTTCCTTGGGCTTGCCGAAATGCCCACTGCCAGACTGGTGTTCTGTGTCCTAGCGATTTAAAAGTGTTTGCATGTGAGTACCCTGTTAGCCTCCATGCCTGTCCCTTTAAGAGCTGCTTATTTAGTGGTGTAAAATTAATTTGGGTAGGGGCCGAGTAGTTTCAGGTTCAAGTCCCGCCCGGGCTGCAGTGCTACTGCTCCATTCTGCCATCGCTATTTGCGCAGAGGGAGCCCTGCTAGGACCTGTGACTGTCTACTGTTTATGTTTTAATAATAATAATATTGTAGTTTGTCTAACCTGCCTTCCTTTGTAGCATGGACATTTCTGTATTGCACCACCATCTTGGTTCTGGACTGGAAGTTTGGACCAATCAGTACCCTTGGGGACCCTAAAATGGTGTCTGTCCCCAGGGGTATTGTGGGAGTGAATTTCTGTAGGAATTGTAGTTTTTGCACTTTGGCGCCTAAATGGACCTAAAGGGGGAGCTCTAGCTGTGACAGACAGATGGATCAGCCAACCGAACCTTTTGGATTTCTAAGGAAGTCCCGGTTCTGCCTGCAGCAGAAGTCAGTCTGGAGGTAGAGTTTGGAGAGTGAACAGTCTGAGTGATTCAAGCAGCTGCTCCTGTGTAGTTCATGCGGGAGATTGGTGGAAATGCTGAGTTTGGCCTGTCTGCCTGCTGTCCCTCGAGAGGAAGCCTTTGAAGAAACCGGATTATATCCGAAATTGAGTGTGACAAAGCCACTGAATTGTGACCAGACTTGAACCTGAAGAAGACCGAAGGTTTGCTGTATGCGATCCTGTCCTCTGGGTGGAGGCACCCATTTCAGTACCCAGGCCCCTTAACCTGCAACTAGCGAAGCTGTCAGGGGTAGTAGTCCTTGGGATAATGCCACCTAGGGGTTACACGTAGTTTAGTTTTCCCATTTTGAATAGATCTTTAGCTTGGTTGTCATCTTTCTGATCTTGGCTTCATCTTTGCTTCACTTTCTTTCATGTGCACCTCACTTCCCTAACCCAAAAGCCCTGCCATCTGCAGCACTCTCTGACCATGGGCTGTCCTAGAGCAGGTTGGGTGATTTCAAGATAACACTTGAACATGGCCTGCCATCATGGAACCTTGATGCACTACCACTGGCCTATCGTGGTGGCTCAGCTTCACTTTTTTCTTTTGTCTGTCTCATTGTCTATGTTCCTATGTCAGGAAAAGATACTCTTTCCCAGAGGAAATAATGGCAGCAAAGCAATCTCCCCCACACCAGACCAAAAGGTAGCAATGCTCCCTGCTTTCTTCTCTCCCTCCCCCAACTTTAGTAAAAGAAAAGTTTTCTCCTCCCCATCCCCTACCTACCTAATGACAGGGATTCTCATTCTCTCCCTCTCTCACTCACTCTCTCTCTCTCTCTCTCTCTCTCTCTAACTCTCTCTCTCTCTCTTCCTCCCCACCCTGGACCTGATGGCAGCAAGATTCTCTCTCTTCTCCCTCATGTGATCCTGCCCCCCCAATTAACCACTAGTTACATGGCTATTGGTGGAAAAAAGTGAGGCTATCCCACTTGGAAGCCGATTGGCTAGCATTTTGCATCTCTAGGAATGCTTGTACCAAGCTAATTAAATCAGAAAAAGCCTAGATACTTCCAAAAAGAACTAGAAGACAATAAAAACAATTCAGCCAAATTTTGGAACATCCTCAAAGAGGTTGAAGGACAGCCTACTGTCACACCCCTCCCAAACAAAATAGTGCTTACGGAAACCACCTACACAGACAAAGCTGATATACTAGAGAAGTTTAATGATCACTTTGCCACTGCAGGGCTTGCCTTTGACACCTCACCTATCAGCAAACTTAACCCGGCAGGAGACTCCCTCTGTTGCCCCTACTAATAACCACAACCATAACCAACCGCATCCTTCCCCTTTAACCTTCCACACAATTACGTTCAAACAAGTTGAGGACCTCCTCCTTTCCCTGGATATTAAAAAGAGTGTTGGTGCTGACAATATTGAATCTTATTTCCTAAAACTTGGCCATACCTACCTGACTGCCCCATTACCCATTTATTCAATACTTCCTTGACTTAGGGCGAGTTACCTGTATCGTAGAAAACTGTCCACATCCTACCCTTATTCAAGTCCTGGGATCCAAGTGATCTGAACAATTACTGGCCTATCTCTATACTATCTGTCCTCTCTAAATTACTTGAAAAAATTGTCAACGTCCAGCTTAGAGAACATCTGGATTCACAAAAGTTGCTAGACCTGGCTCAATCCGGTTTCAGAGCCAAACACAGCACAGGATCGGCTCTTGCAAAAGTGACTACAGACTGGCAAATGGTCTTGGATTCTAAGAAGCATGTATTTGCCCTCTTCCTTGATCTAAGTAAGTCCTTCAACATGGTGGATCATACCTTAATGCTTTCTGCACTGACTAATATCAGACTTGATAGCTCTGCCATTAAATAGTTTACCAGCTACCTAACCAATAGACTGCAACAAGTCAAAGCTATAGGCGACTTTTGTCCCCACAAAAATCCCTCTTAAGAGGAGTACCCCAAGGTTCCATCCTGGGCCCTATCCTCTTTGCAATATACATCAATAATCTGGACTCTCAGCTGTGCTCAGCCAATGTGCACTTATTTGCAGATGATACTTTACTATACAAAAATTAATCTTTGGAATTGGCCCATGAGTATTTACAGCAAGACTTCACCACCCTCCAATACAACCTCATCACTCAAAAACTCCTCCTCCTCCTCCTCAATGCTAAAAAGACTAAAGCTATGATTCTTTCTCCAAAGTCCACTCTCAGGTATACAAATATCCCACATATCCGAACACTTTCAGACGAACCCCTAGAAGTAGTAGATACCTTTAAATACCTAGGGTTCTAGCTGGATGATAAACTCAACTTTCAGTGCCACATAAATGAGATCTCAAAGAAACTAAGACAGTGTTTAGGTTTATTCTATCGCATTAAATATCTACTTACGCTAGAAGCTAAAAGGTGACTAGTACAATCCACATTCCTCCCTGTACTGGACTACGCTGACTTTCTCTACAGTCACTGCAGCTTAATGATGCTTAACAAACCCGACACTCTTTATCACCGGGCCTTAAGATTTATCCATAATCTACCCCGTGGTACACATCACTGTCTTCTATGCCAGATGTCGGGATGGACCTTGCTCTCAACTAGGAGAAAAAGAAATGCTCTCTTCTGGTTCCTTAGAGCATTATCTGATAACCTCCCTGCTTACATATCGCACCTTTTTAAATGGGCAAAGGGTTCCTATGGCCTGAGGCACTTCTCCATAATTTGCTTCTAGGTTCCTAGAGTGAAAACAAACTATGGCTCTGAAGCAATCAACTCCTCATTCCCTTCACTTTGGAACACTATGCAAAGCTCATTAAAACTATCCTCACTTCCAAGCTTGTCCAAATTCAAAGCACTAATTACAGATTATCTGAAGGAATCATGCAGCTGTTTTAGACGACTATGATCCCTAAGCCATTGGCGCCACTCCTTAATCCCAAAGCCCAAGTATCTCAGCCACCGTACATCCCAAGCAATGGAAATCATGCACCCACTAGACTAGCTCCCTAATCTTGGTTACACCGGTCCATTCCCACCACTAGCTCTTTCTGGCCTCCCATTTTTGGCTGCCTATTCCTTCACCCCCACTACTACCCTATTCTATTAATACCTCCTTACTTATTATCAGCTAGGTATGAGCTCTTACCTAGCAGAGGCTATCTGGGATTATCATCTACCTCACTCCTATAAGTTTAATATAATGCACCGCTGCATGCTAATTACGCTGACCAGCATATATAGTGCTTGTGGTTGTCACCTTCAAAAGATTCTATTTGTATTTTCTTTTGTCTTTACACTGCCATCCATTGTAACAGTACTTAAGAATTGTACTGTGTTGTACTAAATGTATTGTATTGTATTAATGTCCAGGACCACTTTGAAAATGAGTTTCGCTCAATGGTGTTAATGCCTGGTTAAATAAAGTCGATTGATTGAATTGCAATGCAGTTACAGTGTAGTTATTCTGTAACTACAGCATAGTTAAGCAACACTTAAAGTGTAACCAACAGCTGTGCCTGATCCCAGTTTTTAAAATCCAGTGTAGTCCACCCCGCTCATCATGGTCCCTCAACCCACCCAAGAAGGAAAGGGATGGTATTTGCAATGCTTCACATCACATAATGATGACACACTGGGGCTAGCCTTCAGTCTAGGGAGGTGTAAAAGATACGGCTGTCAGTTACACAGAGATACAGTTTGATTCAGTCACTTAAGTAAGTCCCATCCCTAAATAATTACTTGTTTACTTTTCTTACCTTGCCTTCTTCTTTTTAATTTCTTCCGTCTATCCAGTATTCTCTCATTCTTTTCCTGCCCCAACAATTTTGTTTACTTAGCTGTCCCTTTGCTTTATGTTTCAACAATTCACATTTCTTCCCCAGACACCAATGCTGATTCATCAGGTTGGCAACCTCCCAGCTCCATCCACAGCCACCTCTTGTGCTTAACCCCATATGGATGGCAAATTGCCATCTGTCCCAGCAGGCATTTTCCCTGTCATGGTTTTTGAACAGATAAAACCAACCCCCTCCCATCTTAGCCTCACCATCTTCCTAAATGGCCTTGAGAGTGCCACTGAGTGGCTTTGTAGTTTTAAAGTTGTCATTATTCATATCCAGTCCAACACTATACAATGATCATCTGCCTCTTCCTCCCTCAAAATTATTGTAAGGTCTCCACTTAGACATTACTCTGCCCCATCATAAACCAAGAAAAACCTACCCTGCATACCTTAGCCACAAAACTCCTGCCACCCAGAACCTCATCGAGTCACTGTTTTTTTATATTGGCACACATTTTGGGTTTAACACTGTAAGATGATTCTTTACCACTGCCTATCACTGCTGGGCTCAAATGCTGCATTCGTGCCCTGTACAGCTTTGTGTGGGCCCCAGAAAGCACTAATGGGATGAGGAATAAGCATTCTGGCTGATTAGGTGTGATGGGAAAAGGCAACAGATCTTAAACTGCCTTCGACCAGAAGAGGGTGCCATTATAAAAAATAAGGTGACTCAAGGGGCTCTCAGGGCTGCGTGGGCAGGGTCTGAGTAACTGAGAACGTTAGGAGTAAATTTTAGTTCTTATAAAGCTATATACAGGCAGAGTAGTGGGCAGAAAGGAGTGGGACAGTCTCTTTCTAACTTACTGGGGCAATTTCTGCATAATTTCTGCGGCCTGCCCAAATTCTGCAAACAGACAAAAATTCTGCCGCTGACCTTGATTTCTGCAGTAATCACCGTGTTCCACAGAACTGCAGAAAACAGGGGGCTTTGCTTATTACCATAAAAGACTGTAAGTATAAACATATAAAATAGAAGACTGAGTAGGTTTTTTTTGAATACTCAGTGAGTACTCTTACTCAGAACCCCCAGATACTTGGTTCTCGGTATTCTGTTTTTGTACTGGGGACTGGAGAAGAAACCTTTATCCCACCCCCAGGTGGGTAGGCCAAGTCTCTTCTTCCCAACCTACTCCCCCCCCCCCAAGTCTTCCCAGAGTGTTTGATTTCGGTTTGTTTTAATTACTGGTTGCCTCCTGGCGCTTTGCCAGGAGCCATTACCATCTTTTGTAAGTCTTCGCCTCTCCCTAGCCTGATGCCCTTAATCCCCAATGATCCATAATTAAGCAATAATGCACAACAAGGTGTGTGTCGTGCTGGGATAACACCACACCTTGGGTGGTTGTGCACAGGGCAGCAGGCTGAGTGTATCCAACACCCAATAAGTGATGTTATCCCAACACGGCACACACCTGGAGTGCATTATTTCTGTTTTATAATGACTCATTTTTTAATTAAAGAAACTAGAAAAAAATACATATTTTTCCCCCATTGTTTTCTGTGTGGTGGTATATGTTGGCAAAAAAAAAAATCCACAGTTTTTGTTTTGGCCACTAGATGGTGCTGCCAGTATCTACTGCCTTGTGTTGCCCACTTTGCAGCAATCCATTTGATTACCACACACAGGTCTGAGTCTGTCCTTATATTACAGTGGCTTGCTGGCCATGTTTTACTTTTTTCTTGCTTTTTGGGGGAGATATTCAAAATGCAGCCATTTTTATGTTTGCTTGCATGCATGTGCAAGAAACATAGTGACATCATCGGAGATTTTGGAGGTGTGTCACCTCCTCCTCCAATTCAGTCAGTGTGCTGGCAGGCACGGCCCCTGTAAGCCAATGCATTTTGGAGCTGTCTATGACACGCTCCAAATGCAGTGTCTACACAGTTGAAAGGGGAGCTACGCGAGGAGCAAAGATAAGATATCGCCTGCTCATGCGCAGCCCTCCCCACACACACACACACATTACGCGTGCGCACTCCACGCAGGCATGCGCCCGTGACGTGTATAGCCGACGGGGTGCCCAATCCCTGTCGGCTGTGCCAAGTGCCTCCCGGCCCCCCAAAGGCTTGTAAATGCCACGCTACTGCCCACCCAGCATGGCAAGTAATCATATAGCTGACGGGGTGCCCAATCCCCCGTCGGCTGCACTTTCCCCCCTCCCCCAGTAGTGAGTGCCACGCTGGGAGCCCACCAGTGTGGCAAACGCCCCACCGTCGTGTTTTTGTTTTTTCTACTGCAAAGAAAAACGTCCCACGGCGTAGTCTCCCCACCCCTCCCACAACCCGCACCCACCCACTGTGCACCCAGTTTCCTCCCCACCCATACTTACCTCCGGACCTCAGCGCGACGATCTTCGGTGGACCGGGAACACGTTTGCACTCTTCAAAGCTGACCGCGAACTGAGGAAATGCCGGTAAGCTGTATAATGGGCTAGATAGGGGGGTTCAACTGTGTTGCATATCTCAGGCATTTTTAAGAATTTTTGCACCAGATTTTCAACATGGGGTTTTTGGGACCCCTTCTCATGATTGATGTCACTGTTATGGCGTTATTTGGGCCCGAAGGGTGATTTCGCGCAGTGACCATGCAGTGACTGCGAAATCACCCTTTGGGCCTGAATAACACCATGACAGTGACATCAATCATGAGAAGGGTCTCAAATACCCCATGTTGAAAATTGTGCCAAAATTCCCAAAATGACTGTTTTATTTAGCCGCAAGTGCTATGCAGTTCCTACACAGGCTCGTAAGTTCGCAAATTTTCAATATTTTCACTCCAGATTTTCAAGATTGCCATTTTACCACACCTTCTTATGAGTAGTACAGCTGTCATTTTTCACATCTCACCCAAAATGTGTTTCCGCCCATGTAGCGTACAATGGCGCAGTCGGTGTTCGAAATCAATGTACGGGACAAATTAAGAAAATCACAGTGACACTGTTCATGAGCAGACATCTTAAAATGGGTATGTTGAAAATTTGGTGAAAAAAGTCCTAAAAATGACTGTTTTACGAGCGTGCATTGCGCAGTTCCTACGCACGCTCGTAAGGTCGTGAATTTTCAATATTTTCACTCCAGATTTTCAACATTGCCATTTTACCACACCTTCTTATGAGTAGTACAGCTGCCATTTTCACATCTCACCCAAAGCGTGTTCCGCCGATGTAGCGCACAATATGGCGAGTTGGTGTGCAAGATCAATGTATGGGACAATTAAGAAAATCACAGTGACACTGTTCATGAGGTGAGGTGTTAAAATGGCTATGTTGAAAATTTGGTGAAAAAATTCCAAAAAATGACTGTTTTACGAGCGTGCTTTGTACAGTTCCTATGCATGTTCGTAAGTTTGCAAATTTAATATTTTCACTCCAGATTTTCAACATGTCCATTTTATTAAACTTCCTTATGAACAGTACAGCTGCAATTTTTCATATGTCGCCCAAAAATGTGTTTTCGCACATGAGCGCGCAATGGTGCTGTTGGTGTCGTGAAAGCAATGTTAGGACAGATTAAGAAAATCACAGTTACACTGTTCATGAGCAGAGGTCTTAAAATGGCTATGTTGAAAATTTGGTGACAAAAGTCCATAAAATGACTGTGTTACGTAGTGAGCATTCGCGGTTTACACGCACCCTCGTTAGTTCATGACTTGTAATATTTTCAGTCCAGATTTTCACCAGTGGCATTTTTCCACACTTCCTTATGAACAGTACAGCTGCCATTTTCACAACATGGCGAAGTGTGTTTTTACACTTTCAGTGCAGAGATGCGTGGTCGCCTGGGAAATCATTGTTCGGCACAGATAAAGAAAATCATAGTGACACTGTTCATGATCGGAGGCACCAAAATGCCTGAGTTGACAATCTGCTGTAAGAAATCCCCAAACCTAATTATATTACGGTGTCGTTGCACAGTTTCCATGCACTCCATGACTTCACCATTTTTTTTAATATTTTTACTACACATTTGCAACATAGCCATTTTTTACACCTCCCCATGAAAGAGTACAGCTGTCATTTTTTACATCCTGTTCGGAATATTTTTGCATCTGTGGTGCTAAATGCCGTTGTCACTGTGCATAAGCAGCTTTCGGCTAACAAACTGATATTCCCCCTGTTCATGAGGTGGGGTCACAAAACAAACATGTTGAAAATTTGGAGTGAAAATACCAACGAATGCCTGAGGTATTAGGCTTTTCAACTATAACGCCCAACCCTATAGAGAATGACAGGAATCGGGGTGTGACTTGGGATTCTTGCCTGTGATGCTCATACCATTCCACACCCTGCAGTCACTGAGAGGCATCGAGGTATGCCTTGGACTCTTCGGCCCCAAAGTTCACCCCATTCTCCTATATCGCACCCATCTCACCATATTTCCTAATGAAATGGGGTGCGCATAAGGGCCAAAGACCACAAGGAACACCGTGGCACTTGTCAGTGTCTGCAGGGTGGGGTGTGGTGAAATGGCGTGGCCGTTATGCCTGATGACCCAAACGCACACCCCAATGCCTGTCACTCTCTGCAGGGTGGTGGTGGGGTTGGCTTCAGTTCAGTACTTCACTGCCATTCCTATTACGCAGCTCTGTAACTTCTACACTACCACTGCCAATGCCAGCAAGCAAACATTCGGCATTGACAAATGCTTGTTAATGTTAGTGAAGGAGTGAGGTCTTGGAGCCGATCAGAGAGTGAAAGGTACCACTGTGCTGCTGTGTGAGAGAAGGAGCCCCACTGCAGAGCTGTATGAGAGTTGAGCTGCTGCTGTATTGTTGTGGGGGACAAAGCCAATTAGAGGTAAGGCTTTACCTTTGTTTAATTTGTATTTATTTACTTTAAATTTGTCTGTTTTTGGGCCAGCCCAGTGGTGTGGAGGGCTGAGGCATCATGCCTTACCTCCTGCCATGCCGGTAACTCGTGTTCGCGATGCGAGCAGGTCGCCAGGGGTTGGCTGGGGAGGGAGAGGATCAAGCATCCGGGGGACAGCTCACCTCTCCTGGGGAGGGTGGAGAACTTGGACCGGCACTTGCCTGACACCTAGCAGAGGCTGGGTGTTTGCATGCTGAGAGTCCCGTATGTTGGGGGCGGAGGAGGAGGAGCAGCCAACCATCAGGCAGCATGTGGACGCATGCGCTGCGTGCCACTGTTGGCATTGCAAGCTCCCAGTCTGTAGGAAAAGCAGGTCCTGGCCACATGACATGAATACTGCCCCCCGCAGGCACTGCCCCTGAGATGGCACCTTTCTGGATGGATCCATTTCCTAGTGGGCTGAGTCACTCCCCACCACCCTGCCACAAAGGGTAAGTTGTGGGGGCATAAGGGAAGGGGTCTGATCCTTGGGGAAGGCACTGGAGGGGCAGAAGGAAGGAAAGAGCTGGCTGGGACCATGGGGTGTCATTTAGGGGTCGCTAGGGTTCGCATTCGTGACCCCTATGAAAATTAAGTGACCCCTATGACAGGGCTTGCGACCCCTGCCTGGCAGTCCAGCGGCAGTCAGTGCCAGTGCGGCAGGAATGAGAGAATCGGAGGAATGGGATGTTCTGTTGTTCTGAATGAGTAGTAGTCTTCTGGATGGGATGGATGGCACTTGGCGCTGCGCCAACTGTCTGCAGGCTGTGCAGCTTGAGCTAAGCTCAGTCCCCCCCCCCCCTTGGAATGTGTTGTTGCTCTTCGGGTCGTTGGTTCGGGTTCGGTAAGGGTGCAGTGTGCACTTCAAGTTTTTGTGCTTTGGCACACTCACCGCACTGGCGCTGCTGTGATTGGCTGCTGGGAGGGGACTGGCAGGGCTTAGGCGCAAATCCGTGTCGCGCGTGCGTGGGGATTGGCGGTTGGCGGGATTTGACTGCTTTCATCGTTGTGCCGTGGCCAGCAAGCAAATCTATTCATTTCAGAATCGGTGGTGGTGAACGGCCGGATCGGGTTTTACTACTGAGCGGTGAGCCAAGCAAGAGCGAAGCATTAGTGCTTCAATTCAAAGTTTAAAAGAGAAGAGAGTAAGTAAGAGTCTTAAGACTAGTGTTGTTGTGGCGATGCGACAGCAGAGTGGGGAGCGGGCACAGCACAGCTGGGCAGCCTCAGGCAGTCAGTAGGTCACGGTCGGTCAACGGTGAGGTGAGCTGAGCAGTGCAACTGTGCAAGAAGAACTTAGACCCCGGGGCCCAGCAGTAGCAGGCCAGAGACAGTGCGTGGTGCGGCAGCGGACTCGGAGGTGCGGTGGGGAGTCAGTCGGGAGGGAAAGGGAAGCCTCGGCCCTCGGAGCCAGGAGGAGGACTCTAAGTAAAAGTTGCAGGCGGCAGTGAGCAGTGCACTGCAATTGGGCTCAGCAATTATCTAGGTAGAGTAGTCGGGCCGTCGCCGGTCGCAGGCCAGTCGGGACTCGGGAGTCCAGGAAACCAGTCACCAGGCACTCTGGTGTTGCTGCTGCAGGCAGTGCAGGAGTCAGGACTCAGACAGCAGGTCACCAGATGACACTCAGACAAGCCTGGGGGAGGAGAATTAGAGCGAGTGGTGGGCCAGGCAGGACTCGGGAGGAGGCAGCAGGCAGGCGACAATCACTGGAGCACTATGCAGTGCAGGTGGTGGTGCCACCAGGTGGGGTCTGGGGTTGTTGCCCTAAGGTCGGGTCGGGAAGGAGCCAAGGGAGGTCAGGAGCCGGTACACTTTAGGCAGCTATTCCAGCTAATAAGACAGGCTGAGTGAGCCTGAGGTGGCTGGTCAGACAGTCACTGACTTACTTGGGGAGGGGCTTTGGCTTTCAGAAGACAAGTGAGCTGCAGTAGTGCTCAGTAGCAATTTGGAAGGAGAACTCCTCTTTTACTGTTGAGGGAGACCTGACCCCGAAGTAGTCCCCATCCTTTGCCCTTGCCCCTGAGGCCTGATCTTGATCTTGCCACACTTGCACACAGCTGGGAGGGTGGCAGGGTGCTAAAGGAGTTAGGTGTCTGATAGCCACTGGCTCCATCATCTCGCACCCACGGGTTGCTGTTAAGGTTGGGTTAGGAAGGAGGAGGTTGGTTTAGGAAGCTAAGGCAGGCTGAGGCCTACAACTTAAGTGGCCAGAGACTCTCCGGGTGGCATTGCAGACGTGTAGTAAGTTTTGTGTCCTCGTAGTCCGGGCGGTGGCACACTCAGCATGGCACCAGGCAGGTGAGGTGACCTCGGAGCAGAAGCCAGCAGTTTTCTTCTGTTGGAGCTGGAGACAGTGGAGCCGCGGAGGAGCGAGTGAGAGGAGAAGGCGAAGCTGCAGTAGCAGAGGAGACTTTGGAGGACAGCATCTGTCAGGACAGCCAGCCAGCATCGCCCAGCAAAGGTGGTAAGGTAAGTAGCTGCCTGCTGGCAGGATAGGACATTTTGTTCTCACTTATGTTGTGTTTGTTTGAACTGAGATGTGGAATGATGTGGGGGCCCACAAGCAACTGACGCTGCATGCAAGTGCAACCTGAACCTTCTTAGTTCTTTGTGGTACAGTATGTGACTTGCTCCAGGCAGGGTGCAGGTGTAGCCAGACAATATACATATGTACACCAGGACTGTGTGTGTGTGCGTTCCTGTATGGCACAATCAATATGATATTTGTACTCCCTGATACTGGTTGCTGCCCCCTTGCATGGGTATATGCAGATGTCATGCATTGTTCCTTGGGACACCAATATACCAGCCCAGACCCAGACCCTGTAAAGCTGTATAGCCCCTGGGTTGCAAAGACAGTAGCAGTGGCCAATCCTTCTGGTGCTGACATATAAACATACAGAAAGGTTCTGCTGGTTCTGTGTTGTGCCCATGGACTAGGGAAGCTGTTCAGGGCCTATATGCTGCCCCCCTTCAATACAAGTGTACACCATGGTGTACATGGAGTATGCCTGCCTACACCCATGGCTCCAGGATAGTAGTCCAGCTATGAAACATCTTAACAACATTTGGGTCCCACTCCTTTCTGCCCAGTTTTACATCTGGGAGAGATTTAAAGCATAAGGAGGCCAACTGACCTGCTCAAGGGTTCACTCCAAGCTAGATGTTGAGTGAGTTGTAGTGGGATTTGAACCTGAAGTTTTTTTGTGCTCTTCTCTAACCATGGGGACAACAGTCAGTTTTCCTGCTTCAGTTAAATCTGCCTAAATAATAAGAAATGAGCAAGCAGGACAAGTAAGCTTTTAGGTGTGTGTGTGTCAGTGTGTTTGGGGGGGGATTAAAAAAAAACTCTTCCTATGAAGAGCCTAGGTTCAAGGCTGCAGGACATTTAAGTTTTGTTAGTGGTTCAGACAGTGCTAAATGCTTACAGTTGATTACAGTCACCCTTGATTTATGTCTGCTGAGCTGGGCTGGGCTCTGAACATTTGGCAGCAGCAGTGCAACAGCTTACTCAATGTAATTGTTACTGTGAAAAGGAATGCAGACACAATTACCCTTTTTATTTATAACTGTACACTGCTTCTACAAAAAAGCCCTATGACGTCATGATGCTTTCAGATGTTAGCAGCCGTGTTTGGACAAGTGAGAGAAGCCCTTTGTTGTACTGAGCACAGTCACGTTCAACACTTAAGCAATAAGGCATGACCAGGGGTTATGTTAATGGTCTGTTAATCACCCTCTAGTGGCTCTAGGGGCGTAATGTGGCTGGCGCGAGGCATTGCAGTGCCAGATACTAGAAGGTGATTAACTGACATTGACATAACCCTAGGAGTCTATATCGTTTATAATAAAAATGTTTTTTGTAAACAAAGTTAAAACTTGTTCAATATATTGGTACGTTGTACAAGTATGCTGATTAAGCAATTTATCCCTCCAGGGTGTGGGTATACTGGAGGGTTACCACGGCTGAGTGTGATTCAGTCACGGTATGGCCGGTGGCTAGACTCCCCACCAGTCATGTAAGTCCTCAAGTTGCCACCTCGATAAATTATATTATACAATGGCAAATGTAGTTTTATTTAATTTTTTAGATATTTTGTAAGTAACTGAAGTCTGTACGGTTGGAAGGAGAATGCAATTTTTTGTAATATTTACCGCAATGTTTTAGGGAAGCGGCGACAGGACAAATGGCTGCAGTTTCGATCAAAATGAAAGCGACCGGATTGGTATGACATAAGACTGGCTGGTACTTTTTTCAGTGGGTACACTGGAGGATTTACTACACTGGGAAAGGTATCAGCCAACCAATCAGGTTGCAGGATTTGGCTCATTCAATTTACCACATTGTATAATAAAGCAATATACCCCTCCAGGGTGTGGGTATACTGGTGGATTTGCCACAGCTGGTGTGGTTCGGTCACAGGTGCAGCGGTGACTTAACCACACACCAGAAGATAATCCACGGTATACTCTCCTGGAGAAATATATGTCTAATAACAAGACTTACATTTTGGGTGACTAAAAATATAGAAATACTTTTTGTTTCTTTTAATCATCATTTTGTTATTTTATTGCTCCACCAAAGCAAAATAGTTCCTTGTTGCTAGGCAGAGTTAAAGTAGTGGTGATGCCCCCCCTTAGTTTTTTTTTTATCTCGTTTGTCGACACTCTGAACTGAATTGTGTGTGTGTGTGGGGGGGTCTGTTGTGAGGCTGTGAGCATTAAGATTTGCAGTTTGATTTGTTTTTTCGTGCGTCTTCCATCCTATAGTGGGAATTCTAAAGGGCCGGCTGTCATCTGTGACCTCGTGCTTCCGGTTACTGTGCGTAAAATTATTGCAGGACTGGAGAATATTTTGTTTAAGTGTTTTATGTGGGTTCAAGGTCTAAGAACGGGAACTGCTGGTACTGTGAGCACTTATGGAAGTAAGCTTAGGATTGTAGTGTGTTTGCCACTGTTTGGATTCTGGCAGCTGGAGTGATTTTTTGCGAGGGTTCCTGCTGCGGCTGACTGGCGGCTGGCACCTTTTCCAGTGGGTACACTGGAGGATTTACAACGCTGAAAAGATGCCAGCCAGCCAATAAAAATGCAGGATTGTGTGAATTTTTTTTTGGCCATTGTATAATAAAAGATTAATATAAGGCTGTTAGAATGTTTACAGCCAATCAGAAAGCTTCATTTCTCAGACCATTGTTATAATTTTATTTAATAAAACTGATGAATTAGCTTAATGGTGCTTCATGTACTCTTATCACATTACATGAACTATATTCTGAAAAAGAAATTTCTTCAGAGTGATGCTGTAGGCAGGCAGGCAGCATTGGTGCCCCCCCCCAAAAAAATACCCACTAAAGGAAGAAAAACAAATCTCACTGGTGAAGAGGTTGAGAAACTGATGTATTGTACAGTTGACAAGGACTCGAAAGTCAAAAACAAACCACACAGACTGGTCCGATACCATCTTACATCAACATCTTTAAACATAACCCCTTCTCCACTGGTTACAATAAGTACTCCCAAACTGGCCACAATTAATCTGCAAGGCCAATTGGAAACATTAAGGTTTCTAAGAGTCTTAAAGCAGCTTAACGACATGGCCAGGGCTCCAGATAAGGTCTGTACCAGCCTATTTTACTCACCTGTCCTCATTTGAGGAAATACGCTTCAGAAATGTTTTTAATGCATACCAGTACTCACCCAACATTTGTACATACACCACACGCCAAAGAATAGTGCTTCAAATCATAACATAACTGGTGAATCAAAAGTAACGTTTTTCTGACAGATTTACAGCACTTGTATGCATCCCACTTTTGTTTTATAACAGAAATGTTTTTGCGTCCTTGCATTTATAAGATTACTTTTAAAATTCAGAATTATAATAGACCTTTTTTGAGGTTCATAGGTACAGTTAAATGTAAAATTTACACCCATATGTTAATGTTTTAATTCCTGATGTCATCACTGTTTGCAGATTTAAGTAACGCATACTGGTGATTTCTTTAGACTGTGTGCACATTTGAATTCATAGCTGTTTTTCACGGGTTTCAAAACTGATATCTGATTTGCTAATTACTGGGCATAGCTGCTGGCAGGCTGTACATTGCTAAATTTCTTCTTTAGTAGCCTTCACTGATTGAAATGTCTTTGAAGTTGGCTGCTAAATAAGTATTACTGAAATGTCTCTGTCTAAGAAGAAGGCATCCAGTGATCCAAAGCAACCATCGGTGCTTCAGTTATTTGCTAAGAAAAGAATTCCAGCAGACACTGCACATGCTGAACATACAGTGAAGAAATCAAGACCTGAAGATAGTGTTCTGTTAGCTGGTTTGCATGAATCTGATAGTACTAGTATAGTTTCAGAGCCGAGTTCTGCTGCTACTGGCCCATTACTTGTTGCTTCGCCCTCACCCTCTGATGCATGTGCAAGCACATCCTCCGATGCATGTGAAAGCACACCCTCTGATGCATGTGAAAGCACGTCACTACCATCTAGTGAAGGCCACTCATCTTCAGTGGGTGAGTGTGTTGATCACGATACTGTGCCAAGTGACATATCTGCTACTCCTTACCAAGCTCCAGTTCAGCCGAAGTGTGTTTTCCCTGTGACAAAATCACGTAAATTTAATGGGGATTACAAAACTCATAAGTGGGTAGAATATTCAGTACAGAGAGATGCTGTATACTGTTTCGCATGCAGGCATTTTACTAGCACTCGTACTGCACCTGGAGGTGGAGGTCGTGAACGTGGAAACATTCCTTTTGTCGATATTGGTTTCTGTAAATGGGAAAAAATTGGTCGTGCCTTCAGAAAGCACAGCGAGTCTGAGAAACACAAAGCATCTGTTGTAGCATGGTGTGAATTTAACCGTATACAGTCTTCATCAGGACATTGGTCAGTTGCGAGACAGCTTGAAGAAAATAGGGACATTGAAATTGAAGAAAACAGATGCCATGTTGAATTGCTACTGCATGCAGTGTGTTACCTAGGTCGGCAAGGTCTTGCCTTCAGAGGTGGTGATGAGTCGACAAATTCCGATAACAAAGGCAATTTTATTGAGTTTCTGGAGACATTTTCTGCACATGACTCAAAATTAAAAAAAAATGTCTAGGAGATCACGGTCATTATACCTCTCAGGTATCAAAATGATTTGATTAACATAGTCATAACATGTAATACGAGAAAATTGTAAGTAAAGTTACAAAATATTTCTCTGTTTTAGTCGATGAAGCTAAGGATGTATCACACAAAGAGCAGCTCCGCTTTGTAATCCGTTTGTTGACGGAGATGGTAATATCTGTGAAAACCGAAAACCACTTGGCCAAGTACCACATGGATAAACTGGATGCTGGTAGTTTGGCTGGTGCCATCAGTCAGGCAGTATGTCAGGCTAGATCAGTGGAAGCACTGTGTAGCACAGTGCTATGATGGAGCCTCTGTCATGAATGGGTGCTTCAGTGGAGTACAAGCAAGAATAAGAGAGATTGCTCCTCAAGCTGTATATATCCATTGTCATGCACACAGGCTGACTCTTGTCTTGGTGCAAACAATTAATAATATATCAGAAGTGAAAGAATTTTTCAGCAACTTACAGGCTGTATATGTATTTATTTCTCAAAGTTCACCAAGACATGAGTTGTTTGTTAAAGCTCAGAAAGAAGAAGGTCTACAAGTTCTGGAACTGGAACAACTGTGTGGTACACGATGGTTTTACTGGTACAACTGTGTCAAGAAATTTCAGTTGCGTCTAGAGTCCATTATTATAACACTTCTTGCTATTCAGTCACAAAACACTGACAAAGAGGCAAGTAGTGAAGCAAAAGGTCATCTGTTTAAAATTCAGAACTTCACCTTTGTAGTAACACTGTACAGCCTTGAAACTATTTTAAGGAAGATACAATCGGTGTCTGAGGAACTTCAGAGAAAAGATCTGGATTTGCCAAGTGCTTGTAATCTTGTTCAGT
Organism: Neoceratodus forsteri; assembly: GCA_016271365.2. Taxonomy (NCBI): domain Eukaryota; kingdom Metazoa; phylum Chordata; order Ceratodontiformes; family Ceratodontidae; genus Neoceratodus; species Neoceratodus forsteri. The sequence goes on along the minus strand of JADMNL010000025.1, from coordinate 64,623,085 downwards.
CTTCGAAAAGTGAGCTCTTGTCTCTACGTAATGATTCACAGTGGCAGAAGATTTACAAGGAGGCACAACAAGCTGCTGATCGCTGTGGCATTGATTATGATGTAGCAGCCACTTTGTACACAGGAAGGCCACTGCGCAAACATCAGTTGAGCCGAAAGCTGACAGAATTTTTTGTTTCATCCACTTTGGTGAAACGGACTGCAAATATAGAAATTCAGGACATTTCTGCAAGATCTAACAGTGATAGGCTTAAACAGGAAATATACCTGGCCTGCATTGACAGGTTTGTTACTGAACTTGATTCACGCTTCACAAGTAATCTGGACCTCTTAAAAGCTGTTGCTGCTTTCAACCCAAAGGATGAGAGTTTTCTGAATTACTCTGTTTTAAAGGTTCTAGCAGAATCTTACCCAGGAGCAAATATAGACAAAATTGTATTAGAGTCACAGCTGGAATCAGCAAAGGCATACCTACAGAACAAAAATATGCAAAGTATTCATTGTGTCAGACAACAGTTGCAATGCCTTTGTAATGCATTTTCAGAAGTCCTGGAGATTTTGAACCTGGTGCTGGCACTCCCTGTGACCACAGCTTCAAATGAACGTTTCTTCTCATGCATGAAAAGAGGAAAACTTACTTAAGAAACAGTTGTGGTGACAGACAACTCAGTGACTTAATGATGATGGCATGTGAGCCACTGAGGTGAAGCGCAGACCTGTCAGTAGCAATAGACAGATTTGCTCAGATGCGTTCAAGAAGATACCCATTACTGAAGTAACATTACTATCTACAGTCAGCCATCAGTCATGTGTGCTACCAGTGTCTCCGGTCAGCCACCAGTCCTGTGTTCCAGTTCTGTCCCAGTCAGCTCAGCAACGAGTCCCGTTTGCAACTTGTGCCTCCAGTCAGCAACCAGTCCAGTATGCCAGCAGTGTTACCACCAGTCAGCCAACCAGCAGTCCCATCTGCCAGTAGTGTCTCCAGTCAGCCAGCAGTCAGTGTGTCAGTTCTGTCCCAGTCAACTCAGCAACGAGTCCCGTTTACAACTTGTGCCTCCAGTCAGCAACCAGTCCAGTGTGCCAGCAGTGTTACCACCAGTCAGCCAACCAGCAGTCCCATCTGCCAGTAGTGTCTCCAGTCAGCCAGCAGTCAGTGTGCCAGTTCTGTCCCAGTCAGCTCAGCAATGAGTCCCGTTTGCAACTTGTGCCTCCAGTCAGCAACCAGCCCAGTGTGCCAGCAGTGTTACCAGTCAGCCAACCAGCAGTCCCATCTGCCAGTAGTGTTTCCAGTCAGCCAGCAGTCAGTGTGCCAGTTCTGTCCCAGTCAGCTCAGCAATGAGTCCCATTTGCAACTTGTGCCTCCAGTCAACAACCAGTCCAGTATGCCAGCAGTATTACCACCAGTCAGCCAACCAGCAGTCCCATCTGCCAGTAGTGCCTCCAGTCAGCCAGTAGTCAGTATGCCAGTTCTGTCCCAGTCAGCTCAGCAACGAGCCCAGTTTGCAATTTGTGCCTCCAGTCAGCAACCAGTCCAGTGTGCCAGCAGTGTTACTACCAGTCAGCCAACCAGCAGTCCCATCTGCCAGTAGTGCCTCCAGTCAGCCAGCAGTCAGTGTGCCAGTTCTGTCCCAGTCAGCTCAGCAACGAGTCCCGTTTGCAACTTGTGCCTCCAGTCAGCAACCAGTCCAGTGTGCCAGCAGTGTTACCACCAGTCAGCCAACCAGCAGTCCCATCTGCCAGTAGTGTCTCCAGTCAGCCAGCAGTCAGTGTGCCAGTTCTGTCCCAGTCAGCTCAGCAACGAGTCCCATTTGCAACTTGTGCCTCCAGTCAGCAACCAGTCCAGTATGCCAGCAGTGTTACCACCAGTCAGCCAACCAGCAGTCCCATCTGCCAGTAGTGTCTCCAGACAGCCAGCAGTCAATGTGCCAGTTCTGTCCCAGTCAGCACAGCAATGAGTCCCATTTGCAACTTGTGCCTCCAGTCAGCAACCAGTCCAGTATGCCAGCAGTGTTACCACCAGTCAGCCAACCAGCAGTCCCATCTGTCAGTAGTGTCTCCAGTCAGCCAGCAGTCAGTGTGCCAGTTCTGTCCCAGTCAGCTCAGCAACGAGTCCAGTTTGCAACTTGTGCCTCCAGTCAGCCAGCCTTTTCTCCAGTCAGATACCAGTTCAGTGTGCTAGCAGTGTATCCAGTCAGCCAGCAGTGTGACAGCAGTCTCAACTCAGATACCAGTCCAGTCAGCCAGCAATTCATTGTGCTAGCAGAGTCTGCAGTCAGATATCAGTGTGCCAGCAGTGTCACCAGTCCGCCACCAGTCCAGTGTGCCAGCAGCCAGTGTCTCCAGTCAGCTTAGCTACCAGTCCAGAGACAGTTTGCCAGTTTTGTCTCCAGTCAGCTACCAGTCCAGTTTGCCAGCAGTGTCCCCGACTAGTCAGCAGTCTAGTGTGCCAGCAGTCACCAGTCAGCTTCTAGCACTTCCAGTCACCTACCATCCCAATCTCCAGTGTGCCAGCAGTGTCTCCAGCCTCCAGGCAGGTAATAACACTCCTATGTCCTTTGCTTTAACACTTTCATGGGTGTTTGGGAGGGAGTTTATGCTCTTTTAAATTATTGTAAGAGAGGGTAGTAGCCTTGGTGTGGAGAGTTAAAGAGTACTTTCATTTGCTTTGCTGCAGTAATTGGAAGTCTGGAAGACTTTCTTTTGTGTAACCCTGGGACTCAGTTCTTTTTCCTTTTATTACAGTTTTTCTTTACAGGTTTTTTGGTGTACAATTTTACTAGGGTCTTTTCTTTTATTTTTTTCTTTACAGGTTTTTGGTCGGTGAGTTTTAATAGTTTTTTCCTTTTATTTTTTTCTTTACAGGTTTTTGGTGTGATTTTTTTTTTTTCATCAGTTCATTTTCCTTTTATTACTTCTTTTACAAGTTTCATTGTGTCATTTCTTTCACTAAGCTCTTGTTTCAACAGAGAAGTAAAGTTCTCTCCATGGTTCAAGGTTCAGAGTATGCTTTCATAACAGTATTATTTCTCTCATGTTTTGATGTGTGTTTTTTATGTACTGTAAGGTATTGGTTTAGAGACAGCTATTTATTTTTAGCAATGTGTGCCTTAGCTTGTATAGTACCAGTCATTTGACATGAACAGTGTGGTAATATTTTTTTGGGAAACAGTGTGGTAATATACAGAGGATAATGCCTGATGTACAGGTGATAACCATGGTATAATCACTTCAGGTAGTGTCTAGGGCATCAGTAAACCTAGAATGCACAGCTTGAGAGGTTTACAATTGCCCTAGCAACCACGAGAGAGGATTACACCCTGGTTATCACCTGTACATCATGCATTGTCATTTATAGTGTATGGGACTCGACATGAAAAGTCCCCCCCCCACAACTTGGTAACTAGCTCTATGTCACATTGACAAATGCCACCATCTCTGGCTCCGCCCACACCATGACCCCACCCACATCATGCCCACCCCACCTTGCTACCCCTATGATTTTGCTGAAATGACACCCCTGCACGGGGGAGAAAAAGAAACAAAAAAATTTTCTTTTTTTTACCTTGGAGAACACAGGCTTGGGCAGGTGAGGGACCATGGCGCTGTTCTGGGCACAGACTACAACAGTTACTGTCTGTCTGGTTAGTGAAGCTGCTTAGTTCTGAGAAGCCACTGTTATGGCTTTCTCTAACTTTTAGGTAAACAGGTAATTTCTGCATGTTTTTTTTAAACAGCTAAAAGTGAGGAGAGCAAGGTGTTAACACATATAAGGAGGACAATAGGACTTTTGTTTTCCAGTCTGTGAAGCCGCTCGGTTTGGGGCAAACAAGACGTGGCATGATGTGTGGCCGTGAGTGTGCCTGAACTTGATACAGGGGTGTTATACTGAGATAACATCACTGTCCCAGGCACACCCTGACCAATCAGAGCCCAACATTCTTTCTTGCCATTATATAATATTGGATGTTGGCCTCCTTCTCTTGACACCTGATCCATCATTTTGGGGGGTGACCATAAGTAGCAACCCCAGCTAATTCTGTCTTCCCCCTCCCACAGCGCACCTTTTGTGCTTCTTCTTCAATTATTAATCACTAAACATGTAATAAAGAGTGAGACTGGGAGGGGAAGCAGTGTGCATCACTAATGATGCTAGGCAGACTTCTGGTTCTGCCAAGAAGCAGAAAGCAACTTGAGAGCGAGCCTCCGCTCCCCAGGGACAATTTTTCCTGCATCTATCTACTAAAAATAATCATCATGTCGAAAGAAGGTTGCAAAAGGGACAGAGGACCATCCTCATCACTCAGAACCCCGACAAAAAGGGACAAAAGAGATGAAATGCCTCCGACCAGCCCTGAGTGCAGTCGAAGCTGCTCACAGAGCAGCACACGGGGATCGGGCTATGTTACTGACGCCGAGGTGGATCTTCTTTTGCGTACTAGATATGAAACCATCCTGAAGAAAATCCACGATTCTCGAGCTGACTCTAAAAAAGAATTTCAATCCTTGGCACAACAGATTTCAAGCATTGATACCAAGGTACAAGAGGCTGAGGGGAGAATAAGAGAGGTGGAAGAAAACAACAAGCACCTCTCTACAGTGGTAGAAGCCCTGTTCCAACATGCGTACGCTGTCCAAAATAAATGTACAGATTTGGAGGGTCATTTGAGATGCAGTAACCTAAGATTGTATGGATTGCCTGAAGGTGCTGAGGAACCTCCTATGACAGCGTTTATTGAAAGCTTTCTTAGAGATAAATTAGAACTGCCACCAAATTATGCTCTCTCTAGTGAAAGGGCCCATCTTTCTTTAGGCCCCAAGCCCCCTGGGGAAGAAGTTCGCCCTCGCTCAATAGTATTCAGGCTCAGTAGTTTCAGAATTAAAGAGGACATCCTCAGGAGGGCATGGGCCAAAAAAGAACTGACATACCTATTGTCCAGGATCTCCCTGGACCATGACTATGCACCAGAAGTACAACAAGCTAGACAAATGTGTATCGCAATCCTGAAAGCACTCTGAGCAAAAGGCATCAGGTATCAGACTCCATTTCTTGCTTAGCTCCGCCTGCACTGGGAGGAAGACCCTCAACTTTCCCTAAACCCAGGGAAGACCATGGAAGATCTTTGGGAAAAAGGAGTACCGGCCCCAGCTTCTGAGGTGGATCGTCTGCAGAAACAAAGATATTCTTCCTCAATATGGTCTCTTGCAGCTTACAGATGTAGAGGCATTCCGCCACTGAGAAAGAAACATAGAAACATAGAATTTGATGGCAGATAAGGACCGCTTGGCCCACCCAGTCTGCCCAATTCCCTACCTAATGGATAAGCTGCAGATCCTAGTTAACCAGCAGCCTACTTCTTCCTACCCCCCCCTCCAGAATTGCCTTATGACTGTCCCATGCATGCTTGAATTCCACCACTGTTCTTGACTCCACAACCTCCTCCGGAAGGCCGTTCCATGCATCCACAACCCTCTCTGTGAAAAATACTTCCTTAAATTACCTCTGAGCCACCCCCATCTTCAGATTGTGCCCCTTGTTCTTGCACACCTTTTTGAAAGATGCTACCCTCTTTGGACTTTGTTGATTCCCTTGAGGTACTTGAAAGTTTCTATCATGTCCCCTCTCCCTCCTTTCCTCGAGAGGCTATACATATTAAGCCCTTAAGTCTCTCTTCATATGTCTTCCGTGCAGACCCTGCACCATTTTAGTTGCCCTCCTCTGGACAGCTTCCATCCTGTCTATGTCTTTGCGGAGATTGGGTCTCCAGAACTGAGCGCAGTACTCCAGATGGGGTCTCACCAGCTGTCTGTACAGAGGGATAATAACTTCCTGTTTTCTACTGGTGATGCCTCTCCCTATGCATCCCAGTATCCCCCCAGCCCTCCTTGCTGCCCTCTCACATTGCTTGCCCACCTTTAGGTTATCTGATATGACTACCCCCAGGTCCCTTTCCATTTTTGTTGTTGTTAGTATCTCACCCCCCATTGTGTACTCTTCCCTTGGGTTTTTGTTTCCCAGGTGCATTACCTTGTACTTCTTAGCATCTTCTAGGCACAAGAAGCATTGGAGCAACTATGTGCTGTGGGATCTACTAGACAAGCGATTGATGCTTCATTTTCAGGTAGCTGAAGGAGATAAGGACACTTCATAGCTGGGGATTCCTTTATAATTCCTTCGATCTCCACCACTTCACAGCGTGGTAGGACTGTAACAAAACCTCTGGGGCAGGAGGTGTTATAGGCACTTTACCGCTTCTTTGGGTCACAACACTCAGTGACTGGAGAAAAAGTCTTTGCATGCGGTACTTCATTAGCTTAAAATTTTGTTTTAATACACAATGCTTTGAGTGCCCAAGGATCCCTTATAAGCCTTAATAAAACTAATAGTAATTACCAATTCTTATGGTGCCTCAGATTGGTTACCCTAATTTCGGGAACCTGAGCCATAACAACATGTCTTTTATATTTGACTAATGTGTATGATCTTCTCCTAAGTTTAACAATGTGGATGGGAAAAATTCTATATTGCAGATGTGCTTGTTAATTTTGACATGTGCCCTGGGGAGAAACGGCAATACTAAATACTCTCCTCTTTTATAACTACCCACTGCTCAAGTAGACACATGGCAATCCTACTCTTTATAAATCTCTCCTTTGCAGTCTTTTGTTGAAGAGGACCTGTAGATTCAGGATGCTGTCCTCTTCTACCCTTCCCCTTCAGTTCGGTATAACTGCACACTAAGGGGAGGGTAAGGGATCCTAAGTTTTGGACCCCCCACCTTAGAAGCCAAGCTCTATTAAAGGGCTGTTCGAGTGTTGTTTGTTGTTTGGAGCTTTTAGCGTAAATATCGTTGTAAAGTAATAGTTGTAGATTTAACTAGATACTCTTTTTGACTTTTCTGGTTCTACTTTCTTTTCTCTTGGTCTTTTTTCTATATATTTTTCACTAGTCCTTCTCCAAGAACAGTGCTAGGACATTTTTTATAGGGTATTAACTAGAGAGCCTCTGCTAGAGAAATTATAATACACGGGATACTGCACAGGAAGAGACCTTTTGACCCCCTGATATGGCGGTTAAGCCTTCGACTTTCTGCTCGTTTAATGGAAATGGTCTAACTAACCCTGTTAAATGTAACAAAATATTGTCTTTCCTTAAAAGGACAGGTGCTGATTTCCTTTTACTACAGGAGACTCACCTTTCTTCACAGGAGCATCAAAAATTAGTGAAATTGGGATTCTGTGCCACGGCATTCACAACATATGGGAGAGGCCGAAGGAGAGGGGCAGCTGTGCTTGTTCCTACTAAAACCCCCTTTGAGCAGATGGCGCAGCTGGTAGATGGGGAGGGACGTTTTGCTTTTCTCAAAGGGGCTGTTGTTTTGGGACAGAGTCTGACCCTTACCTTCATTTATGTACCACCTGGGTCAGATTTTCAAGTTTACCATAGGATTTTTTTAAAGTTATAGGAATGGGCAGAGGGGGAGGTGATTATTGGAGGGGATCTCAATCTAGTCCTTAACCCAGTATTGGACTCTTCCTCTGCGGCTACACACTGCAATCAGTCACTTATAAAAAAGGTTGCTAAACTATTTTCTGAACTAGGCTATGCTGACATGTTAAGAGCCACACATGGAAATCAGAGAAACTATCCTTTTTTCTCAGCTTCCCACCAGTCTCACTCCCGGCTGGACTACTCTCTACTTCCCACAGAAACACTTGGACAGGTCAAGGAAAGTTGGATAGGGGACAGGGCTTGTTGGATCATGCTCCGATTTTCTGTCAGCTTCACCTTGGGGATTTTAATAAAATAACTTTTTGGAGACTTATTACGCCCCTGCTTCAGGACCCTGAGGTGAAGGAGATAATTATAGACACTGTACAGCAAGCAGCAGCTGATAACGCCTCCCCAGAGACACCAGCACCATTGCTTTGGGACACCATAAAAGCTATAGTTCGGGGTAAATTCATTTCTATTTCAGCCTATAAGAAAAGGCAGAGGGAAAATAGAAAGACTGCTTTGAAAAAAGAAATAGACTCCTGTGAAACACAACTCTAAACCAAATATGTGGCGGCAACAAATAAAAAACTTGTTCAACTTAAAACAGAACTTAACAAGCCTTTAGATTATCAGGTAGAGCAGATAGTCCTTTTTCTTAGGCAGAAATATTTTGAGGGAGACCCCAGATCCATTCACCTACTAGCGGGATGGCTACAATCTCAAAGAGCAAGAGCATCAATCCCTACCCTAATACACCCAAATACTAAACAAAAATTATGTCAGACCCCTGAGATAGTATCAGCATTTAGGGATTTCTACACTTCACTGTATGCCATGCCATACTCCCCCCACAAGGCAGTAGAATGGAAGATTATTTGAAACAGCTCTCTTTGCCGTCCCTCCCTCCACAGACTAAAGCAGGATTGACAGCCCTCATCTCCAACTCAGAACTGCAAGGTGTACTCTCGAATCTGAAATCAGCCAAATGCCCAGGTACAGACGGACTTCCGGAAGAGTTTTATAAACACTTCAAAGGGCAATTAGTTCCACTGTTACTAACTGTCTTTAATGAAATAATGCAAGATCCGGGGTCCCCCTCCGAATTCTTGGGAGCAGGCTATTATTTCAGTTATTCTGAAACAAGGGAAAAATCCCACACTACGTCCCTCTTATCACCCTATCTCTATTCTAAATACTGACTATAAACTTTTCATGTCAGTTCTTACTAGGCGGTTGCAGAAACTGGTACCCCAACTGATTCATTTGGACCAAACTGGATTTATTCCCAACCGACAGGCTCAGGATAACCTCCGGAAAACCACCCATTTGATTGCTCATTTAAATTTCACTCATCAACCCTCTATCCTACTAAGTTTAGATGCTGAAAAGGCTTTTGATAAAGTCTCATGGGCTTTTCTTGGGGCAGTGCTTGTTAATTTTGGTTTCACCGCTCAATTTATTAACATCATTTTTAAAATATATAAATCACCAAAAGGATTCATCAGAGCAAATGGTCATACTTCTTCCTCTTTCACGTTGAGTAGAGGTACATGGCAGGGGTGTCTTATGTCCCCCATCCTTTTCGCATTGTACCTAGAACCCTTAGACCAAGGTATTAGAGAAAATCTGCATATAAGGGGGATTCGGATAGGCGAAGAGGAACATAAACTTGCTCTATATGCAGATGATATCTTACTTTATATCACTGAACCTGAAACAACAATCCCACACCTTTTTCAGCATCTAAAATAATTCTCAGAGTTATCTGGGTACTCCTTGAATACTCATAAAACTGAGGCAATCATCTTTAACTATATGCCAACCCAGGACCTCAGGGACAGATATCCCTTGAGATGGGACCTCCCCGCCATGAAATATCTGGGTATAAAATTATCACCTAATAACTCATTTCTGTATCAACTGAATTACCCTCACTGATAAAACAAATACAAGCGGATATCGAGAGATGGTCCTTACTACCACTCCCCCTCCATTCAAGAGTCCAAACCACTAAAATAAATCTCCTGACTATATTTCTTTTTCTGTTCCAGTGTGTCCCCTGTATGATTCCCAAAGAAAAATTAGACACCTGGCAAAATATTATTTTCAAATTTATTTGGCTAGGAAAGCGTCCCAGAATCAGGAAACAAACCCTTATTCTCCCAAGGGAGGAGGGTGGTTATGGGGTGCCGTGCCTGGAGGGGTATTGGGTGGCAGTTCAGATCAGAGTTGCCCTCCTGTTGCAACATCAAAGATACCTAGCCCACTGGAAAACTATTAATCTGGCTATTCCCCACTCTCCTCCTTTGGTGACTCAGCTACTCGCCCAAAATGCTCTAGTATATGACCCCCCCCCCATTTACGGGCACTGCAGCTGCTCTCTAGGGATGTAAAACAGGCTGTGTTAGAGAGGCCACTGAGGTGCATCTCTGGAAATATCAAGGGTGGTCTCTTGGTTCACACCACATAGTGGCTCACCAGGACCCTTGGTATAAACGACAAGAGGAACAGGGATGCCGAGCACCTTGGCAACTGATGAAAGGGGAGCAGGTTTTAACATTTGAGGAAGTGCAGGGAAAATTTCACTGGAGGCAGAGGGATCTTCTATTTTACTATCAGCTTAGGGATTACATAACGAAACAACTCCGAAAATCATTACTAAATTCTCGGGACTCCCCACAACCTATGGTATTTGAACAGATCTGGGGTACGGAGAATGGAGGGAGGGCTGTCTCCCTGCTGTATAAAAACTATCTTATTGATTTGCAACATTCAACAACATATATTAAAGAGAAATGGGAAAAGGATTTAGAGATAAATTTGAATAAAATATGATGGTTGCAGTCAGTAAGAAACACATGGCACTCCTCTTTATCCCCAGGTTGGCGTGAGTTTTTATGAAAACTTCGGAGCAGAAATTTTCGAGAACCTGAACAAGTGGCTAAATGGAACTCTGAGGCTGCACCCTCCTGTTGGCGAAAGTGTGGTACTACCCAGGCCTCACAGGCCCACATCTTCTGGCACTGCCCTCTACTCAACCAATAATGGAGTAACATACAACTACAATTGCAAAAGATTTTTAATACCACGACCTCCTTGGGACCGGAACATTTAATCCTTGGCCTATATCCCTTGGAGGTAAGGGGACGAGAAGCCCAATATCTCTAGAACATCTTAATTGCTGCTGCTTGTAAGGCAATTACCAAGAAATGGCTGTCCCACATCCCCCCCTCCGAGAGTGAGTATAAGGAACTGGTCAATAGTATAAAAACCTTTGAAAGAATAACCTTTTCCCTTGCCCTTAGGACCCCACAATTCATAAACAGATGGGCTAGATGGAATGTACTTATTTAGGGGACATAACGGAGAAACTGGTTAGAAAATAAACAGATACTGTCTTTTGGCAGTTCAGCACCCATTTGGTACTAAGTACTGTGACAACAGATGAGAAAAAAAGTGTAATTCTCTCTTTTCGCTCTTATTCTTACCCATTTTTGCTGGTACTGGGCCTTAGTCAAACAGGTAACCACTTATTATGTATATTAAATTTTATTTGCAACATTGACAAGTGGGCCTAGGATAGGTTGAATTGTGGCCTATTTTCCTTTCTTTTTCCCTCTTTTCTCAAATTTGTAACTTGTAATCCTCCTAGTGTCATAGTTGAACTCTTTACTACAGTTTCTAACAACCTTTTAGGTCTCTTTGTACTTATTTATTTAGTTGTTGTTTACTTAATTACGTAAGACAAATTACTAATCAAATGTAGTATGTAACATATGATAGAGATTTATAATCTTATTTACTAATGATACTGCTACTTGATTTAAGTTTAAAACTGACTATTTCTTGTTTGGGTATAATCTTACTGTGTATTATAGGAAATGCTGAGAGTAACCACTATGTTGGAAAGTGGGAACTCCCAGATATATCATTTCCTAACTGTTGTGCTTATTTTATAAGCAAAGGGCTTGATACAGATATGTAATATTCTGATAATACTTTCAATAAATATGAAGTATTAAAAAAAACTAATGATGCTAGGCAGACTGACCAGTCAGTCTGAAAACAGGGGGCATGTTGTGGATCAGAAGAGGATGCCTGAACTAGCTGAAATTGCAATTTATGGGAAAACCCACTCCTCACACTTAGTACATCAGAAGTTGGTGCAAATCAAAAACAAGCAGAGCAGACAAAGACACGAGACTGCACACCTTGACAAAGGGTCACAATTAACACCTGAAGCACCGGAGCTTCTTGTGCCATACTTCTCTGGCACTTACCAATAAACCTGGAGGTTTCCTGATTGTGGACATGAGTATTTCTTTCCACCTAGTGCAATTGCTATGTATGACATCCTCAAAATTATTACTCAATGTTCAAAATCATGAATCTTTGAGGACTGGGGGTTGAACTATGAAGGGAGAAGAACTGCAGAAGATGATGTCAGCTCTTGGCACAGTGCCAGGAGACAACTGGCATTTTTGAAAATTCCTCTGGAAAGACAGGGAAGGGGATGGAAGGATAAAATATCTGTGATTGGGGAGGGGTGGCCAAAGGACTAGCCCAAGTCACCTGTTAATGGACTGAGGTTTTAAAAAATAATATTTTGTAGCACTCTTAATATGCTTGTTCGGTATTCAGTTATTTCTGGTAGTTAAGAATTTATAATTGGGGTAAAATTACTGGCTTCCCCTTTTTCCCATAGGGAAACCGTGGCATAATTTCCTGTTATACACGAGTGTGTATAACGGCAAAGCCGTGCAAAGCCACTCAATGCCACACAATTGCGCAAAGCCACGCTAAGGTGCGCAGACCTGAGCAAACAGCGCAAAACACCAGTAATTATAAAAAATAAAATATGGAGTGTTGTGTAAATTCGAAGCTTACACTGGGTAAGATGCTTTGCACAAACCCCTGCTTTGCTCGGAGTTTATGTAGCATCTACCCTCGGTATGTAAACTTCTCACACACACCACTTCATACATTATTATCTATTTATACAATAGAAGTGAGCAGATAACTCATGAGATAAAAACATGTATTCTCACTGCAGTGTGATATCTCACTGTGATGACATCAAATCAAAAAACAGCAAATAAACTCCCTATTGTATAAACTGGAAGGTGGGCCAAGCGGTCATCAGGTGACATGAAAATACTTGTCTGTAGAGTGACCTCTGGATACTCTCACTCATGGCTTCGCCACTCGTGAATATCCAGAGGTCACTCTAAAGCAGTGAAAATATTTTCCATATCACACTCATGCCCATCTTGCATCCCCTGTATACATGCTATAACTATAAAGCCTCCAATCCAGTGCAAGGCATCATAGGTATGTATATCCTTGTGTGAGGCAGACTGAAAAGACTTCACCAGAATAGCAATTACCTTAAATTACCTTCTAGACAGGTTTTTACTTTGATGCAGTCATTATAGTGGGTGGTTGTGCTAGTTTTTGCATTGGTCATGTATTACAATGGTTTCAAATTATTCGGAAAGAATTTGGGGTCCATTTAAGCCATGGTATTCAGTACTCCTCTACACAAACTGGGTATTTTTTTCACAGGTTTTATTTTCCACCATGAAAATTAAAATTTAGATCAGTACTCTTTTCTGCACCATTAAACAGTAGGGTGGAGAAGCAGAAAACACTCTGAAAGAGAATTCTGAGAGAACCTGGGTAACCTGCATGGCAGGACAAGGCACCACCGCTGAGCCACACAGGCACCCACGCTTCTTAATTTCTGTCCTCTTCACCGCAGCACCTTCACAGTAGTCATCATAGAATACAAGTCCCCTTTAACTAAGTACAGTATACTAGTCCCAACTCCCAGCTGCTTCAAGCAGCAGCAATAAAAGGCCAGAAATATAGCCCAAGGAGTGACAGCCAAGAGGCAATGTTAGTCTTATCACACAAATGGCCAAAGTCAGTGACTAAAGTCCTCATAGAGAATAAATAACCTCCATGGGAGAAGCTGGTTCTCACACCGAGTAGGTACTGTGATGTCATGGAACACGAGAGCGAAGTTCAAGTGCTCTTTTAGCATCACATTACCTACAAGGTGTGAGACCCAGCTTGATTTTCATAGTAGTTGTTTTTGTTCTCATAATACAACCTGAGCACCTTTTGCTGAAGTGGAAGAGTTCCAATATTTCATGTAGACAAAACATCGTAATTTCATCTAGATGGGATATCGCTTGCCCGTTTTCAGTTTTGCTTTTAACAGCTGTTTTTTCGAGAGCAGCTCCCACTCACAGATGCATATTTATTTTATTTATAACTTTTGACCAGGAAAGTCACACTAAGCAAATATATCTTGTTTCCAAGTGCATCCTGGTGTGTGTGTGTGGGTGCATGGACGTCTTGTAGTCACAGGTAATGTGTTGGCCATGACACTGGGGAAAGAAACTCCCATGTTCTTCATCAGTAAGTGCTACGAGATCTTTTATTTCCACCTGGGCAGTGACCAGAGATGGGAAGAAGGGACCTCAGCTTAATGTCTCATTCAAAGGATGGTACTTCATCAGTTCAGCACCCCCTTGTACTACACCACAGTGCCAGTTGTGGGTATTACCCCAATTTCTTAATGTGGGGCTAGAACTCATGACAATCTGATCTTCTTGCCCCAGAAGCACTACATAGAAACATTGATTAAAGTCTGAAGTTGTTCTCAGTGATCCAACATTGTGGACAACTTTTAGAAAGAACTGATAGGATGCTGTTAATGTCTTACAGTTACGTATACTAGTTCTCATATCCCAAGGAGACCAGTGTAATATTTCCCTCTCTGATAAAGTGAAACACAGATTCTCAGAATGAAAATATGTCTCACAGCTAAAATGTTGCAGAAACAAATGGTTTGATACCGTTTATTGGACCAATGTAGATGTAACAAAAGTAAACAAAACAGAAAAAAAAAAGAGCTAAAATGTTGAGAACCCCCCGCCACACATAGCTTTACATGCTGAATCTATCATTTTGTTCCAAAATTAACAAGATCATTTCTTAAAATTAAAGAATTTAAAAAGGTATGGGAAAGAAAGCAATGAAATTAGAGTGGTACAGAAAAGCCAAACAATAGACAAACATCAGCACAGGCTGATCAGTTTTCTGTTGCTCTACTCCCATTCAAGCAACAAAACAATATACTGTAATTTTCATTTGCAAACAGCAGATGTCACCAAAGAACCAAAGAACCTGTTAACAAAATCATCTTCTTTGTGGTCCTCAAAAACAAGTGTCTGTTTTAGTCTGGTTAAGGGAAAGGTCCTCTCAAGACAATCTTTCCCCGGGTAACTGTCTGTATCTGAGTAGATGATTAACTTTACGCAGTCCATTACATCTCTGAAAGTTTAATCTAGACCTTACCCAACAAGTGTACTGCTTTCAAATAAACAAACATTCAGACATATTATTCACAGATGTTTGCTCCCTTTTCTATGTTTTGTTTTACATTATAAACAGAGAAACATAGAATGTGCTGGCAGAAAAGGACCAGCAGGCCCATCTAGTCTTCCCTGTTTTCCATGCCTAACACCACACCCTGGACTCTGTTCGGTCACAGGTGTCCCTCCCTCCTCCCTTACCTCTATTCATTATACCCATGTGCCCATCCCATGCATGTTAGAAGCTTCCCCCATCCTCACTCCACCAGCTCTTCTAGCAGGCTGTTCCAGGCATCCACCACTTTTTCTGTGAAGAAGCATTGCCTCATGTAACCCCCCTACAAATGCGGTTCCTGAAAAGTCTTCCTTGAGCTTGCCTATATGCTCACTGCCAGGCTGGTGTTCTGCATTTTAGCAGTTTAAATGTATTGCCAGAGGGTGCCTGTATAGCCCCTGTGTACTGTCTCTTTAAGAGCTGCCTGGATTGCAGCCATAATTAATCTAAGACAAAGCTCTGTTAGAAGATGTACTTGTTTGCTGATCATTTGTTAGAGTCATAATAATATTGTAGTTTGTTCTAACCTGCCTTCTTTGCAGCAAGGACTGTTCTGTTTATTTCCACCAACTTGGCCCTGGACTGCCAGAATGGGCCAATCAGTACTGTTGGGACTCTAAAATCGAGCCTGCCTACAGGGGCTTGGTGGGGCAAAAACTCATAGGAATTGTAGTTTTTGCATTTTGGTGCCTAAAATAACCTGGAGGGGGAGTCCTTGTTGTGACTGACAGACGGATCAGCCAACCAAACCTTTTGGATCTTGGGGACATTCCCAAGCTGCTTGCAGCTAGTTTCAGTTTTGAGTTGGGAAGTGAAGAGATAACAGCTTGAATGATTCAAGCAACAGCCCCGGTGTAGATTCGCGTGGGAGAACTGTGGAAAGGCCTGAGTTTTGGCCTGCAAGCCTGCCTGCTGTCCTGGAGAGGGAACTTGTACTTTTTTCGGACTGAATCCGAACTTGGAGAGCGAAGTGAGCCACTGAATTGTGACCAGGCTCCTACCTGAAGAAGACCAAAGATTTGCTGAATGCGATCAGCCTGTCAGGACTTCCAGCCATCTCTGAACTCCCGGATTGTGCAGAGACTCTGTAATTGCAACAGGAGAGCTTTTTGCCTGGTACAATGGAATTTCCTCACATGTGAATGTGTTGTGTGCTTATAGTGGGTCGTGATTTGGTTCCCTACTGTGGTTTGAATTGTGTTCTGCTTGCTGGAAGCTGCATTGGAATTTCCTTACATGTAAATGTGCTGTGTGCTGCTAGTGGGTCGCGATTTGGTTCCCAACTGTGGTTTGAACTGTATTCTGCTTGCTGGAAGCCACATCCAGTCTCACGGACTGAATCCAAAATAATCTTCATTGGGTCTGGGCCTTGCCACACTGGCCCAGCCCGACTACCCGCTGCACAGAGAAAGCCATCGATGAGAGACCTGCCTGGGGATCAGCCCTCTGCTCAACACTTGAACAGGAACGATGCCTCGGTGATTCGTGTGGGTCCCGCTTCTCCGGGTACTCCAGCTCAACAACCTGCAGTCTCAATTTCGTCCTGCCTGTGTCCTGTATTGGGTATCATGAGTAAACATCAGGGTAGCTCTCTGCAACAACAGCTAAATCTAAAGTGTTGTCATCTGATTGTCTTGTTGCTTTTTCTTTCATGGACTGAGCCCTCCAGCTCCGGATTACAAGTAGTGTATGTTGTGCATATTGCTTTTCTTCCATCACAGGGCCCCAACCAGTTGCAACATTCCTGGCTAGCCCACCACTTTCCTACCTGGGTATCCAGAGTATGTGACTGTGGGGACTTAAAGTGCATGCATAATTGCTTGATTAATATAGCCTTTAAGCCAATCAACCTGATTACGCCCCTTCCTTGTTCAAGTCCCCTGAATAAATCAGATCTGACTTTTTTGCTGCATTTAACTTGACTGTGGTTCCAGTTTGTGCCAAGAGTACTGTACTGTTGCTATTTACTGTGCATAACTTTGTTTTACAGGGGGTCCCCAAGGTCGAGACAGAGGAACCAGCCCTGGTGGTAAGTGCAAACAGTGTGGGTACTGGTATGGTGTACAAGGGGTACTGTGAAAGTGATTATCATATATTGCTCAGGCCACTAGAAGGGAAAGAGGGGGTTACAGTGTCCTGGAGGGCTGTGCCCAGGTTAGTTTGACCACTACCAAACCTGACCTCCAGGTGGAGGCACCCGTTTCAGAACTCAGGCCCCTTAACATGTTACTAGTCGCGCAGGCAGGGGTAGTAGCCCTTGGGATAGTGCCACCTAGGGGTTACACTCACATTTCTCTTAAACTTCCCCCCTCAAGTTTCTTGTGCTCCTGTGTTCTGGTGCTCTTCCTCCTGTGAAAGAGACTCCCTCCTGCAACTTGTTGACCCAAGTGAGGTACTTAAAGGTCTCAGTTATGTCCTCTCTTGCTCTCCTTTCTTCCAGGGAATACATGTTGACTGTTGGGCACCCGCAGCCTCTCATCATATGATTTCTCATACTACCACACACACCATTTTAGTAGCCCTCCACTGGACTGCTTCCACATTGTCGATGTCCTTGCACAGATATGGCCTCCAGAGCTGGACTCAGTACCCCAGGTGTGGTCTCACAAGTGAACAATATAGAGGCAACATCACCTCCCTTCTACTGCTAGATACCCCCTGTCCCTCTGCTCCCCAGCAATCTGGCTCGCCATGCCTACTTCCATGTCACGGTGCCCTGCCACCTTGAGACCATCAAATATCATCACCCCAAGGTCTTGTTCTTGTTTGGTGCCTGTAAGTACCTCCCCACCCATCTTATAGTCAGACCTGGGTTTCTCCTCCCCAAGTGCATGACTTTTGGACATTAATACCCAGCTGCTACTCCCTAGACCACTCCTCTAGTTTCCCCAGATGCCTTTGCATTCTCTCCAGCCCCTCTTGGGTGTCCATCCTGTTGCAGATTTTTTGTGTCATCTGCAGACACACCTTCCTCTCCAGCTCCTTAACAACCTCATTTTTGAAGACATCCAAGAGGACAGGGCCCAGTACCAATCCCTGTGGCACTCCATTGGTCACCCTGTAATTGTCCAAGTGACTACTGTTTACCTCCACCCTCTGCCTCCTGTCTTTTAACCAGTTAAATAAGCAGCTCACCAACCTTCTCCCCCAGGCTGGTAAGTTTCCTTATCAGCCTCCTGTGTGGTACAGTGTCAAAGGCCTTACTGAAGTCTAGATGAGCCACACCCACTGCCCTCCCCGATCCACCTCCCTAGTTACCCAGTCACAGAGTTCTATGAGATTCATTTGACATGACCTCTCCCTGTGTAGCCATGCTGCCAGTGGTCGTGCAGCCCATATATCTCCAGGTGCTCAATCAGTCTTTCTTTCAGCAGGGACTCCATTAACTTTCCCACCACTGATGTGAGACTGACTGGTCAGTAATTGCTATTCTCTTCCCTGCTCTTCTGCAGAGGGACCACATCGGCTCCCCTCCACTCCTCTGGAACAACCCTTGTCTCCAATGATGTGCTGAAGACTGCTTCCAAAACTGCCTTCTTGTAAAAAAGACCCTGCTAGGGCTCTCCCCCCCAGGGTCGCCACCTCCCTGCAGCGTGCCTCCCCCTCAGTCTCCACCCACAGCACTGTTAAAATCTCCCTTATTGTCCCCAGGGTAAGGACCTCTATGGCCCAGAGATTCTTTTGCTATCGGGCTCCCTCCTGGTTCAATTCCCTCCCAGCCAACATAGCTGACTCCACTAAGCTTGGTCCTTTCAAGGTCTCCCTCAGAAGCCATCTAACAAGCACTCGCTGCTGCAACTGCACATAATCCCCCACCTGCCCCTTACCTTCACCGTAAGGCTGGGTCTGCCCTGTATACTTTTGCTGTATATACCTGGGGTCTCAGGCAACATCTGCTGACTATTGTAATAAAATATCTCTGGTTGCTACCTGACGTGGTACTCGTGTACCTATATTATGACTACTGTAATGTACCTATTACCAAGCGTGTACCACCAGTGAATGCCTGTAACACTGGTTGCTTTTTTAATCTAAGTGTTATGTACTATACTGTTTTGTTTGCTGTGATGCACTGCTCTCTTGACGAGGTGCCTTTGTAAATGAGTCTATGACACAAAGGTTTGTAAACCGATGATCTAATAAATACATAAATAAAAATAGTGTTGCCATAAGGGTGGCTAGCACTGTGCTCAGTTCTTTAAGTACCCTTGGGTGAATCCCGTCTAGCTCCATCATCTTGTTCTCCTTTAGGACTTCCACCCCCTGGTGGACTATTTATTCCACAATTGGACTTGTGTTCACTCCCTCCGGTACTGTTAAAGCAAGTTGGCCCATCCTCACTCCTTCTACTGTGGCGATCGAAGAGAATCATTCATTTAAAATGTTAGCTTTTTCTTGGTCCTCCTTTGTACAGTCCCCCCTCCACTCTCTTGATTTTCAATGTGCCATCCCTTGCCTTCCTCTTTTTGCTCACATATCAGAAGAAAGTTGGATTTCAACTCCACTATTTTATGACTGCAATCCAATCCAATTGCAACTGCATTGAATTGCAACTGACTATTTTGACTGCCAACGACTACTCCGGAGTCTACTCCAAGCATATGTAATACAGGTTGTGTTTATCATTGTTGGACTTAGTATGTAATAGCACTATGTCATAAAATACCTTGATGTATATACCTTATGTTAATAAAACCTGTAAATGTTGAAAATACCATGGCATTAGGTGTTTTTGATAATGGTAAAAAGTACTAGGTGACTGTTATAGAAATTAAGCTAGCTGTGCTATTTAAAATGCATGTGAATTGCTGTAAGTTGAACAAGTCTGAAATGGCATGGTGATTTGCATATATCCCATGATGCTTTGCATCTTGGAAGTATGTGTGATGTTGTGTTTCTTTGAAACTTGGCTTATTGTTAATGCCCTTTGGGGTAACCCTTGTTTCAGTGCTTCTGCACTGAGATTCTTTGTTTTTAGCTTGTTTTTTTTTTCAGCCCCCACTACCCAAGCAAACAAGGCCCACATAGGTGTGAAGCTAAATCTCAACTACTAAGAAGATCAGAGAGTCAGTAGGTGCTGGCTAAGTGCAGAGAAAAGACATACATAATCTGTTGCTGTAAACTGATATACTGAAGAAGGAATATGCCATTGCTTAAGGTTATCTCCTCCATTTTGACTAAACAGCATATAGGGCTTGTGTGTTAAACTTGAAGTTCGGTGTCTGGTCCATCCACAACTCCTCCACGGGGGACCCAACAGAGGTTATCGAGATTGAAAGGGTAGGGAGAAGCTAATGTTACTGAGGGTGGACAAATTGCTGGGGCCAAATGAAGTACACCCCGGGTGCTAAAAGAGTTGCAGGGTTTTATTTAACTCTAAAAATCGATTAGTGTTTTCCTCAAAATTTTTCTAAAACACTGTGAAAAATGCATAGCACTTGCCTCACTGTGTTTAACAAATATAACATGTCTAGAAAACCTATATAAATACTTTCTGTACAGTTAGTATTGTCCAAAGAAAAAAACGCTAATCAATTATTTAAAACCCTGAGTTGGTAGAGAAGCTGGCAGAACCACTGGCAATTCTCTTCAATAAATCTCTAGATTCAGGAGTAGTACCTGAGGAATGGAAAACAGCTCATGTCATGCAACCAAGGAAGACCGGGGAACTACAGGCCAGTCAGCCTGGCTTTGATAGTGTGCAAGCTAATGGAGACCATACTGAAAGAAGGGCTGGTGAGGTTCATGGAGGAGAATGGTCTGCAGGACATAAAACAACATGGGTTTGTGGCAGGCAGATCATGTCAGATGAATTTAATTGAGTTCTTCAATTAGGTAACAAATGCGGTGGATAAAGGCCAGGCAGTAGATATCATCTACCTGGACTTTAGCAAGGCCTTCAATTCGGTACTATGCAGAAGGCTGATAACGAAACTGAGGGACCTGGGGTGGGGGAGAAATTGGTAAGATGGGTCGAGAAGTGGTTGCATGGCAGAACACAGAGATTAGTGGTGGGGGGGGTTCTCTTGCACCAAGGAGGTCGCCACCAGCGGTGTCCTGCAAGGGTCAGTGTGTTGTTCAGCATCTTTATTGTTGACATTGGAGAAGGCATTCAAGGCAAAATGTGTCTATTTGCAGATGACACCAAACTCTTTGGGAGGGTGAACACCCAGGAAGTGATACAAGAACTGAAGGAGGACTTGGCCAGACTGGAGACATGGTTGGGAATATGGCAGCTTGGGTTAATGTCAAAAAGTGTAAAGTGATGCACATAGGAGCTAAGAACCTGAGGACAGTGTATGACATAGGAAGGGTCCATGTAACTGCATCCGAGGAGAAAAAGGACCTGGGGTGGCAATTACAAGTGATCTGAAGCATTCCACTCAATGTAAAAAGGCAGTGGCAAAAGCAAACAGGATGCTGGGATATATTGCATGGGGATTCAGTAGTAGGCAGAGTGAGGTTATTTTGCCATTGTACAGGTCTCTGGTAAGACCACATTTAGAATATGGAGTGAGGTACTGGCATCCACATCTGAAGAAAGATATTAACATACTGGAGGGGCTCCAGAGGAGGGCAACTAAAATGATCACGGGGGCAACAGAATAAGTCTTATGAGGAGAGGCTTGGAGCCTTAAGGATGTACTCCCTGGAAGAGAGAAGGCAGATGGGTAATATGATAGGAACATTCAAGTACTTGAAAGAGATTAACAAAGTATAATGGGAGGGCCTCTTCAACAAGAGAGACAACACCGCCACTAGAGGAAACAACCTGAAACTGATGGGGGGGGAGAGGGTCAGAAGGGACATGAGGAAGCACTTCTTTATGGAAAGGGTGGTGTCTGCCTGGAACAAGCTTCCAGAGGAGGTGGCGGCAGCAAAGACGTGGAATCATTCAAAAGAACCTGGGATAAACAAAGAGGGAAGCCAGAGGGCCAAGAGAGTGGAAATGGAGGGGGGGACCGGAGGGGGGCAGATCACTGGTGCAATTAAAAGTCGAGACCTTGCATCAGACTCGAGCAGATATGGTAGACCAAAAGGTCTCCTCCTGCTGGCTACTTTTGTATGTTCATATGTTGGTACGAAGTTAAAGATCATATGACACTCATGAAAGAATACTAAGTATATGTTATTCTAAAAAACATGACAAATACTATAACACAGTATATAACATAGGAAAGACAAGAAAATCAATTAATCTTAACAAATAAACAGTCCCACTACAAGTGTAACCCCCACACCACTTTTGGCAAGTTGGCAACCTCATTAACAAAACTAGTAGCCACATATGCCATTTAGTTTTAGCAGAAATACTCAGATTGGTACCACCCCTAGTGTGTACCAGGCTCGTTATTTAGAGGAGGGGGTGGGGGTACAATTACCAAAACTGAACCTTTGTAACTACAACCAGGTCCAGGGGAGAGGATGCTAGGCATATGCTAAACCTAACTGCTGAGGGGAGCCCCACTAATTCCACAGAGAAACAATGATCGGATTGTCCAGTGCAGCAGCTGGGATTGTGCAGCATGGCTTTATTTACAGATGTTACTAAAGCACCAGTGGACCCCCAAGGGTTGATCATGGCAAACAAGTACATTTTCTTTCCACCACTCTTTGCTAGGCAGTACAGTCTTTTTCACAGAAACGATTCCTTTCTCTTTCCGATGGTGTATGCACGTGGATTGAACCACACACACGAACATTTTCATTTCCCACGAGTGTACATTTGTGGATTGAACCACACAGTCAGAACATCCTCCTGCGGCAATGGCCTTTGCCCAGGGAAATCTGGTGCCCTTCCATGAACCAGTTAGTCCTGCTTTGTAGACTCCAGATGGTGTTCCACCCACCCTTTGCCCCAACCGACAGTCTCTGCCATTCCTTCAGGGTTACACCAAAGAAGCCTTCAATCCCCACTGAATTGATATAGATTCTGAACTTTACTTCAAATTACCACACTTAGGTGAACAGAGGTCCTGGCTGATGTGATCTAGCCTTATCTTGGGCACACAAACCACAAACAACCTTCTAAATAGAGAACTTGTCCCCCATTTTGTACTCACAGATTAGTTGCTCCTTCCTTTAGGCATGGAAACAACCCAGAAAGCATCCTTTTTCATGGTGACTTGTCAGAAATCTCACACAAAGTCCTTCTCAAAGGCAGCTGTACAAACACTAGGACCTTCAGGGGATTGCCCCTTGGATCCACTGAACTAGCAGTCCATCTCACTTCTCCTGGAGTGAAAATCAAGGAGTCCTGCTGAAGAAGGGTCTCCACCACTTCACTGGGAGCTGGAGGTGTAATCCAAACTAGGGTGAGAAACACAGGGGCTTTCTGTGACAGAGCCCCAACTGGCAGACCTGCCACTTTGACTTCCAAACTCAGACTAACAGAACATTCTAAACTACCCCTGAGCAGCTGACTCAAAAATGGTTATGCTGCTACAAGAGTTCTAAAAGACATAATCATCCCCATTCAGGTTAGCTGAGTAAACAATGATGTCATTATATGGCTTCAGGTGATACTCTGGATATGTCCTTACCTTACAAACAAAGGATTACAGGTTTGATTCCTAGGAAGGACATGTATCTGCCATCTCATTTAGATAAGAGAAAAAAATAGTCACACACTCCTATGTGGATGTCTTATGTCTACTTGTAATTTTCTGTCCCCGACCTTCCCTGTGTGGGGTCCTGTTACATGATGTACCAATTTTAGTTGTTTTGTTCACTGTTATAATCTGCTTCTTCTGTACTCTCCCAGGTCGTGCTTGAAAATAGGCAGTTTTGTTGCCTAACGCACTTACCTGGTTACCAAAAGCTAATAAATAAATAAGCCCCTTAATGAGCTCCTTCCCAGCTGCCTTTTCTACCTGCCTAAGACTAGTACTGATAGGATTCTAGTAACCCAAGGGGACGGGGTGGTTACACAAGTAATAAAAATAAGGAGATAACAAGCATTTGTCAATGCCAAATGTTTGCTTGCTGGTATTAGCATTAGAAATGCAGGAGTTAGACAGATGCAGAGTAGGAATGGCAGTAATGTATTGAACTTCACCCTGACCCCATCTCCACCCTGCAGAGACGGACAGGCATTGGAGTATGAGTCTGGGTTGTAACCCATAACGTTCATGCCATTTCACCTCACCCTATCCTGCAGACACCGACAAGTGTTGAGGTGTGTCTTGGGGTGTTCGGCTTTATCCAATACTCTATTAGGTTGGTTTGACAAGGCCTCCCTGAGATGAATCCGCATTGCCGACGATCTTGGAGGCCATTAGTTTCTAGGAATACCACCAGCCTCTCCTTCAGTATTGCCTCCATAAGTTTACCCACTATGGACGTGAGACTGACTGGCCAATAATATCCTGGCTCCTCCCTAGGCCCACTCTTGTGTATGAGCACCACATGGGCCACTTTCCAGTCCTGGGGCACATACCCCATTTCTAGGGAAGTGTTGAACAGATCTGCCAGCGGCTCGGCCAACAGCTCCGTCATCTCCCTAAGCACCCTGGGGTGGATGCCATCAGCCCTGGTGCCTTGTCCACCCTTACTGCCCTCAGCCCCTCTAGCACCCTACTCCATGTGATCATTTTGTCCATCACCTCCTCCCCTTCCCACCCCCCAGCCCATGCTAGTAGTGGACCATCCTCTCCTTAGTGAAAATGGAGCAGAAGTACTCATTTAGAATTTCCGCTTGCTTCTCCCCCTTTTCTGCCCAATCCTTCCCTGCTTTATCCTCACAATATTTTCCTTGCACTTCCTCTTTTCCCTGACATACCTAAAAAAGTCCTTTTCCCCTCCCTTTATGCCCTGTGCTAACCTTAATTCCCTGGAGGCCTTAGCTTTTTTCACCCTCCTGGCCACCTCCCTTGACCAACTCATGTAAGCCTCCTTATCCTCTCCCTTCCCTGTTCTCCTGTGCTTCCAGTATGCAGCCCTCTTTGCCCTCACCACTTGCAGTACTTCCTTGTTCAGCCAGCATGGTTTCTTGGCTCTGTTCTTCTTACTCCTGGCCCTGGTGCAGGCTACTGTGGCCTCTGTTAGCCCAGTCTTTATGACTCCACTCTTTTGTTCTGCATCCAACCCCAGTCTTATATCCTGGAGTCTCCCTTGCAGTATTGCTCTCATCCTCCCAAAGTCCACCCTACTAAAGTCCATCACCTTAGTGCCCATGCCTCCCATCTCCCTGCCCAGCGCTAGAACGAGTCACACTGTTTGGTGGTCACTACCAGCTAGTGGGTCCTCCACCCTTACCTCCCTCACCACCTCCCCATTTGCCAGTACTAGGTCCAGAGTGCTACCAAGCCTTGTAGGCCCACTTACCAATTGTGTCAGAAGGCCGTCCTGGAATGCATCAAGGAGCACCTGCTCCCTGGTACTACTAGTGGCTGGGGTGCTCCAGTCAACCCCTGGTAGGTTACACTTCTGCACTATCACCACACTCCCCCTTCTACTCACCCTCCTTATCTGTTCTGCCAACTCCCCATCCAGTTCTCTGGATTGGGCTGGTGGTCTGTACACCACTCCCAGCCTCAGCTTTCTGCCCTTAGAGTCCAGGAGCTGCATCCCATATGCCTCTGTCCTCTCCTCTTCTCCCTTGTCCCTTATGCATTTGATCCATTCCCTGACACAGAGTGCAACCCCCCCCTTCCCAACCCCCTGGTCCCTCCTGTATATCCTATATTCCGGGATTACCAAGCCCCAGTCATGGTACTCTGTGGCCCAAGTCTCTGTCACTGCAGCAATGTCCACCTTCCCCTCTGAAAGGAGCACCTGAAGCTCTGCAATTTTGTTTCCCAGGCTTCTTGCATTGAGAGACCACCTTCCACCCATATCCCTCCTTGGCCTGTGTCCCTCCTCCTGGTAGTCTGCACCCTTTCTCCTTCTTATTCTTATCGAGTGGTGGAGCCTTCTGTATTACACTCAGACCACTCTGCCCACCCCTTCCCGGGGTTAGTCCGCCTCCGCCTTGACCTATATCTAGGGGTGAGCTCATTAGGCTCCCCTGTCCAGACCTTTCTACCAACCTCAGTCTTTTGGCCACCCCCCACCAGTTTAAATCCACCTGAATAGAGATATACCCCTCTAATCCCGCCTTTAATACTCCCCTGCCCACCCTGCTTAAGTGTAGCCTGTCCCCCACATACAAGTCACTATTCCCCCAGACTCTGCCCCAGTTAGTCACTAACCCATAATTTTTGGTGTGGCACCAATCCCTCAGCCAGTCATTGAACTCCTCGATCCTACCCTTCCTCCCTGTGCTTGCACATGGTACCAGGAGTACCTCTGAGAATGTCACTGACTCCCCCACCCCCACACACTGTTTGCCCAACTCCTCAAACCTCCCCCTCACTACTTGCACAGTCTCCCCCACCAAGTCGTTTGTACCCACGTACAACACTAATTGAGGTTTCTTCCTCCCCCTCACTGCACACTTGAGCAGTGTCTGCCCTGTCTCTCCTGCAGTCAACCTGGGGATAGCTTCAACCCAAATACGTCTGTGCCTTCCCCCCTTCTCACCCTTTCAGTATAGAATCCTCCAGGATGAGTACCCCCCGTCCCTAACCCCCTTTCCCTTCTAATGCCCTTTCCACCACCCCAGTATTCGTTCTTCCTTGCCCCTTACCCCTGCCAGCTGAACCCTCTGTGACTTTTGTATCTGCACCCCCTACTTCCGCCTCACTCTTTTCTCTGCCTTATTCCTTCCATCCCCCTTGAACCCCTTCCCAGAGTGACTACTTCCTACTGGGCTTCCCATGTCAACCTCCCCTGCTGATTTCCAACTCCTCTCCTATCCTATGGAAATTCAGGTCTGCTAAGCAGTGGAGGAATTAGAAACTGTCCTCCTTCGTCACTAGGGTGGAGCGGGCCTTGCAGAAGGCCTATAGAAAGGGGGAAATCACTGCCACAGCCTTGAATCAGGTCAGGTTAGAACATGTTTTAAAATCTGCCAGATTCTCTAGTGTAATACTCTTAAAACTTAAGTTACATGATCGACGGGCCACCCCGCCCGAATATTGTCAATTAATGAGGGAAATTAGAGAGGTGGAGACTGATGAAGAGGGGTGGGAACCCTGTGTGGGGGCGGTGAACCCTAGTGGGACCCCTGAGCCTAGCACCCCCAAGGAGATCAGCCTGTCTGGAGGGTCTGAGGGATCCCCAGATTCCCCAGGTGCTGTGGGAATGTGAGTTATTTCCTCCAACCCCCACGTAGAGAGTGAGTTGAGGGCCGAGGTCAGGAATTTACGGGAACTGGTGAGGGACCTGAAGCAATCTACTATGTACCCTGTTAGGTCCGGGGCCCCTGAGATAAACAGAAACTAGACCCCCGGCCCAAGGGAGCCCCCTCACCCCTCTCAGGGCCCCCCACAGATAACGGGTCAACCGCCAAATAGTGACCCCCGGGACCCCAAGTTCTGTTACCATTGTGGAGAGGATGGGCATTTTCAACCTGAGTCTCAAAGGCCGGAGAATTTAAGGAAAGTCAACAGTAGACTGATCACTTGGCATCGCCGGGCCCAGTCTCGCCCCCCTAGGAAAAGTTTTGTGACTCGGGCCCAGGCTCAGCCGGCTCTCAATGCTGTGGCCCCCGACTGGTCTGATGTGGTCGGGCCTTCAATGGAGACCCCGGTGCGAGTAAATTGGATTCCCACTCGAGCTGTATTGGACAGTGGTTCTCAGGTAACCATCATGTTTTAGGACTGGTATCAGACACACTTACCTGAGGTGCCTCTGCAACCCTTGAATGGTCTACATGTGTGGGGGTTGAGCGATAAGGCATATCCATATCTGGGGTATATCCGAGTTTGGTTATCATTCTCTACATCTGTGGCTGGAATGGATGAGCAGGTGGAAACCTTAGTTTTAGTTTGCCCACCCACTGGACTGTATGATGGGGTGCCTTTGTTGATTGGGACGAATGCTCATATGTTTGGACGATTGGCCCAGTTGTGTTCAGAAAAGCAAGCATTCAAAACTGGGCGAGCCTTAAGGATACCCGCTGTGATCCAAAAGGCAGTTGCAACTCAGAAGAAGATTGACCAGGAGGAACCTGAAGGCCCGGGGGGGTGGTGTGGAAAAAGGACCCGGCCCCAGTGATACTCGCCCCGAATGCCCAATGTGTCCTGCATGGAGAAGTACAACTAAGGACGGATGTTAAGAATAAGTTGTTGATGTTGGATGTGCCTGGGGAGGGAAGGTTGCCTGAGGGACTATTGGTAAAGCCCAGTATCTTGCCGGTTAGAGCTCATGCTTATGTCAAAAGAGTGATGGTTCAAGTGCATAATGTGTCCGACAAAGAGATTAGAATAAGAAGAGGGTGCACCCTGGCCAGTGTCCATTGTGCAGATACTGCAGTACTGCCAAATAGCAAGGGTCCCGGGACAGACGACCAAGTTACTCCTGACTTGTTTGATTTCGGTGAATCCCCGTTGCCAGCTGAATGGAAAAAGAGGATCAGTGAGAGGCTTTCCAAAAGGGACCAGGTTTTCTCCTTAAAAGAGTGGGATGTGGGATGTGTGCAAGGGGCTGAGCATCACATTTGGCTGCATGACGAAAGGCCTTTCCGAGAGAGATCCAGGCGCCTGGCCCCAGCTGACATAGATGATGTGAGGCGGCATCTGCAAGAGATGTTGGCTGCTGGTGTGCTACAAGAGTCCAGGAGCCCCTATGCCTCCCCCATCGTAGTGGTAAGGAAGAAGAATGGGGCAGTTCGGATGTGTGTAGACTATCGCACTTTGAATCAGTGGACCATCCCCGACCAGTATACCATGCCACACATACAGGACGCCTTGGATTGCTTAAATGGCAGTAAGTGGTTCTCTGTGTTGGACCTCCGCAGCGGGTACTACCAGATCCTAATGGCCCCAGAGGACCGAGAGAAGACTGCATTCATTTGCCCCCTGGGTTTCTATGAATTCATTCGGATGCCTCAAGGGATTTCAGGTGCCCCAGCCACCTTTCAGCGTCTGATGGAGAGGGCCATGGGGGACATGAATTTGCTCGAGTGTCTGGTCTATCTAGATGATGTCATAGTGTTTGGACGCTCGTTGGAAGAACATGAGCAGCGATTATTCAAGGTCTTGGATTGGTTGGAGGAGTTCAGCCTCAAGCTGTCTATAGACAAGTGTCAATTCTTCCAGACTTCTGTAAAATATGTGGGCCACATAGTGTCTACTGAGGGCATAGAGACTGATCCTAGCAAAGTGGAGGCCTTGACTACTTAGCCTCAGCCCAGGAACTTGAAAGAGTTGCAACGGTTTCTGGGGTTTTGCGGGTATTATAGGCGATTTGTCAAGGACTATTCTTGAGTGATTCGCCCCCTCCTCAGCCTCACTCAGGGGTACCCTCCTACACACAAAAAGTATAAGAAAGTTGTGCGCTCCGAGACGGAGAAGAGATATTTCCAGCCAAATGAACTGTTTGGGGATCGTTGGACTGTTGAGTGTGAGGAAGCTTTCTATGACATCATATATCAACTCACCCGTGCCCCCGTGTTGGCCTATGCTGACCCGGCCAAGCCCTATGTTCTCCATACTGATGCCAGTCTTCAAGGATTGGGGGCTGTGTTATATCAGGAGCACTCGAATGGTTTGAGGCCTGTAGCTTTTGCTAGCAGAAGTCTGACTCCTTCAGAAAAAAACTATCCCGTGCATAAGCTAGAATTCCTGGCTCTGAAGTGGGCCATTGGTGATCAGTTTCATGACTATTTGTACTGTGCCAAGATATTGGTGAAGACTGATAACAATCCTCTGACCTATGTACAAACCTCAGCCAAGCTGGACGCCACTGGCCATAGGTGGCTCTCTGCCTTGGCCACCTACGACTATGCTGTTGAATACAGGGCCGGCTTAAACCATATAGATGCAGATGCCCTTTCTCAGTGGCCTATGTCCCAAACTGATTGGATCAGGTTGTCTGAGCCTGACATAAGAGCCCTTTGCCAGAAATTCGACAAGGAAGAACAGGTGTCCCCGGATGCTGTGAACTGTATGGTGGATTGCTTGGGGCCATCTGAGAACTGTATACCTGCTGCCTACTGTCATTTTTCCACACTGGACACTAGTTCACTGCCCCAGTTTGACAATACTAGTCTTCAACAGGCTCAATCCTGAGATTCTATGATAAAGCCGGTTGTGGAAGCTTTGCAGGCCAGGCGGGATGTGTCCAAATTGCGCTCCACCGACTTAAGAGACACCTTGTTATACAAAGAAGGGCCCAGATTAAGGCTGATTAACCAATTACTATACCGAGAGACTGTAAATAAAGAGGACCAGATCATCAAACAGCAGCTGGTGCTGCCTTCAGAGTTAAAGGAACTGGTTTTAAGGTCCTTGCATAATCAGATGGGGCATCTTGGCATTGACCGAACACATGATCTGGTACGAACCCGGTTTTACTGGTCAAAAATGAGTGCAGACGTAGAGCAGTATGTCAAGACCTGTAGCCGTTGTCTACAAAGGAAGGCTTTACCCCAGAAAGCTGCTCCCATGGTCAACATTACCACTAGTGCCCCTATGGAACTAGTCTGCATTGATTTCTTGAGTCTAGAACCAGATCTGAAAAATATCAATAATATATTGGTGGTCACTGATCATTTCACCCGCTACGCACAGGTGTTCCCTACTAAGGATCAGAAAGCAACCATGGTGGCTAAGACACTTGTTGAAAACTTTTTTGTCCACTACGGGGCCCCCCAGTGGATCCATTCAGACCAGGGAACAGACTTTGAGAGCCGCCTGATTAAAGAGATGCTGTCTTTGTGGGGGGTGCGAAAGTCAAGAACCACTCCTTACCATCCTCAGGGAGATCCCCAGCCTGAAAGGTTTAACCACACATTGCTCGACATGTTGGGCACATTGCAACCCAAAGACAAACCGAGATGGAGCCAGCAGATTAGCACCCTGGTCCACGCTTATAACTGCACCAAGAGTGATGCCACGGGATTTTCCCCGTACAGACTGATGTTTGGGAGAGAGGCTAGATTGCCCGTGGATCTGTGCTTTGGAGTTTCCCCTGATGGGGTGCGAGCAGAAAATCAGCTACACTACGTACAGAAGCTGAAGGCCCAGTTAAACCATGCTTATCAGTTGGCCCAGACCATGGCTGCTAAAAGAAACTTGGCCAACAAGGAGAGGTATGACAAGAAAGTGAAGACATTGGAACTAAGAGAAGGGGATAGAGTGCTGCTGCGAAATCTGGGGCTACATGGAAAACATAAGATTGCTGACCGATGGCATCACCTCCCTCACATTGTTGTGGGACAACTGGCCGATTTGCCTGTCTATAAAGTGCGACCTGAAAACAATTCCAAAGATGTGAAAACTATTCACCGAAATCATCTGCTGCCAATCGGGCAAATCCTGATTGAAGCCGAACCTTCAACTGCTGCCCCCTCCCGGCCTGTGACTAGATCTGCTGCCAGGAAAAGAACCAAACTCGTGGATTCTTCAGCAAGCTAACCAAGAGAGCCTTATCCAAATCCTGCAGAAGGAGATGATCAACAATCGGTGTCTGAAGACAATGAAGATGATATTGAATACTATCCCTCTTACGAACTGAGCCAGTTGTTTTGGGGCAATCCCCGTGTTAACTCTGGAAATTAGATTGGCCCATCTGGACTGCTTGAGCCCCCTACTATGTCTCCAGAGCCAATACCTCCAGAAGATGAGCTGGGTAGCAGCAAAGCCCAAGGGGTGGGGTCCTTAAGCCCGGCTGAACTGTCTGGCCTGGCTGAACTATCTGACTTCTCGGACAAAGAAAGTGAGGTGGGGGGACAAGCCCGTGACATGCCCGAAGCGGAAAAATATTTTGAATGCCCTGATGGTTCCTCCCTAGTAGCTACACAGCCCCCGACTGAGCCCAGTAGAGTGGGTCCTGGGGTAGAGGGTCAGGCCACCAATAGTACTATAAGCACTGGGCCCTGTTCCCCTGTGGAGGTTCCCATCACTAATGTCAGTGAAGTTGAGTTGGAATCAGGACCCGTTTCAGGGTTCCCCGAGACCCCTAGACGCTCCAGCAGAGAAGTACAGCCTGTAATAAAGTTGAGTTATGAGTCTCTGGGTCAGCTAGTGGACCTGCCCTTAAATGTGGTCCACAAGGGGTGTATGTGTCCCCGAGCTCCTTGCCTAAGCTAGCTTTGGGGGATAACTCTAGTTTGTTAGTATTACCCTTTGGGTGTGGTGCCCCTACTTTAGGTGACCTGTCAGTAACTGAAATGGAGGGGTTCCCCCAATCCTGGGGTCATGAGCAGGAACTACTGACCTGAGTGGGACAAAGAGGAACAAAAGGTTATGTGTGGGTAATGTTGTATAATCCATAGTACACTGTAAATAAGATATTCATGTATGTGATGTAAAGTATGATATAGTGTTGGTTAAGCTGATTGCCTTAAAATGATTTAAGGGTAACTACTTGACGCAGATGCCAAGTTCTTTTCAGGCAAGGAAGGTTGTAACCCCCCTACAAATGGGGGTTCCTAGAAGCTTCCTTGGAGCTTGTCTAAGTGCTCCCTGCCTGGCTGGTGTCCAGCGTAAGGCCGATTAAATGTTGTTGCCAGGAGTGCTTCCAAAGCCTCCATGCCTGCCTCTTTAAGGGCTACCTAACTCGCAGTCATAATTAGTAGGGGAGGGGGTTTGAGTGTTGCTATGCTCGAGTCCTGCCCGGTCTGCAGAGTGAGCGCTCTATTCTGCCATCGCTAATTGTGCAGAAGGAGCCCTTAGGACAGATGTAACTGGGTATTGATAATAACGTGGAGTACTAATGATAAAGTAGTTGTTCTAACTGCTTTCTTTGCAGTAAAGACTGTTTTGATTATCTCCTCCATTTTGGTCCAGGACTGCTGAATTGGACCAATCAGTACCTCAGGACCCTACAGAGTCGGCTGACCAATAGAGGAACTGCTTGTACTTTGGGAAAGGCATTATGGGCTATAGCGCTTTTTCGCACCACTGAGAGCAGGAGCAGTTGATTGGCAGGTGCCGCTGGGCAATGGAATCGGGTAGCACCCAAACTGTAGGGAGTGCCCCATGCTGCTAGGGGTAGATGCGTTGAGACTGAGAAGGAAGAAGGAGCTCTGAGCTCCTGCGCCATTGAGTGTTCGCGCGGGAAGCACGTGAAAGGCCTGAGGTGGCTGTTTTTTGCCG
Organism: Neoceratodus forsteri; assembly: GCA_016271365.2. NCBI lineage: Eukaryota > Metazoa > Chordata > Ceratodontiformes > Ceratodontidae > Neoceratodus > Neoceratodus forsteri. Next base: position 64,590,005 of record JADMNL010000025.1, on the reverse strand, counting down.
TTTAGTGATTCAGACTAAATCCGCCGGCGTGCGGTCGGAGTAGGCTGGTGCCAGCCCAGCTACCTACCAGGCTCAACCTGAGAGGACTGGAGAATCTGCTGAATCACGCTCGGTCCACCCGTGAGGTTGAAGTTGCCGTTTATTGCCCGAGTCATGCTGCAAGTTTGTGTGGGGTCTAGAAGCAGCTGCCTGGTATGGTACCCCTCTGTTATTTGCCATATAAATGTGTGAGGAGGCTGGTGAAATTCAGGCTCAACCCTGCCAGAGGTGAAGACATCGTTGCTTGCTGGAGTCATGAGTACTGAATCAGGGTAGCTCCCTGCTAAGTTTGCAATCAGTGGTCTCCACTTGCTTCATCATACTGCTGACGGGCTAATTGAGTTTGCTTCTCATTCTGACTCGTTCAGTATTGTAAAGGCTATCTGTGTCAGGGCCCCAACCAGCTGCCACGGTGGACTAGCCATTAGGGCTTGGGTGCGCAGGGACAGTAAATATTAGGTTCAGGCCTGTGCACAGCGCCCTAGGTAGATAAGAATAGATTAAGCCAATTACCTTGATTCCTCCTGCCCGTGTTATTTGCTTCCCTTGAATAAATCAGATTGATGTGTTGCAACTACATCCTGGTTAGTTTGTGCATCTCTGGTGAACTGCTGCATAGTGACTGTGATATAACTGTACCTTTCTTTACAGGGTGTCCCCGGAGTGAACTGAGAGATACCATCCGGGGGGTAAGTGTATGTAGGAAAAGCATTGTTGGAACCCTGTGTGAGCCACTAGTGGGTCGAAAGGGGGGTTGAAGTAACCCAGAGGGCTGTGACTGAGGCAAACTCGCCAGTATTATCCCCGACCTCTGGGTGGAGGCACCCATCAATGGATCTGGGCCCCTCACCCTTTCTCCGTGGAGGCAGGCAGGGGTAGTAGCCCTAAGGGTAGCGCCCCCTGGGGTTTACACAAGTATCACTGAAAACATAGCACAGTACCCAAATTAGACCACATTTTCTTCTCTGATTACATTATAGGGGTGTTTCTGGTAACTTTATCTATACAACTAGCAAAAACCCAAATGATGCATTTTTCAATCACAGCAAGATGTCTCTAGCTTGCAGTCCCCAGTCCCCCCACCAAAGCAATACCACAGTAAAATGAAGGGAATTAAACAGATACAATACACAGCATGAGAAATAAAATGTTAGGAATTCTAACTTTGTAATGAGTTTGCGCTAACAGTTTACTCCCCACATGGGATTAGAAGGCCAAGCTTTGATTTGCAGCTACTTTGCTTTACCAAATCAATTTGCTTTATAACCTCATCACTCAGCCTAACTGCAAGTACTTTTCAATAACTTAAGGTCTCTTTCCACTAAAAATGAATACTGATAGTGTTAGCAACATTTAAGAAAACATGATTTTTATGTAGCCAGTCACCCAACAGTTTAAATGTAGCTGACACAGAACATCAACTCAATGACTGCATGAAAGGGAAAGGGGAAATTGTTTAACCAAGAAAGACACATTAAGCTGAAGCTTGTTTCCACATACAACCTGGGAGCACAGCAAAGTTAAAGTGACTTGCTCAGGGAAGAGTCATACAGTATGCAGGTCAGGTGTGGGCTGCAGGATTCAATCCCACATCTCCATTTTTGCAGCCCAGTGTCCTTAACCACTACACTATACTGCCTCTTGCATGGCAATAGTAATACAACACAGTATTACCTGCATTAAGTAGAATTATATATTTGTTTCTGTTATGTCAAACCTTTCAATAAATGAACAAAAAAAAAACAGCCATCCCTTTTTTGATCCCTGTGTAATTTCAAACTTTGTCTTGACTAGATCTGTGTGGACTAATCCCAACTTTACCTCCTGAGAATAATTTGGCAAATAAGAGCAATGCACTGATTTTTTTTTTACGTTCGCTTGCGCGCATGCGCAAGGAGCGTCTTGGGAGAATGGGACACTTTGGAGGTGTGCCCCTCCCCTGCAATCCCCTGCTCCATTGAGCAGGCGTGGCAGTCCTCAGTAATCATCGATGGGTGTTGTGGTGACAGCGTGGTCTTCTCTTAAAGAAACCACCACTGTCATACACAGCACCGCGCCCACGCCGCCTCTAATTTCCTGCCACGCTGGGAGCCCACCCCTAGCGCAGCAAAAGTCCCACAACATCGCCAACGGGGTGCCCAATCCCCGTCAGCTCCACAGCCCCCCCCCAGCCATCCTTCTGCCACGCTGGGAACCCACCCAGCTTAGCAATGTCCCTGTTCGCCGATGGGGTGCCCAATCCCCGCCAGCTCCACAGCCCCCAGGTTATCTTCTGCCACGCTGGGAGCCCACCCCAGCGCGGCAAACGCCTCGCTTTGCCTGCTGACGGGTGCCTAATCCCCGCTGGGTCTACTGACCCCCAGTTATTTCTGCCACGCTTGGGAGCCCATCCCAGCGCGGCAAACGCCCCATGAGTCAATTGCAATTGTAAAATAAAAACCCTGTAAATTAAAACCGCCCCACACAGTCTCCCCGCCCTCCCACAACCCGCACTCCACCCACCCACTGTGAACCCTGCCTCCTCACACACCCTCACCCCATACTTACCTCCAGCGCTCGACACGACGATCATCGGTGGACTGGGAACACGCCTGCACTCTTCAAAGCCGACCGCAAACTGAGGAAATGCTGGTAAGCTATATATAATGGGCTAGATAGGGGTTTTCAATTTTATTGCATATCTCAGGCATTTTTGGAATTTATGCAAATTCTCATGATGATCACTGTCATGGCAAGATTCAGTCTGAAGGGTGATTTCCCGTAGTTCACTGCGTGAAATCACCTTTGGGCTTGAATAATGCCATGACAGTGACATCATTCATGAGAAGGAGTCCCAAAACCCCATGTTGAAAATTTGCGCAAAATTCCGTAATTACTGTTTTACTTAGCGCATGCTAGCGCAGTTCCTACGCAGGCTCGTAAGTTCGCAATTTTCAATATTTTCACTCCAGATTTTCAACATTGCCATTTTACCACACCTCCTTATGAGCAGTACAGCTGTCATTTTTCACATCCTGCCAAAAACGTGTTTCCGCCCATGTAGCGCACAATGGCACTGTCGGTGTGTGAAATCAATGTATAGGACACATTAAGAAAATCACGGTGACACTGTTCATTAGCAGAGGTCTTAAAATAGCTATGTTGAAAATTTGGTGAAAAAATTAATAAAAATGACTGTTTTACGAGCGTGCGTTGCACAGTTCCTACGCACGCTCGTAGGTTTGCGAATTTTCAATATTTCCACTCTAGATTTGCACTCCAATGACTTCCAAATACCTAAACAGCACATAGAAGCAAGCAACATTCGGCATTGACAAATGCTTGTACTTCTTTGTCACGGATTTTTTTAAGCCATGTCCAAGTGCCAAATACCACTGCAAATATCTGCAAGCGATCGTTCGGCATTGACAAATGCTTGTTTTCACTGGAGGAGATGACACAAGAGGGAAAAAGTTTGGGCCAAAGGAAGTTTGTCAGCAACGAAGGTCAATATATTTGTCAAGCCAGAATATGCAGCTCATGTAAACTGCGTTGTCCAGTCCTAATAGCTGTCTTTGGAAAACAGCAGCGTAGACAAGGAAGCATTAATTGTTCAGCTGAACATGTTCTATAAATATCAGACAGTACAAATAAAGGACTGTACTGCTGAAACCATGACTCACCTAGTTCATAAACAAGGGACATTTTTATGTTAGATTATACCTACAGATCAAGTAAAGTACATTGAGTTTGGTGTGATTTATGGATCACAAAGTCAGGATCCACCAGCAGTACCTTCACCTCTGAACCCCAACACCTGAATTCTGAACCAATGGGCCAGTCAGACTCAGGCTCAGCAATGCATAATCTTAACTGAATCCCTGGACCCCGACCCCCAGTCTCATCCTCCTCACTAAATGGTGGATTGGAGTGGGACTGCATCTTAGAGAATCATTTTTCTACACTTGCTGACTTCTGAGAATGGCAGAAAAAAAACAAGAATTTGTCAATGCCGAATGATTATTGCGTTGGTCCGTTGAGCTTGCTCACTGACCCTCTGTCACTCGCTCATTCTGTTTCTCCCGGTGCTGCAGGCTGCTGTTTTGTACTGGGCTCCTGCCTGCATTGGCACCCTTTTCTGTCCACAAAGAAATCTGCAGCTGTCCCAACAGAGCTCCGTTGAGGTGTCTCACTCCCCCCTCTCTCACTCGCTCATTCTGTTTCTCCTGGCACTGCAGGCTGCCCTTTTGTACTGGGCTCCTGCCTCTATTCGTGGCTTTTTCTTCCCACAAAGAAATCTGCAGCAGTCCAGACACAGGTCCATTGAGCTCGCTCACTCCTCCCCCGTCGCTCGCTTGTTCCGTTTCTGCCGGTGCTGTAGGCTGGCCTTTTGTACTGGTCTCCTGCCTTCGTTTCCGCCTTTTTCTGCCCACAAAGAAATCTGCAGCAGTCATGATAGAGCTCCATTGAGCTCACTCACTTCCCCTCTCTCGCTTGCTCATTCTGTTTCTCTCGCCGCTGCAGGCTGCTCTTTTGTACTGGGCCCCTGGGTGCATTGCTGCCTTTTTCTGCCCACAAAGAAATCCGCAGCAGTCCCACTAGAGTGCCGTTGAGCTCACTCACTCCCCCTCCCTCACTCGCTCATTCTGTGTCTCCCGCTGCTGCAGGCTGCCCTTTTGTACTGGGCTCCTGCCTGTGTTGGCGGCTTTTTCTGCCCACAAAGAAATCTGCAGCAGTCCCAACACTGCTCCATTGAGCTCGGTCACTCCTCCTCTCTCACTCACTCATTCCGTTTCTGCCAGCGCTGCTGGCTGGCCTTTTGTACTGGGCTCCTGCCTGCGTTGCTGCCTTTTTCTACCCACAAAGAAATCCAAAGCAGTCATGATAGAGCTCTGTTTGCTCACTACCCCTGTCTCACTCGCTCATTCTGTTTCTCCTGGCACTGCAGGATGCCCTTTTGTACTGGGCTCCTGTATCTGTTGATGCCTTTTTCTGTCCACAAAAAGAAATCTGTAGTAGCCCCGACAGAGCTCCGTTGAGCTTGCTCACTCCCCCTCTCTTGTTCCATTTCTGCCGGTGCTGCAGGCTGCCCTTTTGTACTGGGCCCCTGTGTTCATTGTTACCTTTTTCTGCCCGCAAAGAAATCTGCAGCAGTCCCAACAGAGCTCCATTGAGCTCACTCACTCCCCCTCTCTCACGCGCTCATTCTGTGTCTCCCGCTGCTGCAGGCTGCCCTTTTGTACTGGGCTCCTGCCTCTGTTGATGCCTTTTTCTGTCCACAAAGAAATCTGCAGCAGTCCCAACACAGCTCTGTTGAGCTCGCTCACTCTTCCTCTCTCACTCGCTGATTCCGTTTCTGCCGGCGCTGCAGGCTGGCCTTTTGTACTAGGTTTCTGCCTGTGTTGCCACCTTTTTCTGCCCACAAAGAAATCTGCAGCAGTCATGATAGAGCTCAGTTGAGCTCGATCACTCACCCCCACCACTTGCTCGATCCTAATCTGTCCCAAACACTGATTTCCAACAGTGACCGCAGTATTCTGCACTGGAAGCAAGAAAACACATTTCGGCCAGGATGTGAAAAATGACAGTTGTACTGTTCATAAGGAGGTGTGGTAAAATGCCACTGTTGAAAATGTGGTGTGAAAATATTACTAATTTGCGAACTTACAAGGGTGCATGGAAACTGCACAATGCATGCTCGTAACACAGTCATTTTATGGAGTTTCATCACAAAGTTTTCAGCATAGGCATTTTAGGACCTCTGCTCATGAACAGTGTCAGTGTAATTTTCTTAATGTGTCCTGAACACTGATTTCCCGCAGCGACCGCGCTATTGTGCGCCGGAAGAGCGAAGACACATTTCGGCTAGGATGTAAAAAATTACAGCTGCGCTGTTCATAAGGAGGTGTGGAAAAATGGCAATGTTGAAAATCTATAGTGAAAATATTGCAAAGTTGCAAAGGTACGAGGGTGCGTGGAAACTGCGTTACGCAGGCTCGCAGCACACTCATTTTATGGACTTTCGCCACCAAATTTTCAATATAGGCATTTTAGGACCTCTGCTAATGAACAGTGTCACTGTCATTTTCATAATACCGAACATGGATTTCCCACAGCGACCATGCTGTTCTGTGCCGGAACTGTGAAAACACATTTCAGCCAGGATGTGAAAAATGACAGCTGTACTGTTCATAAGGAGGTGCAGAACAATGGCAATGTTGAAAATCTGGAGTGAAAATATTATAAAGTCACAAACTTACGAGCATGTGTGCAAACTGCGCAACGCACACTCGTAAAACAGTTTTGGGATTTTTTCCGCAAAATTTGCAACATAGGCTTTTTGAGAGCCCACCTCATGAACACTGGCACTGTCATTTCATTAATCCATCCAAAATGGTGATTTACAAGCAGTGACGGCGAAATCACCTTTCGGGGCCAATTAACGCCATGACAGTGCCAGAATTAAATAGGAAGGGGTCCCAAAAAAACCCATGTTGAAAATGTAGTGCCAAAATTCCAAAAAATGCCTTAGATATGCATCAAAGTTGAAAAAACTCTATTTATTCCATTATACAGCTTACCGGCATTTCCTCAGTTCACGGTCAGCTTTGAAGAGTACAGACGTGTTCCTGATCCACCAAAGATCATCGTGCCGCCTCCAGAGGTAAGTATGGGGTGAGGGGTGGGAAGGCAGAGTACACAGTGGGTGGGCACGGGGTGTGAGAGGGGGCAGGAGACCACGAAGGACCCGTTTCTTTTGACAGGGTAAAAAAAAAACATCGTGGGACCGTTTTTTTTTTTAAACAGGGGCATGTGGCATGCTGGCTGGGCTCCCAGTGTGCCAAGCTGACTCTTTTGGGGGGCTTCTAGCCGATAGGGATTGGGCACCCCCATCGGCACACAACAAAAGGGGGTGTTACATAATGTTGACGGGAGTAGGCTCCTCGCCGGTAACATCACTCGGCAATGAAGCTGACGGGGATTGGGGCCCGTCTGACAAACAAACATGGGGGCACATGCTGACGAGAGGTTCACCCCTCAGCGGAGGCGGTGCCCAATGTTGCTTGTGAACACGGTGGCAAGCCACCGCTATGTTCACAAACAATATCACTGTTACAAGGTTTGGCCCATCAATGATGGGTCGCTCCTTCATTGCAGCGAAATTGCTTACGCTGCAATGACAAAGCGGCCCCTGATTGCAGTGGCTGAAACCTTACAAGGTTGTGGCATGCTAGCTGAACTAGTGTCAGCAGCAGCAGCATGCCACAGCATTGGGGAAAGTGGGACAAGCTTTTAAAGGCTGTGGGGGGCATCGGCCACAACAGTGCTGTGCCTCCACAACCTGCTTCTGGCTACCTGCCGCAATATGTTTCTTGCACATGCACACAATCAACATAAAAACAGTCAGCAACTGTAGAAAATGAAATGCCTCAAGGCATTGGACACACACAGATGATACATCCACTCAAATATTGTGCACTCCATGGTGGGGACATGGTCTTACAATAAAACAAGTTGGCTGAGTTCATATGCAAAAATCAGAAACCATAGTGCAAAAACAACTGTGATAACCATCCATGATAAGATGCTCCTGCTTCTAGTTCAGGAGAAAAGAGGGGGATGGGTGAAATCCAGAATGCTGGAACCATAATGGCTGGAAGTGCAACTGTGCAAGTTGTTCAACCGACTAAAAAACTGAATGTCTGGAACAGGTACAAACTGCACTCTGTTCTGTTCCATCCAGATAAATGGCCATTCCAGATTTTCATTCTTTTTGGTTGTTCAAGTCCCACCACTGCAGATTTTACCCTCAATGAGAAAACAGTGCATTTTGCACTTTTTCCAACTTCCATCAAACAGACATTCTGGTTTTTAATGGTTCTTCTGGCTGTCCCGGTTCTAGCATTTTGGATACCCTTCAGTCCCAATTCATTTCAAATGACCTAACATTTCATGCCAACTGCTTGATGCTTCATCAGATTCAGAAAGCCTCTGAATGAAGTACCTAGCAACTGGCGTGAAAGACATAACATTAGTTAGGTCAAAAGACTCAAAATATAATAATGCTGCTGCATTGGTCTGTCTAAGCTCCTATGGGTAGGAAGTGAGCGCACAGCACAGGCAGCCCCCCTCGACTACATTGTTTGTTTTCAATTATGGTCATTTTTCTTCAAGTGAGGCACGCATCCACCCACCACTGTGCCAGGCCCACACTGCCAGTGAATCTGTGATGATGCCTTTTTTTTCTCTGTTACCCACAGACTGTCAAGACAGAGAAAATATTACTTATCTTGTCCTTGCTGCCTGTTTCTTGATTGCAAGCTGTGCTGATGGTTCCTTCATGGCTCCGACTTTCTCCCACAGCCACACCACCCGACTATCACACTTTTAGTCGACTGAGTACCGACTGGTGAGGTGGGTGATGACTCTGGCTCTGTGCTTCTTGCCGCACACCACATGGCCCCAAACCTGGCACCAGTTATTCAAGGCAGTTGGTCAGCCCTACATAGTCGACCACTCTTGACCCACCCAACGACCGTCTAATCTTAAATTATTTAATGGTCAGGAATGGCTCCCAACTCCCCACGTCCCCGCCCTCGCACACAGCACAGACCATGCCTTGCTGCCCACTACCGCCTACCAAATCTTACTTCAGTTTCTTCTCCACCTGGCCGCAGAGTCCTACCACTGCCACTGCCACCATCTGTCAAAATGAAACCACCAACATTCGCTGCTGTCTGCTGAGGAGGATTAAAATGGTGGACCCACTGGATTCAGACTGGCGCCAAACAGCACACAGTGTCAGAGGTGCCACAGCACATGTGTACTTCATGCCAATGAACTGGTGTGACTGGAACTGGATTGCACCACCAACCCTCCACCAATGGCATTGCACAGAAAAATAAGACAAAGCAGGGTGCATGAATAATTAATGATACGGGGATGTCATGATGATGGGATAGTACTGCTGTTCCCGGCAGTGAAATCAGCCCACCCCCTCCCCACTGGAAAGGTTCCTGAGTGTGGCGGCACTGACAGTAAAGTGAAAAACAGGGATTAAAAAAAAAAAATTATGATGGGATGGTATCGGGCCCTGGGGAGGGGTAGAGCCCCCAATTCAGTTTCCTGGGGGTCTTCAGCCACTCAGCCCTCCCGTAGTCGGCACCTATGCACCTCCCCATCCTCCAAGCCCAGTCCAGGATCATGGCGGACCCACACCCTCTCTGCTATCATGCCAGCAATGTAATCTATAAACTATTTTATTATGTACTGAAAGTTGTTTTCCATTTGCCATTTACTGTCATATGTCTCTCCACCCGCTGTAACCACCGTGGAGCTACTGTTTAAAAAAAAAAAAAATGTTTGAACAAAAATCTGTATAGAATTTTGCTTGTATATAATTTCCTGGTTCCGTCTCTCTTCCTCAACTCATGTTGCCCCCTTCACCCTCTGCAACCGACGCGGAGCCTTTGTAAAAGAGTCTATGGCTCAAAGGTTTGTAATTCGGAATATACAGTAAATAAATAAATAAATAAATAAACACCCTGTACACCCCAGCACCCTTCCAAAGATGACCGCCCTATTGACATGTGGTACCTGCCCCATTTTGGTCCCCATCTTATGTTACGGGTGCTTACTCCCACTTTCTGTGCCCTACTACAACTGTTAGGCCCCTAGTTATTCAAATTCCTGTTCCCTCCCACACACTAGTCCCTCTACTGTTCCCTGGCCGACTGGGTTAATTCAGTCTCAACTCTCATCTGTTAGATACTGTATTACTGTAGCAATCCTAAAGCCTCCTTCTTTGTTTTTCACCCCTCAGCTACCATACTTTTTGTTCTCAGCCCTCATATATTTTCACTTAGCCCAGTTAGAAATCCTATTGAACTCCAAGTGTTACTCAGCTCAGTTACAGACATAAGCAGAACAAATAAATATGTATTATTACAGCAGTCCTAACAGTATATCTCAGTTAGAGAAATAAACAGAACAACTAAATCTGTATTATTGCAGCAATCCCAAAAGTATCCAATCATTGCTTTGTCTCCACCCCAGAGACCCTGTTGTAATATAGGACCACACAGGACCCTGGGCGGCAGGGTGGGCAACTCTAAAGGCCTGACAAAGCTCAGTTGAGTTCGTTCACTCCCCTCTCTCACTCGCTCATTCTGTTTCTCCCAGTGCTGCAGGCTGCCCTTTTGTACTGGGCTCCTGCTTGGGTAGGCGCCTTTTTCTGCACACAAAGAAATCCACAGCAGTCCCGACAGAACTCCATTGAGCTCGCTCACTCCCCCTCTATCACTCGTTCATTCTTAATCTGTCCCAAACACTGATTTCCCACAGCAACCATGCTATTCTGCATCAGAAGTGTGAAAACACATTTTGGCCAGGATGTGAAAAATGACAGCTGTACTGTTCATAAGGAGGTGTGAAAAAAATGTCAGCGTTGAAAATCTGGGGTGAAAATATTGCAGATGTGCAAAGTTATAAGGGTGCATGGAAACTGTGCAACACATGCTTGTAACACAGTTATTTTATGGACTTTCATCACCAAATTTTCAATACAGACATTTTAGGACCTCTGATAATGAACAGTGTTGCTGTCATTTTTGTAATCTGTCCTGCAAAACTGATTTCCCACAGTGACTGCACTATTCTACGCCAGAAGTGCGAAAACACATTTTGGCCAGGATGTGTAAAATGACAGCTGTGCTATTCACAAGGAGGTGTGGAAAAAGGCCAATGCTGAAAATGTGGAGTGACAATATTACAAATTCATGAAGTTACGAGTGTTCTTGGAAACTGTGCAACGGACGCTCGTAAAACGGTCATTTTACATTCGCCAGGCAAGCAAGAGAGGAACGTTTTGGGAGAGTAGCACACTTGAGGTGTGCCTCCCACCCAATGCACTGCTCCCTTGAGCAGGCGGAGGTCCTGCACCAATGGAAGAGCTCAGTATGACAGCGGTGTTCCTCTGCTTCAAAGCAAAACACCGCTGCCATATTGAGCACGCCGCCATCCCCTCTGTCACGCGCCCCCCCAAAGCTTTTCTACCATGCTGGGAGCCCACCCCAGCATAGCTAAGTATTGTTTGTTTGCCGACAGGATTGCCCAATTCCTGACGGCTCCATGCTTCCCCGGCCATCCTGCAGCCACGCTGGGAGCCCACCCCAGCGTGGCAAACGTTTGTTTTGCCGACGGGTGCCCAATCCCCTGCCGGCTCCTCGGCGCCCCTCCACACATCTTTCTGCCATGCTGGGAGCCCACCCCAGCGTGGCAAACGCCCCTCGTCTTTTTTTTTGCCCTGTAAAACAAAACGGTCCCATGGCGCATCTCCCATCCCCCTCCCACAACCCGCACCCACCCACTGCGCACCCAGCCTCCCACACACCCCCACCCCATACTTACCTCTGACTCGCGCCACGATCTTCGTGGATCGGGAACACGTCTGCACTCTTCAAAGCCGACCGTGAACTGAGGAAATGCCGGTAAGCTGTATAATAGGCTACATAGGGGGGTTTCAACTTTATTGCATATCTCAGTCATTTTTTGGAATTTTTGCACCAAATTTTCAACATGGGGTTTTTGGGACCCCTTCTCATGAATGATGTCACTGTCATGGCGTTATTCGGGCCCGAAGGATGATTTCACAGGCACTGCGCAGTCACTGCGCGAAATCACCCTTCGGCCTCAAATAACGCCATGACAGTGACATCATTCATGAGAAGGGGTCACAAAAACCCCATGTTGAGAATTTGGTGCAAAAATTCCAAAAAATGACTGTTTTACGAGCGTGTGTTGCGCAGTTCCTACGCAGGCTCGTAAGTTCGCGAATTTTCAATATTTTCACTCCAGATTTTCAACTTTGCCATTTTATCACACCTTCTTATGAGTTGTATAGCAGTCATTTTTCACATCTCACCCAAAATGTGTTTCCACCCATGTAGCGCACAATGGCGCAGTCGGTATGCAAAATCAATGTATGGAACACATTAAGAAAATCACAGTGATACTGTTCATGAGCAGAGGTCTTAAAATGGCTATGTTGAAAATTTGGGTGAAAAATTCCTAAAAATGACTGTTTTACGAGTGTGCTATAGTTCCTAAGCACGCCAGATCTGCGATTTTCAATATTTGCACTCCAGATTTTCAACATTGCCATTTTACCACCTCCTCATGAGAGAGTACAGCTGTCATTTTTCACATCCTGCCCAAAATGTGTTTCTGCCATGTGAGCGCACAATGGCGCTAGTCGGTGTGCAAACTCAATGTATGGGACACATTAAGAAATTACAGTGACACTGATCATGAGCAGAGGTCCTAAAATGGCTGTGCTGAAAATTCTGGTGAAAATTCCCTAAAATGACTGTTTTATGAGTCTGCGCTATGAAATTCCCACGCATCGTAAGTTTGCGAATTTTCAATATTTTCACTACAGATTTTCAACATTGCCATTTTACCACACCTCCTTATGTGCACTGCAGCTGTCATTTTTCACCTCTTGCCCAAAACGTGTTTCCCACCCATGTAGCGCATAATGGCAGAGTCGGTGTGCTAACTCAGTGTATGGGGACATTAAGAAAATCCAGTGTCACTGTTCATGAGCAGAGGTCTTAAATGGCTATGTTGAAAATTTGTGAAAAATCTTACAAATAACTGTTTTATTTAGCCGCATGTTGTGCAGTCTTTACGCACGCCTTTAAGTTTGTGAATTCCAATATTTTCACTCCAGATTTTCAACATTGCCATTTTCCCACACCTCCTTATGAGCAGTACAGCTGTCATTTTTACATCCTGCCCAAAACGCCTTTTTCTCCATGTAGTGCACAATGGCGCAGTCGTAGTAAATCAATGTATGGGACAAGTAAGAAAATCACAGTGACACTGTTCATTAGCACAGGTTTTAAAATGGCAATGTTGAAAATTTGGTGAAAAATTCCTAAAAATGACTGTTTTCATTTAGCATGTGCTGGTACAGTTCCCATGCACGCTCATAGGTTTGGAATTTTCAATATTTCCACTCCAGATTTTCAACATTGGCATTTTACCGCACTTCCTTATGAGCCAGTACAGCTGCCATTTTTCACATCCTGCCCAAAACGTGTTTCCGCCTATGTAGCGCACAATGGGGGTAACAAAAAGATCTTGCTGACAATTTATTGTGCAAATACCAGCAATCGCACAGGGCATTAGGGTACAGCACCATACATGCCAAATACCACTGCAAATACCTGCAAGCGAACGTTCGGCATTGACAAACGCTTGTTTGATTTGTTTCACAAAATTTGCAACATAGGCTTTTTGAGAGCCCACCTCATGAACAGTGGCACTGTTGTTTCATTAATCAGTCCTGAAAGGTTATTCTATGCAGTGACCGTGAAATCACCTTTCAGGACAGAATAAAGCCATGACAGTGACTGAATTCATGAGGAGGGGTCCCACGAACCCCATGTTGAAAATTTGGTGCCAAAATTCCAAACAATGCCCAAGATATGAACCAAAGTTGAAAACCCCCTATTTATACCATTATACAGCTTACCGGCATTTCTTCAGTTTGCGGTCAGCTTTGAAGAATGCAGACGTGTTGCTCATCTACCGAAGATCATCGCACTGGGCTCTTGAGGTAAGTATGGGGTGAGGGGGGAGGCAGGGTATGCAGAGGATTGGCATGGGTTTGGGGAGGGGGCAGGAGAGACTGCGAGGGACCATTTTCTTGTTTTGCAGGTTAAAAAAAAAAACAATGAGGGTCGGTTTTCTTTTTTGCAGGTGTTGTTTGATACACTGGGGTGGGCTCCCAGTATACCACATGCATTTGTGGGAAGGGGGACCAAAGCTGACATGGACTGGGCCCCCCATCGGCACAGAAATGGGTGGGGGGGTGCGCATGATGCCGAGAGGAACTGGTCACCCCCTCAGCACAAAGCAGAAATCGGAGGGGTAGGGACATTATGCTGACGGGGAGTAACCTCCCCATCAGCAACTGGAACTGGGAAGGTGGGGACTGAAACCGACGGGGATTGGGCCCCCCATCGGCACAGAAATGTGGGGGGGGGCACATGATGCCGAGGGGGATTGGGCATCCCCTCAGCACACAACTGAAATGGGGTGGCATTATGCCGATGGGGAGTGGGCTCACCCATCTGCAAATGGCCTCTGAGGTGGCATACAGCCGCCAGGGTCCTGGTAATGTTACCCCAGGCAAGGTACTGCCCTGCAATGACGGGTCACTCCCTCATTGCAGCGGAATGGCTGACGCTGCAAGGTCGAGGCAGCCCCTGACTGCAGCAGTAAAATCCTTTCAACTTGGTGACACTCTGCAGAACCAGTGTCATTAGCACACTGGCCCTGCATTGGTCGCACCTCCACAACCTGCTTCTTTCCTAAACTGACACATAATGTTTCTTGCGCATGCACGCAAGCAAACATAAATATGAACACAAGCAATCAGACATGACAGGGTATTGGCTGTCTGTGTTTAATTCATGTCCACGTGTATAATGAAGCATAACACGCTTACACTGAGTGCCTTTAACACCCGGAAGTGCATGAACTACAGAGACCAATGCCCTGGAGTGTCTTATTGCCCTTTTAAACTGAATCCCATGTAAAAATATTTCATAAAGCCTCCTATAACTACATATAAATTGAACAAAAATCAGTGTTTTTAAGTAAGAAAAAAGTCCCTGTTGAAGGTTTGTGGTTTGTACTAGTGTGTGGCCAGCATGTGGTGCTGTTGGAAGCAACTTCATAGCTATTTATACATTTATTCCATTTTTTTTTTTTTTAACTTTTTTGTGTTACTTCTTTTCATATCATTTACAGAGAGACAGGTCAAATGTGGCCAATGGAAGAATGAGGGATGCATCTGTTTTGATGAGAGAGAGCAGAGTGAGAGAGCAAACATCTGGCATGCTGTCGTGGCACGTGAGAGTTAAAGGCGCATTCTGTCACAGAGCAAGCAAGGCGGACTGCATCTGGTGATGGTCATGCCAATAAAACTGCTGCTGCTTTTTTCTTTTTAAAGTTTTTGGATCTGGTGGAGTGACTGGGGGTGATGTAGTTATGGATGGGGTTGGGGGGAGGCAAGGACAGCTGGAAGCTGCTGGAAGCTGAAACCAGGAACATTGCAGCAGTCTGGCTATATCTCTCAGCACCGGTATTGGGTTTTAGAGGACTACAAGTCACTGATTGAAGAAAAAGAGAGAAGATAAGGCGGGAGATTAAATTTTATTACATTTAAGAATAAATACCGTGTTGGTGGTGATGGAGAGAGGTTGGGAGGCAGACACATGTAATAAAATGAGTTTTTTACAGTTAGGGCAAGTTAGGGTGCTATGACTTTTTGCCTTACAAATATGGCTACTACGGTAGCCCGTGATGTGGGTGTCAGTGATTAGGCACCTGCAATAATGGCGACCCAATCCACGGCGCATGTCATCGGAGCTACCGACAGGGGTAGGCGAATTGGGGGTCAGCGAATATAGCAACAGGATGTCACAATCGACGCACATGGGGAGGGAGCAAGCACACACAGTGAGGGGCAGGAGAGATTGTGAGGGGTGGTGCCAGTGGGTTGCCGAGCAGGCCCATGGTGTGTGGTGGGTAGGTTGATGGCTTCAGTGGGCGGGGTGCTGGGTTTGGGTCCAGACGCTGGTGCGTTTTTGTTGTACCAAGCCCGAATTCTTCTTTTTTTTTGTATAAACATTTTATTGATTTCTCTCATAGGTGACAGGATATTCTCCGGTAACACCGTTATTTCACATGACCATTTCATTAAATAGATACTCTCGTACTTACAGTTCACAGGTCCATTTCATCTGCTTGCATATGTGTATTACATTTCACCATACATGATACTGTACCTACGCTTTTAAAACAGAAACAGTAAACCTACAGAAAAGAAGCAACATGCTAGATAAAATAAAGAACAACAAAGGAAAAAAGAAAAAACAAAGAACTTTAGCAGTATGTCCATTTCCTACATTTCCATGGGAAGTATTTTTTGAGATAGTCCATCTTCCCCATCCCATTCTCACAATAATATACACCATGGGCATCTACCAATATAGTCAGAAAAGCACCAGGCACCATCCCACTCTACAGTGCCCCATCCCTTCCACCTATGGCATCCCTCCTCCCCCATTAGGTGTCCTTACCATATCAAAGCCCTTTCCTCGGGGGCAACAGTACTCCAAACTGGAGCCCATATATTCACAAAGGCTGCCTCCCTCCCTTTGGCCTTGTATGTCAGATTCTCCAGTTTCAAGGCTCCCCATGCCAAGTTCCTCCACTGCCCTATAGTTGGCTTATCCCCAGAAACCCATGTATTCAGAATACATGGCGTGCCAAGGCCAGAAGGATTCATATCCATCTATCAACAAGGGACCATTCTGTCGCTTCTGTTCCTTCCATACCAAATAACGTTAGGAGCAGGTCCACCTGCATCCCCCTCCCCCCCCCATATTGGCTATTTCTTCTGCAACTTGGCTCCAAAAGGCCTTAAGCACAGTACACAACCAAAAAGAATGGAAGTATGTGTCCAAGGCTGATCCACAACTCTTGCACATTGCAGATACTGCTGTACTGTACTTGTTAACCGCCACAGGAGGGCAGTAGAGCCTATGCACCAGTTTGTGTGCTGACTCCTTATACCTATTACACCACAACTGCAATTATGGGCATCTCTGAGCTGCTGCCATTGCTCCTCTGACAAAGCCACACCCAGATCCCTCTCCCATAAACATTTAGTTTTGCTGGTTCTATCTGGGAGCTGTCTTCTCATAACCTGGACAGCCTTTCTAATAACATCCTTAGGTTCAAACCTGGTTTGCTGTAACAGGGATTCTAGTTCCTGTATATGAGGGTCAGGCCCCCGCTGCTTCTCAATGTTCTGAATATACTTCCTGAACTGAAAATACCTGAATAGGTGTGTGGACGGCATCCCCAGCCCCTCTCTCAACTCATAAAACGTATAGACATTACCTCTTACCCTTAGATCATTTAAACATAGGATTCCCCCCCTTCTCCCACATATGAAATGCTGTGTCCTCCATACCTGGTAAGAAGAAGAATGGGTTACCCGTCAGTGGAATCGAAATCGTCTCCTCCTTCTGGTGTCCACTCTTTTTCTTAATGTGCCTCCAGCTATCTAATACACCTCCCACCAAAATGTTCTGGTGTCCCTGATTTAAGTATACCCTTCGTCCCTCCTCTGTTAACAGGGCCGACAATCGCTCCTCATAGTTTGCCTCCTCCAGGTCCAACCAGCTAGCATCTTTATTCTGATATAGCCAATCTTTAATCACCCGAATCTGTGCCACCAAAAAGCAGGTTTTCATATCCAGGTAATTAAGACCGTCCTTACTCCCATCCGCCTTAAGTCTAGTAAGGCTAGTCCTGGGTTTCTTCCCCCTCCAGATGAAATGCGAACATGCCCTTTTAAACCTCCTAATATCTGTCTCTGTTGGACCAGTTGGCATCATCTGTACAGGGTATAGGACTCTAGGTAGGATATTCATTTTTATTAAGTTAATACGTCCCAACCATGATATGGGAAGGGCCCTCCACCCATTCAAGTCCTCCAACACTGATTTCAAAAGGGGTATAATTTAGTTTGTATAGAGAACTAAGATCTTTCCCTATCTTAATACCTAAATACTTACAGGCAACCCCCACTTTATGCAAGCCCCAGGTGTTATCGTCCCCGCCACCCTCCTGCCCCAGAAACATAACCTCAGACTTCCCTAAATTTAGCTCATACCCAGAGAATGTCACAAAGTGCGAAATGGTTTCCACTTAAACTGGCATTGAACTTAGGAATTCCCTGATATATAATATCATACTATCTGCATACAGTGTGATCTTGTGCTGCTGCTTACTCCTCCCACTATCCCAATTATTTTCGGGTCCTCCCTTATAGCAATGGCTAGTGGCTCTACCGCCAACACAAATAGTAGCGGTAATAAAGTCATCCCTGTCTGGTGCCTCTGTGCAGGGAGAATTGATCTGATAGCACCCCATTTACTAGTACCGCTGCCTTAGGTGTCTCATATAGGGCTTTAATCATCTTAACATAGTCTTCCCCAAGACCAAACCTCTGCAACAGCTCAAATAGGTAGGGCCATTCTGTTCTGTTGAACGCCTTCTCCGCGTCCATGGACAGAACAGCCGCCCCAGACGAGAGAGCGCCCGACAACATTAAGAACTTTCCTAATGTTATGATATGAGTGCCTCCTTTTTATCAAGCCTGTTTGGTCTGGGTGTATTATTC
Source organism: Neoceratodus forsteri (assembly GCA_016271365.2). NCBI lineage: Eukaryota > Metazoa > Chordata > Ceratodontiformes > Ceratodontidae > Neoceratodus > Neoceratodus forsteri. The sequence goes on along the minus strand of JADMNL010000025.1, from coordinate 64,571,716 downwards.
CTGGCAACATACACGCCTACCTAGTGGCCAATATTTTGGCATAAATCTTAGCATCACAATTTAACATAGAAACATAGACTTTGCCGGCAGATAAGGACCACTTGGCCCACCCAGTCAGCCCACTTCCCTACCTAATGGATAAGCTGCAGATCCTAGTTAACCGGCAGCCTACTTCTTTCTACCCCAACCCCCTAGAATTGCCTTATGACTGTCCCATGCATGCTTGAATTTAACCACTGTTTTTGACTCCACAACCTCCTCCGGAAGGCTGTTCCATGTATCCACAACCCTCTCTGTGAAAAAATACTTCCTTACATTACCTCTGAGCCGACCCCATCTCTTCAATTTGTGCCCCTTGTTCTTGCACACCCTCTTTTTTGAAAGATGCTACCTCTGGACTTTGTTGATTCCCTTGAGGTACTTGAAAGTTTCTATCATGTCTCCCCTCTCCCTCCTTTCCTCGAGGCTATACGATAAGCTCCTTTAGTCTCTCTTCATATGTCTTCTGGTGCAGACCCTGCACCATTTTAGTTGCCCTCCTCTGGACAGCTTCCATCCTGTCTATGTCCTTGCGGAGATTGGGTCTCCAGAACTGCACGCAGTACTCCAGATGGGGTCTCACAAGCTGTCTGTACAGAGGGATAACAACTTCCTGTTTTCTACTGGTGATGGGTCTATATGATGCACTTTCTTTTAAATCTTTGACCGGTTTGGGTATCAAACACACCACCGCCCTGCTGCTGGTTGGGGGCAGACCCCCTCCTTCCCTCGCTTCTTTAAACACCTCTCATAATACTTCCCGTATCCCATTATTGGCCACTTTGTAGTATTCTGCTGGTCGGCCATCAGGGCCACAAGCCTTCCCAGATTTCAAGGTTCCTATTGCTTTCCCAGTTTCCTCCATAGTTATCTCTTTACCTAGCGCTTTCTGCTGCTGCACTGTGAGTTGCGGTATCTTATACTTCTATAAAAATTCCTCATCCCTTCCTCCATCCCAGTTCCCTCCACTTGATATAATCTTTCATAATAGCCTTTAAACACTACCCTGATTTCTTTATATTTAGTGACAGTCTGGCCTGTACATTCTTAATTCCCACTATAAGCGATGAACCCTTCCTGCCCCTAACCAAATTTACCAACAGCGGACCCGGCTTGTTGCTCCACTCATATAACCTGTGCTTCATATAAACCAACCTTTTTCTAGCCTCATCTAACAGGATGGAATTCAGCGCTTCCCTACGCAATGCCAAGGTTCGAAGCAGCTCCCCCCTCCCACACCATGGGCTACTCCACCCTCCAATTCCCTTATTTTCATCTGGAGCACTCTCTGTTTTGCCATCCTATCTTTTTTATACTTGGCCATATACCCAATGACAGCACCTCGCATAAATGCCTTACTGGCCTCCCATAACGTTTGTTTGGATGGGGCAGATGCCATATCTGTCTCCCGGTAAAACTGTGCTGTAAGGAATTTCTGAAAGTCCTGTGAACCCAGCATATATGTGGGGAATTTCCAAGAGGTTCTAGCTTTCCTTTCCCCTGGTATCCTAAAAGAAACTGTGACTGCTGCGTGGTCTGAGAGCTGTACAGGGCTATGATCCACCCTCCCCATCTGCTCATACCAATTCATAGTCACGTAGATGTGATCTGTTCTAGACCATGTCTTATGCGGGTTCGAATAGAAGGCAAACTCCCTTCCTTGGGGATTTGCCGTTCTCCAGACATCATCCATCCCAAACTCTGCAATCCCTTCTCTCCATTTTCTAATGCAGGGGTCTCTCCTCCCTTTACCCAAGGAATGATCTAAGACCGCAACCTGTGCACAATTAAAATCCCCCCCCCCCATCATAAGGTTTTCGAATTGATCTTTCACCAATATATCTAAAATTTTACTAAAAAACTTTGGGTCCGGATTTGTTGGGACATAAATACTTCCAAACGTAACTGTCATCCCATGCAGAATTCCAGACACGAAGATATATCTACCCTCCTTGGCATCAGCAATAACTTCTGGAACCTGAAGAGGCAGATTTTTATGTATTCACACTGCCACTTCGCTTGAATGAGAGTTAAAGGAGGAGCAACATGCACCCACCCAACCCCTCTTAAGTTTTCCGTGCTCCACCTGTGTCAGGTGGGTTTCCTGTAACAAGGCAACTTGCACATGCGCCCTACACAGCGCAGTCAAAACCGCATTCCTTTTAAATGGGGAGGAGAAACCCTGCACATTCCAAGATTGTATAACCAGATCATTTTTGGCCGCCATTTTGTTTGAAGTGAGCTTCCTTCCACCATGCCCTTAATATGCGTTTCGGACTATCTTCCCATAATTTCACATCTTTAAGACAGAATAGAGTAGTAGGAACCTGTTGTAAACAAAGAACATTTTACAAACTTCCCCAAACAAATAACAAAGAACATGCACCCCCCAGCTGCACCATTCTTCCTGTACACCAAAGCTTAATTCCAAAACCCTCATATAGCCTTCCCCCCTCCCTCCCCCCCAATCCACCCTTGTTTGTCTGCCATTATTCCCACACATGGCCAAATCACCCTCCATCTGCTATTTGAGCAGCTGCCCCCCCCAAGCCCTGCCCTCCAGAGACCAGACCTTAGTTTCTGACATCATCTAAAACACACAACCTGTTAATTGTTAACACTTGTCTACATATACATTCCCATTCCTCCCCCTAAGCTGGAAAAAGAGGGAAGTGCCATTTAAATCCCTTATTAAACCAGAGAAAAAGAGAGAATTTAACACCTTTGGCACTTCGCCTCTACATACCCCTCGCAGTGTCTTGAATCATGCGACAGCTCCCCATGCACCAACATGTATTTCTAGCCCTCATTCTGACCATTCAGCATACATTGCTTCGAATAGGACTTAGCAACGTGAAAGCTCTCCCCTCACTCCCCCATCCCCTCCTCCATCTTTTATCCCTCACCCCCTTGCGACCCGATCTTGGAGCTTTCCGATCCCCAGACCCAAGGGATGAACCGATGATAGAAGCCGCGCAGAGATAAAATTACACGCGCCGGTTCCTACAAACCAGCCCACACCCCGGCCTACCTGTGGCTCTCTTCGATCTGTGGCTTCTCTAGCCACCCAGCCTTCCAGTCAGTAATGTCCTCCAGGATTCAGTTCTACCCAACACACTGTCCGGGCATAGCCACTACATTGTTTATGCTGGGGTTTGCCCCAGAAAGTCTCCAATTTTTAATCACATTTGCATCACCAAACGGGGGAGAATAAAAAGTCTTGCAGTATAGGGGTATTCAAAACTCACAAAGCACTGGGAAATGCCAGTCGATCAGACACTGCTAGGGAAACACCTCTGAGAGCTTTGACTGCCTCCTATAATCACACACTGTTCGGGCTCTTATTGCACTCCTTCTCACCCAGTTTTCTTCTGTAACCCCCCTACAAATGGGGTTCCTGAAAAGTCTTCCTTGAGCTTGCCTATATGCTCACTGCCAGGCTGGTGTCTTGTGTTTTAGCAGTTTAAATGTATTGCCAGAGGGTGCCTGTATAGCCTCTGTGTACTGTCTCTTTAAGAGCTGCCTGGATTGCAGTCATAATTAATCTGAGAAGGATCTCTGTTAGAAGATGTACTTGTTTGCTGATCATTTGTTAGAGTAGTAATAATATTGCAGTTTGTTCTAACCTGCCTTCATTGCAGCATGGACAGTTCTGTTTGTTTCCATCATCTTGGTCCTCGACTGTCAGAATGGGCCAATCAGTACATTTGGAACTCTAAAATGGAGCCTGCCTACAGGGGCTTGGTGGGTCCAAAACTTGTAGGAATTGTAGTTTTGGGCTTTTGGTGCCTAAAATAACCTGGAGGGGGAGCCCTTGTTGTGACTGACAGACAGATCAGCCAACCAAACCTTTTGGATCTTGGGGAAAGTCCCACACTGCTTGCAGTTTCAGTTAGATCTGAGTTGGGAAGTGAAGAAGTAACAGCTCGAGATAGTGTGAACAGCAATCCATAGTGGATTCACATGGGAGAACTGTGGAAAGGCCTGAGTTTGGCCTGCATGCCTGCCTGCTGTTCCTGAGAGGGAACTCGTGCTTTTTTTTCAGACTGAATCCGAATTTGGAGAGCGAATTAAGCCACTGAACTGTGACCAGGCTTTAACCTGAAGAAGACCAAAGATTTGCTGAATGCGATCGGCCTGTCAGGACTCCCAGCTACCTCTGAACTCCCGGATTGTG